>JARQOD010000008.1:70137203-70179358 GCA_033576555.1 Oophaga sylvatica
GTCTTCCTGTAAAAGACTTACCCCAGTGCACTACCCATCCCTCCCAGGGCCCTGCCAGCAGCGCTGGTCACCCTGAAAAGGGTACACAGGGGCATCACAAAAACCACAAACATTTTCATCCCTGGAAATACCCACTTCCGGAGTGCCCAGGGCACGGACATAGCTGTGCTACCCGTCACCCCCCCATAGAAGTCGCGGGCTGGTGCCGAGTACCCCAAAACCTGGGGCCTGTGCGCCCTAATTTTGGCGTCACGAAAGGATTCAGAAGCTCGTTTAAAAAAGGATCCTGTGTGCCTTAATTGAACGTTTTTTTTGCTTGAGAATTTGCAAAAATCATCATGATGTATTTGCCTTTTTCCGTCATATCTGCGCCACGGGCACGGGTGAAGAATAAGGGGTGCTCCGGGGGCGTAACTCACTCCGGGGCGCGAAAAAAATGCCCCGCCCATCAAAATGAACTGAAAGAAAGATGGGCCCCACAGCTTGGAGTTCCGCCTCCTCACCCTCCTCGTGGGCGGAAACAAACGCAAAGGGCCCGCCTCCCTACAAAAGAGGCGCCTTCCTGATGCAAATGCACAGTGCGGGGCAGAGATGGGCGAAGGGGACGGGAGCAGAAGGGGGAAGGGATGGGGAGTCAAGTCTCCCCCCGGGGGAAGCGACCCATCGCACGGAGCCACCGTTTGGCACCCGGCCTGGAAACCCTCCTACGCTGGAAGAAGCGGAGGATACCCTGAGAGACCTGGCCCGGCACCGGGAGGAGGTCGCCAGGATGGAAGCGAGCTGGCGGGCCCTAAAACTACATTGGAGCGGCGCCAATCCCTCTTACCCCCTGAAGTGTCTGTACCGGAAGGTGAGGCACCCGTTCCAGTAGAGGAGGCCGTGCGGGCATCCCAGCCCTTGCAATCTGAACCGGTTGACAGTATCTCAGTGGAGGCACCCGTTCCAGTAGAG
Source organism: Oophaga sylvatica (assembly GCA_033576555.1). Taxonomy (NCBI): domain Eukaryota; kingdom Metazoa; phylum Chordata; class Amphibia; order Anura; family Dendrobatidae; genus Oophaga; species Oophaga sylvatica. The sequence continues at coordinate 70,138,155 of JARQOD010000008.1, forward strand.
GAGGCCGTGCGGGCATCCCAGCCCTTGCAATCTGAACCGGTTGACAGTATCTCAGTGGAGGCACCCGTTCCAGTAAGGAGGCCGTGCGGGCATCCCAGCCCTTGCAATCTGAACCGGTTGCCAGTATCACAGTGGAGGCACCGTTCCTGCAGAAAACCCGCACCAGCACCCCAGATCCCGCTGTCTGCCCCCGTCGCTGAGGCAGAAGAAGCGACACCCGTCCTCATGGAGGAGGCCGCGCAGGCACCAGAGCTCTACCTGCCTGTACCGGAGCCCCGACCGTCATCTGTTCCAGAGCCGGCTGCTTCCGCCACAGGTGAGCGCCGCCAGGACTGGCGGGCGCCAGGAGAGCTGCCGCAAACCGACATCGTAAGCTGGCATTTGATGGTGGAGACATGGAGCTGCTGGTGGAGGAGAATTACAACCGGCGTCAGGAGGAAGAGTGGAGACGTCGGGAGCGGGAAGCAGAGCGACAAAGGGAGCAGCGAGAATCCCAAAAGCTTCGGCAACGTCACCTGGAGAAGGACCTGGCAGAGAAGGCACGTATGAGAAAGGATAAAAGTACGTGAGGGAGCCGCGGCGTAAGGGTGCAGTACGGAACTTTAAGTTAAAAGGTGGTTGGGGCTTCATCCAGGAGCCTGGACTTTATTTAGAAGTTTTTGTAACCCGGCGGGACGTGGAGGCTCACCTCCCAGAAGGACACCCGGGGAGGGACCTGTTGCAGGAGACTTGGTGACTTACACCCGACACTGGGGTTACAATGGATGGTACGCCCTAAATGTTACCAGGTGCGACCCCTACTCCCCAGAGTGTCAGGAAACTGACAGACCCTCGAGCCTTCAGCCTCCCCCAACCAGGCCTCTGCACAAGTGCCCACCCCACGCCGTAAATCTCCCCAGCCTCCCTCAGTGGTCTCCTCAGCAGCCCCAGCTATGGACATGATAATGATAGCTGGCCCGTACCCGGCGCCTGTTAGGCCCCCTGGGGTTCGTACAGTCCGGGACATAGGGTTCCAGACCCGGAGGGAGACGAAAGAGGTGGCCACACAGACCCAGATAGCGGGTCACGACGTACTGTACAGGCCACACGACGTCATCAGGTCTGGGTGGACCCTCCTGTCACGGATGTTTGGCAAGCTCCAGAAGAGTACCAGGTGGTACCTGTAAGAGGCCAGCCAAAGAAGTCTAAATAACCCGGACAGGGTCTCTGTATGTAAATGTTAAATTATTGATGTACCCGGACGGGTGAATGTTCATAAAAAGAAGTTTATTGTTGCCTTAATATACCCATGTTGGGTAATGGTTTGATGTACCCGGACGGGTGAATGTTCAGAAGAACAAGTTTATTGTTGCCTTTATATACCCAGGTTGGGTAATGGTGTTTCAATGTAATCAAAATGTTGAACTTTGAAGCCATGAACTGTACTGGCTCACAAACTTTTCTGTAAATAGTTGGCACTTCGGTGCTCCATCTTGGTTTTACAAAAAACTTAACTGTGCACTATTTTCAACTACCTCAGAAACTAAAAACCCGTTTGGTGTGGCCGAAAGTGAGGTCTGCTCAAGGAAAGTCTTGCAGCCCACCCAAGACCACAGTTGGAGGTTTGGAGCGGGTCCTCCACAAGCACAAGTAAAGGACACTGTGAAGTTACCCCGGTGGGGGTAGTCCTAAGAAGTCTCAACGAACTTCGGCACTAATGCTATTTGCACTTTTGTAATGTTATTATTAAAAATTTTATTATGCAACGTTTAACTTGAAGTGTTTCCTGCTTTCTTACTACGTCGCATAGTCCACTCTGCTACATCACTTTGCACCATTGCTCTATCTCACATCTATCTGCCCTGGAAGGATAGCGTGTTACCTGTAGAAGACTTATCACCTACCTGCACTACACCATCCCTTCCAGAGGACCTGCACAGCAGCGCTGGACACCCTGACCAGGTACTACAGGTGGCGTCACGACAAACTACACAAACATTCTATCATCCCCCGGAAATATCCCACATTCCAGTGATCGCCCAGGTCACGGACCGAGCTGTGCTACTCGTGACATCCCCCATAGAAGTCGACGTGATCGGTGCCGAGTACCCCCAAAACCCCTGTCTCTGTGCAACTCAACTTCCCTCACTGTGCTGGCACTTTACATTTACAATGCCTCTGGGTTTTTTTTTTGGGGGGTGGGGAACATTCAGATTTTTGCTATGGGGCCCCATGATTTATATGTACGCCCCTGCTGCTGAGGCATGGTATTTAAGGCTGTTAAGGAGCCAACATACATGGACCTTGCCAGCAGCGTCGGACTGGAGTACCTTGGGCCACCAGAGAAAATATATTCTTGGGGCCCGCCATCATACTTCCCAACCTTTGAATAAGGGAAAGAGGGACAAAGGCTGTGGCACGCTGTGCATGCTGCAGAAAATTTTAGGCCATGCCACGTTGCACCACAGACTGTCCAGGAGTTGGTGGACTTTAGTCCAGGTGTGGGAGGAGATCCCTCACGAGACCATCCGTCGCGCTCATCAGGAGCATGGCCAGAAGTTGTAGGGAGGTCATACAGCATACCTCCCAAATTTGGAAGACAGGAAAGAGGATTAAAGGCTGCGGCGCGTGTTGCGCGCCGCTGAAAATTTTAGCCCACGCCCCGACAACACCCATTTCACAGCTAATCACACCCATATCCTCGCCCCAAGCGTAACCATTTAGCACTGCTGATCACACTGACTGGTAATGAGGGCACAGTGGCTGGTACTGAGGAAAAGAAAGAAAGAGCAGCGAGAGAGAAAGAACAAACAGAGAAAGAAAGAGAGGAAAGAAAGAAAAGAGAGAGAAGAAACAGAGGGGAAAAAAGAAACAGAGAGAGCGAGAAGGAAAAGAACAGAGAGCGAGAAAGAAAGAACTAGAGAGAGAGCTGATGTAATGATGTACTCAGGTAGCATGAGCTGTTATGTTACGGTAGCTGAGGATGCAGAAAAAAGGCAATACACCAGAGCAGTTGGAATCTATGAGATTGCAGTACCCTGACTAACCACCGCAACTAGAGGCAGCCGTGGAGCGTTCCTACGATGGTCCTAGACGCCTCGTCACAGCCTGAGAAACTAACTACACCTAAAGATAGAAATAGGAAAGCTATCTGCCCCGGAGCAGAACCCCAAAGATAATAGAAAGCCCCCAAACATGTAATGGCGGTTAGACAAGAGGAAATACTGACACAGAAAGAAAATAGTATGAGCAAACGCTGGGGCCCAAACTATCTAAATAGAAAAGGACAGGAAGGGTACTTACTGCAATCCCAGAAAACCCTGAAAAACACCAACTCTACTAATTTCAAAATCACCTGAGATCACACGACCTCTACCACCTAAATTAGTTCTCTGGTGTAACAAAAACAGCAGCCACTGAAAAAACTGCAAAAAGCAAAAGTACAAAACACAGTGGCTGGACTAAACTGAGAGGGCAAAAGCCCCCGGAGGGGACCCAGAAGGCCCCCACAGAAGTGCAGGACAAAATGCAAAAATATAGCAAAAACACAAAATAAGAAATTGTCTTATCTGATAGCAGGAGATGCAGACACGACACAGCAGGCTACAAGGGAAACTGGAAAGAAGGATTCAGACCAGAACAATTGATCACCGGCAACCCTGATGGGAAAATGATTCCCTTAAATAAGACCAATCAGTAACACCTGATTCCCAATCCTCACTAGTACCGCTTGTAACCACCAGAGGGAGCCTCTGCTCAGAACTCATCTCAAACCCATTCACAACAGTACCCCCCCTTGAGGAGGGGTCACCGAACCCTCATTTGAGCAACCAGGTCGGTCAGGATGAGTTCTATGATACGCACGGATAAGTCTCCTAGCATGGATGTCCGAAGCAAACACCCAAGAATTATCTTCCTGACCATAACCTCTCCATTTAACCAAATACTGGAGTCTTCGTCTAGAAAAACGAGAATCCAATATTTTCTCAACCACATACTCCAGATTGCCCTCAACCAAAACAGGGTCAGGAGGCACAGCAGCAGGAACCACTGGCTCAACAAACCTCTTCAACAAGGACTTGTGGAACACGTTATGGATCTTAAATGTCCCTGGAAGAAGCAAACGAAAAGAAACAGGATTAATAATCTCCATGATCTTATAAGGTCCAATGAACCTAGGCTTAAATTTAGGAGATGCTACTCTCATAGGAATATTCTTTGAGGACAACCAGACCAAGTCCCCCACTTTAAACCGAGGACCATCAGTCCTATGCCGGTTAGCAAACCGCTGGGCCTTCTCCTGAGAGAGGGACAACCTCTCCACTACCTGGTCCCAAATCTGCTGCATACGCTCAACAACAGAGTCAACACCTGGACAGACAGAAGCCTCCGTCTGTCCTGAAGAAAATCGAGGGTGAAACCCAGAATTACAGAAAAACGGAGACATCAAAGTGGCAGAGCTAGCCCTATTATTAAGAGCAAACTCAGCCAAAGGCAAAAAAGAGACCCAGTCATCCTGATCAGCAGACACAAAGCATCTTAGATAAGTCTCCAATGTCTGGTTTGTTCTCTCAGTTTGACCATTGGTCTGAGGATGAAATGCCGAGGAGAAAGACAATTGAACACCCAGTTTAGAACAAAAAGTCCTCCAAAATCTGGAAACAAACTGGACTCCTCTGTCAGACACAATGTTCTCAGGAATGCCGTGTAAACGAACCACGTGCTGAAGGAACAACGGCACCAATTCAGAGGAGGAAGGCAACTTAGGTAATGGCACAAGATGTATCATTTTGGAAAACCTATCACAAATTACCCAGATGGTGGTCATTCTCTGAGAAACAGGAAGATCGGAAATGAAATCCATAGAGATATGGGTCCATGGTCTCTTGGGCACAGGCAATGGCATCAACAAACCACTAGAGCGAGAGCAAGGCTTGGAGCGAGAGCAAGTCCCGCAGGACTGCACAAATTCCCTGACATCGCGAGACAAGGTAGGCCACCAAAAGGACCGACTAACCAAGTCTCTGGTACCAAAAATTCCGGGATGCCCAGCCAATGCGGAACAATGAATCTCAGACATCACACTCTTTTTCCATTGGTCCGGGACAAACAATTTTCCAACAGGGCAGCGCTCGGGCCTATCCTCCTGACACCCCTCCAGAGCAAGTCTCAAATTAGGCGAGATGGCGGAAAGAACTACACCCTCCTTCAAAATAACAGAGGGATCAGATAGCTCAGGAGAGTCCGCAAGGAAACTCCTCGAGAGGGCATCCGCCTTAACATTCTTAGTGCCAGGAAGAAAGGAAACCACAAAATTAAAACGTGTGAAAAACAAGGCCCACCTGGCCTGTCTAGGATTGAGTCGCTTGGCAGATTCCAGATAGACCAGATTCTTATGGTCCGTAAGGACCACCACCTGATGTTTGGCTCCCTCCAGCCAATGTCTCCACTCTTCAAAAGCCCACTTCATGGCCAATAACTCCCGATTACCCACGTCATAATTACGTTCAGTAGGAGAAAATTTTCGAGAGAAAAAGGCACAAGGGTTACTTTTAGAGGTCTCTGGATCTTTTTGGGACAAAACGGCACCTGCCCCAATTTCAGAGGCATCAACCTCCACCTGAAATGGCAGAGAAACATCAGGCTGCCGTAGAACAGGAGCAGAAGTGAATCTCTGCTTAAGTTCCTGAAACGCAGAGACTGCCTCAGGAGGCCAATTCACCACATCAGAACCCTTTCTGGTCAAATCAGTTAATGGTTTAACAATAACAGAGAAATTACCAATAAATTTACGATAAAAATTGGCAAAACCCAAAAATCTCTGAAGAGCCTTTAATGAAGTAGGTTGGACCCAATCACAGATGGCCTGAACCTTGACCGGGTCCATTTCAATAACAGATGGGGACAAAATGAATCCCAGAAATGAGATCTTCTGTACGCCAAAAAGACACTTTGATCCCTTCACATACAGAGCATTCTCTCTCAAAATCTGGAATACAGTTCGAACATGTTTCACATGAGAGTCCCAGTCATTAGAAAAAATCAAGATATCATCCAAATAAACAATCAGAAACTTGTCCACAAAATCCCTGAAAATGTCATTCATGAAGGACTGGAAGACGGAAGGAGCATTAGTGAGCCCAAAGGGCATCACAAGGTACTCAAAATGCCCTTCAGGGGTGTTAAATGCCGTCTTCCATTCATCCCCGTGCTTAATGCGAATAAGGTTATACGCCCCCCTGAGGTCAAGCTTGGTAAACCAAGTAGCGTTTTTCACCCTGGAAAACAGGTCAGAAATCAAGGGTAACGGGTATTGATATTTCACAGTAATATTGTTCAAGAGACGATAATCAATACACGGCCTTAATGAACCATCTTTTTTGGCCACAAAGAAAAAACCGGCACCTAAGGGTGAAGAGGATGGTCTGATATGACCCTTCTCCAATGATTCCTTGATATAAGACCGCATAGCGTCATGTTCAGGTACAGACAAGTTAAAAAGGCGACCCTTAGGGAATTTACTACCTGGCACTAATTCAATAGCGCAGTCATAGCTCCTATGGGGAGGTAAGGATGCAGATTTACTTTCGCTAAACACATCAGAAAAATCAAACAAAAAGTCAGGAACATCCTCAGCCTGGGGGGAGGCAGAAAAAACAGGAGTGTTGGTATTAACACATTGGCAGCCCCAACTGGTTACAGACACAGATTTCCAATCCAAAACAGGATTATGAGACTGTAACCAAGGGAAACCCAGCACGATAATGTCATGCAGATTATATAGAACCAAAAAATTGCAGCACTCCTGGTGATCAGGTTCAACCTTCATTATCACCTGAGTAGAAAACTGGGGTTTATTCTCAGCCAAAGGGGTAGAATCGATCCCCAGTAGGGGAATAGACTTCTGTAGGGGTATCAAGGGAAATCCACAACGTTTAGCAAAATCATAATCCATCAGGTTAATAGCTGCTCCAGAATCAACGAAAGCCTGAGCAGAAAATGAGGACAGAGAGCATATCAGAGTGACAGTTAATAAAAACTTAGTCTGAACACTACCCAAGACAACTGAGCGTGCAAAACGTCTTCCCCGCTTAGGGCAGACTGAAATAGCATGAGAGGCATCACCACAGTAGAAACATAACCCATTGCGCTTTCGAAACTCATGACGCTGTGCCCCAGACACCACTCCATCACACTGCATGGGCTCAGCAGCTGGCTCACAAGGCAACACCACTCCACGCATACTTCTCCGCTCACGCAAACGTCTGTCAATTTGAATCGCTAATGACATAGAATCATTGAGACCAGAGGGGACAGGGAATCCCACCATAACATCCTTTACATTATCCGACAGACCCTTCCGGAAAAGGGCCGCCAAAGCGTCGTCATTCCATTTGGTCAGGACTGCCCACCTACGGAATCTCTGACAGTATAACTCAGCGTCATCAAGCCCCTGATTTAATGCCAACAAGGCTTTTTCAGCTTGATCAGTGACATTAGGCTCATCGTACAATAACCCCAAAGCCTGAAAAAATGCATCAACATCACTCAAAACAGGATCCCCAGGTGTGAGGGAAAAAGCCCAATCCTGAGGATCGCCGCGCAGGAGAGAGATGACAATTTGAACCTGCTGCGCTGCGTTTCCTGAGGACTTAGATTTTAAGGCAAGAAACAATTTACAATTATTTTTGAAATTCTGAAACTTAGCTCGATCCCCTGAAAACAAATCTGGCATGGGGATCCTAGGTTCCACAACAGGCAACCTAGCAAGATATGCAGCAATACTCCGAACCTCAGTGGCAAGCTGATCCACACGGCCAGACAACTGTGCAAACTCCATTGGGAGAAAAGATCCTCCCCAGCACCCAGAGATACAGAGGGAAAAAAAAAAAAAAAAAATGCAACAAACAGAAAAATATCTCTGACAACTTTTCTTCCTTCAAAATATTTTTTCCCTTCTGTGAGTACAATGCAATTTTTATGGCCGGAGATAATGTTATGTTACGGTAGCTGAGGAGTGCAGGTAAAAAAGGCAATACACCAGAGCAGTTGGAATCTATGAGATTGCAGTACCCTGACTAACCACCGCAACTAGAGGCAGCCGTGGAGCGTTCCTACGATGGTCCTAGACGCCTCGTCACAGCCTGAGAAACTAACTACACCTAAAGATAGAAATAGGAAAGCTATCTGCCCCGGAGCAGAACCCCAAAGATAATAGAAAGCCCCCAAACATGTAATGGCGGTTAGACAAGAGGAAATACTGACACAGAAAGAAAATAGTATGAGCAAACGCTGGGGCCCAAACTATCTAAATAGAAAAGGACAGGAAGGGTACTTACTGCAATCCCAGAAAACCCTGAAAAACACCAACTCTACTAATTTCAAAATCACCTGAGATCACACGACCTCTACCACCTAAATTAGTTCTCTGGTGTAACAAAAACAGCAGCCACTGAAAAAACTGCAAAAAGCAAAAGTACAAAACACAGTGGCTGGACTAAACTGAGAGGGCAAAAGCCCCCGGAGGGGACCCAGAAGGCCCCCACAGAAGTGCAGGACAAAATGCAAAAATATAGCAAAAACACAAAATAAGAAATTGTCTTATCTGATAGCAGGAGATGCAGACACGACACAGCAGGCTACAAGGGAAACTGGAAAGAAGGATTCAGACCAGAACAATTGATCACCGGCAACCCTGATGGGAAAATGATTCCCTTAAATAAGACCAATCAGTAACACCTGATTCCCAATCCTCACTAGTACCGCTTGTAACCACCAGAGGGAGCCTCTGCTCAGAACTCATCTCAAACCCATTCACAACAGAGAGCCATAGGCGTAGCTAGGGTTTTGGTTTAGTGGGGGCAAAACTTCTGAGTGGGCCCATCATCAGAGAACCTCAGCAAATGACCGTGCTGTTGGCCAAAATAATCTATATATAAAAAGACCAATATTGATATTACCGCCATATGGTCTGTGTTAAATAATACCAGTCCTACAGAACATATAGATTACAGCACAGGTACAGATAATGACTTACCGCTGATGTTCTTTCTAATGGAATTGTTCACTTTTCATGTCTTTTCCATCTGGCCCACACCGACATGACGACTTCTCCAGCCAGGACTCGACTGCACCCCATTAAAAAAAAAATAAAAAAAATACTCACCTCCCGGCTCCTGTGCTGCTCACTGTTCTCCCTCTCAGCGTCTGACAGCGGGCGCTGGCAGGTGATGTTATTGCGCCCGCTGTCATACGCTGAGAGGGGGATTATGGGAGAGAAGGAGCGCTCGCTCCTTCTCTCTCTATGCGGTCAGCTTTATCGGCTGGATGCCGATACAGCTGACCCTCCGATGACGGGTGGGGGGCCCACTGCTGTCACCGGGCCCCCCCAACGCCTGTTCAGGCCCCATAGCTTCCGGGCGGCAGAGCAGGGAGAGCGATTCTCCCTGCTCTGCCGCAGAATGTAACTGTATCGTAGCTCCGGGTGGGCCCCCTCAGAGCGCGGGCCCCGGGGCCACCGCCCCTCTGCCCCGCGACCTATCCTTTCAAATCAGGGCCCACCACACAGGAGCTGGGGCCCACCGTAGGTTTCTCCGGTGTCCCGGTGCCTCAGTCCGACCCTGCTTGCCAGCCTGATAATACCAGGCCACAGCAGTCTGCTTATCTTTGCTGGTTAACAAAAATAGGGGATCCCCTCGAAAAAAAATTGGCGTGGGGTCCACCCTATTTTTGTTAACCAGCCAGATGAAGCAGACTGCTGAGGCCTGGTTTTTCAGGCTGGTAATGAGCCAATATCCATGGACCTTGCCAGCTTGATAATACCAGGCCACAGCAGTCTGCTTAGCTTGGCTGGTTAACAAAAATAGGGGATCCCCTCGAAAAAAAAAACGGCGTAGGGGTCCCCCTATTTTTGTTAACCAGCCAAGTAAAATGCAGACTGCTGCGGCCTGGTATTAAAAGACTGTCAAGGCCCATGGATTTTGGCCCTCAACAGCCTGATAATACCAGGCTACAGCAGCCCCACATTTGGCGCATCAAAAGATGTGCCAATTGTGGCACTTTACCCGGCTCTTCCCACTGCCCTGTAGCGGTGGCAAGTGGGGTAATAAGGGGTTAATGTCACCGTTGATTGCACGGTGACAATAAGCCCGGTTAATAATGGAGAGGTGTCAATAAGACACCGATCCATTATTAATCCCAAAGTTTTTAAATGTATAAAAAAAAAGACACAGCAAGAAAAAAGTATTTTAATGAAATAAAAGAGACAACACAGTTTTCATTTCTTTTATTATACTCTCATTCCTGCGACGCCATCGATCTCCTGTAAAAAAAGGAAAAAAACAAACCAACAGTATACCACCTGTCCGACGCAGTCCATAGTAACGACTGTCCCACGACGATCCAGCTCTGCTACATCGGAATGACAGGCAGAGGCTGTCATCCCGGCGCAGCACAGCTGATTACCTGCTTCCCCGGCGGTGACGTCATCGGACTGACTGCTTTACGGCCGGGATTACCCAGCTGTCACTGCAGTTATCGCGAGAAACTGCATGTGACCGCCGGGGAAAGATGATGGCGGCCATCAACCAGTCCAGGCCGTGACCACCGGAGATCTTCTGCCAGGTAAGTGCCGCTGACTCCTGACAGACCCGACCGACGGACACTCACAGTGACAGTGACAATTCCGATTCCGGTATACGATATATGGGAAATATCGAAAGTCAATATCGAAAGTCCGATACAGCTAATATCGGCCGATACCCGATACTTGCGGTATCGTATCGCTCAACACTAATCAAAATCATTACAAAAGGGCAGCTATTGGCCAACATCCAGATAAATCCAAACCCCTAAATGCATCCACTTGCCTATCCATCTACCTAGCTAGACAGCTGGAGAATATACACAGCTTTTATGGTAAAATCCTAACACACTTTAGAACCAGCCTGTTGTGTTGGGGACGCAGAATACAGATAAAGCCACATCAGCAGCCAGATTCTGAGCCTACACTGATGTAGTGGTGGACACATATGTAATCAGATCGGATCTTTCATTATTCTTGGACTGTGGTTGCATGATATGGAACTGTCTTAAAGAAATTAGTTTTCATTCACACATTGCAGGAGACATAGTATTTTCTATTTTTCTTAACAGTATTTAGAAAAGTCCCCATCTTGAGACTGCACACTATTTAAAAGAATAAAAAAAATGAAGCCCAAAATTGACGGTAAGTACGCTTTAATGACCACACCAAGGCCGAGGAATGAAGAGGCACAAAAATAAAAGAAAAACAACACCAAATTCAGCAAAACAGAGGCATTTATAGAAGATTAAAAAAATACATATTTATGGCAAATGACAGATGCTCTAGGCAGTGATATAGCGTGGCATGACAGCTCCCCAGTCAAGGCAAGTATTTTGCACCCTAGATTATCAAAATAAATATAAATCAAATGGAATTACCAAATAATAAATAAATAAATAATGCCATAAGAAATACATAGCAATATTGAAGATCCAGGGCCAGTCATGTTGCCTTGTGCTTCCTGTCCCCCTTTCATCTATTTATGAATTATGAAATGGTTGATTAAAGATGGATTTTTATGAACAATTTCTACCAGAAGCTGGAACCTTTGTTTTTTCCACGATTTTTAGGCCTGTGAAAGCGTTGTTCACTGCATACTAGACTACACGTTATGGTAAGCTAGCTTTCCTCCATTCTGACAGTCATGTACTTATCTGGTTACTACTGTATCCCCTTCATAGAGTAGATTGTCATTAACATTAATTTATTAGTGACTAAATTTTGTTTAAAGTGACTGTATCAGAAAATGACTTGTTGTTTAAAGAAGCCTTCCTCCTCCTCCTCCCATCTTAATTTTTATCCTCTTAATATATTACAATCGGAATATTATCCAGCACAGTGTACTTACAATGGCTCATTTTTTCTTCTTCCCAGTTAATTCTTCTCTCTTCCATTAGGTCTATGACATCATGTGATTAGAAACTGATTAACTGAATCCTTCTAAGTTCTATGTAGAAGCAGGAGGTACATTTTACTTTTATGACTCATGAGTCACCACAAATGTCAATGACAAGGGGGAGGAGTGGAGCAACAGGGTCAGGGGTAGAAGAGGGGAATGATTTTTTGCATGGACAAGATCAATTTCTTCAGTAAAAAAAATTATAAAGTTTAATATTTTTGATGTAGCAGAGCTGGAACAGTGATGGCTGATGTAGCAGAGCTGGAAAATTAGGATTGTAGCAGTGGAGTCTGATTTATCGGAGCTGGAGCAGCGATATAGCAGTGCTGATATAACAATGACAATGCATACTTGTAGTAACAGTGGTTAAGGCAGGGCTGGGACGAGTGCTAGCCAGGGTAGGCACCTGCCTAGGGTCTCATCTCCTGCTTACTCGATTGGGGCGCACTTTGAAAAAAAAATGCTGAATGTCTGCGGTTCCCTGACATCTTCCTGCATCCGCAAACGTTCAGCACAGTGATGGCAGGGCGCAGGCACGGGGGTAAGCGATGTCAGGTACTGACACCGCTCACCCCTTTCTCTGTCATGCGCCTTGGTCATCACTCCCGCCCTACACTCGATTGCATTTGCGCCTATAAGACACAAATGCAATTGCTGTGTGCACCACCTGGGACAGGAGCAGAGGAACTGTCATCTTTTCTGGTCCGCCAACATCTCCCGAAGACGAAAACACTTCTGCCATGCACCTTGTTGGAGAAGGCGCACATAGGGGACGTTGGATGGCGCAATGCAGTGACGTCATCAATCGTCCGATGCTGCACTGAGGAGGCGGTGGATGGGAGCCAGGATTAGGTGAGTATGAGCTCTTCTTTTTAATTCTTATATTACTGTGCAGGGGGGGGCATAAAATGAGGGGAGGGTCTGTGCAGATGGGGGATAAAATGAGGGCAGGGTCTGTGCAGATTGTGGGAATAAAATGAGGTGAAGTTCTGTGCTGATGAAGTGAATGGCATGAGGTGGGGGGATAAAATGTGGGGCTGTGCAGATGGGGTAATAAACTGATGGGCTGTGCAGATGGGGAGAATAAGCTGAGTGGCTGCGCAGATTGGGGAAATAAGCTGAGGGACTGTGCGGGAATGTAATGAGAGGCTGTGCAGGTGGGCATGAAATGAGAGGCTGAGCGGGTGCCATAAAATTAGGGCATATGCATTTGGACCACGAAATGAGGGGCAATGAAGGGGGAACAGCAAAGTATATGAGGAGCTGTGGTGACCATACTGTATATGGGACTGTGGACGACATTATTCTGGGGGCTGTGGTGACCACAGTGGATAGGGGGCTGTAGTGAACTCATACTGTTTGGGGTGTTTGTGAGTCATAATACTGTATGAGGTGCTGTAGGGGCCATCATAGTATAAATGGAGGCTATTTTGGACATCATACTCTTTATGGGGGTCTGTGGTGGACATCATACTCTTTATGGGGTCTGTGGTGGACATCATACTTTATATGTGGGCTGTGGTCAGGGCCGCTCCAGGTTTTTATGGGCCCCGGGCGAAAGAGCCTCAGTGGGCCCCTTTAACACAGACCACGATTCATGATGCACAGATACAGCAGAGAAATATAGGTACAGTACAATGTCAAATACTTCACTTCTTCCATTACATGAGTGATATCTATTGTAAATTGTACAATAGCTCAAAAACCGCCAAATCCTCACAGCGCACAGAACAGACTGGACAGTACAGTCCTCCATACAATATTATGGGCACCACAGTCTCCCCCTCATCACCCATATAATACCCCATGCAGGATATCACCCCCCATATAATGCTCCATACAGAATACTGGACCCAAAATAATGCTCCATACAGAATACTGGACCCAATATAATGCTCCATACAGGATACTTGTCCCATATAATTCTCCATACAGGATACTGGTCCCCATATAATGCTCCATACAAAATATGGAGCTCTCCTCTGCGCTGTACTGCGTTCTGCACTGTTACGGCTCAGGAAAGGGCGCTGTGGAAAGACTCCCCATTATCATCATGATTGTCTCCCTCATCATCATTGCTCCTTATCATCATCATTGCCTCCCCATCATCATCATGGCCTCCCCATTATCATCAATGCCTGCCCATTATCATCATCTCCTCCCATCATCATCTTCTCCTCATCATCAATGCCTGCCCATTATCATCAATGCTGCCCATTATCATCATCTTTTCCCCATCATCATCAATGCCTCCCCATTATCAGCAATGCCTGCCCATCATCATCTCCTCCCATCATCATCAATGCCTGCCCATCATCATCTTCTCCCCATCATCAATGCCTGCCCATTATCATCAATGCCTGCCCATTATCATCATCTTCTCCCCATCATCATCAATGCCTCCCCATTATCAGCAATGCCTGCCCATCATCATCTTCTCCCCATCATCATCAATGCCTCCCCATTATCATCAATGCCTGCCCATCATCATCATGGCCTCCCCATTATCATCAATGCCTGCCCATCATCATCTTCTCCCCATCATCAATGCCTGCCCATTATCATCAATGCCTGCCCATTATCATCATCTTCTCCCCATTATCATCATCAATGCCTCCCCATTATCAGCAATGCCTGCCCATCATCACACACAGACAGCACACAAGCACTCTCTCACATACATGCACACACACATACACACACACACATACATACACACACAAAGCACCGCACTACATACACAAAGAGACACACACACACACACGTCTTACCTGTCCGGCGTCCCCGCGCTCTGTGCCATTCAGCGGCCGACTGTGAGAGGAAGCACCGGCGCCCCCAGGAGCCCGGAGCTGCGGCAGCGGAGGCACGGGAGAGGTAAGTATTGTGCCAGCTGATGCCGGGGCCCTGAGCAAGCGGGGGGGGGGGCCCAGTGGCGGCGCTGACACCGCTCTCCTCCGCTAACGGGCGCGGGGGTGCCAGACTGCGAGTGGGCCCCCCCGCCTGCTCAGGGCCCCGGCACTTGCCCGGGTGTGCCGGGTGCTGACGCCGGCCCTGGCTGTGGTGGTGACTATACTGTATATTGGGGGGTTGTTGTGGATATGGGCAGCTGTGATGACCATCATACTGTGTGGATGGACAGTGTGAGGAGTGGTTACAGTTTGAGCAGGGCAGCGTGATGGGCAATATGAGGGCACAGTGTGAAAAGTGGCACAGAATGGATATGGAGAGAGGACAGCGTGAAATGCAGGCACAATATGGAGATCGGTTAGCATGATGGGGGGACAGTGTGGAGATATATAATGTGTAATGGAAAATTGGGGGAGGTGACAGCCATGGTACAGTCCTGCTCAACGTTATTGGCACCCATGAAGTTTAAGTACATAATGTGGAATATCTCTTGAAAAAAATGAATCAAGTGAAACAGTATTTGTATAGAGCACTTATGTTAAACACAAAAGAGCAAATGATAAACAATAATTTAAAAAAAACAATGGGAGGTAAAAATAGAAAAACCTAAAGCTTGTTGTGACACTGGTATTAGCACCCTTTACATTAAATTATTATGGAAACACATTTTGTCTCCCCTGTGGTAAATCACAAATGAGAGTCACCTGTGATTAATTGTCGGTGCCTATGTGACTTGAATTAACCAATGAATGATGCCTTCAGTCTTTTTAAAAAAATGTGGAAAAAACACCGCGTTAAACATCCAAACACCTGAAGACCAACCTGGAACAGTCTGGAGTCATGGTTTCACAAGTACCACACGCCGCACACTAAACCAAGCTTAGCTTTATATGGGCAAAATCCAAGAAAGAAACCATGGCTGAAGAAAAAACATAAAAAATAGCGACTGGTCTTTGCAAAAGAGTACCTTGGCAAATCACCATCCTTGGAAAATGTTCTGTGAAACAAAAATAGAGCTTTTTAGCAAAGCAAAGCAAAGCAACAATTTGTTTACAGACGGCGCAATGAACATTATATGGAAAAGAACACTCTACCAACAGTTAAGCATGGTGGGAAATCAATAATGCTGTGGGGTTGCTTTGCTATGTCTGGTTGTGGATGAGGTCTTGACCATATCACAGGAATCATGAAATCACAGAATTATGAAGAGATTTTAGAGCAAAATATCCTACCCAGTGTAAGAAAACTTGTTCTGAGTCAAAGATCATGGGTCCTCCAGAAAGACAATGACCCAAAGCACACATCTAAAAGTACTCAGGAATGGTTGAAAAAGAAAAAATTGACTGTTTTAAAATGGACAGCGATGATTCTTGACCTCAATCCCACTGAAAATCTTTGTGGTGAGCTGAAATGTTATTGGGAAAAAGAACCCTCCAAACATTCAAGAGCGTGAACAAAGTGCAAAAAAAGAGTGGGAGAAAATACCAGATGAGAAGTGCAAGAAGCTTATCGAAGGCTACAAGAAATGTTTGGAGGCTGTCTTCAATGCTAAGAGCACTGTGTCAGTATGTGCTACAAATGACTGGAAAAGAGGGAGGTCTGCGGAGAACAGCTGTGGATGTGAAAAGTCATCATTGCATCTAGACAAGATGGAGATGAAAAGAAAGAGACGACTGTAAGATGTAATCTATAAGATGCCTAGATGTAAATATTTATTTGTGATACTGACTAATTCTCATCAGTACTGTGGCTCCTGGTCCATAGTCCGTAGTCTGATGATGGCTGTTAATAAAAACTCCCAGTATCTCCTTTAGAGATGGGCGAACCCGAACAGTAATGTTCGGCGTCCGTATCAAACACCTAATGCTTGGGCACAGACACCGAACACGGACTTCACCAGGAAGTCCGTGTCCGTGTTACTGTTCAGGTTTGGCTCCCCGAACACCGGGTGTTTGCTTCGCTGTCATGTGCACAATAGCACGGCAAACACTACTGTCTGATCGGTGGTAAAATGATCACCATCGGTCAGAGAGCCGAGGTCCCAGACTGTATTTGTCACATGATGGATGCAAAAACCTTCAGACGTAACCCTGAATTTATAATGGGGTCTCTTTATTTTCCAGTAGGGTACCTGCCAATGATGGATACTTTAATTGAAACCAAACAGCCCCTATTATAGTTACAGTTCATTAGCTTTCATAACTATCATTGGGTTCTACATATAAAATATAGGGCGTCAGGGATGAATATTGCTAATTTCCCCCCTTGTATTGTGTTAATGGTCAAAAAAAAAGATTGATTGTGTGTCTAACTTTGAAATTGCACTCCTTGCTAAGTCACATTCCTAAAGTACAACACTTATTTTTTACTTTTGATAACTTTTTTTGTGAAAAAGGTAACAATTCAAGTTAAAGTGGTCATCAGAGTTTGCTACCTAACCCATCGGAGGGGAAGGGGGAATGTGCATTAGGGGTCCTGTTACCTTAGTCTCTGAGCCATTCCTTTGCTTTGGGGTGGTGGGGGCACCATTGGCTTCATCTTCCTAGGGCACCAAAATACTTTGTCTTGGCCCTGGGTTGAGGTATTGGTGCTGGAATAATGATAACCAGAACAGCAGAGTTGTAACAGCAGCAGTCGCTAAAGTAGTACTGCCAGACAATGAGGTCCTTAATAGCAGAGTTGTAGCATCGGTGGCTGATAAAGCACAATAATGACTGGAATAGGTAAGCTGTAACAGTGGTAATTGATGTAGTTGTGCAGGAAAATGATAACTGTAATACCAGAGTTGTGACCTATGAAGAAGGGCTGGAACAAAGCAAAATAGCAAGGTTAAGGCATATAGGAGGCTCCCAGTACAAAAAGTTGCAGAACATCAACTACCCGAATAAGTTATCTAGCGAGATGACATTATATGACTGTATCCCAACGCACATGGAGAGAAAGCTGAACCAATCAAAGAGCAGCAAAGCAGCACCCAGCGCTGGAAGTGGGAACGGTGAGTAATGATCAGACTTTTCAGGATAGGTTAGGAAATTGGGACATTTTTCTATCCTGTTGAATATATTCTTGACTTAAAGGGAACCTGTCAAGTGAAAAACGCTATAAACCTGCAGATATTGGGTTAATTTGCAGGTTAATAGCATTCTGAACCTGCCCGGCTTCTTCACTGAGAGACCCGCTATATTTATTCCTCCTGGTAGCGTTCTTGTTTCAGTCACAGGGGTGGCATTGGTGCAGGTTCAGTCACTGTTCTGTGTACAGAGAGCAGCGGCTGTAACCGCGCCCCCGGCACTGACTGACAGTCGGCACTAATGCTGAGCTGCTGTCAGTCAGTGCCAAGGGAGAAGTTACAGCTGCCACTCACTATGCACAGAGCGGTGATTGAAACTTTGCCGGCACCACCCCGTGTCTGAAACCCAAACACTTCATTTCTCCCAGCAGTGTAGGTCAGGTTCAGAACATCATTGATCTGCAGATTAACCGCATATCTGCCGGTTAATAATGTTTTATCACGTGACAGGTTCTCTTTAATATTGCAAGCTGGGTTATGTCCCTATACAAGGCTAATTAGATAAACTGGTGGATGTGGGCTAAAAAGTAGACCATGTGTGGCAACCTATGGAGATCCCCTAATGTTTCTTTTGAAGGACAATTTTTCTGGTAATGCTTAAGGTACTGCCACACTACACAATCCCGCTAGCGATCTCGTTAGCGTCGCATACTAATGAGATCGCTAGCGGGATTGTTTCTATATCGCTAGTGGCTACCTATTTTAGCGATGTCGTTAGGACGCTATCGCGGTTAGCGATCTCCTTAACGACTTTAGCGGTACAAAAGTACCGCTAAATCGATAAAAGAGATGCCACACTCAGCGATTAGATACTTACCAGCGGGGCGCCAGCGACGAAAATAGGGTCCGGAACGATCGCTGTGATGAACGAGATCACAGCAGGGGCCTCGTCGCTGGTAGATGCCGCACACAACAACATCGCTAACGGGATCACTAAATAGTGACGTTTTTTTAGCGATCCCGTTAGCGATGTTGTTTAGTGTGGCATACCCTTTATTGCATGCTTTTATGTTCCTTCAAGTGAATGGCACTTTGATATTTACCTATGTAAAACTAAGTTGTTGGTTCAAGCATTAGTAAATCTGTTCCTCATTGTAATTTCTAGGCATCCAGATGAGGGTGGTTTTTGTAAGAACACAAGCAGCAGCCACTTACACAGCAATCAGCCCATTGTTACATGGCTCTACTGTTTACTTTTCTTTCTAACCATCTTGGCTGATTTCTACAGCAAATTCTACAGCTAAAAAGAAGAATACTCTCTAAATAGACTGGAGGAAAAGGAACAGGAATAGAGAAGTTTTAAGAAAAGCCTTTGACTAATGACCCTGTGTCATGGGTCAGTTCTCCAAGAGAATTTCGTACCCTGCTGTGAAAATGAACTTCCAATATTCATTGTCATTCCTACAAAGGAAAACTTGATTACCCTTTTAATGAAGACCACTTGTCTACAAACCAAGAAGAAAAGTATGGGTGGCTAGTCTTACGTTTAATGAGCTTCAAAAGCGAAATCTCTAATTGAGACCTCAATGCCAAAAAGTTTTTGTATAGAAACATCAACTAAATCGATCTTCATTCTTATTGTTCTTTCAGTGGAATGTCGGATTTATGCGGGCAAAAACTAGTTTAAAAAGTGTCCATTCTGCTCTAAAAAAATATTTAGACTTGAGAGTTCTCAGTGGTTGATACCTTTTAATGGCTAACTGAAAAGATGGTAACAAATTGCAAGCTTTCGAGACTACTCAGGTCTCTTCATCAGGCAAAGACTAATACAACATCTGAAGAATCACATATTTATACACAACACAGCACAGCTCATTCTGCTCTACTAATATCACTTGGTTACTATCATATCTTTATATAAAGGGGTTTTCCATTTTCAGAAAGGCTCTAAAATACCTAAAATAGCAAACAAAGTAAGTTATCACCTTCCCTAGGTCATGTGATGGCGTTTTGGTTGCAGCGGTAACATCACATAGACAGTGCGCATCACTGAGGTCATTGGCTTTTGCCCTGTCCTTCGGCAAAGCTGCTAAGCTCAGAAATCTGCTACAGGCTGTGATGCACAACAAAACTTGAGCACTTGGGAAGAGCCAACAATGGACCTGGGAAGTGTTATGAATGTGCTGGAGATGGTTTCTGAGCAGAGGCTCCCTCTGGTGGTTGCAGACAGTACTGAACCTCACAGCGAGGAATGACAATCTGGGATCACGGACTGGACTGATATAAGGGAGGTTCCCTCCCATGATGGTCGCCGGTGATCAATTGTTCTTGTCTCAATTGTGGTTCCTGGTTCATTTGGAAGTTTGCTGAGTCTTGCCTGCATCTTCTGCTTTCAGATGGGATATTTTCTGCTTTTATTTTTGTGCTTGCTTTTTGCATGGTTCCCTGCACTTCTGTGGAGGTCAGCCGGGTCCCCTCCTGGGGGCCTGTGCTCCTCTCAGTTTATCTGAAGCCACTGTTAATTGTTCATTTGCTTTTTCCTGTTTTTTCAGTGGCTGCGGCTTAGTTTTGATACACCAGAGATCTGCCTTTGGGTGTGGTTGTCTCTCGGGCTGTGACGGGGCGTCTGGGATCAGCGTGGGGGCGCTCTGTGGCTGCCTCTAGTTGTGTGGTTAGTTCGGGTTACTGCGGTCCAATAGGTTCCAGCCTCTCTGGTGTATTACTGTTTTTGCTTTTTCTCCTCAGGTACCTAAACATAACAGTATCACCGGCCCTGCTGAAATTGTATGATACTCACAGAAGGGAAAAATAGTGTGGAAAGAAAAAAAAAAAGTTGTCAGAGTTGTCAGAGATTTTTTTTTTCTGTTTGTTGCATTTTTTCCCTCTTTTTCTCTGGGTGCTGAGGAGGATTTTTTTTTCTCTCAATGGAGTTTGCACAGTTGTCTGGCCGTGTGGATCAGCTTGCCACTGAGGTTCGGAGTATTGCTACCTATCTTGCTGGGTTGCCGGTTGTGGAACCTAGGATTCCCATGCCAGATTTGTTTTTGGGGGATCGGGCTAAATTTCTGAATTTCAAAAATAACTGTAAGTTGTTTTCTGCCTTGAAGCCTAAGTCCTCAGGGACCGCAGCACAGCAGGTTCAAATTGTCATCTCTCTCCTGCGCGGTGACCCTCAGGATTGGGCTTTTTCCCTGACACCTGGGGATCCTGTTTTGAATGATGTTGATGTATTTTTTCAGGCTCTGGGGTTGTTGTACGATGAACCTAATGTCACTGATCATGCTGAGAAGACCTTGTTGGGATTAAGTCGGGGCTGTGAAGCCGCTGAACTGTACTGTCAGAAATTTCAAAAGTGGGCAGTCCTGACCAAATGGAATGATGATGCTTTGGCAGCCCTTTTTCGGAAGGGTCTGTCAGAGAATGTAAAGGACGTTATGGTGGGATTCACTGTACGCTCTGGTCTCAATGATTCTATGTCTTTGGCTATTCAAATTGACAGACGTTTGCGTGAGCACAGAGGTATGCCTGAGATGGTGTTGCCTTGTGGGCCAGCTCCTGAGCCCATGCAGTTTGATGGAGTGACTTCTGGGGCACAGCGTCATGAATTTCGAAAGCGCAATGGGTTATGTTTCTACTGTGGTGACGCCTCTCATGCTATTTCCATCTGCCCTAAGCGGGGAAGACGTTTTGCGCGCTCAGTTGTCTTGGGTAGTGTTCAGACTAAATTTCTGTTGACTGTTACAATGATTTGCTCCATGCAGGGCCGGCGTCAGCACCCGGCACACCCGGGCAAGTGCCGGGGCCCTGAGCAGGCGGGGGCACACTCGCCGTCGGGCACCCCGGCGCCCGTTAGCGGAGGAGAGCGGTGTCAGCGCCGCCACTGGGCCCCCCCGCTTGCTCAGGGCCCCGGCAGCAGCTGGCACAATACTTACCTCTCCCGTGCCTCCGCTGCCGCAGCTTCCGGGCTCCAGGGGGCGCCAGCGCTTCCTCTCACAGCAGCGCCGCTGAATGACGTCATCGTTCAGCGGCCGGCTGTAGCAGAGAGCGCGCGGACGCCGGACTGGTGAGGCGTGTGTGTATGTGTGTGTGTGTCTGTGTGTATCAGTGTGTGTGTATGTAGTGCGGTGCTTTGTGTGTGTGTGTGTGTATGTATGTATGTGAGAGAGTGCTTGTGTGCTGTGGTGCTGTCTGTGTGTGATGATGGGCAGGCCATGATGATAATGGGCAGGCATTGATGATGATGGGGAGGAGATGATGATGATGGGCAGGCTTTGATGATGATGGGGAGGAGATGATGATGGGCAGGCATTGATGATAATGGGCAGGCATTGATGATGATGGGGAAGCGATGATGATGATGATGGGCAGGCATTGATGATAATGGGCAGGCATGATGATGATGGGGAAGCGATGATGATGATGATGGGCAGGCATTGATGATAATGGGGAGGCATTGATGATGATGGGGAGGCATTGATGATAATGGGGAGGCATTGATGATGATGGGGAGGCATTGATGGTAATGGGGAGGCATTGATGATAATCGGGAGGCCATGATGATGATGGGGAGGCCATGATGATGATGGGCAGGCATTGATGATATTGGGGAGGCGATGATGATGATGGGCAGGCATTGATGATAATGGGGAGGCCATGATGATGATGGGCAGGCATTGATGATAATGGGGAGGCCATGATGATGATGGGCAGGCATTGATGATAATGGGGAGGCAATGATGATGATTGGCAGGCATTGATGATGATGGGGAGGCCATGATGATGATGGGGAGAAAATGATGATTTATTATTATTATATTATTATTATTATACATTTTTATAGCACCATTTGTTCCATGGCGCTTTACATGTGAAGAGGGGCAAATATAGACAAGTACAGTAAACATGAGCAATACAAGGCACACACAAGTACAGAAGGAGAGAGGACCCTGCCCGGAAGGGCTCACAGTCTACAGGGATGGGTGAGGATACACTAGGAGAGGGTAGAGCTGGTCGTGCGGTGGTTCAGTAGACTGATGATCACTGCAGGTTGTAGGCTTGTCGGAAGAGGTGGGTTTTCAGGTTCTTTTTGAAGGTTTCCATGGTAGGCGCGAGTCTGAAGTGTTGGGGTAGAGAGTTCCAGAGTATGGTGAGAGGCACGGGAGAAGTCTTGTATGCGGTGGTGGGAAGAAGAGATAAGAGGGGAGTAGAGGAGGAGATCTTGTGAGGATCGAAGGTTGCGTGTGGGTATGTACCGGGAGACCATGTCACAGATGTATGGAGGAGACAGATTGTGGATGGCTTTGTAGGTCATGGTTAGGGTTTTGAACTGGAGCCTCTGGACGATAGGAAGCCAATGAAGGGCTTGGCAGAGAGGAGAGGCTGGGGAATAACGGGGAGATAGGTGTATTAGTCGGCAGCAGAGTGCAGGATGGATTGGAGTGGTGCCAGAGTGCTAGATGGAAGGCCAGAGAGTAGGAGGTTGCAGTAGTCGATGCGGGAGATGATGAGGGCATGCACTAGTGTTTTTGTAGTTTAATGGTCAAGGAATGCCCGGATCCGGGAAATATTTTTGAGTTTGAGATGATGATGATGAGGAGCCAATGATGATGATGGGGAGGCAATGATGATGATGGGTAAGCATTGATGATGATGGGGAGGCAATGATGATGAGGGGGAGGCAATGATGATGATGGGGAGGCAATGATTATGATGGGGAGGAAATCATGATGATAATGGGGAGTCTTTCCACAGCGCCCTTTCCTGAGCCGTAACAGTGCAGAATGCAGTACAGCGCAGAGGAGAGCTCCATATTTTGTATGGAGCATTATATGGGGACCAGTATCCTGTATGGAGCATTATATGGGGACCAGTATCCTGTATGGAGCATTATATTGGGTCCAGTATTCTGTATGGAGCATTATTTTGGGTCCAGTATTCTGTATGGAGCATTATATGGGGGATGGGGGGTGACATCCTGCATGGGGTATTATATGGGTGATGAGGGGGAGACTATGTGGTGCCCATAATATTGTATGGAGGACTGTACTGTCCAGTCTGTACTGTGCGCTGTGAGGATTTGGCGGTTTTTGAGATATTGTACAATTTACAATAGATATCACTCATGTAATGAAAGAAGTGAAGTATTTGGCCTTGTACTGTACCTATATTTCTCTGCTGTATCTGTGCATCATGAATCGTGGTCTGTGTTAAAGTGGCCCACTGAGGCTCTTTCGCCCGGGGCCCATAAAAACCTGGAGCCGGCCCTGGCTCCATGTCCACATTTTCGGCTCAGGCTTTTGTTGATTCAGGAGCAGCTATTAACCTGATGGA
Organism: Oophaga sylvatica; assembly: GCA_033576555.1. Taxonomy (NCBI): domain Eukaryota; kingdom Metazoa; phylum Chordata; class Amphibia; order Anura; family Dendrobatidae; genus Oophaga; species Oophaga sylvatica. The sequence continues at coordinate 70,162,365 of JARQOD010000008.1, forward strand.
TTTCGACTTTGCCAAACATTGTGGCTTTCCCATGATACCCCTGCGGAAGTCTATTCCCCTATTGGGCATTGATTCTACCCCTTTGGCGGAGAATAAACCCCAATTTTCTACTCAGGGGATAATGAGGGTTGAACCAGATCATCAGGAGAGTTGCAAATTTCTGGTGCTGTATAATCTGCATGACATTATTGTTCTGGGTTTCCCTTGGTTGCAGATTCATAATCCTGTTTTTGATTGGAAATCTATGTCTGTGACCAGTTGGGGCTGCCAATGTGTGAATGCTGGCACTCTTATTTTTTCTGCCTCTCCCCAGTCTCAGGATGTTCCTGACTTTTTGACTGATTTTTCTGATGTGTTTAGTGAAAGTAAATCTGCATCCTTGCCCCCTCACAGGAGCTACGATTGCCCTATTGAATTAGTGCCTGGTGGTAAATTTCCTAAAGGTCGCCTTTTTAATTTATCTGTACCTAAACACGATGCTATGCGATCTTATATCAAGGAGTCATTGGAGAAGGGTCATATCAGACCATCCTCTTCACCCTTGGGCGCCGGTTTATTCTTTGTGGCCAAAAAGGATGGTTCATTGAGGCCGTGTATTGATTATCGCCTCCTGAATAAGATCACTGTGAAATATCAATATTCGTTACCTTGATTTCTGATCTGTTTTCCAGAGTGAAAAGTGCTAGTTGGTTTACCAAGCTGGACCTCAGGGGGGCATATAACCTTATTCATATTAAGAACGGGGATGAATGGAAGACGGCGTTTAATACCCCCGAGGGGCATTTTGAGTACCTACTGATGCCCTTTGGGCTTACTAATGCCCCTTCCGTCTTCCAATCCTCTGATGATTTTCAGGATTTGTGGAAATTTGATTGTTATTTGTGATCTTGATTTTTCCAATGATTGGGACTCTCATGTGAAACATGTTCGGACTGTGTTCCAGATTTTGAGAGAGAATGCACTGTATGTGAAGGGATCAAAGTGTCTTTTTGGCGTACAGAAGGTCTCATTTCTGGGATTCATTTTGTCTCCGTCTGTTATTGAAATGGACCCGGTCAAGGTTCAGGCCATCTGTGATTGGGTTCAACCTACTTCATTGAAGATTCTTCAGAGATTTTTGGGTTTTGCCAATTTTTATTGTAAATTTATTGGTAATTTCTCTGGTATTGTTAAACCATTGACTGATCTGACCAAAAAGGGTTCCGATGTGGTGAATTGGCCTCCTGAGGCAGTTTCTGCATTTCAGGGACTTAAGCAGAGATTCATTTCTGCTCCTGTTCTACGGCAGCCTGATGTTTCTCTGCCGTTTCAGGTGGAGGTTGATGCCTTTGAGATTGGGGCAGGTGCCGTTTTGTCCCAAAGGGATCCAGAGACCTCTAAGAGTAACCCTTGTGCCTTTTTCTCTCGAAAGTTTTCTCCAACTGAACGTAATTATGACGTGGGTAATCGGGAGTTATTGGCCATGAAGTGAGCCTTTGAAGAGTGGAGACATTGGCTGGAAGGAGCCAAACATCAGGTGGTGGTCCTCACGGACCATAAGAACCTGGTTTATCTGGAATCAGCCAAGCGACTTAATCCTAGACAGGCCAGGTGGGCCTTGTTTTTCACACGTTTTAATTTTGTGGTTTCTTTTCTTCCTGGCACTAAGAATGTTAAGGGGAGTTTCTTTGCGGATTCTCCTGAGTTATCTGATCCTGCTGTTATTTTGAAAGAGGGTGTAGTACTTTCCGCCATCTCGCCCAATTTGAGACTGGCTCTGGAAGGGTGTCAGGAGGATAAACCTGAACGCTGCCCTGTTGGGAAATTGTTTGTCCCAGACCAGTGGAAGAAGAGTTTGATGTCTGAGATTCATTGTTCTGCGTTGGCTGGTCATCCCAGGATTTTTGGTACCAGAGACTTGGTGAGTCGGTCCTTTTGGTGGCCTACTTTATCTCGTGACGTCAGGGACTTTGTGCAGTCCTGTGGGACTTCTCTCGTTCCAAGCCTTGCTCTCGCTCTAGTGGTTTGTTAATGCCATTATCTGTGCCAAGAGGCCATGGACCCATATCTCTATGGATTTTATTTCCGACCTCACTGTCTCTCAGAGAATGACCGTTATCTGGGTAATCTGTGATAGGTTTTCCAAGATGATACATCTTGTGCCATTACCTAAGTTGCCTTCCTCCTCCGAGTTGGTGCCTTTGTTCCTTCAGCACGTGGTTCGGTTGCACGGCATTCCGGAGAACATTGTGTCTGACAGAGGAGTCCAGTTTGTTTCCAGATTTTGGAGGACATTATGTTCTAAACTTGGTGTTCAATTATCTTTCTCCTCTGCATTTCATCCTCAGACCAATGGACAAACCGAGAGAACAAACCAGACCTTGGAGACTTATTTGAGATGTTTTGTGTCTGCTGATCAAGATGACCGGGTCTCTTTTTTGCCTTTGGCTGAGTTTGCTCTTAATAATATGGCTAGCTCTGCCACCTTGATGTCTCCATTTTTCTGCAATTCTGGGTTTCACCCTCGATTTTCTTCGGGACAGGCGGAGGCTTCTGTCTGTCCGGGTGTTGACTCTGTTGTGGAGCGTATGCAGCAGATTTTGGACCAGGTAGTGGAGAGGTTGTCTCTATCTCAGGAGAAGGCCCAACGGTTTGCCAACCGGCTGTCATGGGGTGTCGCTGCGAAGATCATCGCGATTGCACACCCTGACTTCTCACAGCTGAGTTTCTGCTGCTGGGTGCTTTTCGGCAGTGAGAGAGTTAATTCTCCCTCTCTCTGTGCTGGACAAGACCAGCCTCGCTCAGCTGCAATTAATGTTGCGATAATTGGATTTCTTCATATACCTGCCTGTCTGCTAGGGAAGTGTCGGTGAAAGCATTCATGCAGACCAGCAGAGCGGATCATATTGAGAAGTCTAAAGCTAAGAGTACTGTTGTGGTTTTCTCCTCTCCTCGCTTTATTATTTATCTCCTTACCATTTGGTGTTCCCTCTGTAGTTGTTGTTTTGTATGCAAGGTGTCTTTTATTTTACCCCTTGTACTGTCTCGTTCGTCTTATACTGTGTGTAGGCAGTTACCTTCCGTTCCCTGTGGTGGTAATCAGGGTCCTTCTCAGGACTAGATTACAGTTGTCAGGGATTCACAGGAGATAGGGTTACGCTGGCGGCCTGGACCTCTGTACCATCAACAGTACCTCCAGGTAGAGGGATTAGTCAGGACCCCAGCTTAGGGTCAGCATAGATCCCGGTCCTCCTTATGCAGAGACAGCGTGACATTTTCACCGACCACTAAAGATTTTCTCCAGTCACCATGGATCCAGTAGTCAGTCTTGCTCGGCAGTTGCAGAGTTTGTCCATGGAGCTGGCGGACGTTAAGTCCAAAGTTTTGTACCCCCGGAGCAGGCCGGACCTGAACCTAAAGTAGCTCTCCCTGACAGATTCACTGGGGGGCTGGACAAGTTTTTTGCTTTCCGGGAGGCATGTAAATTGTACTTTCGGCTGCGACCTCGGTCATCTGGGAGTGAAGAACAAAGGGTGGTGATTGTCATCTCGCTCCTACAAGGAGACCCCCAATCCTGGGTGTTCTCTCTCTCCCCGGGCTCCCCAGCTCTCCAGTCAGTGGATGGGTTTTTTGCAGCTCTGGGTCTTGTATATGATGATCCGGATCGGGTCTCCCTTGCTGAATCTAAGTTACGTAGGATACAGCAGGGGAGATCGTCCGGCGGAGGAATTCTGTTCGGAGTTCCGTAGGTGGGCCACAGACACCCAGTGGAATGACCCGGCTCTTAGGAGCCAGTTTTGTCAAGGTTTATCTGACAAATTAAAGGATGTGCTGGCACAGTATGACCCCCCCACGTCACTGGAGGCCGCTATGGCCCTTGCTATTCGTATTGACAGACGTCTTCGGGAGAGGTGCAGGGTAACTTCGCCCCCTGTTATGACTCCACCTTCCTCAAGGGTCCCTTATACGGAGGTTCCCCTAGTCAGTCCAGAGGAGCCTATGCAATTAGGAGGGACATCATTCCGGGGGAGGGGATCGGTGGGGCGCCACAAAACAAGAAGTTGTTTCTTCTGTGGGAAAAAGGGACATTTTATTGGGGGGTGTCCATCCCGTTCTCTGCAGACTGAGAAGTCGCCGGAAAACTATTGATCCCAGATTGTGTGGTGGACGGCAATCTGGGAGTAAGTATTTCGTCCCTAAATTCGTCTCAGTTTCTCGTAACGGCGGAGGTGGTGGTGGGTGCGAGAACTGAGAGGATATCTGTTCTTCTGTTCTTCTGGATAGTGGGGCCGGGGCTAATCTGGTGGATGCTCGCTTTGCCCGGGTTCAAGGTATGCGATTGAGTGTGTTGGCTAAACCCGTCCCCATATTCTCGATCGACGCCAGACCTCTCGGTCAGGGAAGTTTTTCGCAAGCAGTGCATAACATAGATCTTCAAGTGGGGGCGTTACATAAAGAACTGTTGTCTTGTTATGTGTTGGAGGGTCTTTCTACTCCTATAGTGCTGGGCCTTCCTTGGTTAACTAAGCATAACCCGGTTATTAATTGGCAATCCAGAGAGATAAGTCAATGGAGTGAATTCTGTAATAAAAACTGCATGAATACGGTCATTGGTACGGTCGCTCCTAGGGCCTTACCTCCATTTCTGGTAGACTTTGAGGATGTATTCTCGGAGAAAGGGTGTCAAGAATTACCTCCTCATCGCGAATATGACTGTTCTGTTAACTTGATCCCTGGGGCCAAATTACCGAAATCTAGGTTGTATAACCTTTCTGGTCCTGAGAGACAGGCCATGAAGGATTATATTTCAGGGAGTCTGGCTAAGGGGCATATTAGACCTTCATCTTCCCCGGTGGCCGCGGGGTTCTTCTTTGTGAAGAAAAAAGATGGAGGCCTACGCCCTTGCCTGGATTTCCGTGAGCTTAATCGGATTACGGTCCGAGATCCGTATCCGCTCCCACTTATTCCCGATCTCTTCAATCAGATCGTGGTGCCAAATGGTTCTCTAAGTTGGATCTCAGAGGGGCGTACAATCTGATTAGGATGAAGGAGGGGGATGAGTGGAAGACGGCGTTTAACACTCCGGAGGGGCATTATGAGAACCTTGTCATGCCATTTGGGCTGAGTATTGCCCCGGCGGTGTTTCAACACTTTGTAAATGACATCTTTCGCCACCTAATGGGACAGTTTGTGGTCATATATCTGGATGATATCTTAATTTACTCGCCGGATCTTGTGTCTCATCAGGAGCATGTTAGACAGGTGTTACAGATCTTGCGGGATAATAAACTGTACGCCAAATGGGAGAAGTGTGTGTTCGCCAAACAGGAACTTCAGTTTTTAGGATTCCTGGTGTCAGCATCCGGTTTTCGTATGGACCCTGGGAAAGTGCGGGCAGTTCTTGAGTGGGATCTGCCAGAGGATCTGAAGGCATTACAACGTTTCTTGGGGTTTGCTAACTACTACCGGAAATTCATTCGTAATTTTTCGTCCATAGTTAAACCTCTCACAATGACTAAAAGGCGATTTTCAAATGTCTGACAAGGCTGTAAGGTTTTCTTCCTTGAAAAAATGTTTTGCTTCAGCACCCATACTTATTCAGCCTGATGCTTCACAGCCGTTCATTGTTGAGGTGGACGCTTCCGAGGTAGGGGTGGAAGCAGTATTGTCACAAGGTTCGTCCCCTGGTAAATGGCATCCGTGCGCCTTCTTCTCTAAAAATTGTCGTCCGCGGAGAGGAATTATAATGTCGGCAATAGGGAACTCTTGGCCATTAAGTTAGCTTTTGAGGAGTGGCGTCATTTTTTGGAGGGGGCAGTCCACCCAGTCACAGTCATTACTGATCACAAAAACCTGCTATATTTAGAGTCCGCTAAACGTCTGAATCCCAGACAAGCTAGGTGGTCGTTGTTTTTTACCAGGTTTAATTTTGTCGTCACATATCGTCCTGGGTCAAAAAATGTTAAGGGGATGCCTTATCTCGCTGTTTCCCAGGGGCTGGGAATACGGAGGACCCGGTTCCAGTCCTTCAGGAGGGGGTGGTGGTGTCGGCAGTATGCTCTGAGCTTGAGGAGGAGGTATTGGAGGCTCAGGGGGACGCCCCTGTAGGACCTTCAGGGAGACTGTTTGTTCCAAATCAGTTGCGACAAAAGGTGATCGAGGCACACCATAATTCAGCTTTGGCAGGACACCCAGGGAGTAAAGCAACTGAGGATCTCCTCTCGCGCCGGTTTTGGTGGCCTAACTTACATAGGGAGGTGGTAACTTTTGTCGCGTCCTGCGAGGTTTGTGCGCGCTCTAAGACCCCACATACCCGTCCATCTGGTACCCTCTTACCTTTGAAGATCCCGGAGCGTCCGTGGACTCATCTGTCTATGGACTTCATTACGGACCTCCCGCCATCTTCGGGTAAAACAGTCATACTCGTTGTAGTGGACAGGTTCAGCAAGATGGCACATTTTATCGCTCTTCCTGCTCTTCCTAATGCTAAAACTCTTGCGCAGGTGTTTATTGGGGAGATTGTAAGACTTCACGGGGTACCCTCCGATGTGGTGTCGGATCGGGGGTCTCAGTTTGTGTCCAAATTCTGGAAAGCATTTTGTACACGGCGGGGGATGCAGTTGTCATTTTCATCGGCTTTTCACCCGCAGTCCAATGGTCAGACAGAGCGTCTGAACCAGAGCTTGGAGACATATCTCCGGTGTTTTGTGTCAGAGAACCAGGAGGACTGGGCTTCTTTCTTGCCTCTGGCGGAGTTTTCTCTAAATAATAGGCGGAGCGAGTCCACTGGTAAGTCCCCGTTTTTTGGGGCATATGGTTTTCACCCCCAGTTTTGTACTTTCAATAGGGGGGGCTCTTCTGGGGTTCCTGAGGAGGAACGATTTTCGTCGTCACTTTCTTCAGTGTGGAGAGGAGTGCTGAATAATCTGAGTACTATGGGGAACCGATACAAACGTATGGCTGATAGGAGGAGAGTGTCTGGTCCGGACCTAAGTGTGAACGATCTGGTATGGTTGTCTACCAAGAATATAAAACTTAAGGTTCCCTCCTGGAAACTGGGTCCCAGGTTCATCGGGCCATACAAGATCAGTTCTATAATTAATCCGGTTGCATTCTGTCTTGACCTCCCTCCCACATTTAAAATTCATAATGTGTTCCACAGATCGTTGCTTAAGAGGTATGTGGCGCCGGTGATACCTTCACCTTTACCTCCTCCTCCTGTGGTGGTCAATGGTAACTTAGAGTTCCAGGTGTCGAGAGTCATCGATTCACGTCTGAATCGCCGGTCCCTTCAGTACCTTGTTCATTGGAGGGGGTATGGTCCTGAGGAGAGGATGTGGGTTCCTGCGTCGGATATTAACGCAGACCGATTGGTTCGGGCCTTCCACACTACTCACCCAGATAAACCCGGCCCTGAGGGTCCGGAGGCCCCTCGTAGAAGGGGGGGTACTGTCACGGGTGTGTCGCTGCGAAGATCGCCGCGATTGCACACCCTGACTTCTCACAGCTGAGTTTCTGCTGCTGGGTGTTTTTCGGCAGTGAGAGAGTTAATTCTCCCTCTCTCTGTGCTGGACAAGACCAGCCTCGCTCAGCTGCAATTAATGTTGCGATAATTGGATTTCTTCATATACCTGCCTGTCTGCTAGGGAAGTGTCGGTGAAAGCATTCATGCAGACCAGCAGAGCGGATCATATTGAGAAGTCTAAAGCTAAGAGTACCTGTTGTGGTTTTCTCCTCTCCTCGCTTTATTATTTATCTCCTTACCATTTGGTGTTCCCTCTGTAGTTGTTGTTTTGTATGCAAGGTGTCTTTTATTTTACCCCTTGTACTGTCTCGTTCGTCTTATACTGTGTGTAGGCAGTTACCTTCCGTTCCCTGTGGTGGTAATCAGGGTCCTTCTCAGGACTAGATTACAGTTGTCAGGGATTCACAGGAGATAGGGTTACGCTGGCGGCCTGTACCTCTGTACCATCAACAGTACCTCCAGGTAGAGGGATTAGTCAGGACCCCAGCTTAGGGTCAGCATAGACCCCAGTCCTCCTTATGCAGAGACAGCGTGACACCGGCATAGGACTGATGGTCCTCGGTTTACAGTGGGGGACTTGGTTTGGTTGTCCTCAAGAAATATCCCTATGAGGGTTGCATCTCCAAAGTTTAATCCTAGGTTCATTGGACCTTATAAGATCATGGAGATTCTTAATCCTGTTTCCTTCCGTTTGCTTCTTCCAGGGACATTTAAGATCCATAACGTGTTCCACAAGTCCTTATTGAAGGGGTTTGTCGAGCCAGTGGTTCCTATGGCTGCGCCTCCTGACCCTGTTTTGGTTGAGGGCAATCTGGAGTATGTGGTTGAGAAAATATTGGATTCTCATTTTTCTAGACAGAAACTCCAGTATTTGGTTAAGTGGAGAGGTTATGGTCAGGAGGACAATTATTGGGTGTTTGCCTCGGACATCCATGCTAGGAGACTGATCCGTGCCTATTACCGAGCTGATCCTGATCGGCCTGGTTGCACAAGTGAGGGTTCGGTGACCCCTCTTCAAGGGGGGGTACTGTTATGAATGTGCTGGAGATGGTTTCTGAGCAGAGGCTCCCTCTGGTGGTTGCAGACAGTACTGAACCTCACAGCGAGGAATGGCAATCTGGGATCACGGACTGGACTGATATAAGGGAGGTTCCCTCCCATGATGGTCGTCGGTGATCAATTGTTCTTGTCTCAATTGTGGTTCCTGGTTCATTTGGAAGTTTGCTGAGTCTTGCCTGCATCTTCTGCTTTCAGATGGGATATTTTCTGCTTTTATTTTTGTGCTTGCTTTTTGCATGGTTCCCTGCACTTCTGTGGAGGTCAGCCGGGTCCCCTCCTGGGGGCCTGTGCTCCTCTCAGTTTATCTGAAGCCACTGTTATTTGTTCATTTGCTTTTTCCTGTTTTTTCAGTGGCTGCGGCTTAGTTTTGTTACACCAGAGATCTGCCTTTGGGTGTGGTTGTCTCTTGGGCTGTGACGGGGCGTCTGGGATCAGCGTGGGGGCGCTCCGCGGCTGCCTCTAGTTGTGTGGTTAGTTCGGGTTACTGCGGTCCAATAGGTTCCAGCCTCTCTGGTGTATTACTGTTTTTGCTTTTTCTCCTCAGCTACCTAAACATAACAGGGAAGGGTGAATGCCTGCTTTGTTTGTTATTTTAAGTATTTTAAAGCGTTTGTGGTCCACTGTCCTAAACTGATAACATACATTACTATAAAATACATTTAACCACTTGGGGTGTCAGAGAGTAGAACATAATCTCCACCATTCCTACATGTGGACTCCATGAAAGATAAAAAAAAGTGTTTTTTGGGAACACTATTACAGAGTCTTACCTACTTACTCACTCCTTTCCTAGGTTTCCAGGCTGGGATTTCAGGCAACGAGCTGTATGCAACAGAATTAAAATAGCCAACAAAAAGAGCAAAGTGCATCCGCACCACTGCAGCCACCAGGTACCTGTTCAGACCAAGAGTCCCGCACATGCAAATTGATGCTATTTGTCTCAAACAGGGAAAGGACGGGTGCTCAATCCAGAAAAAAGCATGCAATATCCAAAGGCAGAAGGAAAGGGATGGCACTCACCGTTCTTAAAATCCAAACTTTATTGCAGCATAAAAATCTTCAGCAGGGGAGCAATGTGAACAAGGAACGGACGACGGCCATTTCGCGCTACCGTGCTTCCATGGGTCCTAATAGCAACAGGAAGAGGAAAGGCCCAATGGACAATTACATTAGGTCTGTAATTAGGAAAAACTGGCACATTTTGGAGAAAGACACTGATTTGTCTGATGTAGTTAGTAGAGGTCCTCTTTTCGCTTGTCGTCGTAGCACAAATTTAAAAGATCTTTTAGTTCACAACCGTGTAAGAAGTGATCAGCATAATTGGTTAAAAGCAGGAATCCCAAAAGGTAATTTTAAGTGTGGCCATTGTAATTTTTGTTCTTTTCAATTAACAGGTAATGTGATTAGTATGGGCCACATTCGTCACCAGGTTCGGGACTTTATTACTTGCAGGACAACACACATAGTCTATGTAATTATTTGCCCTTGTGGCTTTTTTTACATTGGTAAAATGATTCGTCCCTTATTTGTTAGGTTTAGGGAGCATTTTAACTCCATACAGTCGGGAAAGGGGGTTCCCCGCTTGATGTACCATGTAAGGGAATGTCAGAAGGTGATGCAAAGACACTCCGTTTTGCAGGCTTGGAAAAGGTTAATTTACTGCAACAGGGAGGTGATCTGCACAGGCTTCTTCTTAGGAGAGAAGCCAGGTGGATCTTGCGCACATGCGCTATGGGACCATTAGGTCTGAATGAAAGAATTGATATGTTGGTTTTCTTATAGGCTTTTCATTATGTATCTCCATGCAATGCTCATTTGTTTTTTAATGTGTGTTTTTTGTACTTTTTTCACTCTGTTTTGTGGATGAATTTTATGCTTTTATTTTGAGGAAGTCAGGAAGTGGGAGGTAACCTGGATCCACACAGGTAAAAGGTGCCTTCCCTCTTCATGTTGCTATTAGGACCCGTGGAAGCGCGGTAGCGCGAAACGGCCGTTGTCAGTTCCTTGTTCACATTGCTCTCCTGCTGAAGATTTTTATGCTACAATAAAGTTTGGATTTTAAGGACGATGAGTGCCATCTCTTTTCTTCTGTCTTTGAATAGAATTAAAATATCCATCTGTTCTTGTGTACTGGGAGGATTTTAAATAAGATATAAACTGCTTGTTTGTTTTTGCAAGCGCTTTGCAATTTTACCTAGTTAAGAACTTGAAACAACCATATTAATATCTGAGGGCCAGAAGGGTACAACAGTGAAAGGACAAAATAAATACTTATACTCTTAATTCAAGTGTCATAGAGAGAAATTAAAATCCATACTGTCATCTCCAGAGAAGGGGACATATATTCGTCATATTTAACATATGTGGAAGAGAGGAAACTAATTATAACTGAGGAAGAGAAAAACTAATTATAACAGGGAAATTAAGAGAGAGCTAGCACCTAAATCTCCCTTGAAGTTTGGGCCTTCTGGAGTGACCAGGTAAGCAGAGAAATGCTTTGAGGAAAGACAGTAAGACTGAGATATGCATCTCAGTCATAAGCTTCCTTTGTTCAAAGGAGTTACCGCAGACTCATCTGAGCTAGCGATTAGTGATAAATATTGGGGTTTGCATTGATCCGATAATTATGAGAGATACATTTTCTGCGTCGTAGCAAAGGGATGAATATAATGCATTCACTCACATCACCGTAAGACCGGTAGAACCCCTCAAATTTAACCCTTCACCCCCAAGGGTGGTTTGCACGTTAATGACCGGGCCAATTTTTACAATTCTGACCACTGTCTCTTTATGAGGTTATAACTCTGGAACGCTTCAACGGATATTCGCGATTATGAGATTGTTTTCTCGTGACATATTGTACTTCACGTTAGAAGTAAAATTTCTTCGATATAACTTGCGTTTATTTTTGAAATAAACGCAAATATGGCGAAAAATTTTTTAAATTTTGCAATTTTCAAACTTTGAATTTTTATTCCCTTAAAACAGAGAAATATATCACACACAATAGTTAAGAAATAACATTTTCCACATGTCTACTTTACATCAGCACAATTTTGGAACCAAAATTTTTTTTTGTTAGGAAGTTATAAGGGTTAAAAGTTGACCAGCGATTTCTCATTTTTACAACAAAATTTACAAAGCCATTTTTGTTAGGGACCACCTCACATTTGAAGTCACTTTGAGGGGTCTATATGGCAGAAAATACCCAAAAGTGACACCATTCTGAAAACTTCACCCCTCAAGGTACTCAAAACCACATTCAAGAAGTTTATTAACCCTTCAGGTGCTTCACAGGAACTAAAGCAACGTGGAAGGAAAAATGAATATTTAACTTTTTAGCCACAAAAATGATTTTTACAAACTTTTTTTTTTATTTTCACAAGGGTAAAAGGAGAAAATGGACAGATAAGGTTGTTATGCAATTTCTCCTGAGTACACCAATACCCCAAATGTGGGGAAAAACCACTGTTTGGGTACACGGCAGAGCTCGTAAGGGAAGGAGCGCCGTTTGACTTTTTCAAACTAAAATTGGCTGGAATTGAGATTGGACGCCATGTCGCGTTTGGAGAACCTCTGATGCGCCTAAACAGTGGAAACCCCCAAAAGTGACACCATTTTGGAAACTAGACCCCTAAGGTACTTATCTAGATCTGTTGTGAGCACTTTGAACCCCAAGTGTTTCACAAAAGTTTATAATGCCTGGGTCTGAAAAATAAAAAATCAATTTTCCACAAAAATGATTTTTTAGTCCCAAATTTTTGAATTTTCCCAAGGAAATTGGACCCCAAAAGTTGTTGTCCAATTTGTCCTGAGTACGCTGATACCCCATATGTGGGGGGGGGGAACTGTTTGGGCGCACGGCAGGGCTTGGAAAGGAAGTAGTAACGTTTTGGAATGCAGACGTTGATGGGGGTCATGTTCCGTTTGCAGTGCCCCAGATGAGCCTAAACAGTGGAAACCCCCCACAAGTGAACCCATTTTGGAAGCTATACCCCCTAAGGAACTTATCTAGATCTTTGGTGAGCACTTTGAACCCCCAAGTGCTTCACACAAGTTTACAATGCCCGGGCATGAAAATAAAAAATCCTATTTTTTTCCCACAAAAATTATATTTTAGTCACTAATTTTTTATTTTCCCAAGGGTAACAGGAGAAATTGGACCACATAAGTTGTTGTCCAATTTGTCCTGAGTACGCTGATACTCCATATGTGGGGGGGAACCACTGTTTGGGCACACGGCAGAGCTCGGAAGGGAAGGAGCACCATTTGACTTTTTCCAACCAAAATTGGCTGGAATTGAGATTGGACGCCATGTCGTGTTTGGAGAGGCCCTGATGCGCCTAAACAGTGGAAACCCCTACAAATGACCCCATTTGGGAAACTAGACCCCCTAAGGAACTTATCTAGATCTTTGGTGAGCAATTTGAACCCCCAAGTGCTTCACACAAGTTTATAACGTAGAGCCGTAAAATTTAAAAATCATATTTTTTCCACAAAAATGACCTTTTCACCACAATTTTTATTTTTCCAAGGGTAACAAGACTCAAAAAGTTATTGTGCAATTTGTCCTGAGTGTGCTGATACCCCATATGTGGGAGTAAACCACTGTTTGGGTGCATGGCAGAGTTTGGAAGGGAAGGAGCGCCGTCTAACTTTTTCAACGCAGAATTGGCTGGACGCCATGTCGTGTTTGGAGAGCTCCTGATCTGCCTAAACAGTGGAAACCACCATAAATGACACCATTTTGGAAACTAGACCCCTCAAGGAACTTATCTAGATGTGTGGTGAGAACTTTGAACCCCAGGTGTTTCACTAAAGTTTATAACGCACAGCCTTAAAATAAAAAATCTTTTTTTTTTTTACAAAAATGATTTTTTTCGCCCCCAATGTTTTATTTTCACAAGGGTAACAGAAGAAATTGGAACCCAAAAGTTGTTGTCCAATTTGTGCTGAGTACGCTGATACCCAATGTGTGGGTGAAAACTACTGTATGGGCACACGTCGGGGCTCGGAAGGGAAGTAGTGACATTTTGGATTGCAGACTTTGATGGAATGGTCTGGGGGCGTCATGTCGCATTTGGAGAGCCCCTGATGCACCTAAACAGTGGAAACCCCCCACAAGTGACCCCATTTTGGCAAATAGACCCCAAAAGGAACTTATCTAGATGTGTGGTGAGCACTTTGAACCCCGAAGTGCTTCACAGAAGTTTATAACGCACAGCCGTAAAAATAAAAAATCCTTTTTTTTTTTACAAAAATGATTTTTTCGCCCCCAATATTTTATTTTCACAAGAGTAACAGGAGAAATTGGACCCCAAAAGTTGTTGTCCAATTTGTCCTGAGTACGCTGATACCCAATATGTGGGAGAAAACTAATGTATGGGCGCACGTCAGGGCTCGGAAGGGAAGTAGTGACGTTTTGGATTGCAGACTTTGATGGAATGGTCTGGGGGCGTCATGTCGCATTTGGAGAGCCCCTGATGCACCTAAACAGTGGAAACCCCCCACAAGTGACCCCATTTTGGAAAATAGACCCCACAAGGAACTTATCTAGATGTGTGGTGAGCACTTTGAACCCCAAAGTGCTTCACAGAAGTTTATAACGCACAGCCGTAAAAATAAAAATCTTTTTTTTTTTTTTTTGCAAAAATGATTTTTTTGCCCCAATATTTTATTGTCACAAGGGTAAAAGGAGAAATTGGACCCCAAAAGTTGTTGTCCAATTTGTCCTGAGTACGCTGATACCCAATATGTGGGAGAAAACTACTGTATGGGTACACGTTGGGGCTCGGAAGGGAAGTAGTGACGTTTTGGATTGCAGACTTTGATGGAATGGTCTGGGGGCGTCATGTCGCATTTGGAGAGCCCCTGAAGCACCTAAACAGTGGAAATCCCCAACAAGTGACCCCATTTTGGAAAATAGACCCCACAAGGAACTTATCTAGATGTGTGGTGAGCGCTATGAAGCCCCAAGTGCTTCACAGAAGTTTATAATGTACAGCCGTAAAAACAAAAAAATCATTTGTTTTTTACAAAAATGATATTTTCGCCCCCAGTTTTTATTTTCCCAAGGGTAACAGAAGAAATAGGACAAATTGCATAATAACGCTTGGGGTCCAGAGTACGCTGATACCCCATATGTGGGAATAAACTACTGTTTGGACGCATGGCAGAGCTCAGAAGTGAAGGAGCACCGTTTGACTTTTTCAACGCAGAATTGGCTGGAATTGAGATCAGACGCCATGTCACATTTGGAGAGCCCCTGATGTGCCTAAACAGCGGAAACCCCCCAATTCTAACTCCAACCCTAACCCCAACACACCCCTAACCCTAGTCCCAACCCTAACCACAAACCTAACCCTAACACACCCCTAATCCCAACCCTAACCCTAATCCTAACTTTAGCGCCAACCCTAACCCTAACTTTAGCCGCAACCCTAACCCTAACCCTAATGGGAAAATGGAAATAAATACCGTATATACTCATGTATAAGCCGACCCGTGTATAAGCCGACCCCCCTAATTTTGCCACAAAAAACTGGGAAAACGTATTGACTCGCGTATAAGCCTAGGGTGAAAAATGATTATGCCCCCATATGATGCTCCACAGATTATGCCCCCATATGCTGCACAGATTATGCCCAATATGCTCCACAGATTATGCCCCTATATGCTCCAGATTATGCCCCCATATGCTCCAGATTATGCCCAATATGCTCCACAGATTATGCCCCTATATGCTCCAGATTATGCCCCCATATGCTCCAGATTATGCCCAATATGCTTCAGAGATTATGCCCCCATATGCTCCAGATTATGCCCCCATATGCTCCAGATTATGCCCCCATATATTCCACAGATTATGCCCCATATGCTCCAGATTATGCCCCATATGTTCCACAGCTTATGCCCCCATATGCTCCATATTATGCCCCCATATGTTCCACAGCTTATGCCCCCATATGCTCCAGATTATGCCCCCATATGTTCCACAGTTTATGCCCCCATATGCTCCATATTATGCCCCATATGCTCCAGATTATGCCCCCATATGCTCCAGATTATGCCCCCATATGCTCCACATCTTATGCCCCCATATGCTCCATATTATGCCCCCATATGCTCCTTATGCCCCCATATGCTCCATTTTATGCCCCCATATGCTCCATATTATGCCCCCATATGTTCCAGATTATGCCCCATATGCTGCTGCTGCTGCAAAAAAAAAATGACATACTCACCTCTCGTCGCTGGGGGCCAGGTGCCGGTGTCCTGAGCAGGCAGTGACACTGGCGCGCTATGGGGGACAGGTGCCGGTGTCACCGCTCTGCTCAGGACCTCGGCACCTGAGATATTTACCTTTCCTCTCTGCACCGCAGCGCTGCGTCCTCTTCCTGGTCCTCGGCAGTGAATGATCAGGCAGGGGGCGCGGCGCTCACTAATGACGTCATCGCGCCCTCTGCTGATCATTTACAGCCAGAGGAGTCAGACGAGGACGCAGCCTGCAGCGTGGAACGGGACAGGTAAGTATCGCTATACTCACCCCTCCACCACGCGTCCCTGCAGCCTCTCCTCTTCTCCCGGCGCTCTCCGCAGCGCTTCCTTCCTACAGCGGTCACATGGTACCGCTCATTAAAGTCATGAATATGTGCATATTCATGACTTTAATGAGCGGTGCCATGTGACCGCTGCAGGAAGGAGCCGGAGATCGTGGGAGAAGCAGAGGGGGCTGCAGAGACCGTGGTGGCGGAGAGGTGAGTATAATCCGACACCCCCGCTCCCCCTCCCCCGCCGACCCCCGTATATGACCCGCGTATAAGCCGAGAGGGGGACTTTCAGCCCTAAAAAATGGGCTGAAAATCTCGGCTTATACACGAGTATATACGGTACATTTTTTTTATTTTATTATTTTTCCCTAACTAAGGAGGTGATAAAGGGGGTTTGATTTACCATTTATAGCGGGTTTTTATGATTGGCAGCTGTCACGCTAAAAGACGCTTTTTATTGCAAAAAATAGTTTTTTGCATCGCCACATTTTGAGAGCTATAATTTTTGCATATTTTGGCCCACAGAGCCATGTGAGGTCTTATTTTTTGCGGTACAAGTTGACGTTTTTATTGGTACCATTTTTGAGCACGTGACATTTTTGATAGCTTTTTATTTTTATTTTTGGGAGGTTAGAATGAACAAAAATCAGCAATTCATGAATTTCTTTTGGGGGAGGCGTTTTTATCGTTCCGCGTGTGGTAAAATTGATAAAGCAGTTTTATTCTTTGGGTCAGTACGATTATGGCGATACCTCATTTATATCATTTTTTTATGTTTTGGCGCTTTTATAGAATAAAAACCATTTTATATGAAAAATAATTATTTTTGCATCGCTTTATTCTGTGAGCTATAACTTTTTTATTTTTTCGCTGATGATGCT
>JARQOD010000008.1:70179458-70236172 GCA_033576555.1 Oophaga sylvatica
TCTTCCCGAAGACGTCTATCAATGCGAATAGCGAGGGCCATAGCAGCCTCCAGTGATGGAGGAGAATCATACTGAGCCAACACATCTTTTAATTTGTCAGACAACCCTTGACAAAACTGGCTCCTAAGAGCTGGGTCATTCCACTGAGTATCTGTTGCCCATCTACGGAACTCAGAAGAATATTCCTCCGCTGGACGATTTCCTTGCCGTATTTTACGCAACCTTGTTTCAGCAAGGGAGACTCGATCCGGATCATCATATACCAGACCCAGGGCAGTAAAAAATCGATCCACTGACTGGAGATCTGGGGAGCCTGGAGGAATAGAGAACGCCCAAGATTGAGGATCCCCTTGTAAGAGCGAGATAACAATTCCCACCCTCTGCTCTTCACTCCCAGATGACCGAGGCCGCAGCCGAAAGTACAATTTACATGCCTCCCGGAAAGTAAAAAATTTGTCCCGCCCACAGTGAACCTGTCCGGGAGAGCAACCTTAGGTTCAGATCTGGTTTGCTCCGGGGGGGACAGAACCTTGGACTTAATGTCTGCCAACTCCATGGACAATCCCTGCAACTGCCGGGCCAGCTGGGCTACTGGATCCATGATAGCTGGGGAGAATCTTTAGTATGGGCCGGTGAAAATGTCACGCTGTATAGCAGATATATATATGTGATGACAATAATCTATATCAAAAGGGCAACATACTATATAACATGCGCATAGCTATATGATAACATAGATTTACCTGACAGAAAGTCCAGTGGGTCAAAACGGAATCCGTTATACGCTGTCTCCGGCTAGAGGGTGACCGGGGTCTAAGCTGACCCTAAACTGGGGTCCTAACTAATCCCTCAACCTGGAGGTACTGTTAAAGGTACAGAGGTCCAGGCCACCAGCGTAAACCCTGTCTCCTATCAATCCCTGCCAACTGTATTCTAGTCCTAAGAAGGACCCTGAATACCACCAAAGGGAATGAACAGGTAACGGTTAATGAACAGAAAGACATACAAGAAAGACAAGAAATAAAGTAAATAAAGTCTTACATACAACACTCACACACAGTAGGAACACCTAAGGTCTCAGAGATAAACTATAAGCTGTAAGAGTAAAAACAACTAAGGAGCTCTTAGCTTAAGTATTCTCAGAACCGATCCAGTCTGCTAAACTATATGAATGCTTTCACCGGCATCAAACACCCAGACTGGCAGGAATATAAAGGAAACTAATTAGAACATAATCCAAAGCAGCCGGGCGAGGCTGGACCTAGTCTTAGCAAAGAGCTAGGTAAAATTAACTCTCTCATTACCAAACACAAAGAAACAGCAGCTCAGCTGTGAGAAGTCAGAATGTGCAATCGCGACGATCTTCGTGGCGATGCACCCATGACAGCCGGTGATCAATTGTTCTGGTCTGAATCCTTGATTCCAGTTTCCCTTGTAGCCTGCTGTGTCGTGTCTGCATCTCCTTCTAACAGATAAGACATTTTCTTCTTTTTGTTTCTGTGCTTGATTTTTGCATTTTGTCCTGCACTTCTGTGGGGGCCTTCTGGGTCCCCTCAGGGGGCTTTTGCCCTCTCAGTTTAGTTCAGCCACTGATGTTTGTACTTTTGCTTTTTACAGTTTTTTCAGTGGCTGCTGTTTTGATTTTGTTACACCAGAGAGCTAATTTAGGTGGTAGAGGTTGTGTGATCTCAGGTGTTTTTGAAATTAGTAGAGTTGGTGCTTTCAGGGTTTTTTTGGGATTGCAGTAAGTACCCTTCCTATCCTTTTCTATTTAGTTAGTTTGGGCCCCAGCGTTTGCTCATGCTATTTTCTGTCTGTGTCAGTATTTCGTCTTGTCTAACCGCCATTACATGTTTGGGGGCTTGCTATTATCTTTGGGGTTCTGCTCCGGGGCAGATAGCTTTCCTATTTCTATCTTTAGGTGTAGTTAGTTTCTCAGGCTGTGACGAGGCGTCTAGGACCAACGTAGGAACGCTCCACGGCTGCCTCAAGTTGTGGTGGTTAGTCAGGGTACTGCAATCTCATAGATTCCAACTGCTCTGGTGTATTGCCCTTTTGCCTGCACTCCTCAGCTACCGAATCATAACAGTATCACCGGCCCAAAAAATTGAAAATTGTATGGTACTCACAGAAGGGAAAAAATATTGTGAAAAAAAAAAAAAAAGGTTGTCAGAGTTGTCAGAGATATTTTTCTGTTTGTTGCATTTTTATTTTTTTTTCCCTCTGTATCTCTGGGTGCTGGGGAGGATTTTTTTTTTCTCTCAATGGAGTTTGCACAGTTGTCTGGCCGTGTGGATCAGCTTGCCACTGAGGTTCGGAGTATTGCTATCTATCTTGCTAGGTTGCCTGTTGTGGAACCTAGGATTCCCATGCCAGATTTGTTTTTAGGGGATCGAGCTAAGTTTCAGAATTTCAAAAATAATTGTAATTTGTTTTTTGCATTAAAATCTAAGTCCTCAGGAAACGCAGCGCAGCAGGTTCAAATTGTCATCTCTCTCCTGCGCGGCGATCCTCAGGATTGGGCTTTTTCCCTGACACCTGGGGATCCTGTTTTGAGTGATGTTGATGCATTTTTTCAGGATTTGGGGTTATTGTACGATGAGCCTAATGTCACTGATCAAGCTGAAAAAGCCTTGTTGGCATTAAATCAGGGGCTTGATGATGCTGAGTTATACTGTCAGAGATTCCGTAGGTGGGCAGTCCTGACCAAGTGGAATGACGACGCTTTGGCGGCCCTTTTTCGGAAGGGGCTGTCAGATAATGTAAAGGATGTTATGGTGGGATTCCCTGTCCCCTCTGGTCTCGATGATTCTATGTCATTGGCGATTCAAATTGACAGACGTTTGCGTGAGCGGAGAATAGTGTTGCCTTGTGAACCTGCTTCTGAATCCATGCAGTGTGATGGAGTGGTGTCTGGGGCACAGTGTCATGAGTTTCGAAAGCGCAATGGGTTATGTTTCTACTGTGGTGATGCCTCTCATGCTATTTCAGTCTGCCCTAAGCGGGGAGGACGTTTTGCACGCTCAGTTGTCTTGGGTAGTGTTCAGACTAAGTTTTTACTAACTGTCACTCTGATATGCTCTCTGTCCTCATTTTCTGCTCAGGCTTTCGTTGATTCTGGAGCAGCTATTAACCTGATGGATTATGATTTTGCTAAACGTTGTGGGTTTCCCTTGATACCCCTACAGAAGTCTATTCCCCTTCTGGGGATCGATTCTACCCCTTTGGCTGAGAATAAACCTCAGTTCTCTACTCAGGATATAATGAGGGTTGAACCTGATCATCAAGAGTGCTGCAAATTTTTGGTTCTGTATAATCTGCATGATATTATCGTACTGGGTTTCCCTTGGTTACAGTCTCATAATCCTGTTTTGGATTGGAAATCTGTGTCTGTAACCAGTTGGGACTGCCAATGTGTTAATACCAACACTCCTGTTTTTTCTGCCTCCCCCAGGCTCAGGATGTTCTTGACTTTTTGATTGATTTTTCTGATGTGCTTAGCGAAAGTAAATCTGCATCCTTGACTCCCCATAGGAGCTATGACTGCGCTATTGAATTAGTGCCTGGTAGTAAATTCCCTAAAGGTCGCCTTTTTAAATTGTCTGTACCTGAACATGACGCTATGCGGTCTTATATCAAGGAGTCATTGGAGAAAGGTCATATCAGACCATCCTCTTCACCCTTAGGTGCCGGTTTTTTCTTTGTGGCCAAAAAGGATGGTTCATTAAGGCCGTGTATTGATTATCGTCTTTTGAACAATATTACTGTGAAATATCAATACCCGTTACCCTTGATTTCTGACCTGTTTTCCAGGGTGAAAAACGCTACTTGGTTTACCAAGCTTGACCTCAGGGGGGCATATAACCTTATTCGCATTAAGCACGGGGATGAATGGAAGACGGCATTCAATACCCCGGAGGGGCATTTTGAGTACCTTGTGATGCCCTTTGGGCTCACTAATGCTCCTTCTGTCTTCCAGTCCTTCATGAATGACATTTTCAGGGATTTTGTGGATAAATTTCTGATTGTTTATTTGGATGATATCTTGATTTTTTCCAATCACTGGGACTCTCATGTGAAACATGTTCGAACTGTATTCCAGATTTTGAGAGAGAATGCTCTGTATGTGAAGGGATCAAAGTGTCTTTTTGGCGTACAGAGGATCTCATTTCTGGGATTCATTTTGTCTCCATCTGTTATTGAAATGGACCCAGTCAAGGTTCAGGCCATCTGTGATTGGGTCCAACCTACTTCATTAAAGGCTCTTCAAAGATTTTTGGGTTTTGCCAATTTTTATCGTAAATTTATTGGTAATTTCTCGGTTATTGTTAAACCATTAACTGATTTGACCAAAAAGGGTTCTGATGTGGTGAATTGGCCTCCTGAGGCAGTCTCTGCATTTCAGGAACTTAAGCAGAGATTCACTTCTGCTCCTGTTCTACGGCAGCCTGATGTTTCTCTGCCATTTCAGGTGGAGGTTGATGCCTCTGAAATTGGGGCAGGTGCCGTTTTGTCCCAAAAAGATCCAGAGACCTCTAAAAGTAACCCTTGTGCCTTTTTCTCTCGAAAATTTTCTCCTACTGAAAGTAATTATGACGTGGGTAATCGGGAGTTATTGGCCATGAAGTGGGCTTTTGAAGAGTGGAGACATTGGCTGGAGGGAGCCAAACATCGGGTGGTGGTCCTTACGGACCATAAGAATCTGGTTTATCTGGAATCTGCCAAGCGACTCAATCCTAGACAGGCCAGGTGGGCCTTGTTTTTCACACGTTTTAATTTTGTGGTTTCCTTTCTTCCTGGCACTAAGAATGTTAAGGCGGATGCTCTCTCGAGGAGTTTCCTTGCGGACTCTCCTGAGTTATCTGATCCTTCTGTTATTTTGAAAGAGGGTGTAGTTCTTTCCGCCATCTCACCCAATTTGAGACTTGCTCTGGAGGGGTGTCAGGAGGATAGGCCCGAGCGCTGCCCTGTTGGAAAATTGTTTGTCCCGGACCAGTGGAAAAAGAGTGTGATGTCTGAGATTCATTGTTCCGCGTTGGCTGGGCATCCCGGAATTTTTGGTACCAGAGACTTGGTTAGTCGGTCCTTTTGGTGGCCTACCTTGTCTCGTGATGTCAGGGAATTTGTGCAGTCCTGCGGGACTTGCTCTCGCTCCAAGCCTTGCTCTCGCTCTGGTGGTTTGTTGATGCCATTGCCTGTGCCCAAGAGACCATGGACCCATATCTCTATGGATTTCATTTCCGACCTTCCTGTTTCTCAGAGAATGACCGCCATCTGGGTGATTTGTGATAGGTTTTCCAAGATGATACATCTTGTGCCATTGCCTAAGTTGCCTTCCTCCTCTGAATTGGTGCCTTTGTTCCTTCAGCATGTGGTTCGTTTACACGGCATTCCTGAGAACATTGCGTCTGACAGAGGAGTCCAGTTTGTTTCCAGATTTTGGAGGACCTTTTGTTCTAAACTTGGTGTTCAATTGTCTTTCTCCTCGGCGTTTCATCCTCAGACCAATGGTCAAACTGAGAGAACAAACCAGACATTGGAGACTTATCTAAGATGCTTTGTGTCTGCTGATCAGGATGACTGGGTCTCTTTTTTGCCTTTGGCTGAGTTTGCTCTTAATAATAGGGCTAGCTCTGCCACTTTGATGTCTCCGTTTTTCTGTAACTCTGGGTTTCACCCTCGATTTTCTTCTGTCTGTCCAGGTGTTGACTCTGTTGTGGAGCGTATGCAACAGATTTGGGACCAGGTAGTGGAGAGGTTGTCCCTCTCTCAAGAGAGGGCCCAGCGGTTTGCTAACCGGCATAGGACTGATGGTCCTCGGTTTAAAGTAGGGGACTTGGTCTGGTTGTCCTCAAAAAATATTCCTATGAGAGTAGCATCTCCTAAATTTAAGCCTAGGTTCATTGGACCTTATAAGATCATGGAGATTCTTAATCCTGTTTCTTTTCGTTTGCTTCTTCCAGGGACATTTAAGATCCATAACGTGTTCCACAAGTCCTTGTTGAAGAGGTTTGTTGAGCCAGTGGTTCCTGCTGCTGTGCCTCCTGACCCTGTTTTGGTTGAGGGCAATCTGGAGTATGTGGTTGAGAAAATATTAGATTCTCGTTTTTCTAGACGGAAACTCCAGTATTTGGTTAAGTGGAGAGGTTATGGTCAAGAAGACAATTCTTGGGTGTTTGCTTCGGACATCCATGCTAGGAGACTCATCCGTGCGTATCATAGAACTCATCCTGACCGACCTGGTTGCTCAAATGAGGGTTCGGTGACCCCTCCTCAAGGGGGGGGTACTGTTGTGAATGGGCTTGAGATGAGTTCTGAGCAGAGGCTCCCTCTGGTGGTTACAAGCGGTACTGGTCTGTTCAGTGAAGATTGTGAGGACTGGCAATCAGGTGTTACTGACTGGTCTTATATAAGGGAGTCACCTTCCCATCAGGGTTGCCGGTGATCAATTGTTCTGGTCTGAATCCTTGATTCCAGTTTCCCTTGTAGCCTGCTGTGTCGTGTCTGCATCTCCTTCTAACAGATAAGACATTTTCTTCTTTTTGTTTCTGTGCTTGATTTTTGCATTTTGTCCTGCACTTCTGTGGGGGCCTTCTGGGTCCCCTCAGGGGGCTTTTGCCCTCTCAGTTTAGTTCAGCCACTGATGTTTGTACTTTTGCTTTTTACAGTTTTTTCAGTGGCTGCTGTTTTGATTTTGTTACACCAGAGAGCTAATTTAGGTGGTAGAGGTCGTGTGATCTCAGGTGTTTTTGAAATTAGTAGAGTTGGTGCTTTCAGGGTTTTTTTGGGATTGCAGTAAGTACCCTTCCTATCCTTTTCTATTTAGTTAGTTTGGGCCCCAGCGTTTGCTCATGCTATTTTCTGTCTGTGTCAGTATTTCGTCTTGTCTAACCGCCATTACATGTTTGGGGGCTTGCTATTATCTTTGGGGTTCTGCTCCGGGCAGATAGCTTTCCTATTTCTATCTTTAGGTGTAGTTAGTTTCTCAGGCTGTGACGAGGCGTCTAGGACCAACGTAGGAACGCTCCACTGCTGCCTCTAGTTGTGGTGGTTAGTCAGGGTACTGCAATCTCATAGATTCCAACTGCTCTCCTCAGCTACCGAATCATAACACATGTCCAGCATGGACTCATCAATGTGATGATGACGCAATAATGTAGGATAAAAAATAAACATTTAAAAAAACATAATGCATTGTCAGAATTTAAGTGTGTGCCTGCAAGTGTAGGTGAAACAAAGGCTACGGATAGCAAAGGTATATTCTATGGACAGCCTCTGATGGGTAATGGCAATGTTATACTGTACGTCAATAAAGGCTGCGGCTGCAATCATGCATTTTTTGCTTGTACAGTGTTGAAGAGGGTAACAGCATGTCTGGTTGCGCAAGGCTTTATCCGTCCACACTACCTTCCTACTGTGACGCGTAGGGTAGGGTAGCGTGTGTCTATTATATGACTCTCTATAAAATGTGACCTTACGCAGCGTTATTCTGCCCTAGGGACGCCAAAAATACGACAGCAGTAATCATTTACTGTATAATACTCGACCTATGAGCAACAAAAAAGCACGTTCCCTCTTTAACAATCTACAAGACTAACAAGCATGATGGTTGACGCTGACTTTATTGAGGTACAGTATTACATCGACATTGTCCATGAGTAACTATGCACTGTGATACCTATATACCATTATTTATTTATATCTGTTGTGGTTGTTTCACCAGCACTTGCAGGTATAACTACCTATTGTCAGTATGTATGATGCACTTTTTAGATGTACTAATTTATTATTGCACATTATTACCATGTTTATATGCTGCCCATTTCATATATGGTGTGTGAAGTTACAGTTGGCATCACTCTGTGTATTTTATTATGTCTGTCATAAATATAACTCGCGAGGATGATGATGATGATGATGTTTATGATTCGTACATCCATTGACTGCATTATCTTACAGGTACAGATAAAGTTCCTTAAAAAGCATTAATTGATAAGTATGAAATGTACTTTTATGCATTAATTACCAAAAGTGAACACTATGTATTAGTTTTTGTTACCATTTCTAATAGACGTGCAGATATGCGCTGTGATGACAAATTATTATTTGTCAATATTTCTTATAAAAATGTATCATTCTAGGCCTGGAAAACTTCAAACTTTCCTGTTTCAAGCATAACAATCAGGGTGACGGCTCTTCCCTATTTGGAGCATGTTGCACATGGGTTTTTCTGTGCATGTGTAGAGAACAGGAGACTTCTTGCCGGACACACAGCAGGGGAACAGCTGGCGTTACTGAACCCCACTAACACTATAGCTTGTGTATTGTTCTGTGGACACGACACGTCTGAGCAGCAACTGGCAGTGTTGTAGCCCAGGGAGTAGAGTTCAGGTGGTAGAAAGATGAACATAACAGGAGACATGGATAACGTTGCCAACCAGTTATTTAATCGGAAAACGGACAGGCAAATTCAGGCGAGATCCATGCCTTGTTCATTTTCAGAAAAGTAAGCCGGTCTACATTATCGGAGGATAGTCGCATGCGACGGTCTGTTAGTACACCACCTGCAGCACTAAAGACGCGCTCCGATAATACACTGGCAGCAGGGCAAGCCAGCACCTCCAATGCATACTGGCTAAGCTCTAGCCATGTATCCAGCTTAGAGACCCAAAACTTGAATGGGGAAGAGCCATCTGGGAGTACACTGAGAGGGAAAGACATGTAGTCTGTCACCATCTTACGGAAACGTTGCTTCCTGCTGACTGGAGCCGTCTCGGATGGTGTAGACATTTGTGGCGCTGCCACAAAACTTCGCCACATTTGGAACATACTGGCAGGGGTGGGATTCAAATTTTTAACAACAGGTTCTGTGTTTGTGCATAGGTAAACCACACCCATTTTTAAGCCACACCCTTTTTAAGCCACACCCATTTTGAAGCCACCACCCCCCCCCCCCCGAAGCCTGCGGAATGGGATTCCCTCAAGAGGTTCTGCAGCAGCTGGGTTGTGATTCATACATATATGTTCCCTCCGCAGCTGCAGAACCTCTTTTTAAAGAAGGGGGGAGGTATAGCTAGTCAGAGGCTGAAGGATTACATCACTGCTCCCCACGTTCTGCTGGGACTTGTAGTCCTGGAGGAACTGCAGGATCCAGGTGTGATTAATTTTTTCCACATAAAAGGTTTTAGGCAAAAACAGGTTCTGCAGCAGCAAGGCAGCCCCTCATAGCTTCACAAAAACCACTCCACTCTCCTTCCCTTCCCTCTTTAAAATGAGGTTCTGCAGCAGCTAAGGAGCCGCAGGCAAGAAGGAAGGGCTCCTGGCACTGAATGTGCCTAAATAATACAGTGCCCAAATAATACAGTCACAGAGTGCCCAAATAATACCGTCACATAATGCTCAAACAATACAGTGCCCAAATAATATCATCACATAGTGCTCATATAATACCTCATACAGTGCCCAAATAATACAGTGACATACTGCCCAAATAGCACATACTGCCCAAATAGTCTCCAGGCCAGGCCAGCCCCAGGCAGCGCCACAGCTCAGGCAGCTGCTCACACTGTCATACAGTGCTGAGGGCCCACTGCCCAGCCCCAAATAATACAGTGACATACTACACTCACTGCCCAAATAGAACTTAGCACATACTGCCCAAATAGTCTCCAGGCCAGGCCAGCCCCAGGCAGCGCCGCAGCTCAGGCAGCTAGCTGCTCACACACACAGTACCTCAGAGACTCTGCAGCTCTGCCTCGCAGCCTCTGCTCTCTCCTCTCTCTTCAGCTCCTCCTCGTGACTGAAGATGGCCGCTACCCAATCGCCGCACTGCAGAGATCAGTCCGCGGGGGCTGGGGTTGGCGGTGTGTTGTGGCCAGAGGCGTATCTAGGCTTTCTGGCACCCGGGGCAAGAATTTGTTTCGGCGCCCCCCCCCCCCCGCCACACATGCGATTTGCACCCTTAGTCATGTACCGACGAGCTGCTCTCCCTAATGCTCTCAATGTTCAGTGAAAAACTGAGAGAAGCAGGAGGAGAAGCTCGTTGTCACAGGACCATAAGTATGAAAATGGCATGAGTGAAGTGTCCATGTGATGACTGCTGGAACCTGCAGAGCTGAATCCTGACATTGCAGCTTCTGAATTCTCACAACTAATGCTCTGCACACTTTTAGGATTCTCCCTTACCGGTGGCGAGAGTACACGGTCATGTCAGCACAAGCATGTGATTTATATACTTCTGGCCACATTCCGACTAGACGTGCCCGGCCTCGCTCTGTTCATTTTCATTGAGAGAGGCCACACATGTCTAGTCAGCACATGACCGCATGTATGTAAATCACTGGCACGAGAAAATCCTAACAGCGTGCAGAGCGCACTGTGAGAATTCAGAAATTGACTAATTCTCATGTTTTTATTTATGTTAGGAGCATTAAAGGGGTTCTCCAGGTTTGTGCTGAGTCTGCAGTCATTCTATGTGACACAGACCTGGAGAACCCCTTTAATGCTCCTAACAAATAAAGACATGAGAATTAGTAAATTTCACAAATAATATTTACATCCAGGTACCTTATAGATGACGCTGTCTCTGGAGTCGTTCTTCTTTTCTTCATCTTGTCAAGATCCCATGATGAGTTTTCTCATCCACAGCCGTCTCTGCAGACCTCCATCTTCTCCCCTCTTCTGCACCAACTCTCCGCACGATGCCCTTAAAGACAGAAGAGTCATTATAATGCCCCTAGATAAAAATATCTGCAATATACTGTCACCTCACACTATTCCCCTCCCTCCTCACACATCCCCCCTGTTCAGCATACTGTCTCCTCATATATTTACCCCCTCACTATACTGTCTGCTCACACATACCCCTGACTCCCCATACTGTGTCCACATACATTCACCCGTTCACCCATACTGTCTGCAACCATCCCCCATACTGTTTCCTTATACATGCATACTCTTCAGTACCCTCAAATCCCCCACACATATTAAATACCCCCATCCCCACTCCAAATCCCCCCACACATAAAATAGCCCCCCATCCCCACTCCAAATCCCCCCACACATAAAATAGCCCCCCATCCCCACTCCAAATCCCCCCACACATAAAATATCCCCCATCCCCTCTCCAAATCCCCCCACACATAAAATAGCCCCCCATCCCCACTCCAAATCCCCCACACATAAAACAGCCCCCCATCCCCACTCCAAATCCCCAGCCCCCACACATAAAATAGCCCCTCATCCCCACTCCAAATCCCCAGCCCCCACACATAAAATAGCCCCCCATCCCCACTCCAAATCCCCCCACACATAAAATAGCCCCCCATCCCCACTCCAAATCCCCCCACACATAAAACAGCCCCCCATCCCCACTCCAAATCCCCCCACACATAAAATAGTCCCCATCCCCACTCCAAATCCCCCCACACATAAAATAGTCCCCCATCCCCACTCCAAATCCCCAGCCCCCACACATAAAATAGCCCCCCATCCCCACTCCAAATCCCCCCACACATAAAATAGCCCCCCATCCCCAAATCCCCCCACACATAAAGTAACCCCACATCCCCACTCATGGGCGTACCCAGGATCAAAACTAGGGGGGGCAAGCCAAGGTCACATCTTATACAGGTCACATCATATACACTGTACATTATACTGCATATTAGGTATGGAGCATTAGAACTGTTGTATATTGTATAATACAGCAGTGTATGTGACACTACACTGTATATACCATATATTATACATGGCACACTAGCCTCTATACAAAGAATAAGAGGCATTATAACCTGTATATGAAAAGTATAATACAGCAGTGTATATACACTCTATATACCGCACACGATGTGTATGACCCTGTATACACCATATACTACACTCTATATACCGCACACGATGTGTATGACCCTGTATACACCATATACTACACTCTATATACCGCACACGATGTGTATGACCTGTATACACCATATACTTCACTCTATATACCGCACACGATGTGTATGACCCTGTATACACCATATACTACACTCTATATACCGCACACGATGTGTATGACCCTGTATACACCATATACTACACTCTATATACCGCACACGATTTATATGGCCTATATACCGCACACGATGTGAAAATAGTCATTTTTCATTGAGCTGGGACTATACGTCAACTTTGGCCATGAAACAGCTGCTTGTATAATGCAGGTAAATGGGGTCGCATTATGACCCGGCTAGGTACCGCGACAAAGAATCAGAACCAGTTGGATTTTTTTTGCAACTTGATTGTCGCAGTTGCAATACCTTGTGGGTCATAATGCAACCCCATCGATGGAGCAGCAGCAGCCTAGAGCAATTTTTGGCCGTTTGTGTCACAGCCAATGTCGCCTTCTTTGATGTAATGGACGAGAAATGTATATAAATACTATTCAAAACAATGTACATATTTTATGACATGAGAGAGAGACCTGTGCACTTCACTGTGCACTATAGAGCCATATCATGAGAGACCTGTGCTCTTCACTGTGCACTATAGAGCCATATCATGAGAGAGAGGCTTGTGCATTTCACTGTGCACTATAGAGCCGTATCATGAGAGACCTGTGCACTTCACTGTACACTATAGAGCCGTATCATGAGAGACCTGTGCTCTTCACTGTGCACTATAGAGCCATATCATGAGAGAGAGGCTTGTGCATTTCACTGTGCACTATAGAGCCGTATCATGAGAGACCTGTGCACTTCACTGTACACTATAGAGCCGTATCATGAGAGACCTGTGCTCTTCACTGTGCACTATAGAGTCGTACATGAGAGAGAGACCTGTGCGCTTCACTGTGCACTATAGAGCCATATCATGAGACCTGTGCACTTCACTGTACACTATAGAGCCATATCATGAGAGAGACCTGTGCACTATAGAGCCAT
This sequence comes from Oophaga sylvatica, assembly GCA_033576555.1. Classification (NCBI taxonomy): domain Eukaryota; kingdom Metazoa; phylum Chordata; class Amphibia; order Anura; family Dendrobatidae; genus Oophaga; species Oophaga sylvatica. The sequence goes on from JARQOD010000008.1 coordinate 70,192,385, forward strand.
ATCATGAGAGACCTGTGCACTTCACTGTACACTATAGAGCCATATCATGAGAGAGATCTATGCACTTCACTGTGCACTATAGAGCCATATCATGAGAGAGACCTGTGCACTACAGAGCCATATCATGAGAGACCTGTGCATTTCACTGTGCACTATAGTGCCGTATCATGAGAGAGATCTGTGCACTTCACTGTGCACTATAGAGCCATATCATGAGAGACCTGTGCACTATAGAGCCATATCATGAGAGAGACCTGTGCACTATAGAGCCATATCATGAGAGACCTGTGCATTTCACTGTGCACTATAGTGCCGTATCATGAGAGAGATCTGTGCACTTCACTGTGCACTATAGAGCCATATCATGAGAGACCTGTGCACTATAGAGCCATATCATGAGAGACCTGTGCATTTCACTGTGCACTATAAAGAAATATAGAGAGACCTGTGCACTATAGAGCCATATCATGAGAGACATGTGCACTATAGAGCCATATCATAAGAGACCTGTGCATTTCACTGTGCACTATAGAGCCATATCATGAGAGACCTGTGCACTATATAGCCATATCATGAGAGACCTGTGCACTATAGAGCCATATCATGAGAGACCTGTGCACTATAGAGCCATATCATGAGAGACATGTGCACTATAGAGCCATATCATGAGAGACATGTGCACTATAGAGCCATATCATGAGAGACCTGTGCACTATAGAGCCATATCATGAGAGACCTGTGCATTTCACTATAGAGCCATACAGAGAGAGAGACCTCCGACGCAGAAGCTTCCGCCACTACTCACCCCGGCACAGAGTGGCTCCTAATAACAGGTCTCACAGGACAGGTGCAGATCTGTGGGACCCTTGGCCAGCAACAGGAGGAAGCAGCCATAGCTAGCAGCTGCACGCCACTCACACACTCAAGCAGCTGGGCGGCTGAAGGACCTGTGGACACGCCTCTCTAGATCATGTGACCCTGTGACTGCATTCAATCCATCCTGATTCTTCACATATGTAACTAGAGGACCTGCGGTGACACCTCCCTGCTGCGGGTCACATGGTTGGGTGATGTCCTCCTGTCTTTCACTATGGGTGGACTGACCTGTGGCAGAGTCTCAGCCTGTGCTGCAGTGAGTCCCGCCCCCTGTCGGCTTTGTGTGTCTGCCTGCTCTCCAAGTTCTTTGTGTGCCCCTGCTTCTAGGGGGGGCAGTTGCCCCCCCTGCCCCACGGTGGGTACGCCCATGTCCCCACTCTAAATTCACCCCCCCATACACACATACTCACACATTATGCCCCCCCATCTTCGGTGGTATCTTCAGCTCCATATTGGAGCACACTTACCACCAGCGTTCCCCCACCTTGCCGCCGCCGGCCAGTGACGTCAACAGTGTGATCACATGACCTGATCACGCTGCTGGCGTCGCTCTGACCCGCAGTCAGAGCTTCAATTGTACTGGCGTCTGTATAGACGCCAGTGCAATTGATCCCTGGGAGCCGGCACGCAGCAGCTTCTCTGCGCCGGCTGTCAGCTTGACAGCCGGCACAGGGAACCGCCGACTCTCAGGTTTAAAATAGTTCCGGATCGCCGCTCTCATTCTCCCCGGTTCGGGGAACCGGCTGCTTTATGAACAACCGGTTCCATCGAACCAGGGAGAACCGGCTGAATCCCACCCCTGCATACTGGTCTTGCCCTGTGCAGAGGTGCTGCTTGTGCTCCCTCTTGTTGCAGAGCTGTCTCCACTGCCTCTACTGTTGTGAATAGGCTGGAAATGAGTTCTGAGCAGAAGCTCCCTCTGGTGGTTACAAACGGTACTGGACTGTCCAGTGAAGATTGTGAGGATTGGGAATCAGGTGTTACTGACTGGTCTTATATAAGGGAGTCACCTTCCCATCAGGGTTGCCGGTGATCAATTGTGCTTGATTTTTGTATTTTGTCCTGCACTTCTGTGGGGGCCTTCAGGGTCCCCTCTGGGGGCTTTTGCCTCTCAGTTCAGTTCAGCCACTGATGTTTGTACATTTGCTTTTTCCAGTTTTCTCAGTGGCTGCTGTTTTGTTTTTGGTTACACCAGAGAACTAATTTAGGTGGTAGAGGTCGTGTGATCTCAGGTGTTTTTTGAAATTAGTAGAGTTGGTGCTTTTCAGGGTTTTTTGGGATTGCAGTAAGTGCCCTTCCTATCCTTTTCTATTTAGTAAGTTTGGGCCCCAACGTTTGCTCATACTATTTTCTGTCTGTGTCAGTATTTCTTCTTGTCTAACCGCCATTACATGTTTGGGGGCTTTCTATGTTCTTTGGGGATCTGCTCCGGGGCAGATAGCTTTCTTCTTTCTATCTTTAGGTGTAGTTAGTTTCTCAGACTGTGACGAGGCATCTAGGACCAACGTAGGAACGCTCCACGGCTGCCTCTAACATAGTTATTAAGGTTGAAGGAAGACTTTAAGTCCATCTAGTTCAACCCATATCCTATCCTAACCTGCCCTAACATGTTGATCCAGAGGAAGGCAAAAAAAAACCCAAGTGGCAAACAGTAAGCTTCACATTGGGGAAAAAAATTCCTTCCCGACTCCACATACGGCAATCAGACTAGCTCCCTGGATCAACGCTGTATCTAGGAAACTAGTGAATATAGCCTGTAATATTATACTTTTCAAGAAAGGCATCCAGTCCCTTCTTAAATTTTAGTAAGGAATCACTCATTACAACATTAGACGGCAGAGAGTTCCATAGTCTCACTGCTCTTACAGTAAAGAATCTGCGTCTGTGATTATGGCTAAACCTTCTTTCCTCCAGACGTAGAGGATGCCCCCTTGTCCCCGTCACAGGTCTAAGAGTAAAAAGATCAGTTGTGGTGGTTAGTCAGGGTACTGCAATCTGCTCTGGTGTATTTCCTTTTTGCCTGCTCTCCTCAGCTACCAAATCATAACAGTATCACCGGCCAAAACTGAAAATTTTATGGTACTCACAGAAGGGAAAATATTGTGAAAGAAAAAAGTTGTCAGAGTTGTCAGAGATTTTTTTTTTTTTTCTGTTGTTGCATTTTTTTTTTCCCTCTGTATCTCTGGGTGCTGAGGAGGATTTTTTTTTTCTCTCAATGGAGTTTGCACAGTTGTCTGGCCGTGTGGATCAGCTTGCCACTGAAGTTCGGAGTATTGCTACCTATCTTGCTAGGTTGCCTGTTGTGGAACCTAGGATTCCCATGCCAGATTTGTTTTTAGGGGATCGAGCTAAGTTTCTGAATTTCAAAAATAACTGTAAATAGTTTTTTGCCTTAAAATCTAAGTCCTCAAGGAACGCAGCGCAGCAGGTTCAAATTGTCATCTCTCTCCTGCGCGGCGACCCTCAGGATTGGGCTTTTTCCCTGACACCTGGGGATCCTGTTTTGAGTGATGTTGATGCGTTTTTTCAGGCTTTGGGGTTATTGTACGATGAGCCTAATGTCACTGATCAAGCTGAAAAAACTTTGTTGGCATTAAGTCAGGGGCTTGAGGACGCTGAGTTATACTGTCAGAGATTCCGTAGGTGGGCAGTCCTGACCAAATGGAATGACGACGCTTTGGCAGCTCTTTTTCGGAAGGGACTGTCAGATAATGTAAAGGATGTTATGGTGGGATTCCCTGTTCCCTCTGGTCTCAATGATTGTATGTCATTAGCGATTCAAATTGACAGACGTTTGCGTGAGCGGAAAGGTATGCGTGGAATAATGTTTCCTTGTGAACCTGCTTCTGAATCCATGCAGTGTGATAGAGTGGTTTCTGGGGCACAGCGTCATGAATTTCGAAAGCGCAATGGGTTATGTTTCTACTGTGGTGATGCCTCTCATGCTATTTCTGTCTGCCCTAAGCGGGGAAGACGTTTTGCTCGCTCAGTTGTCTTGGGTAGTGTTCAGACTAAGTTTTTGTTAACTGTTACCCTGATATGCTCTCTGTCCTCATTTTCTGCTCAGGCTTTTGTTGATTCTGGAGCAGCTATTAACCTGATGGATTTTGATTTTGCTAAACGTTGTGGGTTTCCCTTGATACCCCTACGGAAGTCTATTCCCCTACTGGGGATCGATTCTACCCCTTTGGCTGAGAATAAACCTCAGTTCTCTACTCAGGTGTAGTGTTGAGCGATACTGCTCGATATCTAAAAATATCGGATCGGAATGGTATCGCCGATATCACTAACTATCGGCGATATCCGATTCCGATACCGGAAGTCCCATGTAAGTCTATGGGAACAAAATATCGCAACTAAAAAAACACTTTCTTTCCTTGTAAACACAAAATATACACACTTAGAATACATATATATATATATACATGTCATTGTGACATATATATATACATATATTTATAGTTTATTCACTTCTACATAGTAAAATAGCCTCTGATTCAATTGCCGGGTAAAGCCGGCATTTGTGAAAAGACAGAAGCACCCGAGGGTCCAGTCGCCACAGAGATGTTGCATCGCACCCAGCAAACAGGATTCAGAAGCTCGCTATAAGCGAGTCCTGTGTGCCTTAATTGAACTGTTTTTTTGCTTGAGAATTGCAAAAATCATCATAGACTGTATTTGCCATTTTTCCGTCATATCTGCGCCACGAGGCACAGGTGAAGAATAAGGGCGTGCTCTCGTGGGCGTACACTCACTCCGTGGCGCGAAAACGATGTCCGCACACTCTAAATGTTACTGCAATGTAAGATCGTGCCCCACAGCTCTGGAGTTCCGCCTCCTCATCCTCTTCAGTGGGCGTAAACGAACGCGAAGGTCCCGCCTCCCTACAAAAGATGTCGCCTCTCCTGATGCTAATGACACATGTGACTTTGCTGAGATGGCGAATGGACGTGAGCAGAAGTGGGAAGGGATGGAGGAGTCAGAGCTCTCCCCCCACGGAAGCGACCCGATCGCCACGGAGCCACCGTTTGGCACCCGGCCTGGAAACCCTCCTACGCTGGAAGAAGCGGAGGATACCCTGAGAGACCTGGCCCGGCACCGGGAGGAGGTCGCCAGGATGGAAGCGAGCTGGCGGGCCCTAAAACTACAATTGGAGCGGCGCCAATCCCTCTTACCCCCTGAAGTGTCTGTACCGGAAGGTGAGGCACCCGTTCCAGTAGAGGAGGCCGTGCGGGCATCCCAGCCCTTGAAATCTGAACCGGTTGCCAGTATCTCAGTGGAGGCACCCGTTCCAGTACAGGAGGCCGTGCGGGCATCCCAGCCCTTGAAATCTGAACCGGTTGCCAGTATCTCAGTGGAGGCACCCGTTCCAGTACAGGAGGCCGTGCGGGCATCCCAGCCCTTGCAATCTGAACCGGTTGCCAGTATCACAGTGGAGGCACCCGTTCCTGCAGAAAACGCCGCACCAGCACGCCAGATCCCGCTGTCTGCCCCCGTCGCTGAGGCAGAAGAAGCGACACCCGTCCTCATGGAGGAGGCCGCGCAGGCACCAGAGCTCTACCTGCCTGTACCGGAGCCCCGACCGTCATCTGTTCCAGAGCCGGCTGCTTCCGCCGCAGGTGAGCGCCGCCAGGACTGGCGGACGCCAGGAGAGCTGCCGCAAAACGTACATCGTAAGCTGGCGTTTGATGGTGGAGACATGGAGATGCTGGTGGAGGAGAATTACAACCGGTGTCAGGAGGAAGAGTGGAGACGTCGGGAGCGGGAAGCAGAGCGACAAAGGGAGCAGCGAGAATCCCAAAAGCTTCGGCAATGTCACCTGGAGAAGGACCTGGCAGAGAAGGCACGTATGAGAAAGGATAAAAGTACGGTGAGGGAGCCGCGGCGTAAGGGTGCAGTACGGAACTTTAAGTTAAAAGGTGGTTGGGGCTTCATCCAGGAGCCTGGACTTTATTTAGAAGTTTTTGTAACCCGGCGGGACGTGGAGGCTCACCTCCCAGAAGGACACCCGGGGAGGGACCTGTTGCCAGGAGACTTGGTGACTTACACCCGACACTGGGGTTACAATGGATGGTACGCCCTAAATGTTACCAGGTGCGACCCCTACTCCCCAGAGTGTCAGGAAACTGACAGACCCTACGAGCCTTCAGCCTCCCCCAACCAGGCCTCTGCACAAGTGCCCACCCCACGCCGTAAATCTCCCCAGCCTCCCTCAGTGGTCTCCTCAGCAGCCCCAGCTATGGACATGATAATGATAGCTGGCCCGTACCCGGCGCCTGTTAGGCCCCCTGGGGTTCGTTCAGTCCGGGACATAGGGGTCCAGACCCGGAGGGAGATGAAAGAGGTGGCCACACAGACCCATATAGCGGGTCACGACGTCACTGTACTGGCCACACGACGTCATCAGGTCTGGGTGGACCCTCCTGTCACGGATGTTTGGCAAGCTCCAGAAGAGTACCAGGTGGTACCTGGAAGAGGCCAGCCAAAGAAGTCTAAATAACCCGGACAGGGTCTCTGTATGTAAATAGTTAAATTATTGATGTACCCGGACGGGTGAATGTTCATAAAAAGAAGTTTATTGCCTTAATATACCCAGGTTGGGTAATGGTTTGATGTACCCGGATGGGTGAATGTTCAGAAGAACAAGTTTATTGTTGCCTTAATATACCCAGGTTGGGTAATGGTGTTTCACTGTAAAGAAAATGTTGAACTTTGAAGCCATGAACTGTACTGGCTCACAAACTTTTCTGTAAATAGTTGGCACTTCGGTGCTCCATCTTGGTTTTACAAAAAACTTTACTGTGCACTATTTTCAACTACCTCAGAAACTAAAAACCCGTTTGGTGTGGCCGAAAGTGAGGTCTGCTCAAGGAAAGTCTTGCAGCCCACCCAAGACCACAGTTGGAGGTTTGGAGCGGGTCCTCCACAAGCACAAGTCAAGGACACTGTGAAGTTACCCCGGTGGGGGTAGTCCTAAGAAGTCTCCACGAACTTCGGCACTAATGCTATTTGCACTTTTGTTGAATATGTATTTATTAACACACATGTATAACACATATCAAGGGTATGAACAGTAACAAAACATGTCACATAATATAAGCCATTTGCACTTTTGTAATGTTATTATTAAAAATTTTATTATGCAACGTTTAACTTGAAGTGTTTCCTGCTTTCTTACTACGTCGCATAGTCCACTCTGCTACATCACTTTGCACCATTGCTCTATCTCACATCTATCTGCCCTGGAAGGATAGCGTGTTACCTGTAGAAGACTTTTCACCTACCTGCACTACACCATCCCTTCCAGAGGACCTGCACAGCAGCGCTGGACACCCTGACCAGGTACTACAGGTGGCGTCACGACAAACTACACGAACATTCTATCATCCCCTGTAAATATCCCACATTCCAGTGATCGCCCAGGTCACGGACCGAGCTGTGCTACTCGTGACATCCCCCATAGAAGTCGACGTGATCGGTGCCGAGTACCCCCAAAAACCCTGTCTCTGTGCGACTCAACTTCCCTCACTGTGCTGGCACTTTACATTTACAATGCCTCTGGGTTTTTTTTTTGTTAACCAGCCAAGTAAAATGCAGACTGCTGCGGCCTGGTATTAAAAGACTGTCAAGGCCCATGGATTTTGGCCCTCAACAGCCTGATAATACCAGGCTACAGCAGCCCCACATTTGGCGCATCAAAAGATGTGCCAATTGTGGCACTTTACCGGCTCTTCCCACTGCCCTGTAGCGGTGGCAAGTGGGGTAATAAGGGGTTAATGTCACCGTTGATTGCACGGTGACAGTAAGCCCGGTTAATAATGGAGAGGTGTCAATAAGACACCGATCCATTATTAATCCCAAAGTTTTTAAATGTATAAAAAAAAAGACACAGCAAGAAAAAAGTATTTTAATAAAATAAAAGAGACAACACAGTTTTCATTTCTTTTATTATACTCTCATTCCTGCGACGCCATCAATCTCCTGTAAAAAAAGAAAAAAAACAAACAAACCAACAGTATACCACCTGTCCGACGCAGTCCATAGTAACGAGGGTCCCACGACGATCCAGCTCTGCTACATCGCAATGACAGGCAGAGCCTGTCATCTCGACGCAGCACAGCTGATTACCTGCTTCCCCGGCGGTGACGTCATCGGACTGACTGCTTTACGGCCGGGATTACCCAGCAGTCACTGCAGTTATCGCGAGAAACTGCATGTGACCGCCGGGGAAAGATGATGGCGGCCATCAAGCAGTCCAGCCCATGACCGCCGGAGATCTTCTGCCAGGTAAGTGCCGCTGACTCCTGACAGACCCGACCGACGGACACTGACAGTGACAGTGACAAATCCGATTCCGGTATCCGATAAGACGAAAATATCTGTAAGGTTCTTTGTCTCTTTTGACATGTTCCTTGAAACTCAGTTTTCCGTCGGCCATTTTGCTTTCTGTCTTGCTGCAGCTATCTTGCCCTCAGTTAATATGGAGGTTCCAGCTTTCATGTTCCCGCCCTGATTCTCTCCTCTTGCTTCTTAAGCAGCCTCAGCTGAACAATCAGTGCTCCTGAATCAAGCTTCAGTCAGCCTGTGACCTGACTCCTGGAAACCTAGGATTTTGGACTCCAGCTATTTCCTACTGAGGAACTTTGGAACACTTTTGGACTCTGGAAACCTGCTGTCTGGTGAATCCATGTTTGCAGAGGAATTACGGTACAGAGAAGAGATCCTGAACCTGCTTTGGAGAGTTATTGTAGAGCTTGAAGTTACTCTGGCCTGCTGTGTCTCCTGCCTCTGTTCCTGCAAACTGTGTGACCTTTTCTGCATGCTTGTATGAAGTAATACAAGTCATTTCATATCAACCTGTGTCTCATGTGTTTTCCTCGCACCCAAGCACAAGACGCTATAGGAACTGTACACTATACATGACAAGATTCAGGAGCCAATGTTTAGTGTCTGCTGGGTCTGGGAAAGCCGTGTCTGCTGTGACTGTGGATATCAGATGTCCGTTTAATACCTTCTGTGATGACAGTGGTTGTGACTTCTCACAACCATTCCAGGTGAGCGCATTCCCTTAAATGTTACTCTGGAGTGTTACCACAGGTAAACACTATTGTTTTTTTTTTTCCTTTTCTCTTTTCCTTCCAGCACTTCTGCCTTAAAAGATCTGGAAGATGGAGGCCCGCATAAAGGAGCTTTGCGGAGTGACTGATACAATCCTTGCAGATATACAGACTATAAAGACCCGTTTTGCAAGCCTACAGGACCTCACTAATCATAATTTGCAAGTGTTTGGACAAACTACCCAGGAATTACGAGCCAGGATTGAGGCTCTAGAGGAACGAGTCCAGGCTCCTGCCATAACCCCGAGTTCTGGGATCCCCAAGTTACCTCCTTTTCGTTTTGGCGGTGAACGTGAGAAATTCAGGGGATTTATTAACCAATGCAATCTATTTTTCTCTGCACATGTTTCACAATTTCCCACTGAACGATCCAAAGTGCTTACTATAATCATGTTGCTTACCAATAAGGCTTTGATGTGGGCAAACCCTCTGATTGAGACTGAGGATGATTGTTTGAATCACCTTGATGCTTTTATTTCAGCCATGGGGCAGGTGTTTGATGACCCCAATCGAGGTGCAACAGCTGAAGCAGCCATGTTAACTTTGCGCCAAGGTAAGCGTTCAGTAGCCGAATATGCCTTGGATTTCAGGAGATGGGCTCTTGATACCACTTGGGACACTTCCGCCAAAAAATCTATTTTTCGGAAAGGGTTGTCTCCACTGATTAAGGATGAACTTGCTCGTGCCGACCCTCCCACTGCGTTAGGTGACTTTATTAACTATTGTATCCGTATTGATGCTCGTCTGACTGAACGCAGACAAGAGAGATGGTTCGAAAATAATCGCACTAACCTTTTCCTACCTCCCTCCTCAGCTAAGGAACCTTTGAGTAGGATCACAAGGGAACCAGAACCTGAACCCATGCAGGTGGACTCTTTACAAAGACGGGTTAGTGATGCACGCAAAGAACATTGTATAAAGGAAAATCTATGTTTTTACTGTGGTAAGTCAGGGCACTTCATTATAAACTGCCCCAGCCGTTCTTGTAAGACTACTGCAGCAGTCATTCACTGTGAGTGTTGCGAGAGGAGCTCTGTCATGTCCGAGCCTCAGATTCCAGAGAGATCTGCTGCAAGAGATCTTGATTTTTCGGACTTAAACTCTGTTAGTTCTGGGGACAATGATGGTATAAACGCTGCAATTTTTCAAGTTTCCTCAGCGGTGTCCCAGCTGAGTTGTAAAAGAAACAATTCTCATTGCTTCCTTTCCATCAAACTCTGGGTTGACTCAGTCTGGGTGTCTAGCTCTGCTATGATCGACTCAGGAGCAAGTGGAAATTTTATGGATATCTCCTTTGCTCTGAAACAGGGGATGCGTTCAGTGAAGAAGGCTACTCCAGTACAGATGGAGACTGTGGATGGCTCCCTGCTGACCTCTGGACCAGTGGATCAGGAAACAGAGCCTTTGAGGGTCCTTATGGGTAAAGATCATCAGGAGAAAATGTCTTTTATGCTTATGTCTTCTCCCCACTTTCCCATTATTCTAGGGCTACCATGGCTACAGGCGCAGAATCCTACGATTAACTGGGAGACCAAGGAATTACACTTTCCGGAGAAACAGATGAGTCAAGGAGTTTCAGCTTGCTCTGTTCCTAAAGGAACCATGTCAGTCCCTGAACTACCAGCTGTATACCAGGACTATGTGGATTTATGTGACAAGAAGAACGCTGATCAGCTTCCTCCTCACCGTCCATATGATTGTCCAATCGAATTATTGCCTGGAGCCGAGATACCTTTTGGTAAGATCTACCCCTAGCGGGGCCCGAGCTAAAAGCTTTGAAGGACTACATAGATGAAAATCTAGCCAAAGGCTTCATACGCCCCTCTTCATCTCCCGCAGGTGCACCCATCTTCTTTGTGAAGAAGAAAGATGGATCTCTGAGACCCTGCATAGACTATAGGGAACTCAATAAGGTTACTATTAGAAACCGTTATCCATTGCCTTTAATCCCTGAGTTGTTGGAGAGAGTGCGGCACGCCAAAATTTTCTCTAAACTGGATCTCCGTGGGGCCTATAACTTGGTCCGTATTAGACCTGGGGATGAATGGAAGACTGCATTCAGGTCACGCTATGGACACTTTGAATATCTAGTTATGCCTTTTGGTCTGAGTACCGCCCCAGCCACTTTCCAACACTTGGTGAATGACATCTTCAGGGATCTCCTAGATACATTTGTGGTGATTTATCTGGATGATATTCTAATTTTTTCTAACTCCGCAGAGGAACATCATGGACATGTGAGAATGGTCTTAGAACGCCTAAGACAAAACCATCTCTACATCAAACTTGAAAAGTGTGAATTCCATAGGACCGAAATTCAATTTCTGGGGTATGTACTATCTACGCAAGGGATTAGTATGGATGGAAGCAAGACCCAAGCCATCAAGGATTGGCCAATTCCTAGAAATGTGAAGGAGGTGCAGCGCTTCATCGGGTTTGCCAACTTCTATAGACGTTTCATTAGGAATTTCTCTGAGGTAGTGTCACCTATCACCCAACTTACCCGGAAACAGTCTAGGTTCTCCTGGACCCCGCAAGCTCAGGAAGCATTTTCCTGTTTAAAGGATAAATTTACCACCGCACCTATCTTAGTACATCCCAACCCGAGCTTGCCTTCATAATAGAGGTGGATGCTTCAGACTGTGCCGTTGGAGCTATACTCTCTCAGAGAACAGGTGAGAAGAATGTCTTGCATCCCTGTGCCTTCTTTTCCCAGCAGTTGTCTTCGGCTGAGAGGAACTACGATGTGGGCAATAGAGAATTGTTGGCCATTATTGCCGCCTTCAAGGAATGGAGACACCTTCTTCAGGGTGCTGCACAGCAAATAGTCGTCCTGACAGACCATCGTAACCTTGAATTTATCAGGTCGGCTAAGTGCCTGACTCCTCGCCAGGCTCGCTGGAATCTTTTCCTAAACCAATTTAATTTTGTAATTTCTTATAGACCAGGATCGCGCAATGGAAAGGCTGATGCACTCTCTAGGATTCATTCAGCAGAGACACGTCCACCTACTCCTCCTAAGACTATTCTTCCTGACTCTAGATTCCTGGGAGTGATTCATAATCAAGACCTACTTAAGGACATCAAGGAAGCATACCATGCAGATTCTTTGTTGGCTCAACCCCCAAGGGACGTAAGTCTTGTTTTTAAGAATGGTGTGTGGATTCAGGGACAACGGCTGTATATACCTGAAACAGTCAGATTGAGAGTATTGCAACTCATCCACGATTCCAAGATAGCCGGGCATAGGGGAATTCTAAAGACACAAGAATTTCTTTCTCGTTTCTTTTGGTGGCCCACTTACAGGAAAGATGTTTTAAACTATGTCACTTCATGTGAAGTCTGTGCAAGATGCAAAACACCTCGCTCCTCACCAACTGGTCTGTTACAACCTCTTCCCACCCCGTCCCGCCCGTGGGGATCCATTTCTATGGACTTCATTGTGGAGTTACCAACCTCTCAAGGGAAGAACACCATTCTAGTGGTGGTTGATCGTCTAACAAAGGCAGCTCATTTTATCCCTTGTGTCGGTTTACCCACTGCAAAACAGACATCAGACTTAATGATTAAGAATGTGTTTCGCTTACATGGAGTACCGGATGAGGTCATTTCGGATCGAGGGGTGCAATTCACTTCAAGGTTTTGGCAAAATTTCTGTGCCGCATTGGACATTAAAGTAAACCTTTCTTCTGCTTTTCATCCCCAGACTAATGGACAGACAGAACGAACCAATCAGACCCTGGAGCAGTATCTCCGCTGCTTTATCTGCCACCTACAAGATGATTGGGTGGATCTACTTCCACTGGCTGAGTTCTCTTATAACAACTCTCAGAGCGCCTCCACTAAGCAGTCTCCTTTTTACTCCAATCTAGGTTATCATCCTAACATTCTTCCTCGATTTCCCATAGATACGCCCTTGCCGGCAGTGGCTGAAAGAATCACTTCTTTACAAAAGAATATGGATCTTCTAAAGGAAAATCTAGAATTGGCTCAGGAAAGGTACAAGAAAGCAGCAGATAAATTTCGTAAACCTGCACCAGCTTTCAATGTAGGAGATTTGGTCTGGCTGTCAACCAGAAATCTTAAAATAAAGATTCCATCGTCTAAATTGGGACATAAGTACATTGGACCTTATAAGATCAGTAAGATTATAAGTGCTGTTGCTTGTCGTCTTCAACTGCCCAGAACTATGAGAATCCACCCTGTCTTTCATGTATCCCTACTAAAGGCTGCAACACCCAATACGTTTCCTGGACGCTCTTCTCCTTGCCCTGACCCAGTGCTGGTCGATGGTCAGGAAGAATTTATGGTGGAAAGGATTCTAGATTCCAGGTTGTACAGAAATCAGTTGCAATATTTGATTAAAAGGCAGGGCTACCCAGTGGAGGACAACTCATGGGAGCCAGTCAATAATGTAAATGCTCCTCGCCTGCTCCGCCAGTTTCATCAGAGGTACCCTGACAAGCCTGGTCTGAGGTCATCCGGAGGTTGTCCCTAAGGGGGGAGTAATGTAAGGTTCTTTGTCTCTTTTGACATGTTCCTTGAAACTCAGTTTTCCGTCGGCCATTTTGCTTTCTGTCTTGCTGCAGCTATCTTGCCCTCAGTTAATATGGAGGTTCCAGCTTTCATGTTCCCGCCCTGATTCTCTCCTCTTGCTTCTTAAGCAGCCTCAGCTGAACAATCAGTGCTCCTGAATCAAGCTTCAGTCAGCCTGTGACCTGACTCCTGGAAACCTAGGATTTTGGACTCCAGCTATTTCCTACTGAGGAACTTTGGAACACTTTTGCACTCTGGAAACCTGCTGTCTGGTGAATCCATGTTTGCAGAGGAATTACGGTACAGAGAAGAGATCCTGAACCTGCTTTGGAGAGTTATTGTAGAGCTTGAAGTTACTCTGGCCTGCTGTGTCTCCTGCCTCTGTTCCTGCAAACTGTGTGACCTTTTCTGCATGCTTGTATGAAGTAATACAAGTCATTTCATATCAACCTGTGTCTCATGTGTTTTCCTTGCACCCAAGCACAAGACGCTATAGGAGCTGTACACTATACATGACAATATCGGAACTAAGTATCGAAAGTCCGATAGAGCTAATATCGGCCGATACCCGATACTTGCGGTATCGTATCGCTCAACACTACTCAGGTGATAATGAGGGTAGAACCTGATCATCAGGAGAGTTGCAAATTTTTGGTTCTGTATAATCTGCATGACATTATCGTACTGGGTTTCCCTTGGTTACAGTCTCATAATCCTGTTTTGGATTGGAAATCTGTGTCTGTTACCAGTTGGGGCTGTCAATGTGTTAATACCAACACTCCTGTTTTTTCTGCCTCCCCCAGGCTCAGGATGTTCCTGACTTTTTGATTGATTTTTCTGATGTGTTTAGCGAAAGTAAATCTGCATCCTTACCTCCCCATAGGAGCTATGACTGCGCTATTGAATTAGTGCCTGGTAGTAAATTCCCTAAAGGTCGCCTTTTTAACTTGTCTGTACCTGAACATGACGCTATGCGGTCTTATATCAAGGAGTCATTGGAGAAGGGTCATATCAGACCATCCTCTTCACCCTTAGGTGCCGGTTTTTTCTTTGTGGCCAAAAAGGATGGTTCATTAAGGCCGTGTATTGATTATCGTCTCTTGAACAATATTACTGTGAAATATCAATATCGTTACCCTTGATCTCTGATCTGTTTTCCAGGGTGAAAAACGCTACTTGGTTTACCAAGCTTGACCTCAGGGGGGCATATAACCTTATTCGCATTAAGCACGGGGATGAATGAAAGACGGCATTTAATACCCCTGAAGGGCATTTTGAGTACCTTGTGCTGCCCTTTGGGCTCACTAATGCTCCTTCTGTCTTCCAGTCCTTCATGAATGACATTTTCAGGGATTTTGTGGATAAATTTCTGATTGTTTATTTGGATGATATCTTGATTTTTTCCAATGACTGGGACTCTCATGTAAAACATGTTCGGACTGTGTTCCAGATTTTGAGAGAGAATGCTCTGTATGTGAAGGGATCAAAGTGTCTTTTTGGTGTTCAGAGGATCTCATTTCTGAGTTTCATTTTGTCCCATCTGTTATTGAAATGGACCCGGTCAAAGTTCAGGCTATCTGTGATTGGGTCCAACCTACTTCTTTAAAGGCTCTTCAAAGATTCTTGGGTTTTGCCAATTTTTATCGTAAATTTATTGGTAATTTCTCTGTTATTGTTAAACCATTAACTGATTTGACGGGTTCTGATGTGGTGAATTGGCCTCCTGAGGCAGTCTCTGCATTTCAGGAACTTAAGCAGAGATTCACTTCTGCTCCTGTTCTACGGCAGCCTGATGTTTCTCTACCATTTCAGGTGGAGGTTGATGCCTCTGAAATTGGGGCAGGTGCCGTTTTGTCCCAAAGAGATCCAGAGACCTCTAAAAGTAACCCTTGTGCCTTTTTCTCTCGAAAATTTTCTCCCACTGAACGTAATTATGACGTGGGTAATCGGGAGTTATTAGCCATGAAGTGGGCTTTTGAAGAGTGGAGACATTGGCTGAAGGGAGCCAAACATCAGGTGGTGGTCCTTACTGACCATAAGAATCTAGTTTATCTGGAATCTGCCAAGCGACTTAATCCTAGACAGGCCAGGTGGGCCTTGTTTTTCACACGTTTTAATTTTGTGGTTTCATTTCTTCCTTGCACTAAAAATGTTAAGGCGGATGCCCTCTCGAGGAGTTTCCTGGCGGACTCTCCTGAGTTATCTGATCCTTCTGTTATTTTGAAAGAGGGTGTAGTTCTTTCCGCCATCTCGCCCAATTTGAGACTGGCTCTGGAGGGGTGCCAGGAAGATAAGCCCGAGCGCTGCCCTGTTGGGAAATTGTCCCGGACCAGTGGAAAAAGAGTGTAATGTCTGAGATTCATTGTTCCGCGTTGGCCGGTCATCCCGGAATTTTTGGTACCAGGGACTTGGTTGGTCGGTCCTTTTGGTGGCCTACCTTGTCTCGTGATGTCAGGGAGTTTGTGCAGTCCTGCGGGACTTGCTCTCGCTCCAAGCCTTGCTCTCGTTCTAGTGGTTTGTTGATGCCATTACCGGTGCCCAAGAGACCATGGACCCATATCTCTATGGATTTCATTTCCGACTTCCCTGTTTCTCAGAGAATGACCGTCATCTGGGTGATTTGCGATAGGTTTTCTAAGATACATCTTGTGCCATTACCTAAGTTGCCTTCCTCCTCTGAATTGGTGCCTTTGTTCCTTCAGCACGTGGTTCGTTTACACGGCATTCCTGAGAACATTGTGTCTGACAGAGGAGTCCAGTTTGTTTCCAGATTTTGGAGGACCTTTTGTTCTAAAATTGGTGTTCAATTGTCTTTCTCCTCGGCGTTTCATCCTCAGACCAATGGTCAAACTGAGAGAACAAACCAGACATTGGAGACTTATCTAAGATGCTTTGTGTCTGCTGATCAGGATGACTGGGTCTCTTTTTTGCCTTTGGCTGAGTTTGCTCTTAATAATAGGGCTAGCTCTGCCACTTTGATGTCTCCATTTTTCTGTAATTCTGGGTTTCACCCTCGATTTTCTTCTGGACAGACGGAGGCTTCTGTCTGCCCGGGTGTTGACTCTGTTGTGGAGCGTATGCAACAGATTTGGGACCAGGTAGTGGAGAGGTTGTCCCTCTCTCAGGAGAGGGCCCAGCGGTTTGCTAACCGGCATAGGACTGATGGTCCTCGGTTTAAAGTGGGGGACTTGGTCTGGTTGTCCTCAAGAAATATTCCTATGAGAGTGGCATCTCCTAAATTTAAGCCTAGGTTCATTGGACCTTATAAGATCATGGAGATTCTTAACCCTGTTTCTTTTCGTTTGCTTCTTCCAGGGACATTTAAGATCCATAACGTGTTCCACAAGTCCTTGTTGAAGTGGTTTGTTGAGCCAGTGGTTCCTACTACTGTGCCTCCTGACCCTGTTTTGGTTGAGGGCAATCTGGAGTATGTGGTTGAGAAAATATTGAATTCTCGTTTTTCTAGATGGAAACTCCAGTATTTGGTTAAATGGAGAGGTTATGGTCAGGAAGACAATTCTTGGGTGTTTGCTTCGGACATCCATGCTAGGAGACTCATCCGTGCGTATCATAGAACTCATCCTGACCGACCTGGTTGCTCAAATGAGGGTTCGATGACCCTCCTCAAGGGGGGGTACTGTTGTGAATAGGCTGGAAATGAGTTCTGAGCAGAAGCTCCCTCTGGTGGTTACAAACGGTACTGGACTGTCCAGTGAAGATTGTGAGGATTGGGAATCAGGTGTTACTGACTGGTCTTATATAAGGGAGTCACCTTCCCATCAGGGTTGCCGATGATCAATTGTTCTGGTCTCAATCCTTGATTGCTGTTTCCTTGGAAGCCTGCTGTGTTGTGTCTGAATCTCCTGCTAACAGATAAGACATTTTCTTCTTTTTGTTTTTGTGCTTGATTTTTGCATTTTGTCCTGCACTTCTGTGGGGGCCTTCAGGGTCCCCTCTGGGGGCTTTTGCCTCTCAGTTCAGTTCAGCCACTGATGTTTGTACATTTGCTTTTTCCAGTTTTCTCAGTGGCTGCTGTTTTGTTTTTGGTTACACCAGAGAACTAATTTCGGTGGTAGAGGTCGTGTGATCTCAGGTGTTTTTGAAATTAGTAGAGTTGGTGCTTTTCAGGGTTTTTTGGGATTGCAGTAAGTGCCCTTCCTATCCTTTTCTATTTAGTAAGTTTGGGCCCCAACGTTTGCTCATACTATTTTCTGTCTGTGTCAGTATTTCTTCTTGTCTAACCGCCATTACATGTTTGGGGGCTTTCTATGTTCTTTGGGGATCTGCTCCGGGGCAGATAGCTTTCCTCTTTCTATCTTTAGGTGTAGTTAGTTTCTCAGGCTGTGACGAGGCGTCTAGGACCAACGTAGGAACGCTCCACGGCTGCCTCTAACATAGTTATTAAGGTTGAAGGAAGACTTTAAGTCCATCTAGTTCAACCCATATCCTATCCTAACCTGCCCTAACATGTTGATCCAGAGGAAGGCAAAAAAAACCCAAGTGGCAAACAGTAAGCTTCACATTGGGGAAAAAAATTCCTTCCCGACTCCACATACGGCAATCAGACTAGCTCCCTGGATCAACGCTGTATCTAGGAAACTAGTGAATATAGCCTGTAATATTATACTTTTCAAGAAAGGCATCCAGTCCCTTCTTAAATTTTAGTAAGGGATCACTCATTACAACATTAGACGGCAGAGAGTTCCATAGTCTCACTGCTCTTACAGTGAAGAATCTGCGTCTGTGATTATGGCTAAACCTTCTTTCCTCCAGACGTAGAGGATGCCCCCTTGTCCCCGTCACAGGTCTAAGAGTAAAAAGATCAGTTGTGGTGGTTAGTCAGGGTACTGCAATCTCATAGTTTCCAACTGCTCTGGTGTATTTCCTTTTTGCCTGCTCTCCTCAGCTACCAAATCATAACACTCGACGCACAGAGCTGCTTTGTAAAGCAGTAGCAGCAGCAGTGCTCTCGGCTGGAATGGAGAACATTATGGATTGCACCAGTGTGTCTTGGTACTCCCGCATTTTACGCTCCCGGTTCAACGGTGTGATGAGGCTTTGTAAGTTGTCCCGGTAGCGAGGGTCTAGGAGGGTGTACACCCAATAATCAGACGTGGTGAGAATGTGGGCGATGCGGCGGTCGTTTCTCAGGCACTGCAGCATGAAATCAACCATGTGCTGCAGACTCCAAACTGGCCAAGAACCGATGTCCCCTGCAAGAGGCGTCATCTCTGCCTGCTCTGCATCACCCCACCCTCGCTCTACATACTGACTAGAGCGTTGTGTACCTCCCTCTGGAGCGATGTCTTCCTCCTCCATTGACTCCTCGTCATCCTCCTCACAAAGTGAGCCCTGCCCAGCCCTTTGTAAGGAACCACGTTGCGCTGAGTGTCCAGAAGGTGATGGAATTTGTGACTCGTCATCCTCCACCTCTTCCAAAACCTCATCCCTTAGTGCTTGCAGTGTTTTTTGAAGTAGGCAGATAAGGGGGACAGTCAGGCTGACTAGTGCATCATCTGCACTCGCCATCCGCGTTGACTCATCAAACACACGCAAAACGTGGCAGATGTACTTCATAGAGGCCCACTCAGTAGTGGTGAAGTGTGAACGGCGCAAATTGCGAGTTGATGGCGCCTGATCCAGCTGATACTCCATTACTGCTGGCTGCTGCTCACACAACCGCTCCAACATATGAAACGTTGAATTCCACCTGGTGGGTACGTCACATATGATGCGATGTTCAGGAAGGCGAAATCTGCGTTGCAGAGCTGCAATGCGCGATCTGGCCATGCTGGAACGTCGCAAGTGAGCGCACTCTAGGCGGACCTTGTGCAGCAGTGCATCAAGATCCGGATAGTCCCTCAAAAAACTCTGCATGACCAAGTTGAGCACATGTGCCAGACATGATATGTGAGTGAGGTTGCCAAGGCCCAGAGCTGCCACCAGATTTTGGCCATTGTCACACACTACAAGCCTGGCTGGAGATTCGCTGGCAAAAACCACACGTCGCTCTCCTACTTGATGGCATTCCAGAGCTCCTGCGCTGTGTGGCTTCGATTCCCCATGGAAATTAATTTCAGGACGGCCTGTTGACGTTTGGCCACGGCTGTGCTCATATCGGTCGCAACAGGTAAGCGTTCACGGGTCCATGTGGAGGTAGACCGTGACGGCTCCTGCAGCGATGATTCTGAGGAACTGGAGTAGGAGGAGGAGTCAATGTGTACAGACTGGATTCCTGCAATCCTTGGAGTTGGCAGAACACGTACAGCGCCACTCGCAAGATCTGTACCCGGCTCCACAACATTGACCCAATGGGCAGTGAGGGAAAGGTATCGTCCCTGGCCATGGGTACTGGTCCACGCATCGGTGGTCAGGTGGACCTTGCTACTGACGGCATTTAGTAGCGCATGTTTAATTTTTCCCTCAACATGCTTTTGCAGACCAGGGACGGCTTGCCTGCTGAAATAAAATCGGCTGGGCACATTGTATTGTGGGACTGCCAATGCCATTAAGTTACGGAAACTATCAGTCTCCACCAGCCTGAATGACAGCATTTCAAGGGACAGGAGTTTTGCAATGCCAGCATTCAGAGCCTGTGCTCGTGGATGGTTTGCCGAGTATGGCCGTCTTTTATCCCATGCCTGTGCTACCGATGGCTGTTTTGTGGCCTGGGAGTGTGAGGATGACAGGGAACTTGCAGCTGTGGGTGGAATAACACTGGGTCTCTGGACAACAATGACAGAGGTTCTTCCATGGCGATCCTGTGAGGAAGCCGAACCAGCTGTGTGTGAGCTGGAGGAAGAGGCTCCAACACTAGCTGAAGATGTAGGTGCTGCTGTAGGTTGACCTACATCTCCAGTGTGTCTTTGTAACTCAACCACGTGCTTTGTCCGCACATGTTTCCACATATTTGTGGTGTTGAGGTTACTGACACTTTTACCTCTTTTAACTTTTTGATTACACAGCTTGCATTTGACATAGCAAATATCATCTGCAAGTGTGTCAAAAAAGGACCACGCAGTGCAAGTCCTGGGAGCGCCCGTTTTGGCTTTTGGAAGAGTACTGCTCCGAACGGGTGCCAAAGTGGAGGCTACAGGCAACCGAGTCTGCAGCCTACCTCTCCCTCCTGTTTGGACCATTGGGGCAATCTCTTCCTCAGAGCTGCTCCCACCACCTTCCTGTTCCTCATGCCATGTTGGGTCTTGGACCTCATCATCTCCACTACCCCCTTCCAACACCTGCTGCTGTTGGGTGGTCTGGCCAGCACCATGCTCAACAGAAACTGGCACCTGAGTCTCATCATCATCAGATGCGTTCTGCGGTGTGCTGACCATCGGCACTGGCTCACCCGCCTCTTCACATTCAGAGAGACACAGCTGTTGCGCATCACTGCATACTCCCTCTTCTTCACATTCAAGAATGCTGCTTGGCTGGGCCCCTGTTTGCAAGCCAACAGATTCTGAGAACAGAAGCAGAGACTCAGCTGGCTCCTGTACAGAGCTCTCTGACTGCCTGGGCAATTTGGCAGGCGGTGAAGAGACAGATGGTTGTTCAACAGTGCTGTGGTCCTGAGAGGAGGTGGAAGCAATTGAAGTCGATGCATTGGCTGCCATCCAACCAACAACGGCTTCAATTTGTTCTTCCCGCAGCAGGGGGGTACGCCGAGCTCCTCCAAAATTGTGCATAAAGGAACGCTCACGGGGAAAACTGGTGGATGCTGTGTCACTGGGGGTGGCAGCAGCCACAGAATCCCCACGTCCTCTCCCTGCTGAAACTCCACGGCCACGACCAAGTGCCTTACTCCCTGCCTTCTTCATCTTGGTAGATTGATAAAGAAAGTCAGAAAAGTTATAAGGCCTAAGTGTGGTTATTCCTCAGAGACTGCAGTGAACACTGCAGACAACTGTTCACTAGCTGTGAAAGGCCCCTTTGTGTACTTCTATAGTGTTTGCAACCAATGTATTGTATACGGATGGAAGCGCGTCACACTAATAGATTGGAGTTTTTTTAAATAGAATGGAGCAGCACCAATTAGAGAAAAATGTCAAGGATGAGGCAGTGACACACTGTCATGGGTGTATCGCCACGAGGATCGTCGCGATTACACACTCTGACTTCTCACAGCTGAGTTGCTGTTTCTTTGTGTTTGGTAATGAGGGAGTTAATTTTACCTAGCTCTTTGCTAAGACTAGGTCCAGCCTCGCCCGGCTGCTTTTGATTATGTTCTAATTAGATTCCTTCATATACCTGCCAGTCTGCTTGTTAGATGCCGGTGAAAGCATTCATGTAGTCTAGCAGACTGGATCGGTTCTGAGAATACTTAAGCTAAGAGCTCCTTAGTTGTTTTTTACTCTTACAGCTTATAGTTTATCTCTGAGACCTTAGGTGTTCCTACTGTGTGTGAGTGTTGTATGTAAGACTTTATTTACTTTATTTCTTGTCTTTCTTGTATGTCTTTCTGTTCATTAACCGTTACCTGTTCATTCCCTTTGGTGGTAATCAGGGTCCTTCTTAGGACTAGATTACAGTTGGCAGGGATTGATAGGAGACAGGGTTTACGCTGGTGGCCTGGACCTCTGTACCTTTAACAGTACCTTCAGGTAGAGGGATTAGTTAGGACCCAGTTTAGGGTCAGCATAGACCCCGGTCACCCTCTAGCCGGAGACAGTGTATAACGGATTCCGTATTGACCCACTGGACATTGTCAGGTAATTCTATGTTATCATATATCTATGCGCATGTTATATAGGATGTTGCCCTTTTGATATAGATTACTGACATCACATATATATATATCTGCTATACAGCGTGACATTTTCACCGGCCCATACTAAAGATTCTCCTCAGCTGTCATGGATCCAGTAGCCCAGCTGGCCCGGCAGTTGCAGGGGTTGTCCATGGAGTTTGCAGACATTAAGTCCAAGGTTTTGTCCCCCCCGGAACAAACCAGATCTGAACCTAAGGTTGCTCTCCCGGACAGGTTCACTGGTGGGCGGGACAAATTTTTTACTTTCCGGGAGGCATGTAAATTGTACTTTCGGCTGCGGCCTCGGTCATCTGGGAGTGAAGAGCAGAGGGTGGGAATTGTTATCTCGCTCTTACAAGGGGACCCTCAATCTTGGGCGTTCTCTATTCCTCCAGGCTCCCCAGATCTCCAGTCAGTGGATCGATTTTTTACTGCCCTGGGTCTGGTATATGATGATCCGGATCGAGTTTCCCTTGCTGAAACAAAGTTACGTAAAATACGGCAAGGAAATCGTCCAGCGGAGGAATATTCTTCTGAGTTCCGTAGATGGGCAACAGATACTCAGTGGAATGACCCAGCTCTTAGGAGCCAGTTTTGTCAAGGGTTGTCTGACAAATTAAAAGATGTGTTGGCTCAGTATGATTCTCCTCCATCACTGGAGGCTGCTATGGCCCTCGCTATTCGCATTGATAGACGAATTCGGGGAAGACGCGAGGTAACTCCGCCTCCCGTGATGACTCCGCCTACTACTAAAGTCCCTTATACTGAGGTTCCCCTGGTCTGTTCTGAGGAACCCATGCAGTTGGGAGGGACATCTTTTTGTAGGAGAGAATCGGCGGTGCGCCGCAAGACTAGAAGGTGTTTCTTTTGCGGGAGAGAGGGACATTTTGTTGGGGGGTGTCCATCCCGGGCCTCTTTGAGCAAAGGAGTTAACCTGGGAGTGTGTATTTCGTCCCCAAATCCCTCTCAGTTTCTCGTGCCTGCGGAGGTGGTGATTGGTACTAGAACTGAGAGGATTTCTGTTTTTCTTGATAGTGGGTCCGGGGCTAATCTGGTGGACGCTCGGTTTGCCCAGGTGCATGGTATGCAACTGAGTGTATTGGCCAAACCGGTCCCTATAGTCTCTATTGATTCTAGACCTCTCGGTCAAGGTAGCTTGGTACAAGCTGTTCATAACATAGATCTTCGAGTAGGGGCAATACATAAAGAGCAATTGTCTTGTTATGTGTTGGAGGGTCTACCTACTCCTATTGTGTTGGGACTTCCTTGGTTGGCTAAACATAACCCAGTGATTGATTGGCAATCCAGAAAGATAAGCCAGTGGGGTGAATTTTGCAGGAATAACTGCATGAGCACGGTCATCGGTGCGGTTGTGCCTAGGACTTTGTCTCCTTTTCTGGAGGACTTTGGGGAGATGTTCTCAGAGGAGGGGTGTAAAGAGTTTCCTCCTCATCGCGCATATGACGGCTCAATGAAGTTGCTTCCTGATGCCTTATCTCGTACTTTCCCAGGGGCCGGAGAGACGGATGATCCGGTTCCTATTCCTCAGGAGGGAGTTGTAGTGTCAGCTGTATGCTCTGAGCTTGAGGGGGAGGTATTGGGGGCTCAGGGGGACGCCGCTGTGGGACTTCCAGGGAGACTGATAGTTCCAGATCGGTTAAGACTGAAGGTTACGGGGAACCGTTACAAACGGATGGCTGATAGGGGGAGAGTTTCTGGTCTAGATCTGAAGGTGAACGATCTGGTTTGGTTGTCTACCAGGAATATAAAACTTAAAGTTTCCTCCTGGAGGTTGTGTCCCAGATTCATCGGGCCGTACAGGATCAGTTCCATAATTAATCCGGTGGCATTTCGTCTGGACCTCCCTCCTACGTTTAAAATTCATAATGTGTTTCACAAGTCATTACTTAAAAAGTATGTGGCACCAGTCATACCGTCACCTCTACCTCCTCCTTCAGTGGTGGTCAATGATAACGTGGAATTTCATGGGTCGAAAATCATTGACTCACGTCTCAGTCGCCGATCCCTTCAGTACTTGGTTCATTGGAGGGGGTATGGTCATGAGGAGAGGACGTGGGTCCCTGCGTCTGATGTTAACGCAGATCGATTGGTTCGGACCTTTCACACAACTCACCCGGGCAGACCTGGCCCTGAGGGTCCGGAGTCCCCTCGTAGAGGGGGGGGTACTGTCATGGGTGTATCGCCACGAGGATCGTCGCGATTACACACTCTGACTTCTCACAGCTGAGTTGCTGTTTCTTTGTGTTTGGTAATGAGGGAGTTAATTTTACCTAGCTCTTTGCTAAGACTAGGTCCAGCCTCGCCCGGCTGCTTTTGATTATGTTCTAATTAGATTCCTTCATATACCTGCCAGTCTGCTTGTTAGATGCCGGTGAAAGCATTCATGTAGTCTAGCAGACTGGATCGGTTCTGAGAATACTTAAGCTAAGAGCTCCTTAGTTGTTTTTTACTCTTACAGCTTATAGTTTATCTCTGAGACCTTAGGTGTTCCTACTGTGTGTGAGTGTTGTATGTAAGACTTTATTTACTTTATTTCTTGTCTTTCTTGTATATCTTTCTGTTCATTAACCGTTACCTGTTCATTCCCTTTGGTGGTAATCAGGGTCCTTCTTAGGACTAGATTACAGTTGGCAGGGATTGATAGGAGACAGGGTTTACGCTGGTGGCCTGGACCTCTGTACCTTTAACAGTACCTCCAGGTAGAGGGATTAGTTAGGACCCCAGTTTAGGGTCAGCATAGACCCCGGTCACCCTCTAGCCGGAGACAGTGTATAACGGATTCCGTATTGACCCACTGGACATTGTCAGGTAATTCTATGTTATCATATATCTATGCGCATGTTATATAGGATGTTGCCCTTTTGATATAGATTACTGACATCACATATATATATATATCTGCTATACAGCGTGACACACACGCTTAGCAGACTACAACCAGCAGTGGTTGAAGAACCAACTGTAGCGTGATCTGCACTCAAAAAATGAAAACCTCAGACTACAGTGAACACTGCACACAACTGTTCACTAGCTGTGAAAAGCTCCTTTGTGTACTTCTATAGTGTTTGCAACCAATGTATTGTATACGGATGGAAGCGCGTCACACTAATAGATTGGAGTTTTTTTAAATAGAATGGAGCAGCACCAATTAGAGAAAAATGTCAAGGATGAGGCAGTGACACACGCTTAGCAGACTACAACCAGCAGTGGTTGAAGAACTAACTGTAGCGTGATCTGCACTCAAAAAATGAAAACCTCAGACTATAGTGAACATTGCACACAACTGTTCACTAGCTGTGAAAGGCTCCTTTGTGTACTTCTATAGTGTTTGCAACCAATGTATTGGATACGGATGGAAGCGCGTCACACTAATAGATTGGAGTTTTTTTAAATAGAATGGAGCAGCACCAATTAGAGAAAAATGTCAAGGATGAGGCAGTGACACACGCTTAGCAGACTACAACCAGCAGTGGTTGAAGAACTAACTGTAGCGTGATCTGCACTCAATAAATGAAAACCTGAGACTACAGTGAACACTGCACACAACTGTTCACTAGCTGTGAAAGGCTCCTTTGTGTACTTCTATAGTGTTTGCAACCAATGTATTGTATACGGATGGAAGCGCGTCACACTAATAGATTGGAGTTTTTTTAAATAGAATGGAGCAGCACCAATTAGAGAAAAATGTCAAGGATGAGGCAGTGACACACGCTTAGCAGACTACAACCAGCAGTGGTTGAAGAACTAACTGTAGCGTGATCTGCACTCAAAAAATGAAAACCTCAGACTACAGTAAACACTGCACACAACTGTTCACTAGCTGTGAAAGGCTCCTTTGTGTACTTCTATAGTGTTTGCAACCAATGTATTGTATACGGATGGAAGCGCGTCACACTAATAAATTGGAGTTTTTTTAAATAGAATGGAGCAGCACCAATTAGAGAAAAATGTCAAGGATGAGGCAGTGACACACGCTTAGCAGACTACAACCAGCAGTGGTTGAAGAACTAACTGTAGCGTGATCTGCACTCAAAAAATGAAAACCTCAGACTACAGTGAACACTGCACACAACTGTTCACTAGCTGTGAAAGGCTCCTTTGTGTACTTCTATAGTGTTTGCAACCAATGTATTGGATACGGATGGAAGCACGTCACACTAATAGATCACTGTTAAATTCAATTGAATGGAGCAGCACCAATTCCACAAAATAAAAAACAAAAAGAGTCAGTGAGTGACACGTGCAGATGACTACAAACAGCGTTGGATGCAGAGCAAACTGCAGCGTCACCTGCACTCACACACACACCTTGCACAGAGCTGTGAAAATAACACTGCAAGGAAAAAGGATGATTTACAGAGCGGTTTCTCAAATAGCCTGCCTACACAGCAATTCACAAAAACGCTATCTGTAACTGTCCCTCAGAGTCAGCAGAGCAGCGTCCTGTCCCTAACTGAATTCACAGCACAGTGACGCTAAAATGGCGGCGGCGCCTTTTATAGTGCATTCTGACATCATTTCAGCATCCAATCACAGCCATGCCATTAGTTAACATGACCGCAGCATTACAGGATGTGCCCACACTTCGTAGGATTCCTCATTGGCTGTCTAAAATCACATTGCCTCTCAAAGAATTATGGGAACTTCCGATTCCGGTATACGATATAGGAAAAATATCGGAACTAAGTATCGGAATTCCGATACAGCGAATATCGGCCGATACCCGATACTTGCGGTATCGGAATGCTCAACACTACCCATGACCTACAGAGATGCAAACCCAGCTTTCTGACCCTAGGCACTACATTGCGACTCAAAATCCTTTGAGAATCTTCATATTTCAAGGCACCCAGGGCCAGAGGCAGCAAAATAACCCCAAAATATCTTTGAACCTCCACCATATTTGACTGTAGCTACGGAGTTCTTTTATTTGTTGGACTCATTCTATTTACAGTATACAGTACAATTTTATGTTTTACCAAAAATTTCTATCTTGGTCTCACCTGTCCACAAGACACCTGCTGACCCTCTAACAAATATTAGAAAGGGCAGCCTGATGTTCCTGAAAAAAAAAAAATTGTGACTTTCTATGTGTCTGATCGTGTCTCACACACGACATGACCAATGTTAAAATTACATTTTCTGTTGAAAATTTTTTTCAACATCGAAAGCAATGCAAACGTGCAAAAATACAGCAAAAACACTGCGTGTGAACATAGCCCATGGTGTGGAGGAGCATTTTTTTCTCTTATTTATTTTGCCTTACATACAAGTCATTATCCTGCAAAAATTGTTTCTTAACATTTTTCCCGTCAAATCCATTTTAAGTGCGGCTTTTTATGTTTTATTGTCAGTCCGTAAAAGTGGCGTAATAACAGCATTGTTCCCTGCACTGTCCTAGGATTCAGAGATGCTTCCAGAGGTCTTCCCCATGCTATTCCAAGGCCATTTCAGCACTGTTTATATAGTTTTTCAGCAATTTTTAGACCTCCTCCAGACCGCCACTGGAAAAATGCTCGAGTTTCCCATTGACTTACTCTTGTCGAGCACCCGAGCATTATGATTTGCCCAACTGAAGTAATGAGTACCCTAGCATTTTAATGCTCGCTCATCACTAGTTGAAACAGCTATTTATTGTGTTGCTCTTCCATCCTTAAAATCAATTTTCATTCTCCCGTGTTACAGCACTGTAAACTTAAAAAACACTTGCAATTTACCTACAGAGAGCGCGGTGGATTATTTTTCTTCATACTGTATACCAACACCATGATAATCACAATCTTGAAAGCTGGTGATTCCAGAAATAAACTCTTGATGAGACATACCTGTTTATTGAAAGCCAATCCAGGTTACTACCTGATGAAGCTGCTTGAGAAAATGCCAAGGGAGTATAAAACTGACATCAGAGTAAACGTGTGGTAATCTGTGGTATCTAAGGTTTAAAAGATATTCTGTTTTGTTTAATATGTGTTCCATCACTTTTGTTTCCATATATGACTCCATGTGGTTTTGGTGCCTTCAATCTGAATTTACAATGTGCACATTCTAAGAACAAGGTTTACCATGGCATGAACAGATGTTTCCAAATGTTTGACCGGTTCTGTACATTTACCAATTCCTTCAGTCCTCTTTAGAATTAATTTCATGTATTGAGGAATTCATACATTTTCTCTAAATTTGGTGAATTGATTGACTGAAGGATAAGAAGAGCAGTTTGCTTCCTCCATGTAATTATAAATGCAAATTGCATTTGTTCGTATAATTAGTTGCACAAAACAATTAATGAACAAAAGAAAGAATCCAATAACTTTTAGGGCTAATTTGACCCTTCATGGAGACTGTCTTTATCCTCATTTCTATCGATTCCTTTGTACATTTCCTTCACTAATCCAATATAATTATGTGTTTTGCATTACAAAGAAGTGTGTACTATCCCACTGTATAAATAGCCTGTGCTAGGGAATGTTTCTAATGGAGAAAAATAACAGCCCATAACTATTAAGCTTGAAATTTACTTTTTTGAATTTGTTTTATATTACATAATGTTATTACTTTTGAAGCAGAAATATATTCTGCAGTGAACTGGATTAAAGTTTTTTTTGGGAAATATATTTGTCACCTAATATTGGAATAGGCAATCAATGTGTGATCAGTGTGAGTCTTCTCTTTGAACATATATGTCACGGGTTTACTGTGACAGAGAGCGGCCACAGCATCTTATTTCACACACTCCTGCACTAAGTAGAAGCATTTCTCCTACATATTAAATGGTGCAGGTTTCTGTTAGCAGTGCAAGAATTAAACGGTTCAGCTTAGAGCCTTTGAAACCTCCCTGTTTGGATCTCAGTTGTGCAGTATTGGCCACTCTGCTTTGTTATATATACTCGCTTCTGGTAATCTGAATGTCCAATATTAGTCTTGTATTGCCTGGCGTGGAGAGGAGGTGTCAGTTGTTGGTAGAGATGTTTGAAGTGTTGATCTGCAATTGTTGCTTGTTGTTTCTGCTGTGTGCAATTCCTCAATCTCTCCTATTTCGTTTACCTCCCTTTTCTTCACAATGTTCCTCTCTGTTGCATGTGAGTGCATACTTGTATGTTTGGTATTTTCATTTATCCCTGCACGTCCTCCCTTGTTAGTCTGGTTTGTGTATAAACACACTATAACTCACCACTTCCCTGGGTGGGATAGAGGGAAAGATAGAAGGCTAATTCAGGAGGTCAGCAAGGTACATGACCCTAGCATCTTCACCATCAGAAGAATTTCGAGGAACAGGGTCGAGGAACAGGGATAGCTAGGGCGCCACTAGCTAGGGACAGGGAAGAAGCCACTGACTCTGGGTATTCTGACAACATAGTTGTGACAATATACCAGTCAACAGAACAGGAGGTCCCAGGGCCCTTTTTTGCTGTGACCCTACAATGTGTATCTCACTTTCAAGTCTGTAGTTATTGGCTCCAGGATCATCACTGCAATACTCAAGACTGCATTGCCCATGAGGTTATTAAGGGCTAATGGTACACATACCCTTTTACAATGGACAGGAAGTATTATACAATATGTCAATACTGACTGAATGTAGTTCTATGCATTAACCCCTTTTCGACATTGGGCATAATAGTACGCCCACGTCGGAATCCCTCCCTTTGATATGGGCTCCAGCACTGCTCCCACATCTTTCCCAGCACATGTCAGCTGTTTTGAACAGCTGACATGTGCTTCTAACAGCAGCGGGTGGAATCGTGATCCACCTGCTGCTTTTAACCTGTTAAATGCCGCTGTCAATCTCTGACAGCGGCATTTAACTCACGCTTACTGGGATTACATCAAAATACAAATATCACTTAGAGTAAACAAAACTAACAATGACAGATTGGTACTGTCACGCTGTCTAATGATATGAATACAATGTCAGTAAACTATTTATACAGGAACCACACTCTATACAACATATAGTTTAGCAACATCAGAATGTAAGTATAAAATAGATTTACCTGACACAATCTCTGCAGAACTTAGGGTTAATCTTGAGGACTAGATGTGCAAAATGATATAGTTGAACTCAGGGTTAATCTTGAGGACTTGATGAGCTGTAACAGGAAAGAGGAGGACCGGGGTCTAACCTGACCCTACACTGGGGTCCTAACTAATCCCTTACCTTGGAGGTACTGATAATGGTTCAGAGGTCCAAGTCTCCAGCCTAACCCTGTCTCCTGTCAGACCCTGAACCCTGTAATCAGTCCTAAGAAGGATCCTGATTACCACCAAAGGGATATGGGCTGATCTCCGCTAAATACACAGATTAGACATATAAGACAGACAGGATAGCACTCACTTGCATACACACTCAAACACCGAAGGAACATAAATGGTCTGGGAAATAAACTCTAAACAAGTTGAGCTTAAAACAGCTAAGGAGCTCTCAACTTAAGTCTATACAGATTCATTCCTATCTGTGGTCTGCATGAAGGATTTCACTGGCAACTCCCAAAGCAGACAACCAGGAATTTAAAGGAAACCAATCAACAAATAATCAATTGCAGCCGGGAGAAACTGCACCCAGTCCCAGCACCGAGCACAGACAGAATTAACTCCCTAGCTGCCAAACACAAAGAAACAGCAACTCAGCTGTGAGAAGTCAAAATGTGCAACCGCGACGATCTTCGTGGCAATGCACACATGACAGTACCCCCCCTTCTACGAGGGGCCTCCGGACCCTCAGGGCCAGGCCTGCCCGGGTGAGTTCTGTGGAAGGTCCGAACCAAA
Organism: Oophaga sylvatica; assembly: GCA_033576555.1. Classification (NCBI taxonomy): domain Eukaryota; kingdom Metazoa; phylum Chordata; class Amphibia; order Anura; family Dendrobatidae; genus Oophaga; species Oophaga sylvatica. Next base: position 70,223,444 of record JARQOD010000008.1, read on the forward strand.
CGATCTGCGTTAACATCAGACGCAGGGACCCACGTCCTCTCCTCCGGACCATACCCCTTCCAATGCACCAAGTACTGAAGGGACCGGCGATTCAGACGAGAGTCAATGATTTTTGATACTTGAAATTCCAAGTTACCATTGACCAACACTGGAGGAGGAGGTAGAGGTGATGGTATGACTGGTGCCACATACCTTTTAAGTAATGACTTGTGGAACACATTATGAATTTTAAACGTAGAAGGGAGTTCCAGACGAAATGCCACAGGATTAATTATGGAACTGATCCTGTACGGCCCGATGAATCTGGGACCCAGTTTCCAGGAGGGCACTTTAAGTTTTATATTCCTGGTAGACAACCATACCAGATCGTTCACATTCAGATCTGGACCAGAAACTCTCCTCCTATCAGCCATACGTTTGTAACGGTTCCCCATCGTACTCAAATTATTCAATACACCTCGCCACACAGAAGCAAGTGACGACGAGAAACGCTCCTCCTCAGGAACCCCAGAAGGACCCCCCCCATTGAAAGTACAAAACTGGGGATGAAAACCATATGCCCCAAAAAACGGGACTTACCAGTGGACTCGCTCCGCCTGTTGTTAAGAGCGAACTCTGCCAGAGGCAAGAAAGAAGACCAGTCCTCCTGGTTCTCCGATACAAAACACCGGAGATATATCTCTAAACTCTGATTCAGACGCTCTGTCTGACCATTGGTCTGTGGATGAAAAGCCGAGGAAAACGACAATTGCATCCCCCGACGTAAACAAAATGCCCTCCAAAATTTGGACACAAACTGAGACCCCCTATCTGACACCACATCAGAAGGCAACCCATGAAGTCTCACGATTTCCCTAATGAACACCTGCGCCAGAGTTTTAGCATTAGGGAGTGCAGGAAGAGCAACGAAATGTGCCATCTTACTGAACCTGTCAACAACCACCAGTATGACAGTATTCCCAGACGACGGAGGAAGGTCCGTAATGAAGTCCATAGATAAATGAGTCCATGGACGCTCCGGAAGTTTCAAGGGTAAAAGGGTCCCAGACGGACGGGTATGAGGAGTTTTAGAGCGAGCACAAACCCCACAGGACGCGACAAAAGTTATAACATCTTTATTAGCGTTAGGCCACCAAAATCGGCGAGAAAGGAGATCTAAAGTAGCCTTACTCCCTGGATGACCTGCTAAAGCAGAATTATGATGTGCCTCAATAACCTTTTGTCTCAACTGATTCGGGACAAACAGTCTCCCTGGAGGTCCTGCAGGGGCGTCCCCCTGAGCCTCTAACACCTCCTCCTCAAGCTCAGAACATACAGCCGACACTACCACCCCCTCCTGAAGGATAGGAATCGGGTCGTCCGTTTTCCCGGCCCCTGGGAAACTGCGAGACAAGGCATCAGCCTTTACATTCTTAGACCCCGGACGATAAGTGACGACAAAATTAAACCTGGTAAAAAACAACGACCAACGAGCCTGTCTGGAATTCAGACGCTTAGCGGATTCTAAATACAGCAGGTTCTTGTGATCAGTAATAACGGTGACCGGGTGGACAGCCCCTTCCAAAAAGTGACGCCATTCTTCAAAAGCCAATTTAATGGCCAAAAGTTCCCTATTGCCGATATCATAATTCCTTTCGGCGGACGACAATTTCTTAGAAAAGAAAGCGCACGGATGCCATTTACCAGGGGACGGACCCTGGGACAATATAGCACCCACCCCTACGTCAGACGCGTCCACCTCCACAATGAACGGCTGAGATACATCTGGTTGGATGAGAACGGGTGCCGAAGCAAAACATCTTTTTAAAGAGGAAAAGGCTTGGCAAGCTTTGTCCGACCACTTAGAAAAATCCGTCCCTTTTCTCGTCATGTCAGTGAGAGGTTTGACGACAGACGAGAAATTACAAATAAATTTCCGGTAGTAATTCGCAAACCCCAAAAAACGCTGCAGAGCCTTAAGATCCCCTGGCTGATCCCATTCAAGCACTGCTCTCACCTTTTCAGGGTCCATCCGGAAACCGGAGGCTGACACCAAAAAACCCAAAAACTGAAGTTCCTGTACGGCAAAAACACACTTCTCCAGTTTGGCGTATAGTTTATTGTCTCGCAAGATCTGCAACACCTGTCTCACATGCTCCTGGTGAGACACAAGATCTGGCGAGTAAATTAAAATGTCATCCAAATATACGACCACAAACACCCCCACAAGGTGACGAAAAATATCATTAACAAAATGTTGGAATACTGCTGGAGCAGTAGTCAGACCAAAAGGCATGACCAGGTTTTCATAATGTCCCTCCGGCGTGTTAAACGCCGTTTTCCACTCATCCCCCTCTTTTATCCTAATCAGATTATACGCCCCCCTGAGATCCAATTTAGAGAACCATTTGGCGCCAACAATTTGATTGAAGAGATCAGGAATAAGAGGGAGTGGATACGGATCTCGAACAGTAATCCGATTAAGTTCGCGGAAATCCAAGCAAGGGCGTAGGCCTCCATCTTTTTTCTTCACAAAGAAGAACCCCGCGGCCACAGGGGAAGATGAAGGTCTAATATGCCCTTTGGCCAGACTTTCAGAAATATAATCTTTCATAGCCTGTCTTTCAGGACCAGAAAGATTATACAACCTAGCTTTAGGCAACTTAGCATCAGGAAGTAGATTAATAGAGCAGTCATACACGCGATGAGGAGGCAACTCCCGACACCCCTCCTCAGAGAAAACATCCCCAAAATCCTCCAAAAAAGGAGGCAATGTACTAGGCATGACCGCACTGATGACTGTGTTCATGCAGTTGCTTTTGCAAAACTCACCCCATTGGCTTATCTCTCTGGACTGCCAATTAATCACAGGGTTATGTTTAACCAGCCAAGGAAGTCCCAACACAATGGGAGTAGGTAGACCCTCCAACACAAAACAAGATAATTGTTCCCTATGTATTGCCCCTACCCGAAGGTCAATGTTATGAACCTCATGAACAAAGCTACCTTGGCCGAGAGGCCTGGCGTCAATGGAGAAAATAGGGATCGGTTTGACCAATACACTCAGATGCATACCTTGAGCCTGAGCAAACTGAGCGTCAACCAGATTAGCCCCAGAACCACTATCCAGAAGAACAGACAATCTCTTCACTCTAGTACCAACCACCACCTCCACTGGTACAAGGAACTGAGAAGAACCGGCGGATGAAATACATACTCCCAGGTTGTCGTCCACCACACAACCTGGGATTAGCAGTTTTCCGGCGACTTTTTACTTAACAATACATGGGATGGACATTCTCCAACAAAATGTCCCTCTTTCCCGCAGAAAAAACACCTTCTAGTCCTGCGGCGTGCCGCCAATCCCCTACTACGAAAAGATGTCCCTCCCAATTGCATAGGCTCATCCGAACAGACAAGGGGAACCTCAACATAAGGGACTTTAGTAGTAGGTGGATAAATAAAAGGGAGTGGAGTTACCTCACCCCTCTCCCGAAGCCGTCTATCAGTACGGATAGCTAGGGCCATAGCAGCCTCCAGAGAAGGAGGAGACTCATACTGAGCCAAAACGTCTTTTAATTTGTCAGAAAGCCCATGACAAAACTGGCTCCTAAGAGCTGGGTCATTCCACTGAGTATCCGTGGCCCATCTACGAAACTCAGAAGCAAATTCCTCCGCCGGACGATCTCCCTGCTGTAACTTACGTAGTTTGGTCTCAGCAAGAGAGACCCGATCTGGGTCATCATATACCAATCCCAGAGCAGTAAAAAATTGATCTACAGACTGTAGAGCCGGGATCCCGGAGGAAGGGAAAATGCCCAGGATTGAGGGTCCCCTTGAAGAAGTGAGATAACAATTCCCACTCTCTGCTCATCACTCCCTGATGATCGCGGCCGAAGCCGAAAATACAATTTACATGCCTCCCGGAAGGTGAAAAATTTGTCTCGCCCACCAGTGAACCTATCTGGAAGAGCTACTTTAGGTTCAACTCTGGTTTGCTCCAGGGGAGACAAAACTTTGGACTTAATGTCCGTCAGCTCCATGGATAAACCCTGCAACTGCAGAGCCAGCTGGGCTACTGGATCCATGGTAACTAGAGATAATTTTTTATGGCCAGTGAAAATGTCACGCTGTCTAATGATATGAATACAATGTCAGTAAACTATTTATACAGGAACCACACTCTATACAACATATAGTTTAGCAACATCAGAATGTAAGTATAAAATAGATTTACCTGACACAATCTCTGCAGAACTTAGGGTTAATCTTGAGGACTAGATGTGCAGAAACGATATAGTTGAACTCAGGGTTAATCTTGAGGACTTGAGCTGTAACAGGAAAGAGGAGGACCGGGGTCTAACCTGACCCTACACTGGGGTCCTAACTAATCCCTTACCTTGGAGGTACTGATAATGGTTCAGAGGTCCAAGTCTCCAGCCTAACCCTGTCTCCTGTCAGACCCTGAACCCTGTAATCAGTCCTAAGAAGGATCCTGATTACCACCAAAGGGATATGGGCTGATCTCCGCTAAATACACAGATTAGACATATAAGACAGACAGGATAGCACTCACTTGCATACACACTCAAACACCGAAGGAACATAAATGGTCTGGGAAATAAACTCTAAACAAGTTGAGCTTAAAACAGCTAAGGAGCTCTCAACTTAAGTCTATACAGATTCATTCCTATCTGTGGTCTGCATGAAGGATTTCACTGGCAACTCCCAAAGCAGACAACCAGGAATTTAAAGGAAACCAATCAACAAATAATCAATTGCAGCCGGGAGAAACTGCACCCAGTCCCAGCACCGAGCACAGACAGAATTAACTCCCTAGCTGCCAAACACAAAGAAACAGCAACTCAGCTGTGAGAAGTCAAAATGTGCAACCGCGACGATCTTCGTGGCAATGCACACATGACAGTACCCCCCCTTCTACGAGGGGCCTCCGGACCCTCAGGGCCAGGCCTGCCCGGGTGAGTTCTGTGGAAGGTCCGAACCAAACGATCTGCGTTAACATCAGACGCAGGGACCCACGTCCTCTCCTCCGGACCATACCCCTTCCAATGCACCAAGTACTGAAGGGACCGGCGATTCAGACGAGAGTCAATGATTTTTGATACTTGAAATTCCAAGTTAACATTGACCAACACTGGAGGAGGAGGTAGAGGTGATGGTATGACTGGTGCCACATACCTTTTAAGTAATGACTTGTGGAACACATTATGAATTTTAAACGTAGAAGGGAGTTCCAGACGAAATGCCACAGGATTAATTATGGAACTGATCCTGTACGGCCCGATGAATCTGGGACCCAGTTTCCAGGAGGGCACTTTAAGTTTTATATTCCTGGTAGACAACCATACCAGATCGTTCACATTCAGATCTGGACCAGAAACTCTCCTCCTATCAGCCATACGTTTGTAACGGTTCCCCATCGTACTCAAATTATTCAATACACCTCGCCACACAGAAGCAAGTGACGACGAGAAACGCTCCTCCTCAGGAACCCCAGAAGGACCCCCCCCATTGAAAGTACAAAACTGGGGATGAAAACCATATGCCCCAAAAAACGGGGACTTACCAGTGGACTCGCTCCGCCTGTTGTTAAGAGCGAACTCTGCCAGAGGCAAGAAAGAAGACCAGTCCTCCTGGTTCTCCGATACAAAACACCGGAGATATATCTCTAAACTCTGATTCAGACGCTCTGTCTGACCATTGGTCTGTGGATGAAAAGCCGAGGAAAACGACAATTGCATCCCCCGACGTAAACAAAATGCCCTCCAAAATTTGGACACAAACTGAGACCCCCTATCTGACACCACATCAGAAGGCAACCCATGAAGTCTCACGATTTCCCTAATGAACACCTGCGCCAGAGTTTTAGCATTAGGGAGTGCAGGAAGAGCAACGAAATGTGCCATCTTACTGAACCTGTCAACAACCACCAGTATGACAGTATTCCCAGACGACGGAGGAAGGTCCGTAATGAAGTCCATAGATAAATGAGTCCATGGACGCTCCGGAAGTTTCAAGGGTAAAAGGGTCCCAGACGGACGGGTATGAGGAGTTTTAGAGCGAGCACAAACCCCACAGGACGCGACAAAAGTTATAACATCTTTATTAGCGTTAGGCCACCAAAATCGGCGAGAAAGGAGATCTAAAGTAGCCTTACTCCCTGGATGACCTGCTAAAGCAGAATTATGATGTGCCTCAATAACCTTTTGTCTCAACTGATTCGGGACAAACAGTCTCCCTGGAGGTCCTGCAGGGGCGTCCCCCTGAGCCTCTAACACCTCCTCCTCAAGCTCAGAACATACAGCCGACACTACCACCCCCTCCTGAAGGATAGGAATCGGGTCGTCCGTTTTCCCGGCCCCTGGGAAACTGCGAGACAAGGCATCAGCCTTTACATTCTTAGACCCCGGACGATAAGTGACGACAAAATTAAACCTGGTAAAAAACAACGACCAACGAGACTGTCTGGAATTCAGACGCTTAGCGGATTCTAAATACAGCAGGTTCTTGTGATCAGTAATAACGGTGACCGGGTGGACAGCCCCTTCCAAAAAGTGACGCCATTCTTCAAAAGCCAATTTAATGGCCAAAAGTTCCCTATTGCCGATATCATAATTCCTTTCGGCGGACGACAATTTCTTAGAAAAGAAAGCGCACGGATGCCATTTACCAGGGGACGGACCCTGGGACAATATAGCACCCACCCCTACGTCAGACGCGTCCACCTCCACAATGAACGGCTGAGATACATCTGGTTGGATGAGAACGGGTGCCGAAGCAAAACATCTTTTTAAAGAGGAAAAGGCTTGGCAAGCTTTGTCCGACCACTTAGAAAAATCCGTCCCTTTTCTCGTCATGTCAGTGAGAGGTTTGACGACAGACGAGAAATTACAAATAAATTTCCGGTAGTAATTCGCAAACCCCAAAAAACGCTGCAGAGCCTTAAGATCCCCTGGCTGATCCCATTCAAGCACTGCTCTCACCTTTTCAGGGTCCATCCGGAAACCGGAGGCTGACACCAAAAAACCCAAAAACTGAAGTTCCTGTACGGCAAAAACACACTTCTCCAGTTTGGCGTATAGTTTATTGTCTCGCAAGATCTGCAACACCTGTCTCACATGCTCCTGGTGAGACACAAGATCTGGCGAGTAAATTAAAATGTCATCCAAATATACGACCACAAACACCCCCACAAGGTGACGAAAAATATCATTAACAAAATGTTGGAATACTGCTGGAGCAGTAGTCAGACCAAAAGGCATGACCAGGTTTTCATAATGTCCCTCCGGCGTGTTAAACGCCGTTTTCCACTCATCCCCCTCTTTTATCCTAATCAGATTATACGCCCCCCTGAGATCCAATTTAGAGAACCATTTGGCGCCAACAATTTGATTGAAGAGATCAGGAATAAGAGGGAGTGGATACGGATCTCGAACAGTAATCCGATTAAGTTCGCGGAAATCCAAGCAAGGGCGTAGGCCTCCATCTTTTTTCTTCACAAAGAAGAACCCCGCGGCCACAGGGGAAGATGAAGGTCTAATATGCCCTTTGGCCAGACTTTCAGAAATATAATCTTTCATAGCCTGTCTTTCAGGACCAGAAAGATTATACAACCTAGCTTTAGGCAACTTAGCATCAGGAAGTAGATTAATAGAGCAGTCATACACGCGATGAGGAGGCAACTCCCGACACCCCTCCTCAGAGAAAACATCCCCAAAATCCTCCAAAAAAGGAGGCAATGTACTAGGCATGACCGCACTGATGACTGTGTTCATGCAGTTGCTTTTGCAAAACTCACCCCATTGGCTTATCTCTCTGGACTGCCAATTAATCACAGGGTTATGTTTAACCAGCCAAGGAAGTCCCAACACAATGGGAGTAGGTAGACCCTCCAACACAAAACAAGATAATTGTTCCCTATGTATTGCCCCTACCCGAAGGTCAATGTTATGAACCTCATGAACAAAGCTACCTTGGCCGAGAGGCCTGGCGTCAATGGAGAAAATAGGGATCGGTTTGACCAATACACTCAGATGCATACCTTGAGCCTGAGCAAACTGAGCGTCAACCAGATTAGCCCCAGAACCACTATCCAGAAGAACAGACAATCTCTTCACTCTAGTACCAACCACCACCTCCACTGGTACAAGGAACTGAGAAGAACCGGCGGATGAAATACATACTCCCAGGTTGTCGTCCACCACACAACCTGGGATTAGCAGTTTTCCGGCGACTTTTTACTTAACAATACACGGGATGGACATTCTCCAACAAAATGTCCCTCTTTCCCGCAGAAAAAACACCTTCTAGTCCTGCGGCGTGCCGCCAATCCCCTACTACAAAAAGATGTCCCTCCCAATTGCATAGGCTCATCCGAACAGACAAGGGGAACCTCAACATAAGGGACTTTAGTAGTAGGTGGATAAATAAAAGGGAGTGGAGTTACCTCACCCCTCTCCCGAAGCCGTCTATCAGTACGGATAGCTAGGGCCATAGCAGCCTCCAGAGAAGGAGGAGACTCATACTGAGCCAAAACGTCTTTTAATTTGTCAGAAAGCCCATGACAAAACTGGCTCCTAAGAGCTGGGTCATTCCACTGAGTATCCGTGGCCCATCTACGAAACTCAGAAGCAAATTCCTCCGCCGGACGATCTCCCTGCTGTAACTTACGTAGTTTGGTCTCAGCAAGAGAGACCCGATCTGGGTCATCATATACCAATCCCAGAGCAGTAAAAAATTGATCTACAGACTGTAGAGCCGGGGATCCCGGAGGAAGGGAAAATGCCCAGGATTGAGGGTCCCCTTGAAGAAGTGAGATAACAATTCCCACTCTCTGCTCATCACTCCCTGATGATCGCGGCCGAAGCCGAAAATACAATTTACATGCCTCCCGGAAGGTGAAAAATTTGTCTCGCCCACCAGTGAACCTATCTGGAAGAGCTACTTTAGGTTCAACTCTGGTTTGCTCCAGGGGAGACAAAACTTTGGACTTAATGTCCGTCAGCTCCATGGATAAACCCTGCAACTGCAGAGCCAGCTGGGCTACTGGATCCATGGTAACTAGAGATAATTTTTTATGGCCAGTGAAAATGTCACGCTGTCTAATGATATGAATACAATGTCAGTAAACTATTTATACAGGAACCACACTCTATACAACATATAGTTTAGCAACATCAGAATGTAAGTATAAAATAGATTTACCTGACACAATCTCTGCAGAACTTAGGGTTAATCTTGAGGACTAGATGTGCAGAAACGATATAGTTGAACTCAGGGTTAATCTTGAGGACTTGAGCTGTAACAGGAAAGAGGAGGACCGGGGTCTAACCTGACCCTACACTGGGGTCCTAACTAATCCCTTACCTTGGAGGTACTGATAATGGTTCAGAGGTCCAAGTCTCCAGCCTAACCCTGTCTCCTGTCAGACCCTGAACCCTGTAATCAGTCCTAAGAAGGATCCTGATTACCACCAAAGGGATATGGGCTGATCTCCGCTAAATACACAGATTAGACATATAAGACAGACAGGATAGCACTCACTTGCATACACACTCAAACACCGAAGGAACATAAATGGTCTGGGAAATAAACTCTAAACAAGTTGAGCTTAAAACAGCTAAGGAGCTCTCAACTTAAGTCTATACAGATTCATTCCTATCTGTGGTCTGCATGAAGGATTTCACTGGCAACTCCCAAAGCAGACAACCAGGAATTTAAAGGAAACCAATCAACAAATAATCAATTGCAGCCGGGAGAAACTGCACCCAGTCCCAGCACCGAGCACAGACAGAATTAACTCCCTAGCTGCCAAACACAAAGAAACAGCAACTCAGCTGTGAGAAGTCAAAATGTGCAACCGCGACGATCTTCGTGGGAATGCACACATGACAGGTACATAGGGAAGAGGACCCTGCCCTTGCGGGCTTACATTCTACAGTTTTTAAACCAGGTATTGGTACTTTTGGAAGTGTGGACAGGTGCCAAGTCTTGCTGGAGAATGAAATTTCCATCTCCAAAAAGCTTGTCGGCAGAGGGAAGCATGAAGTGATATAAAATTTCCTGGTAGACGGCTGCCCTGACTTTGGTTTTGATAAAACACAGTGGACCTACACCAGCAGATTACATGTCTCCCAAACCATCACTGACTATGGAAACTTCACACTAGACCTCAAGCAGCTTGGATTGTGGCCTCTCTACTCTTCTTCCAGACTCTGGGATCTTGATTTACAAATAAAATGCAAAATTTACTTTAATCTGAAAACAACACCTTGGAGCTCTGAGCAACAGTCCAGTTCTTTTGCTCCTTGTCCCAGGTAAGACACTTCAGGCGTTGTCTATTGGTCATGAGTGGCTTGACACAAGGAATGTGACACTTGTAGCCCATGTCCTGGATACGTCTGTGTGTGGTGGCTCTTGAAGCAATGACTCCAGCAGCAGTCCACTCCTTGTGAATCTCCCCCAAATTCTGGAATAGCCTTTTCTTAGCAATCATTGTAAGGCTGCAGTTATCCCGGTTGCTTGTGCACCTTTTTCTACCACTCTTTTTCCTTCCATTCACCTTCCATTAATATGCTTGGATACAGCACTCTGTGAACAGCCAGCTTCTTTAGCAATGACCTTTTGTGGCTTACTCTCCTTGTGGAGTGTGTCAATGACTGCCTTCTGGAAATCTGTCAAGTCAGCAGTCTTCCCCATGATTGTGGAGCCTACTGAAACAGACTAAGGTACCATTTTAAACACTTAGGAAGCCTCTGCAAGTATATTTTGTTAATTATTCTAATTTACTGGGATAATGACTTTTAGGTTTTCATTGGCTGTAAGCCATAATCATCAATATTAACAGAAATAAACACTTGAAATAGATCACTCTGTGTGTAATGACTCTGTATAATATATGAGTTTCACTTTTTATTGAAGAACTAAAATATTTTAACTTTTTGATGATATTCTAATTCTGTGAGAAGCACCTGTAGATCTTCTGGAGGTTGGTCATGCTGGACACTTGTGGTCGGTGTGAGGAAAGTGATTCCAAGGCATTAGAGAAGACTTCAATATGAGATTAGGTAGAGTGGAGAAAGTCCCTACTATCGCTGCAGCAGCAAAGGCCATTTTTCCTTTCAACATGAATCTTATGTGACATTTAGTCTTTTATGCACACAAAGTGATGCAGCGACCTTGTATGGTACAATTCTCCTTCCATATTATTACCCATGCTACATCTCCTATGTGAGAGTCAATACTTCTACATTTTAACCAACTATTAACCATTACATTCTCACACATTGACCTCTGTCTTGAAAAACTTGTATGTTCCGTTGGAACTAAGAAACATTATAATTATTCAATTCTCGATGCTTATACTATGGGATAACACCTGCAATGGCTCCCTCAGGCTGTGCCATAAAATGACAATTTCAAACAGTACTTAGAAAAAAAGTCCAGTGCAGGAGATAACCATGGCCTGATTTTTTGGAGACCATCAGTTGCTTGAACTCTGTGGCATGAACGCAAGGGTGGACATACGAGATTGAAGCAACCTGTGCAGCCACACAGGGCTCAAGAGGTAAGGAGGCCAACTTCCAGCTTGAAAACAGCAAGAAACAGGCTCATAATGGAGTGCATAAAATTGGGCAGCAAAGGGCCCGTATATTCTTCTTGCACAGGGGTCCTTTTCTGTATGTGTCCGCCCCAGATAAAACGAATGCTCCTTTTACATGGGTCAATCAACACCATTAAGCAACTACCAATTGGCTAGATGTTTAAATAAGCTGACGAACAGTCTCATTGCACTGAATGATCATTAATAGAATATCACATTGTTGACAACCCATCCCCTGTTACCATGGGGCATGGTATGCCAATGAAAATGACTTTTGAGCCGGATTAAAAATCGCCCCTGTTTAGCATGTTTGTTGAGTGATTGCTGGCCTGCTTATACCAGTTGATAATTAGGAATGAGTTTTCCTGTAAAAACTCATTCTCTGATTTTTGTCTTGTTTATATAAGCCATTAGAGATGTCAATGTGGCCAGCAACTTAGGAGGGGCTGAGAAACGTATCCAACTTTCGTGGCCCGCACATATTTGAGTGGCTAGCATATAATACCTAGATGTCCACAGCAATGAAACAACACTTTTAAGGACATGTTGGAGGTAAAAAGCACAATAAGAAACATTTGCAGGGGATGCTACACGTCATGGTAGCAAAGGGAGAGTTGTGCCTTTTACAAATCGCAAAGTCTATAAAAATTCAGGAGTAGTGGAGGCAGGGCTGCCATCAGGAATTTCAGAGCCCCATACCGGCAAAATTTTCGGGTCACCTTGAAACTTCGCCCAGGCTCCACCTAGCTCCACTTCTACACATTGAACATTCCACAGTCCCACCACCCGTCCACTCTTGGAAAAATTTCACTTCTGTAAAATGTCCTCATCAATCACACATTAAGCAGTTCCCATTGAACACCATATCACATACATAGCCATCAGCTTTTGTTTTGACCAAAATATTTTTCAGCCTGCCACCATGACAAGGTAGAGTCTTTTGGCTGGGCCCTGCTCTCCGCTAACTTATTAAACATTTCTTAAAATATCAAATACTCTTTTTGGTATATTTTTCTTTATTTTTCTTTAAGGGATTGTGTCAGATACATATTTTTTAAAATGACCAATAATACCACATACAAGAGAGAAATACCATCACATCATGGCTGAGCCAAATATTACCATAA
>JARQOD010000008.1:70236272-70515861 GCA_033576555.1 Oophaga sylvatica
AATGCTCAACCCTACTTTTGAGCCTTCCCATTGACTCATAAGCTTTGGATCAGTCACTTCTTTAACGACTGGCCTCCTTGGGAACCTGAAGTGGTTAAAAGATGCTGAAAAGACTGATTATATGAACCCCAGGTGGTTTTTACATAAAAATAAATATGCCCAATGGAATTGAGGATTTCGTTCGCACTTTTTCACGCGGTTTCAGAAAAAAAAATGTAGTTGCATATATAAAATTTTTGGATTTTTTTTATTGGAATCGATTTTATCCTGATAGCTATTTTATTTATTAATATATCTAGTAGTATTCTCAGTGACATTGCATATAACAACAGTTTTGCAGCTATATTTGATACATTAAAGGATGGTCTGAGAATTTAAGAAATTAAATTACAAAGACGCAAAATTTTTTTTTAAAAAAAAAAAGCATTGCTGACATGGTGCCAATGTCCCCAATCATCTTGCATACTTTTCTACAGTGATGATGTGCCATAACGCACCGCCCATTGCACCCAATCACTGGTTTCAGTGGTACTGCTATCATGTGCGGCACATGACCACTGAAGTCAGTGATTGACTGCAGCAGACATATACACACTGTTGTTATGATGGCACCACAGCAGTTTTATGAAGAAGCAGAGACATAGCTGGAGAGGCCATGCCAAAACTGCAGCTGATGAGTGAAGGAAAGCTGGGGATTAACAATTTGCACCCAATCTAAACCTATGGGGAATTCTGAAGAGACAAGTTGGGCATCACTATCATCCAGCATCCAGGCTCTAAAAGAGGTCATTCTTGGAGAATAGAAAAGGATAGATATTGCAATATGTCACCAACTTGTTCATTCCATGCCTAGAAGAATTGGTGCTGTCCTTAGAAATTATGGAGATCATACAAAGGTCTATACTAAAGATTTAGTAATGAAAATTATATTTATACCTTACTTTTATGTATGGGTTAAAAAAAATGCTCTATCAAACTCAGTCTTGTCAAAATTTTGGAAATTGGTCTTGTATTCAGTTAGATATTGATTAATGGGCATGTACTCCATTTATGCTGGACAATATATATCAAATTCTCACCGCGTATGCACTGTACACTTTAAGGACTCTCCCTTGCCGGTGGCAAGAGTGGACGGTCATGTGAGCACAAGTATGTAATTTGTATACTTCTGGTCACATTCCGACTAGATGTGTCAGCCCTCGCTCTATTCATTTTCATTGAGGCCATACATGTCTAGTCAGCACATGACCCATGTATGCAAATCACATACTTACGGTTTTGTGACTTCCCACTCTCGCTGCCGACACCAGAGATCCTGACAGTGTGCAGTGCGCGCTGTGAGAATTCAGAAGTCTGCAATCACATAGAATGACTCACTGCAAATTTGGAAAACCCCTTTAATGCCCTAACATAAATAAAAACATAGTAACCCTTATTATGTCACGTAATCTAACAAATTGTGGATTGCTACATGTGTACAGGATCTGAACCAATAACAGCACAAGAATCGATCACTAGCAGTTCAAAAATACATCACTAGAACCACCATCAGTATAGAAATACATCACTAGAACCACCATCAGTATAGAAATACATCACCAGAACCACCATCAGTATAGAAATACATCACCAGAACAACCAGCAGTACAGAAATTCATCATCAGAACCTCTAGCAGCTCAGAATTACATTCGTATAACCCCAATCAGTACAGAAATAGCATCAAAACTCTCATCAGTACAGGAATACATCACAAGAACCAACATCAACACACTATCCCTTTTATGGTACATGCCCTCTACACTGCCCCCTCCTTTCCATACTGGGGCTGCTCCTCACACTGTCTTCTCACTCTTTGACCCCCCTATAGGGCCTAGTCTCTAATCTGTGCCCCCTCATCACACTCCCTCCTTGGTACACTGTTCCTCCTGTCTGTGCCCTTACAGAGTCCCCTATGCTACCCCCCAAACTACTCATTCTCTATTCTGTGCCCACTCACGCTTTGCTCCCCAATACTGTCTCCTCATACTATTCCCCTCAATAGTCTCCCACACATTCCCCCCTTGCTCCTCACACTGCCCAACCCATCCCCCTCTCTCAACATACTGTGTCTACATCCAACCCCTCATAGTGTTTCCTCATACATGCCCCCATTTCCCACTTGCTCCTCATACTGTGTTCTCAAATTTATCCCACTTCCTCCCACCCGCTCCCATCTTGTGTCAGCACCCATCCCTTCCACACTCCCCAAACTATGACCTCAAATCTTCCCACCCCATTACAATAAATCAATAAATCTTCAGTCTTCAGCTCCACTGGTGAGGTCAGCAGCATGATCACATGACCTGATGTATAATTGATCAGTGGGTGCCAGCACTACACCTCCAAGTCCGGGGGTGGCAAGATGCCGCCATCGAGGAGACAACTCGGACTACCACATCAGATGGCCCAAAGGTGACCACATGCTGCTGTGCCCGGGGAACATCATCCACCTGCCTATCCCCCTCGATACGCCTCTGCACAATGCATAGAGCTGTGCCATCTGCGGATTGTTGGGGTGTTGGACTTGGATCTCTGCCGATCTGATATTGATGACTTCTAAGGATAGGTCTTGGTCATCAATATTTAAGTCCCAGATAACCCATTTAATTTAGTTAGCTAATTACCAACATCCGTTTAGTTGATTTTCCCACTTTAATGGCTTCATAGTCTTTTCCATCTGGAATATGCAGGCGGCTACTAATGTAACATGTCTGCCTGTTTTTTGCTTTAATGCCTTACAGCTGTGACCTATGGGGAAAACAGGTTTTGAACATGTAATTGCAAGCTCTGGTCACAGAGATAAGTGTGCCTGTATATGGGAAGGTTGCTAAATTCGATAATGATCACCTCACTCCTGTCTTTGATTGATTGCTCCTATAGAAAGATCAGTAAGGAACTAATAACATCCTGCTGATTTACTATCCACTACTGCACTACCACGCTGGACTGTGCCTGGCGCAATTACAAAAAGAAAAAAATCACCCAAACAAATTTATTTTCCAATTTCGACACCGTGGAAAGATATTTAGTTTGCCAGCCATGTCTGTGCTGGAGCTTAATGAGAGGAGCCTGAAGTCATTGAGACAGCAAAAATGCTGCCCCTCGAGGCCTTTACCGCCTAAGGTGATAAACTATTTCTGTTCATGGTTATGTGTCTCATTCCTGTGTTGTTTGTTTACCTCGCCCTAACCCCTCTCTTCTGATATCATTACATCCTCTAGGCTAAACCGGCCTGACTCATGCCGGCTGGGCCACCACATAATTTTCTCTTCTTCAGCTCATGTTCAGAGGGATAATTACTGGAGATGTATACAGGGCCTCCATACTAGGAGTGCATCTGCTAGTAATATATAGATATCGCATGCACTGTGACACTACTATCTGATATGGCAAAATTCAGGATAAGCAATGGCAATGTGTGAGATTGAAGGGGTCTATGTCGACCCCTGAAAGCAACCCCGTACCACTAAACTTTGCAGCTGGCACAGGTAGGTTTGTTATGAGACAAAGTTAAGTTTTCCTGTTCTGTGTTAGTTACATGTCTCTGGTAACACCACCTTTCATTTATAATAATCTCTGGGGGCAGATTCTCAGGGAGATCTATGTCCGGCCCATAGATCTTAACAGCTCATTTACATATTAAGAAAAACATGGATTTCTTTGTTATAAAACATCGGAAAGCAGATATCAAGGTGTCATTTTGTTCATCTACCTATGACCTATATGCCCATATAGACGGCTTAAAATGGTTGATCCTACTGACAGATGCCCTTTAAAGGACTGGTGGGCTTCAGATCATGCTGTATCACCAAAGCTGACAATGAAAATATTTGGTTTCTCAGCTGTCAGCTAATGGGAATAGATGCCCAGGATGGACGGAGTGTGCAATGTGATGGCATTATGCTGTTGTCACAAGAATGATTGCAGGAGCAGAGGTAGCGTGACATGTCAGGAGAGTTATAGTGCATGTATATGTTTGTATATTGGCCACATAGTGTAATTATGCATATTAATTTAATACTAAAGGTTTGCGGACCCTATATTTTTTTTGTAGTATACATAGGGGAGTGGTCCCCTTCAGGGCACAGCACCTTTATCTCAACATACTTCTCAGACAAGGTTTTAATTGTGACCTATGCCTGGTTTTCTTTTTCACTTTATTCAGATGACACCTGATTTGGCACATGGAGAGGTAGGACAGTAGCGATAGGGACCATCCTCATATTGGTACACCTTGACATGGTTGGATGGCTTTTGCGCTCTTTGATCAAAAGACACTAAGTACGTTACATTTTTAATGTTTATAGCAATAGTGGAGTTTGTGTCTTCATGATATCATTAATTGCGGTGTGCGGCCATATTGTGTATGTTTATGTCAGGAGAGTTGTCTGAACAGAAATGAGGTTCAATATCAGACACAGGACACGGACATGAGTGGTGCTGCTTCTGGAAACATGGAGTTATTATATATATAATATATTATATCATCACCTCTGATACATCACTTCCGTTGATGCTTTCAGATATGACAGAGATGAATAATTTATCGCTTTCTTTTGCTAATAAGTTAAGATACAGTAGCTTTGATGTTTTTATGCAATTCTGTGTAAAATTACATGGCGATATCCCATTAGAATCATAGAATCATAGACTGATAGAGTTGGAAGAGACCTCCAGGGTCATCATGTCCAACCCTCTGCTCAAAGCAGGATTCACTAAACCACCTCAGACAGATGTCTGTTCAGGCTCTGAAGACTTCCATTGAAGGAGAACTCACCACCTCTCGTGGCAGCCTGCTCCAATTATTGTTCACCCTCATTGTCAAATTTTTTTTTTTAATATCTAATCTATCTTCTCCCTTTCAGTTTCATCCCATTGCTTCTCGTGTTTCCATGTGCAAATGAGAATAAGGGTGATCCCTGTACACTGTGACATCCCTTCAGATATTTGTAGACAGCTATGAAGTCTCCTCTTAGCCTTCTTGATTGCAAGCTAAATATTCCCAGATCTCTTAACCGCTCCTCGTAGGACATACATTGCAGTCTGCTCACGATCCTCGTAGCTCTTCTCTGAACTTGCTCCAGTTTTTCAATTCCAGATGAGGTCTGACCAAGGAGGAGTAGAGGGGATAATTACTTCACGTGATCTAGATTCCATGCTTCTCTTACTACATCCTACATTGTGCCAAATGAAAAGCTCAGCTCTGCTAGTTTCCATAATTAAATCTTTTTACTATGAACCAAAGCCTAAAATCCTGGAAACTAAAATGGTCACTGTAAGATTTCTCCCACAAAAAGACGTCTTTGATCAGATTAGTTTCTGCAAAACTAGTTGCTGTCCAAGGTGCTGGACAGGGAAAGGAGACTTGGAAGATTTATCGTAATAGTTTGTATTTAGTGATACATATATACTCTCCGGGAAACAAATAAGTTTCCTTGTAAAAACGTTTCAAGACAATTATGTTTTCCCCCATCAGTCAGGAGATTTGGCAAGACAAACACGCTCCAAAACTAATTGGCCTGAAAACGATAAATATACGAAATTTGCATAAAATATGAATCTATTAAAAATATACAATGGTGACAAATCATCTCTGGTGTTCAGATAATCTTCAGACATTTGCATCCACATGTGGTGTGAACTTAAATGTAACTACCTGAGTTGTTGTAATGATGACTGCAAAGTCCGTGATCAGCCGCAAGGAACGACGTGGAGTCACATTAGGTAGGAAAAGCAATTTCCATCCATTAATAGCCTGCAGCAGAAAAAGTATAAGCAGGGGCCAGGATCTGTGCACAAACTACACACACACATACATATATATATGTATATATATATTTTTTTATTTTTTTTTAATATATATACACTACTACTGTGCAAAATATTTAGGCAGTTGTGGAAAAATGCTTCAGAGTAAGAATTCTTTAAAAATAGAAGTGTTAATGAGCTAATATATTCGAATAGAGTTCGATTCTACTCGCATTTTACAAAAAGATGTGGATTTTTTTCCCTGGAAAATCCACGCTAACAGGCGAATTCGTTTTTTCCCTAATCAGTTCATTTCTAGTTAATATTTGTGCATTAACAAAATGCAAAGTGAGTGAACAAAAGTGCTGCATATAACTTCCAGACCATAAAATGATTCCAGGCTACATAGAGACTATGTTTAAGGGATGTTGGATCATTTTTCAGATCATTTCATTATACGTTATGAATGTTTACTGTCTCAATACATGATATCTCAAACCTTATAATGGAGATGCCAACCGAAGACAACTCCTTCTTAAAATAGTTTTGGTTGAAGCTTTTTTTATGTGGTGGTGAGGATATTTAGATATGAGTAAATGTTATGATGTCACATAACCACTACTTTGCTATACTGTGGTTTGCAGCGAAAACAATATATGTATAAGAGGAAATACAGTATTATATGGCATAAGATTGGAAGATGACCTCACACACACACACACTTGTGTCTTATGGTTCGTTTTACACGAGCAGATAATTAAACCTACTGATCCCTACAGTAATTAAACCACCTCAGGATCAAGAAGTGTGTATAAAAGATATATTACTTTATTTCAATCAATATTAAAACCATATATAAAAATAGAGATAGGATACCTCAAACCCAATAACACACAAAAAGGTCAGCTAAGGCAGTACATCAATATACAGATATATACCGTACTGTACATGCATGATACAATTAACATTAACATATAAATAATATGCTCATTGTACTCTTTAATATTTAGAGCATCACTATGTTCCAAAGTGACGTAGTGCGTTTATTTAAGCACCATATTGGCATGCCCATATCCGCAAAATATCAATTGCAATAAATGCTTTTTTACAAGATACAAATAATATGGCACATTAATAGTTAAATAGTAACATGGCCCAATGCATTCAATTCCAACATAGAAAATCATGATGCCTGTCTTCTGCCTGCTCTGGGGGCAGAATACCCAGATCAGTTTCTGTTATCAGCTTTTGGACTGCTGATGTCTGAGTTCCTGGACTTATCCTGTTTATGTGTTGATACCAAAGTCCTAGTCCTGATTCCTGCTGTGTTGTGTTCCTGAAGTCCTGATTCCTGCTGTGTTATGTTCCCGAAGTCCTGATTCCTGCTGTGTTATGTGCCTGAAGTCCTTCTGTGTCCTGAACCCTGTGCCCAGTGACTGTGACTCTTTGCTAACTGATTTTCTGTGATCTAACCTGGGTTCATCTTGGAAGTAGGAGTCTGCTGAGTTTCTGCTACTCTGTGCTCAGCTTGTTATTCGGTGCTATCTCCGGCCGTCTCCAGTTCAACCCGGCGGGGATTGCACCAGACAGCTTGGGTTCCTTTTTAGGTCGCTTCCATATGTCCGGAGCCCAATGACCGTGGCCTCTTGTCCAGAGCCTGATGACCGCGGCCTGATGTCAGTGTCTGATGACCACTTCCAGATGTCCAGATCCTATCCTTCCCTGCCCAATGAGACAAAAGAAACAAGGAAAACAATATGTCTATAACAAGCTCAGGATATTATTAATCAAATGAACCAAAAAATACAATATTAAAAGACCAAGTAGACCGGACTAAATAAAACCAAGGGATAGTCGGTATAACAATCAACAAGAAAAGGGGAGGAAAGGAAAAAAAACTGACCAAAAATCCCAATGTACCAAACTTATAATCTTTATTGAATATATGTAATAGTAATTGGTAACAATTAAAATATAATATGTATAATAAAATTACAAACTAGGACGCTCGCTGGAACATAGTATTATATACAGAAGCCAATAATAGCAACAAAATACAATAAATTCATATATTATTATTATGAGTAGAAAAATAAAAAAGTGATAATAATAAATAATCATATATTGCACACAAAAAATTGCAAAAAAATGATACTACCAATGTGCAAGGTGACAAATTGTGAAAAAAAAAATTAGATATAAATTATGGTGCTATCATTAAGAATAAGGGTATAAATAATACCTTAAAGTGCAGAGTGCAAAAAGATATCCATGATAATTTAAATGGCAAAAATCACTCCTTCAAAGATAGGCTATAATAATTGCAAAAACCATCATTATGTGCCAAGAGAAGAGGTGAACCACAGTATATATAAATATCAATGCAGTGTTTATACCCACATAAACCAGTGAAAAATAGTATATGTGCAAATAACCGGGATATAAAGGCTTACATGAAAAAGGCTCCTGAGTCCGCGTGGCGTCCACCTTGACTCGCGTTTCGGCTTAGCGCCTTCGTCAGACAAATTAATGTGGTTTTGCGCACCTTGAGGGGTGCAGTTTCTTAAATGGTGTCACTTTTCTGTTATATTGACCCCTCAAACTCACATCAAATGTTATTTGGTCCCTAAAAAAATGGTTTTGCAAATTTTGTTGGAAAAATGAGAAATCGCTGGTCAATTTTTAACCCTTTTAACGTCCTAACAAAAAAAAAATATGCTTCCAAAATTGTGCTGATGTAAAGTAGACATGTGGGAAATGTTATTTATTAACTATTTTGTGTGACACCACTCTCTGATTTAAGGGCACAAAAATTAAAAGTTTCAAAATTGCAAAATGTTCAAATTTTTTGCCAAATTTCTGTTTTTTCATAAATAAACGCATATTATATCGAATAAATTTTACCACTAACATGAAGTACAATATGTCACGAAAAAACATTCGCAGAATCAGTGGGATCCGTTTAAGCGTTCCAGAGTTATAACCTCATAAAGTGACAGTGGTCAGAATTGTAAAAATTGGCTAGGTCATTAAGTACCAAATTGGCTCTGTCACTACGGGGTTAACCGTGCTCATACACACAAAACTCCTTTGATTATTCTGCCATTTGATGCCGAAAAGGCTTTTGACAGAGTCTCCAGGTCATCTGTGGCTCACACCTTGGAACATATTGGTTTGGGCCCAGTGTTTACAGTGAAAATTCTATCACTATACTAGTCCCCCTCCGCCAAATTAAAAATCAATAATACGGTGTCGGACCCCTTCTCCATAATGAATGGCACCCGACAGAGCTGACCTCTTTCTCCCCTGCTATACAGTGAAAGAAATAAGTATTTGATTCCTTGCTGATTTTGTAAGTTTGCCCACTGACAAAGACTTGAAGAGTCTATAATTTTAAGGGTGGGTTAATTTTAACATTGAGAGATAGAATATCAAAAATAAAATCCAGAAAATCACATTGTATAAATCATATAAATTTATCTGCATTTTGCAGTGAGAAATAAGTATTTGATCCCTCTGGCAAACAAGACTTAATACTTGGTGGCAAAACCCTTGTTGGCAGCACAGCAGTCAGATGTTTTTTGTAGTTGATGATGAGGTTTGCGCACATGTCAGGTGGAATTTTGGTCCACTCTTTTTTGATAGATACTCTGAAAGTCAGCTTCCTATTTAAATCCTCGTGATTTCTTTGTATGTCCTTGGTTGCTGCAGCAATGTTTGTGATCGCCTTATGCTGCAACATATTGGACTTTACGTCAGTGCACACAGAAGACCAAAGCAAAATCGATAAAGTAAAGTGCGTCATTTTGCCATTTTGTACAGAAATGCAGAGGTAGTAAAATAACCAAAAAATCCCATAATGATTTTATGTTCTTAATTTCTTGTTCTCCACCTTTGCCCGACAATGACTTTGGATCAGTAACATACGGAGGTCGGTAACTGCACCTCAGCACGATAATCGTTGTTTTCTCGGATGTGCTATAATGTTCTTCCTGCAGATCTATAAATGAAAATATTATTGCTTAACAGGAAAGGTAGAGTTTATAATAATCATGGTAATAAAGATAAATAAGGGCTCTGACTGGCAGGACCTCGTGTAAAGCAGCACATTAACACATTACCTGCATAAACTAATCATTCACATTCCCACATAAAAAGTTCTTGTAAGAATCTCTCCAGCTAAGTTTCCACCCACGCAAAGATATTAATGACAAGAGTCAGTTTTATACACTCCCAACTCATGCAAATGTGACAGAGAAGAAAGCGCAGATGCTCACAGCTGCCAGGAGGATCCACATTGCTGCTCAATCCTTCCCAGTTACTGATGCCACTGATTAATATGCATCCTTCGTTCTTCAGTAATATAATGAGACATTGCATAAATAACAATTCCCTAGTTTGTGGGGGATACAGATCATATAAAAGCTGTAGGTCACAATCTGCGTGCATTCACAATGGTCCTAGATCTGTAAAGTGATTTCTAACTTTCTGTATAATTTATAACAAGAGATGCATTTTTTTTCTCATCATACTGCACTTATAGGGCTTATCTCGCCTTATTAAATAGATAAAAAATGCAAAGTGCTTGTCACGGGTTTACCGCAACAGAGAGGAGCCAGAAGACCGCAGCATCTGAGTTCTCCTACTCCTGCGCTGAATAGAAACACTTCACCTTCTTATTAAACGGTGTAAATTTCTTTGGGCAGTGCAGGGGCTAATCTACTCTGTTGAGAGCACTTGGAGCTAAGGCTCTCAGCTGTGCACAGTTAGCCACTCATATCTCTTGTATAATCTGGGTCCTGACTGACACACATGTCAGAGATAGCTTTTAGTGGTTATTGGAGTAGTCGGTTGGTGGATTTATCTGTGACAGTTGCTTGGTTTTGTCAGTGTGATAATTCCTTTTCTTCTCCTACTTTGTTTTAACCCCAACCTTCACTCCCTGGTGCATTCCTCTGTTATATGTAAATGTAAATTTGTATGTTTGGTATTTTTCATCACCCTTGTTCGTATTACCTTGTTAGTCTGGTTGGTGTACTACGGTGCACTACTACTACTACTCCCCTCTCCCCTGGGTGGGGTAAAAGGTACAGACTGAGAGCGGATTCAGGAGATAAGGCAAGGTACGTGGCCCAGCCTCTTCATCTTCAGAAGTAACATGGGAACAGGGGGAGCTAGGGCACCCACTAGCGTTAGGGGGACAGTGAAGGAGCACCTCTGTTATGATTTGGTAGCTGAGGAGTGCAGGTAAAAAAGGCAATACACCAGAGCAGTTGGAATCTATGAGATTGCAGTACCCTGACTAACCACCACAACTAGAGGCAGCCGTGGAGCGTTCCTACGTTGGTCCTAGACGCCTCGTCACAGCCTGAGAAACTAACTACACCTAAAGATAGAAATAGGAAAGCTATCTGCCCCGGAGCAGAACCCCAAAGATAATAGAAAGCCCCCAAACATATAATGGCGGTTAGACAAGATGAAATACTGACACAGAAAGAAAATAGTATGAGCAAACGCTGGGGCCCAAACTAACTAAATAGAAAAGGATAGGAAGGGTACTTACTGCAATCCCAGAAAACCCTGAAAGGCACCAACTCTACTAATTTCAAAAACACCTGAGATCACACGACCTCTTCCACCTAAATTAGTTCTCTGGTGTAACAAAATCAAAACAGCAGCCACTGAAAAAACTGGAAAAAGCAAAAGTACAAACAACAGTGGCTGAACAAAACTGAGAGGGCAGAAGCCCCCGGAGGGGACCCTGAAGGCCCCCACAGAAGTGCAGGACAAAATGCAAAAATATAGCACAAACACAAAAGAAGAAAAAGTCTTATCTGTTAGCAGGAGATGCAGACATGACACAGCAGGCTACAAGGGAAACTGGAATAAAGGATTCAGACCAGAACAATTGATCACCGGCAACCCTGATGGGAAGGTGACTCCCTTATATAAGACCAGTCAGTAACACCTGATTCCCAGTCCTCACAATCTTCACTGGACAGACTAGCACTGCTTGTAACCACCAGAGGGAGCCTCTGCTCAGAACTCATCTCAAACCCATTCACAACAGTACCCCCCCCTTGAGGAGGGGTCACCGAACCCTCATTTAAGCAACCAGGTCGGTCAGGATGAGTTCTATGATACGCACGGATAAGTCTCCTAGCATGGATGTCCGAAGCAAACACCCAAGAATTGTCTTCCTGACCATAACCTTTCCATTTAACCAAATACTGGAGTTTCCGTCTAGAAAAACGAGAATCCAATATTTTCTCAACCACATACTCCAGATTGCCCTCAACCAAAACAGGGTCAGGAGGCACAGCAGCAGGAACCACTGGCTCAACAAACCTCTTCAACAAGGACTTGTGGAACACGTTATGGATCTTAAATGTCCCTGGAAGAAGCAAACGAAAAGAAACAGGATTAATAATCTCCATGATCTTATAAGGTCCAATGAACCTAGGCTTAAATTTAGGAGATGCCACTCTCATAGGAATATTCTTTGAGGACAACCAGACCAAGTCCCCCACTTTAAACCGAGGACCATCAGTCCTATGCCGGTTAGCAAACCGCTGGGCCTTGTCCTGAGAGAGGGACAACCTCTCCACTACCTGGTCCCAAATCTGTTGCATACGCTCCACAACAGAGTCAACACCTGGACAGACAGAAGCCTCCGTCTGTCCTGAAGAAAATCGAGGGTGAAACCCAGAATTACAGAAAAACGGAGACATCAAAGTGGCAGAGCTAGCCCTATTATTAAGAGCAAACTCAGCCAAAGGCAAAAAAGAGACCCAGTCATCCTGATCAGCAGACACAAAGCATCTTAGATAAGTCTCCAATGTCTGGTTTGTTCTCTCAGTTTGACCATTGGTCTGAGGATGAAATGCCGAGGAGAAAGACAATTGAACACCCAGTTTAGAACAAAAAGTCCTCCAAAATCTGGAAACAAACTGGACTCCTCTGTCAGACACAATGTTCTCAGGAATGCCGTGTAAACGAACCACGTGCTGAAGGAACAACGGCACCAATTCAGAGGAGGAAGGCAACTTAGGTAATGGCACAAGATGTATCATTTTGGAAAACCTATCACAAATTACCCAGATGGTGGTCATTCTCTGAGAAACAGGAAGGTCGGAAATGAAATCCATAGAGATATGGGTCCATGGTCTCTTGGGCACAGGTAATGGCATCAACAAACCACTAGAGCGAGAGCAAGGCTTGGAGCGAGAGCAAGTCCCGCAGGACTGCACAAATTCCCTGACATCACGAGACAAGGTAGGCCACCAAAAGGACCGACTAACCAAGTCTCTGGTACCAAAAATTCCGGGATGCCCAGCCAATGCGGAACAATGAATCTCAGACATCACACTCTTTTTCCACTGATCCGGGACAAACAATTTTCCAACCGGGCAGCGCTCGGGCCTATCCTCCTGACACCCCTCCAGAGCAAGTCTCAAATTGGGCGAGATGGCGGAAAGAACTACACCCTCTTTCAAAATAACAGAAGGATCAGATAACTCAGGAGAGTCCGCAAGGAAGCTCCTCGAGAGGGCATCCGCCTTAACATTCTTAGTGCCAGGAAGAAAGGAAACCACAAAATTAAAACGTGTGAAAAACAAGGCCCACCTGGCCTGTCTAGGATTGAGTCGCTTGGCAGATTCCAGATAGACCAGATTCTTATGGTCCGTAAGGACCACCACCTGATGTTTGGCTCCCTCCAGCCAATGTCTCCACTCTTCAAAAGCCCACTTCATGGCCAATAACTCCCGATTACCCACGTCATAATTACGTTCAGTAGGAGAAAATTTTCGAGAGAAAAAGGCACAAGGGTTACTTTTAGAGGTCTCTGGATCTTTTTGGGACAAAACGGCACCTGCCCCAATTTCAGAGGCATCAACCTCCACCTGATATGGAAGAGAAACATCAGGCTGCCGTAGAACAGGAGCAGAAGTGAATCTCTGCTTAAGTTCCTGAAATGCAGAGACTGCCTCAGGAGGCCAATTCACCACATCAGAACCCTTTCTGGTCAAATCAGTTAATGGTTTAACAATAACCGAGAAATTACCAATAAATTTACGATAAAAATTGGCAAAACCCAAAAATCTCTGAAGAGCCTTTAATGAAGTAGGTTGGACCCAATCACAGATAGCCTGAACCTTGACCGGGTCCATTTCAATAACAGATGGGGACAAAATGAATCCCAGAAATGAGATCCTCTGTACGCCAAAAAGACACTTTGATCCCTTCACATACAGAGCATTCTCTCTCAAAATCTGGAATACAGTTCGAACATGTTTCACATGAGAGTCCCAGTCATTAGAAAAAATCAAGATATCATCCAAATAAACAATCAGAAATTTGTCCACAAAATCCCTGAAAATGTCATTCATGAAGGACTGGAAGACGGAAGGAGCATTAGTGAGCCCAAAGGGCATCACCAGGTACTCAAAATGCCCTTCAGGGGTATTGAATGCCGTCTTCCATTCATCCCCGTGCTTAATGCGAATAAGGTTATACGCCCCCCTGAGGTCAAGCTTGGTAAACCAAGTAGCGTTTTTCACCCTGGAAAACAGGTCAGACATCAAGGGTAACGGGTATTGATATTTCACAGTAATATTGTTCAAGAGACGATAATCAATACACGGCCTCAATGAACCATCCTTTTTGGCCACAAAGAAAAAACCGGCACCTAAGGGTGAAGAGGATGGTCTGATATGACCCTTCTCCAATGATTCCTTGATATAAGACCGCATAGCGTCATGTTCAGGTACAGACAAGTTAAAAAGGCGACCCTTAGGGAATTTACTACCCGGCACTAATTCAATAGCGCAGTCATAGCTCCTATGGGGAGGCAAGGATGCAGATTTACTTTCGCTAAACACATCAGAAAAATCAATCAAAAAGTCAGGAACATCCTGAGCCTGGGGGGAGGCAGAAAAAAACAGGAGTGTTGGTATTAACACATTGGCAGCCCCAACTGGTTACAGACACAGATTTCCAATCCAAAACAGGATTATGAGACTGTAACCAAGGTAAACCCAGCACGATAATGTCATGCAGATTATACAGAACCAAAAATTTTCAGCACTCCTGGTGATCAGGTTCAACCCTCATTATCACCTGAGTAGAAAACTGGGGTGTATTCTCAGCCAAAGGGGTAGAATCGATCCCCAGTAGGGGAATAGACTTCTGCAGGGGTACCAAGTGAAACCCACAACGTTTAGCAAAATCATAATCCATCAGGTTAATAGCTGCTCCAGAATCAACGAAAGCCTGAACAGAAAATGAGGACAGAGAGCATATCAGAGTGACAGTTAATAAAAACTTAGTCTGAACACTACCCAAGACAACTGAGCGTGCAAAACGTCTTCCCCGCTTAGGGCAGACTGAAATAGCATGAGAGGCATCACCACAGTAGAAACATAACCCATTGCTCCTTCGAAACCCATGACGCTGTGCCCCAGACACCACTCCATCACACTGCATGGGCTCAGAAGCTGGCTCACAAGGCAACACCATTCCACGCATACTTCTCCGCTCACGCAAACGTCTGTCAATTTGAATCGCTAATGACATAGAATCATTGAGACCAGAGGGGACAGGGAATCCCACCATAACATCCTTTACATTATCTGACAGACCCTTCTGGAAAAGGGCTGCCAAAGCGTCGTCATTCCATTTGGTCAGGACTGCCCACCTACGGAATCTCTGACAGTATAACTCAGCGTCATCAAGCCCCTGATTTAATGCCAACAAGGCTTTTTCAGCTTGATCAGTGACATTAGGCTCATCGTACAATAACCCCAAAGCCTGAAAAAATGCATCAACATCACTCAAAACAGGATCCCCAGGTGTCAGGGAAAAAGCCCAATCCTGAGGATCGCCGCGCAGGAGAGAGATGACAATTTGAACCTGCTGCGCTGCGTTCCCTGAGGACCTAGACTTCAAGGCAAAAAACAATTTACAATTATTTTTGAAATTCTGAAACTTAGCTCGATCCCCTAAAAACAAATCTGGCATGGGAATCCTAGGTTCCACAACAGGCAACCTAGCAAGATAGGTAGCAATACTCTGAACCTCAGTGGCAAGCTGATCCACACGGCCAGACAACTGTGCAAACTCCATTGAGAGAAAAGATCCTCCCCAGCACCCAGGGATACAGAGGGAAAAAAAAAAAAATGCAACAAACAGAAAAATATCTCTGACAACTCTGACAACCTTTTTTTTTTTTTTTCACAATATTTTTCCCTTCTGTGAGTACCACACAATTTTCAGTTATGGCCGGTGATACTGTTATGATTTGGTAGCTGAGGAGTGCAGGTAAAAAAGGCAATACACCAGAGCAGTTGGAATCTATGAGATTGCAGTACCCTGACTAACCACCACAACTAGAGGCAGCCGTGGAGCGTTCCTACGTTGGTCCTAGACGCCTCGTCACAGCCTGAGAAACTAACTACACCTAAAGATAGAAATAGGAAAGCTATCTGCCCCGGAGCAGAACCCCAAAGATAATAGAAAGCCCCCAAACATATAATGGCGGTTAGACAAGATGAAATACTGACACAGAAAGAAAATAGTATGAGCAAACGCTGGGGCCCAAACTAACTAAATAGAAAAGGATAGGAAGGGTACTTACTGCAATCCCAGAAAACCCTGAAAAGCACCAACTCTACTAATTTCAAAAACACCTGAGATCACACGACCTCTTCCACCTAAATTAGTTCTCTGGTGTAACAAAATCAAAACAGCAGCCACTGAAAAAACTGGAAAAAGCAAAAGTACAAACAACAGTGGCTGAACAAAACTGAGAGGGCAGAAGCCCCGGAGGGGACCCTGAAGGCCCCCACAGAAGTGCAGGACAAAATGCAAAAATATAGCACAAACACAAAAGAAGAAAAAGTCTTATCTGTTAGCAGGAGATGCAGACACGACACAGCAGGCTACAGGGAAACTGGAATAAAGGATTCAGACCAGAACAATTGATCACCGGCAACCCTGATGGGAAGGTGACTCCCTTATATAAGACCAGTCAGTAACACCTGATTCCCAGTCCTCACAATCTTCACTGGACAGACTAGCACTGCTTGTAACCACCAGAGGGAGCCTCTGCTCAGAACACATCTCAAACCCATTCACAACACACCTCGTCCCGGGACACCTGATAACAGAGTCATGACAGTGCTTGCAAAAACATCCAAATTTGGAATTTACCACAATTCGAATCTGGGATCCTAGAGGGAAGGGAAAAAAGAGCTGCTCCTGTACACAGTCAGAGACTACTGACCTAGACCATGGATTAGGGTTGGGAATAGTTGATCTGCTCATTTCTACTATAGAGCTTCATTGCCAAGGTTACCCCTGAAGTGGCCGGTGTCCTAGGCAAGGAGTTGTTGCTATAAAGCTTGCAACCACTGCTCTGAAGCTGGCCTTATAACTGAATCTTGTCAGATTCAGTGCCCCTTCGCCCCCTATCTTGCAGAGGTAAAGCTGACTCTGCAAGCAACATGGTAGAGTGCACAGTTTGAGCCAGCAGCTCTACCATACCGCCAGCACTAACTGTCAGAGTATATACACATGACATTTTAAATGCATTGTAGAAAAAAATCTCCAGCGCAAAAATGGATAAAAATTCAATTTTTATTAGATAAAATTAAAATCCATATTGATAGAAAAAAGAGACATATACAGATGGGGTCCCTGGTGGTCTGAAACCAACGCGTTTCGACCTAGCAGGTCTTAGTCATGACTAAGTTTCAGACCACCAGGGAACCCATCTGTATATGTCTCTTTTTTCTATCAATATGGATTTTAATTTTATCTAATAAAAATTGAATTTTTATCCATTTTTGCTCTGGAGATTTTTTTCTACATGTTTTGCTGCAGCCAACGCCTCTAATCAAGGTGGCTCCGTGTGCATGAGGATTCTGGACTACTGCTGAGTGTGAAAATCTTCTGGACTACTGCTGAGACTGGTGAGCTGACTATTTTCCTGCTACCCCCCCTTTTCCTTGCCTACATATATTTTAAATGCATTGTCTGATCTAAAATGATAAGTCTGCAGAAACTCTATGTGACTGCAGACTTGAGAATTCTCCCAGCGCACTCATTGTAAGAATTCTCCGTTGTCAGCACCAAGAACAGCAGTCACATGACTGCAATATGCATACTCCAAGCCAGAATCCAACTAGATTATTACCAGTGCACTTGTAAGGGCGGACCAGTACTATAGTCTTTATTTTTAATAATAATCTTTATTTTTATATAGCGCTAACATATTCCGCAGCGCTTTACAGTTTTGCACACATTATCGTCACTGTCCCTGATGGGGCTCACAATCTAGATTCCCTATCTGTATGTTTTTGGAATGCGGGAGGAAACCGGAGAACCCGGAGGAAACCCACGCAAACACGGGGAGAACATACAAACTCCTTGCAGATGTTGTCCTAGGTGGGATTCGAACCCAGGACTCCAGCGCTGCAAGGCTGTAGTGCTATCCACTAAGCCACCGTGCTGCCCTACTGAGCCACCGTGCTGCCCTAGTAGCCTGGATTGCTGCCCTCGTGACCTGGATTACCGTAACATCCATGTCCAGCCCTTCCCTTACATGAAACGGTGTTCTTCCCTCTGGCGTACCTGCATCTCCAGATTCCACTTCCCTTCGGCGCTTCCCAGGCACTGGCGGTCCCTCTTCCAGGTGACCCCCAGTAATGGAGACACAGTCCAGAACAACTTGAACACTTTCTTTACTGAACTCTTCACATGTTACATCCACATTTGTCAAAACAGGTATTACATTCATTTCCTTTTTTCTCCCTGCCTTGCTGTCGCTTCTGTGCAGTACATGCCCGTACCGGACAGTCCCAGACTGCTCCCCAGTTCCTTCCAATCCTGACCTCGCCATAATGACATCTCCTCCAGCCTGCTTCGTCTCAGAACTGA
Source organism: Oophaga sylvatica (assembly GCA_033576555.1). Classification (NCBI taxonomy): domain Eukaryota; kingdom Metazoa; phylum Chordata; class Amphibia; order Anura; family Dendrobatidae; genus Oophaga; species Oophaga sylvatica. The sequence continues at coordinate 70,255,000 of JARQOD010000008.1, forward strand.
ATTCAACAATCACTAGGTTTGGTGGCCCGTACTTAATATTATGTAGCAATACCACCAAACATTTATACACACAATATCTATTTACAAGATAACACATTAAACACATTTAAGGGGTGGGGCAAAACAGGAATACTTTTTCACACCCTTACACACTCAATACACATGTATTGTGTGAGGCCATAAACAGTCTAGTTGGATTCTGTCTGGGAGAGTGCATATCACATCTTTGTGGTCATGTGACTGCTTTTCCCGGCGCTGAGACCAGAGAATCCTCACAGTGTACAGTGCACGCGCCGTGAGGATTCGCAAGTCTGTAGTCACATAGAGCGTCTGCAGACTTGTTGTTTTAGACCTTTTTAAGAAGTCAGTGGTAGTCAGCAGTCGTTTTCCCAGTGGTCAGTTTATGATGTCAGAATTTGATGTTTATATGGACATTGTAAATGGAATTATCTATTGACCTGTATAATATTCGGATTACTGGGTTTGTTTCCAGATATTAGTGCATCTGGCAGTGCAGCATATACTGTACGTGCGTTCTTTACAGCCGCTATTCTGCAGTCATAGTAACATAGTTATTAAGGTTGAAGGAAGACTTTAAGTCCATCTAGATCAACCCATATCCTATCCTAACCTGCCCTAACATGTTGATCCAGAGGAAGGCAAAAAAAACCCAAGTGGCAAACAGTAAGCTTCACATCGGGGAAAAAAATTCCTTCCCGACTCCACATACGGCAATCAGACTAGCTCCCTGGATCAATGCAATATCTAGGAAACTAGTGAATATAGCCTGTAATATTATACTTTTCAAGAAAGGCATCCAGTCCCTTCTTACATTTTTGTAAGGAATCACTCATTACAACATTAGATGGCAGAGAGTTCCATAGTCTCACTGCTCTTACAGTAAAGAATCTGCGTCTGTGATTATGACTAAACCTTCTTTCCTCCAGACGTAGAGGATGCCCCCTTGTCCCCGTCACAGGTCTAAGAGTAAAAAGATCATTAGAAAGGTCTTTGTACTGTCCCCTCATATATTTATACATTGTAATAGGATCACCCCTAAGCCTTCGTTTTTCCAAACTAAATAACCCCAAGTGTAATAACCTGTCTTGGTATTGCAGACCCCCCAGTTCTCTAATAACCTTGGTCGCTCTTCTCTGCACCCGCTCCAGTTCAGCTATGTCTTTCTTATACACCGGAGACCAGAACTGCACACAGTATTCTAAGTGTGGTCGCACCAGTGACTTGCAGTCAGATCTGCGGAATATGGATTACCTTCCAGACAAAAGTTTGCATTTTCAAAACACATCCAATAGGAAGTTATTCAGACAATAAGACAAAAGTCACTGTCATTTCACAAATGTTGTAAGGAAGGGAAATATTCAGTTTACCAATGTGCTCTGTGGTTGACTTTTTCAGCATCAACGGCAAAACAGAGTGATGTTTGGCGTCTTTGATAATCTATACCTCATAATTCACTAATCTTGTTTCTTCTAAGAGGACACAGAAGTCAAAGAGGTGCTTGACGAGGTTGTCTGGTTTTCTGATAAAAGTCCAAGTGATTGCAGACTTCGGAATCCTTACAGCATGCACATTGGACACGGTCAGGATTCTCTTATATTGCCGGTGAGGGCGGACAGTAACATGACAGCAAGTATGCAATTTACATACATGCGGTCACCTCCCCATTAGACTTGCTCAGTCTAGCTCAATTCAAGTGAACTCATTGAGTCCAAGCACGTTTAGTCGAAATGTGGCCAGAAGTATGCAAATTGCATATTTGTAGTCATGACCGCCCAGTCTCAGCAGCAATACAACAGAATCCTGACAGCGTGCAGTGTGTGTCAACTATGAGGATTCAGAAGTCTGCAGTCACAAAGATTTTTAGCAGCAGACAGGGCAACCCCTTTAATATCCTTCATTCCAACATTCAGTCTTCATTCAGACGTTAATGAATCATGTACAGTCATGGCTGAAAGTGCTGCTACCCTTGAAATTGTTCCTGAAAATGAAGTATTTCTCCCCAAAAATGATTGCATTTACACATGTTTGTTATGCGCGTATTTATTTACTTTGTGTGTATTGGAACAACACAAAAAAATGGCAATTTGGACATAATTTCACACAAAACCCCCAAAATGGTCTGGACAAAATTGTTGACATCTTTCCTAAATTGTGTGTAAACAACTTTGTTTCAAGCATGTGATGCTTGTTCAAACTCACCAGTGGCAAGTAACAGGTGTGGGCAATATGAAAATAACACCTGAAACCAGATACAAAGGGGAGAAGTTGACTCAATTTTTGCCTAGTGTGTGTATTTGCCACACTAATGATGGAGAACAGAAAGAGTAGAGAACTGTCTGAGGACTGGAGAACCAAATTTACTGAAAAATATAAAACATCTCAAGGTTTCAATTCCATCTCCAGATAGGTTCCTTTGTCCATGGTGTGCAACATAATCAATGAGTTTTCAACCCATTGCACTGTAGCTAATCTCCTTGCAAATGGAATGCAGAGAAGAATTAATGAAATTGCAGAATAGTCTGGATGATGGATGGGCAGCCCCAATCAAGTTCCAAAGAAATTCAAGCTGTCCTGCAGGCTCAGGATACATCAGTGTCAGCATGAACTATCCAGCAATATTTCAATGAAATTAAACTGCAGGAGACCCAGGAGGACCCCACTGCTAGCACAGAGATATAAAAAAGCTAGACTGCAGTTTGCCAAAATGTATCTGGCCAGTACCCAACCACCCCTGGACGAAGCATTTCTTACGAAACGTGTGTCGGGTGTGGTGGGTTCCCTGGGCTCTGATCTTTGGTAACTATGCCTTTATCTGTTGCACTAGACTTTGCGTGTTTTTACCTGCATATTGTTACTATTGTGCATGTACTATGTGCGTTGTTATGATATATATATATAGCCATTCTCTGCAGTTATGAACATACATACTTGACCTTACTTTGACCCCACTTGGGTTTATTCTGATATTTGCAGCCACATTGTGGCGCTTTATGGTAGCTTTTTATGGGTCATGTATGTTCCTTTCTTGCAGATATGTGGCCTTGTATTACGATTTGTGCATAATGGTACAAAAACCTGCATATTTTCTTTCTCTTTGATGCCGTTACTATGCATGTATTATATGCGTTTTTTCTGTGTACATGTGGCCACCTCCTGCATTTATGAACACATATATTTGATCCTATCCTGACCCCATTTGAGTTTATTTCAATTTCTGCAGCCACTTTGAGGCATTTATGGTAGCTCATCTGTAGTTCATTTCAAATCATCTTTGCAGTATATGGCCCGCATTATTTATTGTGCATAATGGTATAAAACTGCTTAGGGTATTATGCCTGGGTCACCCACCTTTTTCTTGTGTTTTGTGGTATTTGCCTTGTTTTTATGATGTTTGTTCAATAAAATTTATATTTTTTAGTATTTTGGTCTCATGTAAAGCTCTTTCTTTTGTTTTCCAAAATGTATGTAAGCAAGCTAAAATCCTTCTGGGAAATGAGATGAGACCAAGATAGAGCTTTTTGGTAAAGCACGTTTTTCTACTGTTTACTAAAATAGACCCACAAAGAAAAGAACACAGAACCTAAAGTCAAATATAGTGGAGGTTCAAAGATGTTTTGGGGTTGTTTTGCTGCCTCTGGCACAGTGGGCCTTGACTGCATGCAAGGCATCATGAAATCTGAAGATTACCAAAGGATTTTGGATCGCAATGACTTGCCCAGTGTTAGAAAGTTAGGTTCGTGTCCTAGGCCATGGGTCTCTCAGCAGGACAATGACTCCAAACATACTTCAAGAAGCACCCAGAACTGGATGCAAAACAAAGCGCTGGAGAGTTCTGACGTGGCCAGCAATGAGCCCAGATCTAAATACCACTGAACATCTGTGGAGAGATCTTAAAATTGCTGTTGGGAGAAAGCGCCTTCACATATGAGAGACCTGGAGCAGTTTGAAAAAGAAGAGTGGTCCAAAATTCCAGGGGAAAGGTATAAGAAGCTTGTTGATGGTTACAGGAAGTGATTGATTGCCGTTATTTATTCCAAAGGGTGTGCAATAAATATTAAGTTGAGGGTGCCAACAATTTTGTCGGTCCCATTTGGGGGAGCTTATGTGAAATGATGTACAATTTGCCTTTTTTTCTGTTTTTTTTTTCTTGTTCTAATACACACATAGGAAATAAACATGTGTATAACAAAGCATGAGTAATTGCAATAATTTTCTGGAAGAAATACTTCCTCTTCTGGAACAATTTCAAATGTGCCAATGCTTTTGACCATGACTCTGTGTTCTATCTGTGTGTTTTTACAGATAGAACGTGCAGCCATTATAATCTATGGAGCTGTTCACATGACCGTATCTTTTCTTTTTTTTGCAACCGTGTGCCCGTGAAAGAAAAAATTGTGGAAGGTACGGATCAAAATGGCCTATAAAGTATACCCTGTCATCCATGTACAATCCATGCACTGTCTGTCTGTAACATTCAAGAAAATCACTGATGGTAAAAACTGAAGAGAATCAGATAATTTTTTTTGCGTACCTGAAAAGTCACTGTAGTCTGAATTAGGTCTTGGTGGGTGATTTTAGCAACTTCAACTCCCACTAATAATGAGAGAGGAGAGGGCAATACTGAGCTCACCACGCCTTGCAGTCCAATGCTGGAGGTTGAAATCCGTGTGGAGGATGGCGGTCCCGCTGATGAAGTTCAACCAAGTAATGAAATTGTGAGGACGAAAAAAAATCAGTACGTCCAACCAACAATGAATAAAATATATAAAAATGTATTGGAAAATCTTCAAAAACATGGATTCCAAGGATATAAAAACATAACCATGTTTTTAATGATTTTCTAATAAACGTTTGATATCTTTTATTAATTGTTGGATGGATGTGCCGATTATTTTCCTCCTCACAATTCCCACTAATAATGTAAAAAAAGTAACCCTTTAATTTGCAAAAATTATTGAAATGAGATCTCAAACTTCACAAGAACATTAGACTGGTAGAGATGGCTATAAGAAATGTGACTACGCATGGTCTGCTGCTGAGTAATAGAAGGGAACAGAGCAATGTCAGGAAAATAAATGAGAGAAAATCCAGGTGAATGGACTCGGCTAAACCATCTGACCAGTAAAAGTAAACCCTGAATGCGGCATGGCTCCCCGAGGCCCCGGGAGCTGTCTACTCCTGTAGACTTCCCGTTTTACACTGATTAGATCTGATGGCTGGCTTCAGTGTGATGACATAACAGAGACCATTCACTAACTTTTAACAAAGGGAATACCTTCATATTACCAGCGAAGGAGCTGATCAGAACAGCGATGGCAGGCGAGCTGCAAGCAAACTCAATGCAGGCAAAGGGGAAAAAATGTATCATGTCTTAAAGGTGCTATAAATGGTGCTATAAATGGTCTGCTTAAAGGGGAACTCTGGGTTTTCTCGCACATTTGATGACCTCTACACGATGAATCGTTTCCATGGACCAGTGCTGGACTGAGACTGAAATTAAGCCCTGGCATTTGAAAGGACCCTGGCCAATGTACCCAACAGCCAACACTCACTACCCAAGATGGCGGTCTCTATAACAAGTATGACCCTGCCTGATATTGGAAGAAATCAATATTTACTGCAAGACTGATTCTACCAATATTACTACTATATAAGCTTGAAGTGGTTTCCGGTTTTGGATTCCCTCTGCAATATGCGCAATACTCACTCTTCCCAGATCCAGCACTGAGTCTTTGCCATTGTTCCATCAGAAAGGACGTCACCTATAAGTCACTATATATAACACGATATATACTGTAGCTGCACTGCAATCACTTGTGTTGTCTTCTGATCTAATATCTACCATTATATGGTGACTGTATAGAAGTGATATCAGTATAGGGAGCGCAAACATGTTTTACCCCCAACTCCCTGGGATAAACCCCCTCCTACTCCTCTGTCCAGTGCCCAGGACAATAATACTGCCCCCTCTGTGCCCTGAACAATAATGGTACTTTCCTTTTGTGCCGCACACAATAACAGAGCTCCTACACAGAAATAATGCTTCCACTGGGCCTCCTCATAGTAATAATGCTGCCCTGTGCTTTCTAATAATTATAATAATTATTATTATTGTAATAATGCCCCGTGTGCTCCCTTATAAAAGTAGTAATATTGCCCATGTATGGTTCCTTATAATAATAGTAATAATGTCCCTCTGCACCTTCTAATATCAATGATAATGCCCCTTGTATTTCTTTATTATTATTATTATTATCATTATTATTATTATTAATAATAGTAATAATAATAATAATAATAATAATACATTATTCTAATAAGGAGGTACATGGGGCATTATTATTATTATTATGCCATATGTTGGGCCTCCTTTTAATAACAGCCCCATTATGTGCCTCTCCTTAAAAATAATAATAACCCCACTGTGCCTGTCAAGAGGAAAAATACTCACCTTGCCTTGCCCCGTTCCTATGCTAAGTGGTGATGCGTTCCTGCTTCTCATCCGGAATATCTGGACTGGCACAGGGGACGTCTGTCAGCTTGATGACGTCACTATATTGTGCCACCTGACATCTCCTGCGTGGCTCCAGCCTCTTTCAGACACAGGACAGAAGCAGCTTGCCGCCTCCATGAGTAAGCGGTGAAGCGGGGAGCCTATGGCTCTCTGCACCACTGTATTTGTCAGCAGTATCGGTCTCAGTATCCTGAAGATGACGATACTGTTGAAAATATTGCGGGCAGAAGGGGCCGACTGTTGGACCAGCCCATCTGAAATTTTCCAGAATTGTTAGATGGCCAATCCGGCCCTGCCATGCACCACAGTTTTCTTGCCAGCAGACACAGGTTCATTGTGGAGGGGATTTTGGAGTCTGAACTGCAGCCCTGCTGTAAGATCACATTAGATTTCATAATAAGAGATTTATTGTTTATGCAGTTTCCTAATATATAAATGAAGGTTCACAAAGTGGATTACTGCTTCCACCGTATTGATATTTTGTTTACTCTTCATATGTTCTCCAGGGTGTATAATCACATAACACGATGATCTAATTTGTAGCTCTCACCTCCTACCTCTGGTGCCTACAAATCTAATTTTTTTTTTTACAGATTTGGAAATGCTGAGCCACAATGTAAGTTGACACGATGGAGGAGCTGGCTGCAATCAGAAAAATGTCTGCATGAAGTTTATATATATACGTTTTTAATATGAATTAATTTCTTATGACTTCCACTTGTTTAAGTTTCCTTTTTGCTTACTTGTCCGGTAACCTAAATGATTTGCAAGATGGTGCAATCGGGAGCCCTATGACACCATCACGCCTGCCTGTGTGGATATTTACAACAGGAGTAAAGTGGGTGTTGTCCACTTTTGGAGAATTTTTTTTTTTTGTATTACCTAAATGCATGTACTTTTAGCTAAAAATATTTTTTGCAATTGGGTTTCAATAAAAATGTGCATCGTTTGCTTGCCACAGTCTGTGTTACACTGTCTTTGGCTGGCTGCAGAATAAATTAACTGAGAATCCATCAGTGAGCTCATTCTGACGGTCTAACAGGAAAGTTTGTAACTTTTTTATCGGGATCTAAGGGGTAACATTTCTCCTTGTGGAGAGTGACATGCCTGGCCTGGCATGCTAATGTTAGGATTGCTGCTTCCAATGGCTGGTCTTCGGAGGTGGACAACTCCAAGGGAACAGAATGTAGGGCTCTCAAGCTCCAGCACAGTTTTTGAATACACAGTTAAAGATGAAAGTGGTACATGCCAGAGACCTGGAGCACTGGGCAAAAATTCTGGTTCATGAACTAAAAATTGCCCCCGTTTTCGCACTTTTCACAAATTGCCCTAAATACATAGGGACATGCAGGTAAAGTTCCAAGGAACATTTTAACACATAATACTCGTAAGTGCAGGCTTACATCTCATTTGGTCTATAGTCTGAACAGTCTACGAAACAGTAAAAGCAGTTGCCATCCTCATATTACTTTCTTACGTGAATACCGATGCCATTAGTAGGCTGCAGGTCTTTTTGATTGTAGGGCTTAGGCCGGGGTCACACTGGCGACAAAATCGGACAACTGCAAAGCGAAGAAATATCGCATTGCAGTTGGACCAATGTTAATCTATGGAGCAGCTCCCACCATCCGATTTTTTGTCGTTCGTTTTATACGTGCGAGTGAAATCGCAGCATGCTGCGATTGTCACCGATTGTGGGTCGACAATCGCCAATGCAAGTCTATGGGTGCGATGAAAACTCGGATTACAAACGGACCGCACGTGTGACTTGCGATTAAATCGAACCGGTGTCCTTTAGAAAAGCCGGCAATTCATCCCTGGCTATACTGTAAAATCACACTGACAGCTTTAATAAAGAATAGAAAGAATAGATATATACACATAGAATACACATATATATATATATATATATATATATATATATATATATATACATGTCATTGTGACATATATCTATACATATATTTATAGTTCATACACTTCTACATAGTATAATAGCCGCTAATTCAATTGCCGGCTTTTGTGAAATTACAGACCCGACATGAAATTACACATGGTTTACATACAGTTAACCATGTCATTTCATGTAGTTTGATATATGGTTTTCACTAACAATGACATGAGTGTATGTGTGCAAAATTTCATACATATAGGGGTTAATTAAAGGTGTAAATTTGTTGAAAAAAATGTGTGGGCTCCCATGCTATTTTCTCCACCAGACAGGCAAAGCCAGCGAGTGGGGGCAGATAATAATAGCCTAGGGAGGGTGCATTTATTTTGTGCCCCCCTGGCTACTAAAATCTGCCCCCAGCCACCCCAGAAAAGGCAAATCTATAATTAGATGCGCCCTTTCAGGCACTTTGCTGGTCTATTCCCATTGCCCTGTAGCGGTGGCTAATGGGTTAATAATGGGTTAAAGCCACCTTGCTATTGGAAGGTGACTTTAAGCCAGCTTAATAATTGAGAGTTGTCATTTAGACAACTCTCAATTATTAATCCTATTGTATGAAATTAAAAAAAACACGCACACATTAATTAAAAATCATTTTAATTAAATAAACACACAGTTTTTGACCATCTTTTATTGTACTGGTATTCCTTCGATTCCCTCCTGTAAATATTCCCCTTTTCATTGGTCGCCCAAGGCTACGGACCAGGTCACTGCTGCCGTAACACATCCCTTTAAGACACCGGCCCAGTACCAAGTACCCCACTGCCCTTATGGGTGATCCATATGTTGCCATTTTTCAGGTGTTTCTTCTGGTTTTAATCCTTTGGTAAACATATTACTATTAAAGATTAAGATTGTACATAATTTGGCTGTATACATCTTTTCTTCATAAAAAACATTTCTGCAAGCAGAGGCAGCTTTTATTCAGCAGCATGTGAGGAACATAAGGGCTCTGAAGCTCACCGGATCCAGAGCAGCGCCTACAAGCTCTATAGCAAGGAGCTTGAAAGCGCTGCTGTACTCCTTGCTTAGGAAACCAGACAACACTGAGAAACTGCAGAATTAGCCGGTAACCTAGGCAACGAACAGTAAACAATAGAATTAAAAACTCCTCTATTCTTGAGAAAGGGGAGGATTTTTATATAAGATGTAAATTGCAAAATTGCTTGTTATTACAATCCGTTTGCAATTTTATATATTTTCTAATGATGAGAAAACACCTTTAACATAACTACTTCATTGCATAGAAGCAGCTTGTGTGCTATGGAAGTGAGAATTGCTGCTCAGATTGATGCGGGAGATGATGGCTGATAACAGATGTGACTTTGTGACAAGTTTATTTAAATACTAGAATACTGCATTCATAAGGGACAAATGAGGATAATATTTACCTCAGGAGGGAGAATTTCTCCTTCCAGGGTTGTAATTTGGAAAAAAAAAAATTATCATTAACTTTCAGCAAACTGAAAAAAAACCTTTTGTGAGCAACTTTATCAAACCGAGGAGTCAGATTTTACATAATGGTAATTAAAACAAGAACCCTGCTGGCTGCGTGTGTCGTAGAGATGCAGAATAACCATTACTCTGTTTTACTTTCTTAGTTGTTTCTTGCAGCCTGGAAAAGATAAGTTCCACGCGACTGGTAATTCTAGAGTGTAAAGTTAAAACCAGCACTTACGTCTGTAGCATATAAGAGAACAACTTGGAAAACAATGAATAATAACTACATATTTGCATCGGTTGTGCCATACGATGATGATGCATAGAAAGTGACTTTATAATAGACGGTTCCGCATTACAATAAGCTGACAATAAAATGAAAGTCCCCTTGGCCGCCTCTAATCCCCACTGATCCATTGCAGACGCTCCAGTGGCCCCGCCCATCATTGTTTAAAAGCTGAGTGCACTGCAGTGATTGGATGTAATGGTAACATGCCGATACCGCAAAAATGAATATCTCCCAGAGAAAATATTTCACACCTCTTGTTACCACATGTACAGGGAAAAAATGTGCTTGCTCAGGATCAGGGGTAAATGACCTGGTCATGAACTGGTTAAATAGCATGGATGAGTTCCAGGGGCACAGAGGGCTGTAATCTTGAATATATGCTCACTACAGATCATTGTACAGTGTGAATTGGAGGCTCAGGTGTTGGCACTTCTGTCTTGCAATTGCAGTAATAACACCATTAGTGGGAAGTCAAACAAGCTATTAAAGTAAAACTAACAAGTTATCCAGTATAGTACAACTTATTCTCACTGATCAGTGGAAAAAGAAAAAATTCTACTTGAGTGCTGCTGATGTCTCTTCATTTCTATGTCTAATGCAGAGCTGACTTTGTCCACATGGCTGTGCCTTAGGGTATGTGCATATAAACGTGAAGAAAATGGCTAACACGCTCTTTGAAGACCCCTGTCATTATATCGTGTGTGAATTGTATTTTATTATAATAGGGAAAAATTGTGGTTATCATCCTCGCTGCTAGCGATATGCTAGCATCTCCTGAGGAAGAAGTCCTGTAGACTTCGAAACGTGCTGAGAGAATAAATATACCATTTCTTTGCCATCTACATGACTGGACCATTACTTGGATAGCAGCGTGGATGATAACCACAATTTTTCCCTATTATACTACGATTCGGTCATCGGTTTGACCTATGGATCCGCTGCAGCTTGTGACTCGGATGTGTCTATACGCCTTGGTATCATAAAAGTCAGGTGAGTGCAAACTGATCAAAAGATTATTTTAACCTCGGATAATACCCTATTTGCGCTCTTCTCTCCTGCAGTATTTTAATTGTATTTTATTGTGTGTTTTACCCTCATGTAGGCTTTAGTTTCCTGTTAGTTAGGGATGACAGAGTTAACTGTTGGGCCAGCCCAGAGTTGGGGAGGAGTAATGGGCACTAGTGTTTTAGTTCCTGGTTTTAAAGATAGTCCAGAGAGAGAGAAGAAAGGACATCCTCAGTAAGTTTTGTGATTATTAGGTGTGTGTGAAGGATCAGATCTGCAAGGGAGCACGTTATGACAAGTAATCTACAGAGGCGGCAGTTTTGCTCATAGCAGACAAGTTGGAGCATCTATGCAAGTCTCAGTATTAGCAACCAAAATTCCCATATACCGATAAATAGGACAAAGAAGATATCCCAAGATAGTAAAATCAATGTTTATTAAAAATCAATTTAAATTACACATGTAAAAAAGGAAAATACAGTATCGGGGACGCTCGAGCACACAACAATAACAAGGTGCATGGAAAAATGATAAACAATCCAAGATGTCAAAACTAAAGCATGGCATAAAACGAATTTAGAGGTGAATTTGTGAATGTGTTAGAAATGAATTCTGAGCAGAAGCTCCCTCTGGTGGTTACAAACAGTACTGAACCATTCAATGAGGATTGGCAATCAGGAGTTACAGACTGGTCTTATATAAGGGAGGTTCCCTCCCATCATGGTTGCCGGTGATCAATTGTTCTTGTCTCAACTGTGGTTCCTGGTTTACTTGGAAGCTTGCTGAGTCTTGCCTCTTCTCCTGCTCTCAGATAAGATATTTTCTGTTTTTTGTTTTTGTGCTTACCATTTGCATATTTCTCTGCATTTCTGTGAGGTTAGCCAGGTTTCCCCCTCCCGGGGGGCTTGAGCTCCTCTCAGTTCTTCTGGAGCCACTGTTATTTGTTCATTTGCCTTTTCCAGTTTTTTCAGTGGCTGCGGCTTAGTTTTGTTACACCAGAGAACTAATTTAGGTGGTAGAGGTCGTGTGATCTCAGGTGTTTTTGCAATTAGTAGAGTTGGTATTTTTTAGGGTTTTTTGGATTGCAGTAAGTGTCCTTCGTATCCTTTTCTGTCTAGGCAGATTGGGCCCCAACGTTTGCTCATACTATTTTCTGTCTGTGTCTGTATTTCCTCTTGTCTAACCACCATTACATGTTTGGGGGCTTCCTATGTTCTTTGGGGATCTGCTCCGGGCAGATAGCTTTCCTCTTTCTATCTTTAGGTGTAGTTAACCTCTCAGGCTGTGACGAGGCGTCTAGGACCAACGTAGGAACGCTCCACGGCTGCCTTTAGATGTGGTGGTTAGTCAGGGTACTGCAATCCAGTAGATTCCAACCTCTCTGGTGTTTTGCCGTTTTTGCCTGCTCTCCTCAGCTACCAAATCATAACAGTATCACCGGCCAAACTGAAAATTATATGGTACTCAACAGAAGGGAAAAATAGTAAAAGGAAAAAGAAAAAAGGAAATTGTCAGAAATTTTTTTTTTTTTTTTCTCTGTTGCTTTTTTTCCCTCTTTTTCTCTGGGTGCTGAGGAGGATTTTTTTTCTCTCTCAATGGAGTTTGCACAGTTGTCTGGCCGTGTGGATCAGCTTGCCACTGAAGTTCGGAGTATTGCTACCTATCTTGCAGGGTTGCCGGTTGTGGAACCTAGGATCCCCATGCCAGATTTATTTTTGGGGGATCGAGCTAAATTTCTGAATTTCAAAAATAACTGTAAGTTGGTTTTTGCCTTAAAACCTAAGTCCTCAGGGAACGCAGCACAGCAGGTTCAAATTGTCATCTCTCTCCTGCGCGGCGATCCTCAGGATTGGGCTTTTTCCCTGACACCTGGGGACCCTGTTTTGAGTAACGTTGATGCATTTTTTCTGGCTATGGGGTTATTGTACGATGAACCTAATGTCACTGATCAAGCTGAAAAAACCTTGTTGGCATTAAATCAGGGGCTTGAGGACGCTGAGTTGTACTGTCAGAAATTCCGAAAGTGGGAAGTCCTGACCAAATGGAATGATGATGCTTTGGCAGCCCTTTTTCGGAAGGGTCTGTCAGAGAATGTAGAAGATGTTATGGTGGGTTTCCCTGCTCCCTCTGGTCTCAATGATTCTCTGTCATTAGCGATTCAAATTGACAGACGTTTGCATGAGCGTAGAGGTATGCGTGGAATAGTGTTGCCTTGTGAACCAGCTTCTGAACCCATGCAGTGTGATAGAGTGGCTTCTGGGGCACATCATCATGAGTTTCGAAAACGCAATAGGTTATGTTTCTACTGTGGTGACGCCTCTCATGCTATTTCAGTCTGCCCTAAGCGGGGAAGACGTTTTGCACGCTCAGTTGTCTTGGTAGTGTTCAGACTAAATTTCTGTTGACTGTTACCCTGATTTTCTCCCTGTCCACATTTTCTGCTCAGGCTTTTGTTGATTCGGGAGCAGGTATTAACCTGATGGATTTTGAGTTTGCTAAACGTTGTGGGTTTCCCTTGATACCCCTACGGAAGTCTATTCCCCTACTGGGGATTGATTCTACCCCTTTGGCTGAGAATAAACCCCAGTTCTCTACTCAGGTGATAATGAGAGTTGAACCTGATCATCAGGAGAGTTGCAAATTTTTGGTGCTGTATAATCTGCATGACATTATTGTACTAGGTTTCCCTTGGTTACAGTCTCATAATCCTGTTTTGGATTGGAAATCTGTGTCTGTAACCAGTTGGGGCTGCCAATGTGTTAATGCCAACACTCCTGTTTTTTCTGCCTCTCCCCAGGCTCAGGATGTTCCTGGCTTTTTGACTGATTTTTCTGATGTGTTTAGCGAAAGTAAATCTGCATCCTTGCCCCCCTCATAGGAGCTATGACTGCGCTATTGAATTATTGCCTGGTAGTAAATTCCCTAAAGGTCGCCTTTTTAAATTGTCTGTACCTGAACATGACGCTATGCGGTCTTATATCAAGGAGTCATTGGAGAAGGGTCATATCAGACCATCCTCTTCACCCTTGGGTGCCGGTTTTTTCTTTGTGGCCAAAAAGGATGGTTCATTAAGGCCGTGTATTGATTATCGTCTCTTGAACAATATCACTGTGAAATATCAATATCCGTTACCCTTGATTTCTGACCTGTTTTCCAGGGTGAAAAGTGCTACTTGGTTTACCAAGCTTGACCTCAGGGGGCGTATAACCTTATTCGCATTAAGCACAGGGATGAATGGAAGATTGCGTTTAATACCCCAGAGGGGCATTTTGAGTACCTAGTGATGCCCTTTGGGCTCACTAATGCTCCTTCCGTCTTCCAGTCCTTCATGAATGACATTTTCAGGGATTTTGTGGATAAATTTCTGATTGTTTATTTGGATGATATCTTGATTTTTTCCAATGACTGGGACTCTCATGTGAAACATGTTCGGACTGTGTTCCAGATTTTGAGAGAGAATGCTCTGTATGTGAAGGGATCAAAGTGTCTTTTTGGCGTACAGAGGATCTCATTTCTGGGATTCATTTTGTCCCCATCTGTTATTGAAATGGACCCGGTCAAGGTTCAGGCCATCTGTGATTGGGTCCAACCTACTTCATTAAAGGCTCTTCAGAGATTCTTGGGTTTTGCCAATTTTTATCGTAAATTTATTGGTAATTTCTCTGTTATTGTTAAACCATTGACTGATTTGACCAAAAAGGGTTCTGATGTGGTGAATTGGTCTCCTGAGGCAGTCCATGCGTTTCAGGAACTTAAGCAGAGATTCACTTCTGCTCCTGTTCTACGGCAGCCTGATGTTTCTCTGCCATTTCAGGTGGAGGTTGATGCCTCTGAAATTGGGGCAGGTGCCGTTTTGTCCCAAAGAGATCCAGAGACCTCTAAAAGTAACCCTTGTGCCTTTTTCTCTCGAAAATTTTCTCCAACTGAACGTAATTATGACGTGGGTAATCGGGAGTTATTGGCCATGAAGTGGGCTTTTGAAGAGTGGAGACATTGGCTGGAGGGAGCCAAACATCAGGTGGTGGTCCTCACGGACCATAAGAATCTGGTTTATCTGGAATCAGCCAAGCGACTTAATCCTAAACAGGCCAGGTGGGCCTTGTTTTTCACACGTTTTAATTTTGTGGTTTCCTTTCTTCCTGGCACTAAGAATGTTAAAGCGGATGCCCTCTCGAGGAGTTTCCTTGCGGACTCTCCTGAGTTATCTGATCCTGCTGTTATTTTGAAAGAGGGTGTTGTTCTTTCCGCCATCTCGCCTAATTTGAGACTTGCTCTGGAAGGGTGTCAGGAGGATAAACCCGAGCGCTGCCCTATTGGGAAATTGTTTGTCCCAGACCGGTGGAAAAAGAGTGTGATGTCTGAGATTCATTGTTCCGCATTGGCTTGTCACCCCGGAATTTTTGGTACCAGAGACTTGGTTAGTCGGTCCTTTTGGTGGCCTACTTTGTCTCGTGACGTCAGGGAATTTGTGCAGTCCTGCGGGACTTGCTCTCTCTCCAAGCCTTGCTCTCGCTCTAGTGGTTTGTTGATGCCATTGCCTATGCCCAAGAGACCATGGACCCATATCTGTCACGGGTGTGTCGCCACGAAGATCGTCACGATTACACAGCCTGACTTCTCGCAGCTGAGTTTTTGGTGCTTTGTGTTTTTCGGCAGTGAGGGAGTTAATTCTCTCTCTCTGTGCTAGATGAGGCCCAGCCTCGCCCAGCTGCAGTCAATGCTGCAGTAGTGGGACTCCTTCAAATAACTGCCGGTCTGTTAGGGAAGTTGTCGGTGAAAGCATTCCTTGCAGACAAACAGAGCGGCTCGTGGTATTTTGGAGTTTGGAGTGAAGTGTACTTGGTGTGGTTTTTTCCCTTCCTCGCTTTATCATTTATCTCCTTACCCATTGGTGTTCCCTCTGTTGTTGTGGTGTGAGTTTTTGTATGCAAGGTGGTTTTTGGTTTTCCCCTTGTACTGTCTCGTTCGTCTAGTACTGTGTGTTGGCTTATATTATCCTGTCCCCTGTTGTTGTGATCGGGGTCCTTCTCAGGACTAGATTACTGAGGTTCAGGGATCCTCAGGAGGTAGGGGTTACGCTGGCGGCCTGGACCTCTGTACCTTTAACAGTACCTCCAGGTAGAGGGATTAGTCAGGGCCCCAGCTTAGGGTCAGCTTAGGCCCCTGACCTCCTGTACGCAGAGACAGCGTGACATTTTCACCGACCGACAAAAGATTCTCTCCAGCTACCATGGATCCAGTAGCCAGTCTTGCTCGGCAGTTGCAGAGTTTGTCCATGGAGCTGGCGGACGTTAAGTCCAAGGTTTTGTATCCCCTGGAGCAAGCCGGACCAGAACCTAAAGTAGCTCTCCCTGACAGGTTGACTGGGGGGCGGGACAAGTTTTTTGTTTTCCGGGAGGCATGTAAATTGTACTTTCGGCTGCGGCCTCGGTCATCGGGGAGTGAAGAACAAAGGGTGGGAATTGTCATCTCGCTCCTACAAGGGGACCCACAATCATGGGCGTTCTCTCTTCCCCCGGGGCTCCTCGGCTCTCCAGTCAGTGGATAGGTTTTTCGCAGCTCTGGGTCTCGTATATGATGACCCGGATCGGATCTCCCTTGCTGAATCTAAGTTACGTAGGATCCAGCAGGGAGATCGTCCGGTGGAGGAATTCTGTTCGGAGTTCCGTAGGTGGGCCACGGACACCCAGTGGAATGACCCGGCTCTTAGGAGCCAGTTTTGTCAAGGTTTATCTGACAAATTAAAGGATGTGTTGGCACAGTATGACCCTCCCGCGTCACTGGAAGCCGCTATGGCCCTTGCTATTCGCATTGACAGACAGCTTCGGGAGAGGTGCGAGGTAACTCCGCCCCCTGTGATGACTCCACCTTCTTCAAGGGTCCCTTATATGGAGGTTCCCCTGGTCAGTCCAGAGGAGCCTATGCAGTTAGGAGGGACATCATTTCGGGGGAGGGGACCGGCGGTGCGCCACAAGACAGGAAGGTGTTTCTTCTGTGGGAGAAAGAGACATTTTATTGGGGGGTGTCCATCCCGTCCTTTGCAGAGTAAAGGGTCGTCAGAAAACTATTGATCCCAGGTTGTGTGGTGGACGGCAATCTGGGAGTAGATATTTCGTCCCTAGGTTCGTCTCAGTTTCTCGTACCGTTGGAGGTGGTGGTGGGTACGAGAACTGAGAGGATATCTGTTCTCCTGGATAGTGGGGCCGGGGCTAATCTGGTGGACGCTCGGTTTGCCCGGGTTCAAGGTATGTGATTGAGTGTGTTGGCTAAACCCATCCCCATATTCTCGATCGACGCCAGGCCTCTCGGTCAGGGAGGTTTTTTGCAAGCGGTGCATAACGTAAAACTTCAAGTGGGGGCGATACATAAAGAACTGTTGTCTTGTTACGTGTTGGAGGGTCTTCCCACTCCTATAGTGTTGGGCCTTCCTTGGTTAACTAAGCATAACCCAGTTATTAATTGGCAATCCAGAGAGATAAGCCAATGGAATGAATTCTGTAATAAAAACTGCATGAATACGGTCATCGGTGCGGTCACTCCTAGGGTCTTACCTCCATTTTTGGCGGACTTTGAGGATGTATTCTCGGAGAAAAGGTGTCAAGAACTACCTCCTCATCGCGTGTATGACTGTTCTGTAAAACTGCTCCCTGAGGCCAAGTTACCTAAATCTAGGTTGTATAACCTATCTGGTCCTGAGAGGCAGGCCATGAAGGATTATATTTCTGAAAGTCTGGCTAAGGGGCATATTAGACCTTCATCTTCCTCGGTGGCCGCGGGGTTCTTCTTTGTGAAGAAGAAAGATGGAGGCCTACGCCCTTGCCTGGATTTCCGTGAACTTAATCGGATTACGGTCCGAGATCCGTATCCGCTCCCACTTATTCCCGATCTCTTCAATCAGATCATGGGCGCCAAATGTTTCTCTAAGTTGGATCTCAGGGGGGCGTACAATCTGATTAGGATGAAGGAGGGGGATGAGTGGAAGACGGCGTTTAACACTCCGGAGGGGCATTATAAGAACCTTGTCATGCCATTCGGTCTGACTAATGCCCCGGCAGTGTTCCAACACTTTGTAAATGACATTTTTCGCCATCTGGTGGGACAGTTTGTTGTCATATATCTGGATGATATCTTAATTTACTCGCCGGATCTTGTGTCTCATCAGGAGCATGTTAGGCAGGTGTTACAGATCTTGCGGGATAATAAACTGTACGCCAAATGGGAAAAGTGTGTGTTCGCCGTACAGGAACTCCAGTTTTTAGGCTTCCTGGTTTCAGCGTCCGGTTTTCGTATGGACCCTGGGAAAGTACGGGCAGTTCTTGAGTGGGATCTGCCAGAGAATCTTAAGGCTATACAACGTTTCCTGGGGTTTGCTAATTATTACCGGAAATTTATTCGTAATTTCTCATCCATGGTTAAACCTCTCACAGACATGACAAAAAAGGGGACGGATTTTTCTAGGTGGTCTGACAAGGCTTGTCAAGCATTCTCCTCCTTGAAAAAATGTTTTGCCTCGGCACCCATACTCATTCAACCTGATGTGTCACAGCCGTTCATTGTAGAGGTAGACGCTTCCGAGGTAGGGGTGGGAGCAGTATTGTCACAAGGTTCGTCCCCTGGTAAGTGGCATCCGTGCGCCTTTTTCTCTAAAAAATTGTCGTCCGCTGAGAGGAATTACGATGTCGGCAATAGGGAACTCTTGGCCATTAAGTTAGCTTTTGAGGAGTGGCGCCATTTTTTGGAGGGGGCAGTCCATCCGTTCACCGTCATCACCGATCACAAGAACCTGCTATATCTGGAGTCCGCAAAATGTCTGAATCCCAGACAAGCTAGGTGGTCGTTGTTTTTTACCAGGTTTAATTTTGTCGTCACATATCGTCCTGGGTCAAAAAATGTAAAGGCGGATGCCTTATCTCGTAGTTTCCCTGGGGCCGGGAATACGGATGACCCGGTTCCTATCCTTCAGGAGGGGGTGGTGGTGTCAGCAGTATGCTCTGAGCTTGAGGAGGAGGTATTGGAGGCTCAGGGGGACGCCCCTGTTGGACCTCCAGGGAGACTGTTTGTTCCAGATCAGTTGCGACAAAAGGTGATCGAGGCACACCATAACTCAGCTTTGGCAGGACACCCAGGGAGTAAAGCAACTGTGGATCTCCTCTCGCGTCGGTTTTGGTGGCCTAACTTACATAGGGAGGTGGTAACTTTTGTTGCGTCCTGCGGGGTTTGTGCGCGCTCTAAGACCCCACATACCCGTCCGTCTGGGGCCCTCTTACCTTTGAAGATCCCGGAGCGTCCTTGGACTCATCTGTCTATGGACTTTATTACGGACCTCCCGCCGTCTTCGGGTAAAACGGTCATACTCGTTGTAGTGGACAGGTTCAGCAAGATGGCACATTTTATCGCTCTTCCTGCTCTTCCTAATGCTAAAACTCTTGCGCAGGTGTTCATTGGGGAGATTGTGAGGCTTCACGGGTACCCTCCGATGTGGTGTCTGATCGGGGGTCTCAGTTTGTGTCCAAATTCTGGAAGGCATTTTGTACACGGCGGGGGATGCATTTATCGTTTTCATCGGCTTTTCATCCTCAGACCAATGGTCAGACGGAACGTCTGAATCAGAGCTTGGAGACATATCTCCGGTGTTTTGTGTCAGAGAACCAGGAGGACTGGGCTTCTTTCTTACCTCTGGCAGAGTTTGCTCTTAATAATAGGCTGAGCGAGTCCACTGGTAAGTCCCTGTTTTTTAGGGGCATATGGTTTTCACCCCAGTTTTGTACTTTCAGTAGGGGGGGCTCTTCGGGGGTTCCTGAGGAGGAACGATTTTCATCATCACTCGCTTCAGTATGGAGAGGGGTGCTGAATAATCTGAATACTATGGGGAACCGATACAAACGTATGGCTGATAGGAGGAGAGTGTCTGGTCCGGACCTAAGTGTGAACGATCGGGTATGGTTGTCTACCAAGAATATAAAACTTAAGGTTCCCTTCTGGAAACTGGGTCCCAGGTTCATCGGGCCGTACAGGATCAGTTCTATAATTAATCCGGTGGCATTCCGTCTTGACCTCCCCCTACGTTTAAAATTCACAACGTGTTCCACAGATCGTTGCTTAAGAGGTATGTGGCGCCGGTGATACCATCACCTTTACCTCCTCCTCCAGTGGTGGTCAATGGTAACTTGGAGTTTCAGGTATCGAAAGTCATCGATTCACGCTTTAATCGCCGGTCCCTTCAGTACCTGGTTCATTGGAAGGGGTATGGTCCTGAGGAGAGGATGTGGGTTCCTGAGTCGGATATTAATGCAGACAGATTAATTCGGGCCTTCCACACGACTCACCCGGATAAACCTGGCCCTGAGGGTCCGGAGGCCCCTCGTAGAAGGGGGGGTACTGTCACGGGTGTGTCGCCACGAAGATCGTCACGATTACACAGCCTGACTTCTCGCAGCTGAGTTTTTGGTGCTTTGTGTTTTTCGGCAGTGAGGGAGTTAATTCTCTCTCTCTGTGCTAGATGAGGCCCAGCCTCGCCCAGCTGCAGTCAATGCTGCAGTAGTGGGACTCCTTCAAATAACTGCCGGTCTGTTAGGGAAGTTGTCGGTGAAAGCATTCCTTGCAGACAAACAGAGCGGCTCGTGGTATTTTGGAGTTTGGAGTGAAGTGTACTTGGTGTGTTTTTTTCCCTTCCTCGCTTTATCATTTATCTCCTTACCCGTTGGTGTTCCCTCTGTTGTTGTGGTGTGAGTTTTTGTATGCAAGGTGGTTTTTGGTTTTCCCCTTGTACTGTCTCGTTCGTCTAGTACTGTGTGTTGGCTTATATTATCCTGTCCCCTGTTGTTGTGATCGGGGTCCTTCTCAGGACTAGATTACTGAGGTTCAGGGATCCTCAGGAGGTAGGGGTTACGCTGGCGGCCTGGACCTCTGTACCTTTAACAGTACCTCCAGGTAGAGGGATTAGTCAGGGCCCCAGCTTAGGGTCAGCTTAGGCCCCTGACCTCCTGTACGCAGAGACAGCGTGACAATATCTCTATGGATTTCATTTCCGACCTCCCTGTTTCTTAGAGAATGACCGTTATCTGGGTGATTTGTGATAGGTTTTCCAAAATGATACATCTTGTGCCATTACCTAAGTTGCCTTCCTCCTCCGAATTGGTGCCTTTGTTCCTTCAGCACGTGGTTCGGTTACACGGCATTCCTGAGAACATTGTGTCTGACAGAGGAGTCCAGTTTGTTTCCAGATTTTGGAGGACTTTTTGTTCTAAACTTGGTGTTCAATTGTCTTTCTCCTCGGCTTTTCATCCTCAGACCAATGGACAAACTGAGAGAACAAACCAGACATTGGAGACTTATCTGAGATGCTTTGTGTCTGCTGATCAAGATGACTGGGTCTCTTTTTTTGCCTTTGGCTGAGTTTGCTCTTAATAATAGGGCTAGCTCTGCCACTTTGATGTCTCCATTTTTCTGCAATTTTGGGTTTCACCCTCGATTTTCTTCGGGACAGACGGAGGCTTCTGTCTGTCCAGGTGTTGACTCTGTTGTGGAGCGTATGCAGCAAATTTGGGACCAGGTAGTGGAGAGGTTGTCCCTCTCTCAGGAGAGGGCCCAGCGGTTTGCCAACCGGCATAGGACTGATGGTCCTCGGTTTGAAGTGGGGGACTTGGTCTGGTTGTCCTCAAGAAATATCCCCATAAGAGTTGCATCTCCTAAGTTTAAGCCTAGGTTCATTGGACCTTATAAGATCATGGAGATTCTTAATCCTGTTTCCTTTCGTTTACTTCTTCCAGGGACATTTAAGATCCATAACGTGTTCCACAAGTCCTTATTGAAGAGGTTTGTCGAGCCAGTGGTTCCTATGGCTGTGCCTCCTGACCCTGTTTTGGTTGAGGGCAATCTGGAGTATGTGGTTGAGAAAATATTGGATTCTCGTTTTTCTAGACGGAAACTCCAGTATTTGGTTAAGTGGAGAGGTTATGGTCAGGAGGACAATTCTTGGGTGTTTGCTTCGGACATCCAAGCTAGGAGACTGATCGGTGCGTATCACAGAGCTCATCCTGACCGACCTGGTTGCACAAATGAGGGTTCGGTGACCCCTCCTCAAGGGGGGGGTACTGTTGTGAATGTGTTAGAAATGAATTCTAAGCAGAAGCTCCCTCTGGTGGTTACATACAGTACTGAACCATTCAATGAGGATTGGCAATCAGGAGTTACAGACTGGTCTTATATAAGGGAGGTTCCCTCCCATCATGGTTGATCAATTGTTCTTGTCTCAACTGTGGTTCCTGGTTCACTTGGAAGCTTGCTGAGTCTTGCCTCTTCTCCTGCTCTCAGATAAGATATTTTCTGTTTTTTGTTTTTGTGCTTACCATTTGCATATTTCTCTGCATTTCTGTGAGGTTAGCCAGGTTTCCCCCCACCCCCCCCCCCGGGGGCTTGGGCTCCTCTCAGTTCTTCTGGAGCCACTGTTATTTGTTCATTTGCCTTTTCCAGTGTTTTCAGTGGCTGCGGCTTAGTTTTGTTACACCAGAGAACTAATTTAGGTGGTAGAGGTCGTGTGATCTCAGGTGTTTTTGCAATTAGTAGAGTTGGTATTTTTTAGGGTTTTTTGGATTGCAGTAAGTGTCCTTCGTATCCTTTTCTGTCTAGGCAGATTGGGCCCCAACGTTTGCTCATACTATTTTCTGTCTGTGTCTGTATTTCCTCTTGTCTAACCGCCATTACATGTTTGGGGGCTTCCTATGTTCTTTGGGGATCTGCTCCGGGGCAGATAGCTTTCCTCTTTCTATCTTTAGGTGTAGTTAACCTCTCAGGCTGTGACGAGGCGTCTAGGACCAACGTAGGAACGCTCCACGGCTGCCTTTAGTTGTGGTGGTTAGTCAGGGTACTGCAATCCAGTAGATTCCAACCTCTCTGGTGTTTTGCCGTTTTTGCCTGCTCTCCTCAGCTACCAAATCATAACAGTATACCCAAAGTATTGTATGTCAGCATGGCAAAAATACAGGCTATAATATAGAGAATTCCCAATACTCAAATGAGTTATAATATAAGGGGAAAAAAACAATTTTTCATGCCATTATCCAATAGATAGCCTAAGTTTAACCCCTTCCTTTGACACAGCGTATGCGTCATGAAAGTCGGTGCCAATCCGACCTATGACGCATACCCTGTGTCATGAAAGGATCGCGTTCCTGCGGGCCGGGAGACCGGGGTCACTCAAAGGTCACCCGACCCGCAGTTACAGGACCCTTTGTGCTTCACCACAGGGGGGTTGGCTTAACCCCCCCGTGGCCACGATCGCTCTGATTGGCTGTTAAAAGTGAAACAGCCAATCAGAGCAATGTGTAATATTTCACCAATTTAATTGGTGAAATATTACAATCCAGCCATGGCCGATGCTGCAATAGCATTAGCCATGGCTGGACACCGAGCCCTGACCCCCCCACACGTAGTCACGGCGGCGATCGGCCGCCGCCACCAAAAGATGGCAGCGGTCGGTCACCGCCGTCACTATCTGCTCCCCACCTCCTTTGCTCCGCTGCCCCACCTTCCGATCCCCCCCTAACCTTCCGACGCCACTACTCACCTCTCCCGGTCCACCGATGTCCCTGGATCGGTCCCGGCGTCCGCCCGGGCCTCTTCATGGGCGCCGCCATCTTGGAAAATGGCGGGCGCATGCGCAGTGCGCCCGCCGGCCGGCGCATGCACAGTGCGCCCCCCAGTGTTCAAAAATTTATTTTGATCACTGTGATAAACTGTCACAGTGATCAAAATAAAAAAGAAGTAAATGAACCTCCCCTGTCATAGGTAGGGACAAATAAAAATATAAAGAATTTTTTTTTTTTTCCTAGCGGATTTTGCTGCTGATCCGCAGCTGATTTTGCTGCGGATCCGCGGCGGATATTGCTGCTGATCCGCGGCGGATATTGCTGCTGATCCGCGGCTGATTTTGCTGCGGATCCGCGGCGGATTTTGCTGCGGATCCACGGGGGATTTTGCTGCGAATCCGCGGCTGATTTTGCTGCGGATCCGCGGCTGATTTTGCTACGGATCCACGGCTGATTTTGCTGCTGATCCGCGGCGGATATTGCTGCTGATCCGCGGAAGATATTGCTGCTGATCCGCGGCGGATTTTGCTGCGGATCCACGGCGGATATTGTTGCTGATCCGCGGCGGATTTTGCTGCTGATCCGCGGCGGACTTTGCTGCGGGTCCGCGGCGGATTTTGCTGCGGATCCGCGGCTGATTTTGCTGCGGATCCGCGGCTGATTTTGCTGCGGATCTGCGGCTGATTTTGCTGCGGATCCGCAGCTGATTTTGCTGCGGATCCGCGGCTGATTTGGAAGTGGGCATTTCAAAACGTCACTACTTCCCATCCGAGCCCCGACGTGTGCCCATACAGTAGTTTTCTCCCACATATGGGATATCAGCGTACTCAGGACAAATTGGACAACAACTTTGGGGTCTAATTTCTCATGTTACCCTTGGGAAAATAAAAAAATTGGGGACTAAAAGATCCTGATTGTGGAAAAAATATGATTTTTTTATTTTCATGCCCGGGCGTTATAAACTTCTGTGTAGCCTTTGGGGGTTCAAAGTGCTCACCACACATCTAGATAACTTCTTTGTGGGGTCTAGTTTCCAAAATGGGGTCACTTGGGGGGGTTTCTATTGTTTAGGCACATCATGGGCTCTGCAAACGTAACAAGATGCCCGCAGACCATTCCATCAAGTCGGCATTTCAAAGCGTCACTACATTCCTTCCGAGCCCTGACGTGTGCCCAAACAGTGGTTCCCCCCCACATATGGGGTACTAGCGTACTCAGGAAAAACTGGACAACAACTTTTGGGGTCCAATTTCTCCTGTAACCATTGTGAAAATAAAAAATAGTGGGCTAAAAAATCATTTTTTGAGAAAAAAAAATGATTTTTTATTTTCACGGCTCTGCGTTATAAACTTCTGTGAAGCACCTGGGGGTTCAAAGTGCTCACTATGCATCTAGATAAGTTCCTTAGGGGGTCTAGTTTCCAAAATGGGGTCACTTGTGGGGGAGCTCCAATGTTTAGGCACACAGGAAATCTCCAAATGCGACATGGCAACCGCTAAATATTCCAGCATATTTTCCATTCAAAAAGTCAAATGGCGCTCCTTCCCTTCTGAGCCCTGCCGTGCGCCCAAACAGTGGTTTATGACCACATATGAGGTATCTGTGTACTCAGGAGAAATTGCCCAACAAATTTTAGGATCCAATTTATCCTGTTGCCCATGTGAAAATGAAAAAAACTGAGGCTAAAAGAAAATTTTTGTGAAAAAAAAGTACTTTCTTTTTTTTAGGATCAATTTGTGAAGCACCTGGGGGTTAAAAGTGCTCACTATGCATCTATAAAAATTCCTTAGGGGGTCTAGTTTCCAAAATGGGGTCACTTGTGGGGGAGCTCCAATGTTTAGGCACACAGGGACTCTCCAAATGCGACATGGCAACCGCTAAATATTCCAGCATATTTTCCATTCAAAAAGTCAAATGGCGCTCCTTCCCTTCTGAGCCCTGCCGTGCACCCAAACAGTGGTTTATGACCACATATGAGGTATCTGTGTACTCAGGAGAAATTGCCCAACAAATTTTAGGATCCAATTTATACTGTTGCCCATGTGAAAATGAAAAAAACTGAGGCTAAAAGAATTTTTTTGTGAAAAAAAAGTACTTTCTTTTTTTAAGGATCAATTTGTGAAGCACCTGGGGGTTCAAAGTGCTCACTATGCATCTAGATAAGTTCCTTAGGGGGTCTAGTTTCCAAAATGGGGTCACTTGTGGGGGAGCTCCAATGTTTAGGCACACAGGGACTCTCCAAATGCGACATGGCAACCGCTAAATATTCCAGCATATTTTCCATTCAAAAAGTCAAATGGCGCTCCTTCCCTTCTGAGCCCTGCCGTGCGCCCATACAGTGGTTTATGACCACATATGAGGTATCTGTGTACTCAGGAGAAATTGCCCAACAAATTTTAGGATCCAATTTATACTGTTACCCATGTGAAAATGAAAAAACTGAGGCTAAAATAAAATTTTTGTGAAAAAAAAGTACTTTCTTTTTTTTACAGATCAATTTGTGAAGCGCCTGGGGGTTCAAAGTGATCACTAAGCATCTAGATAAGTTCCTTAGGGGGTCTAGTTTCCAAAATGGGGTCACTTGTGGGGGAGCTCCAATGTTTAGGCACACAGGGACTCTCCAAATGCGACATGGCAACCGCTAAATATTCCAGCATATTTTCCATTCAAAAAGTCAAATGGCGCTCCTTCCCTTCTGAGCCCTGCCGTGCGCCCATACAGTGGTTTATGACCACATATGAGATATCTGTGTACTCAGGAGAAATTGCCCAACAAATTTTAGGATCCAATTTATACTGTTACCCATGTGAAAATGAAAAAACTGAGGCTAAAAGAAAATTTTTGTGAAAAAAAAGTACTTTCTTTTTTTTACAGATCAATTTGTGAAGCGCCTGGGGTTCAAAGTGATCACTAAGCATCTAGATAAGTTCCTTAGGGGGTCTAGTTTCCAAAATGGGGTCACTTGTGGGGGAGCTCCAATGTTTAGGCACACAGGGACTCTCCAAATGCGACATGGCAACCGCTAAATATTCCAGCATATTTTCCATTCAAAAAGTCAAATGGCGCTCCTTCCCTTCTGAGCCCTGCCGTGCGCCCAAACAATGGTTTATGACCACATATGAGGTATCTGTGTACTCAGGAGAAATTGCCCAACAAATTTTAGGATCCAATTTATACTGTTGCCCATGTGAAAATGAAAAAACTGAGGCTAAAAGAAAATTTTTGTGAAAAAAAAGTGCTTTCTTTTTTTACAGATCAATTTGTGAAGCACATGGGGGTTCAAAGTGATCACTAAGCATCTAGATAAGTTCCTTAGGGGGTCTAGTTTCCAAAATGGGGTCACTTGTGGGGGAGCTCCAATGTTTAGGCACACAGGGACTCTCCAAATGCAACATGGCAACCGCTAAATATTCCAGCATATTTTCCATTCAAAAAGTCAAATGGTGCTCCTTCCCTTCTGAGCCCTGCCGTGCGCCCATACAGTGGTTTATGACCACATATGAGGTATCTGTGTACTCAGGAGAAATTGCTCAACAAATTTTAGGATCCATTTTATCCTGTTGTCCATGTAAAAATGAAAAAATTGATGCTAAAAGAAAATTTTTGTTGGAAAAATTAAAATGTCCATTTTTTCCTTCCATGTTGCTTTAGTTCCTGTGAAGCACCTGAAGGGTTAATAATCTTCTTGAATGTAGTTTTGAGTAGCTTGAGGGTGCAGTTTTTATAAAGGTGTCACTTTTGGGTATTTTCTGCCATATAGACCCCTCAAAGTGACTTCAAATGTGAGGTGGTCCCTAAAAAAAATGGTTTTGTAAATTTTGCTGTAAAAATGAGAAATCGCTGGTCAATAGTGTTGAGCATTCCGATACCGCAAGTATCGGGTATCGGCCGATATTCGCGTTATCGGAATTCCGATACTTAATTCCGATACTTTTTCCATATCGTATACCGGAATCGGAAGTTCCCATAATTCTTTGAGAGGCAATGTGATTTTAGTCAGCCAATGAGGAATCCTACGAAGTGTGGGCACATCCTGTAATGCTGCGGTCATCTTAACTAATGGCATGGCTGTGATTGGCTGCTGAAATGATGTCAGAATGCACTATAAAAGGCGCCGCCGCCATTTTAGCGTCACTGTGCTGTGAACTCAGTAAGGGACAGAACGCTACTCTGCTCACTCTGAGGGACAGTTAGATATTGCGATTTTGTGTACTACTGTGCTTGAGGCAGGCTAGTTTACCAACCGCTGTGTAAAGCTTCATTTTGCCAGTGTTGTTTTAACAGCTCTGTGCAAGGTGTGTGTGTGACAGTGCAGGTGACGCTGCAGTTTGCTCTGCATCCACCGCTGTTTGTAGGCATCTGCACGTGTCACTGACTCTTTTTTTTTTTTTTTTTTTTTTTATTTTGTGGAATTGGTGCAGCTCCATTATATTAGAAAAAAAAATCAAATCTATTAGTGTGACGTGCTTCCATCCGTATACAATACATTGGTTGCAAACACTATAGAACTACACAAAGGAGCTTTTCACAGATTGTGGACAGTTGTGTTTCAGTGTTCACTTCAGTCTGTGTTTTTTACTTTTTTTAGTGCAGATCACGCTCCAGTTACATGTTCAAGCACTGCTGCTTGTACTCTGCTGAGCGTGTCTCAGTGTCTCATCCTTTTCATTTATCTCCAATTGGTTCTGCTACATTCCATTTAAAATAAATCTAATCTATTAGACTAATAGATTAGATTTATTTTAAATGGAATGTAGCAGAACCAATTGGAGATAAATGAAAAGGATGAGCCACTGAGACACGCTCAGCAGAGTACAAGCAGCAGTGCTTGAACAAGTAACTGGAGCGTGATCTGCACTCAAAAAAGTAAAAAACACAGACTGAAGTGAACACTGAAACACAACTGTCCACAATCTGTGAAAAGCTCCTTTCTGTACTTCTATAGTGTTTGCAACCAATGTATTGTATACGGATGGAAGCGCGTCACACTAATACTATTAGTGTGACGCGCTTCCATCCGTATACAATACATTGGTTGCAAACACTATAGAAGTACAGAAAGGAGCTTTTCACAGATTGTGGACAGTTGTGTTTCAGTGTTCACTTCAGTCTGTGTTTTTTACTTTTTTGAGTGCAGATCACGCTCCAGTTACTTGTTCAAGCACTGCTGCTTGTACTCTGCTGAGCGTGTCTCAGTGGCTCATCCTAATAGTATTAGTGTGACGCGCTTCCATCCGTATACAATACATTGGTTGCAAACACTATAGAAGTACAGAAAGGAGCTTTTCACAGATTGTGGACAGTTGTGTTTCAGTGTTCACTTCAGTCTGTGTTTTTTACTTTTTTTAGTGCAGATCACGCTCCAGTTACATGTTCAAGCACTGCTGCTTGTACTCTGCTGAGCGTGTCTCAGTGGCTCATCCTAATAGTATTAGTGTGACGCGCTTCCATCCGTATACAATACATTGGTTGCAAACACTATAGAAGTACAGAAAGGAGCTTTTCACAGATTGTGGACAGTTGTGTTTCAGTGTTCACTTCAGTCTGTGTTTTTTACTTTTTTTAGTGCAGATCACGCTCCAGTTACATGTTCAAGCACTGCTGCTTGTACTCTGCTGAGCGTGTCTCAGTGGCTCATCCTTTTCATTTATCTCCAATTGGTTCTGCTACATTCCATTTAAAATAAATCTAATCTATTAGTGTGACGCGCTTCCATCCGTATACAATACATTGGTTGCAAACAATATAGAAGTACACAAACGGGCCTTTCACAGCTACTGAACATGGGTTTTTAATTTTTAACTAAAATATGTATTTTTTCAAATGACACAAATATAAGTAATGTTGAAGAGGAATAGTCCTACATCCATTGTTTGCACAATATTACAGGTGTACATCATGTCCCTTAATCAACAATGTATTATTATATTTACTTGTATGCTTTTATTTAAAAGCCAAGAACACAGAAGGATAACCTTCGCACTGCAGCTGTTGTCAAAGTTCAACCCACATTATGCACTTCCAACATTGCAGCATTTGAGGCATGATGTGAGTTGGATTGGTCAAAGTTATGGAGTGAGAAGGTTCACCATCAGTACCCTATAGCATAAGTATGCTTTTGTGTTAGACATGTGGATATCTGCCATAATATGTCACAATTATTTAGTTACAGATTTGTTACCAACACTAATCATTGAATGGTTTTAAATTTGACGTTTCACTTGTTTACAGCTTAGAAATAAGGGTGTAGCCTGATATCTATGTGTAGCACTAGCCACTTTAACATGTCATGTTTTTTTAAACATGTGTAGCTAGGTAGCAGTAATTTTTGCCGGACACACAGCAGGGGAACAGCAGGCGTTACTGAACCCCACTATTACTATAGCTTGTGTATTGGTCTGTGGACACGACACTTCTGAGCAGCAACTGGCAGTGTTGTAGCCCAGGGAGTATAGCTCAGGTGGTAGAAAGATGAACATAACAGGAGACATGGAAAACGTTGTCAACCAGTTAGTTAATCTGAAACCGGACAGGCAAATTCAGGCGAGATCCATGCCTAGTTCATTTTCAGAAAAGTAAGCCGTTGTACATTATCGTAGGATAGTCGCATGCAACGGTCTGTTAGTACACCACCTGCAGCAGTAAAGACGCGCTCCGATAATACACTGCCAGCAGATCAAGCCAGCACCTCCAATGCATACTGGCTAAGCTCTGGCCATGTATCCAGCTTAGAGACACAAAACTTGAATGGGGAAGAGCCATCTGAGAGTACACTGAGAGGGCAAGACATGTAGTCTGTAACCATCTTACGGAAATGTTGCCTCCTGCTGACTGGAGCCGTCTCGGATGGTGTAGACATTGGTGGCGCTGCCACAAAACTTCGACACATTTGGAACATACTGGTCTTGCCCTGTGCAGAGGCGCTGCTTGTGCTCCCTCTTGTTGCAGAGCTGTCTCCACTGCCTCGACGCACAGAGCTGCTTTGTAAATCAGTAGCAGCAGCAGTGCTCTTGGCTGGAATGGAGAACATTATGGATTGCACCAGTGTGTCTTGGTACTTCCGCATTTTACGCTCCCGGTTCAACGGTGTGATGAGGCTTTGTAAGTTGTCCCGGTAGCGAGGGTCTAGGAGGGTGTACACCCAATAATCAGACGTGGTGTGAATGTGTTCGATGCGGCGGTCGTTTCTCAGCCACTGCAGCATGAAATCAACCATGTGCTGCAGACTCCCAACTGGCCAAGAAACGTTGTCCCCTGCAAGAGGCGTCATCTCCGCCTGCTGTGCATCACCCCACCCTTGGTCTACATACTGACTAGAGCATTGTCTACCTCCCTCTGGAGCGATGTCTTCCTCCTCCATTGACTCCTCCTCACAAAGTCCTTCAAATACATATAAATTTACAAAATTTAAAACTCAAAATTTAAAAACTTTGTATCATAATTCTGTAACATCAGTTTATGGAAACACAATAGCATTACAAAAGGATAGACAAAAAATGTACATTATGTGCTTTGTAAATACATTAAAAGTTTGTAATGGTTATGAAAATATAGACAGCGACTCTGGAGGTTCAATTGTTGATACAGCATGGTACTTTGAAAGTCCTCCAGCCCTTTGTGAAGAACCACGTTGCGCTGACTGTCCAGAAGGTGATGGAATTTGTGACTCCTCATCCTCCTCACAAAGTCCTTCAAATACATATAAATTTACAAAATTTAAAACTCAAAATTTAAAAACTTTGTATCATAATTCTGTAACATCAGTTTATGGAAACACAATAGCATTACAAAAGGATAGACAAAAAATGTACATTATGTGCTTTGTAAATACATTAAAAGTTTGTAATGGTTATGAAAATATAGACAGCGACTCTGGAGGTTCAATTGTTGATACAGCATGGTACTTTGAAAGTCCTCCAGCCCTTTGTGAAGAACCACGTTGCGCTGACTGTCCAGAAGGTGATGGAATTTGTGACTCCTCATCCTCCACCTCTCCAAAACCTCATGCCTTAGTGCTTGCAGTGTTTTTTGAAGCAGGCAGATAAGGGGGACAGTCAGGCTGACTAGTGCATCATCTGCACTCGCCATCCGCGTTGACTCATCAAACGCACGCAAAACGTGGCAGATATCCTTCATAGAGTTATTCGCCACTCATTACACTGGCAGTGGCTGCCCATTCATTATAGGATCCAATTCTAATTACTGGTTCTCACCAACATAGCTCTCCACAGCGCAGCACCCCCTACATCTCCTCCCTTATTTATATTTATCGGCCTAACCGACTGCTGCACTCTGCAAACGACCTTCGACTAACCTCTGCACTAATCCGTACCTCCCACTCCCAACTCCAAGACTTCACCCGCGCTGCGCCAATCCTCTGGAATGCTCTACCCCAAGAAATTAGGACTATCCGCAATTTGGATGGTTTCAGGCGCTCCCTCAAAACACATTTGTTCACAGTGGCCTATCACATTCTCTAATCAAAGTCATTCTATGTGTAATTCTGTGTGTGTAGCCCATTCACTATCTCCATGCATCCCTCACTTCCTTAAAATGGCTGGACCATCATTGTAAAAAACACATTGTATATAAACACCTGTACTTTGTATCTCCCACACCTCATTGTAGATTGTAAGCTTTCACCAGCAGGGGCGGCTGATTTTGCTTTAATTATTGTATTGTTAACGTTGTTACTTATGACTCGTGTTTTGAAACTGTTAAACTGTAAAGCACTGCGGAATATTATGGCGCTATATAAATAAATAATATTATTATTCTTATTATAGAGGCCCACTCAGTAGTGGTGAAGTGTGAACGCCGCAAATTGCGAGTTGACTGCGCCTGATGCAGCTGATACTCCATTACTGTTGGCTGCTGCTCACACAACCGCTCCAACATATGTAACGAGGAATTCCACCTGGTGGGTACGTCACATATAATGCGATGTTCATGAAGGTGAAATCTGCGTTGCAGAGCTGCAATCAGCGATCTGGCCATGCTGGAACGTCGCAAGTGAGCGCACTCTAGGCGGACCTTGTGCAGCAGTGCATCAAGATCCGGATAGTCCCTCAAAAAACTCTGCACGACCAAGTTGAGCACATATGACAGACATGGTATGTGAGTGAGGTTGCCAAGGCCCAGAGCTGACACCAGATTTCGGCCATTGTCACACACTACCAAGCCTGCCTGTAGATTCTCTTCCAAAAACCACACGTCGCTCTCCTGCTTTATGGCATTACAGAGCTCCTGCGCTGTGTGGCTAAGATTCCCCATGGAAATTAATTTCAGGATGGCCTGTTGACATTTGGACACGGCTGTGCTCATATCGGTCGCAACAGGTAAACGTTCACGGGTCCATGTGGAGGTAGACCGTGACGGCTCCTGCAGCGATGATTCTGAGGAACTGGAATAGGAGGAGGAATCAATGTGTACAGACTTGATTCCTGCAATCCTTGGAGTTGGCAGAACACGTACAGCGCCACTCGCAAGATCAGTACCCGGCTGCACAACATTGACCCAATGGGCAGTGAGGGAAAGGTATTGTCCCTGGCCATGGGTGTTAGAACCCTCTTGTTAGGTTTTGTTTCAGTTTGCTGGTCACATGACCTTTTTTCCCTATTTAGTCTGGCTCCGCCCTTCTGGCTTTGCTTGACTTCATTGTATTATCTACTGTTAAGCTAGCCGGGTGCTTAGGTGCCTTAATCTGTGAGTTTTGCTTGATGTTAGGATCACAAAGTATTTATTTTTCTGTTTAATTATCCATGCTACAATTTATGTTAGGACTAGGAGGTGTCCACCTTTTCTCCCAGTCCTAGATCTTGTAGGGATTACTCCCTCGCAACTATAGGTCTTCGTTCACACTAGATGAGGACTTTAGCGGGTCTGGTCGCAGGATCAGGTTCCCCGTTACATCGTAGGGATTCAGCTTAGTTGTATTGTAGGGACAGAATTCCCTTCTTTCCTTACTGGTTGTAGCAGATCATAACAATGGGTACTGGTCCACGCATCGGTGGTCAGGTGGACCTTGCTACTGAGGGCTTTTAGTAGCGCATGTTTAATTTTTCCCTCAACATGCTTTTGCAGACCAGGGACGGCTTGCCTGCTGAAATGAAATCGGCTTGGCACATTGTATTGTGGGATTGACAATGATATTCAGTTACGGAAACTGTCTGTCTCCACAGCCTGAATCACAGCATTTCAAGGGACAGGAGTTTTGCAATGCCAGCATTCAGAGCCTGTGCTCGTGCATGGTTTGCGGAGTATGGCCGTCTTTTATCCCATGCCTGTGCTACCGCTGGCTGTTTTGTGGCCTGGGAGTGTGAGGATGACAGGGAACTTGCTGCTGTGTGTGGAATAACAGTTTGTCTCTGGACAACAGTGGCCGAGGTTCTTCCATGGCGATCCTGTGAGGAAGCATAACCAGCTGTGTGTGAGCTCGATGAAGAGGCTTCAACACAACCTGAAGATGTAGGTGCTGCTGTAGGTTGGCCTACATCTCCAGTGTGTCTTTGTAACTCAACTACGTGCTTTGTCCGCACATGTTTCCACATATTTGTGGTATTGAGGTGACTGACACTTTTAGCTATTTTTAATTTTTGATTACACAGCTTGCATTTCACATAGCAAATATCATGTGCAAGTGTGTGAAAAAAAGGACCACGCAGTGCAAGTCCTGGGAGCGCACGTTTTGACTTTTGGAACACAACTGCTCCGAACAGGTGCCAAACTGGAGGCTACAGGCAACCGAGTCTGCAGCCTAACTCTCCCTCCTGTTTGTACCGTTGGGGCAATGTCTTCCTCTATCTTCCTTCTATCACTAACCATTTCTCTAGGCCTCTCCCAGCTTTCAACCAAAGTACTGGTTCTCACCCACAAAGCTCTCCACAGTGCAGCACCCCTCCTACATCTCCTCCCTCATTTCTATCTATCGGCCTAACCGACTGCTGCGCTCTGCAAACGACTTTCGACTAACCTCTGCACTAATACGTACCTCCCACTCCCGACTCCAAGACTTCTCCTGCTCTACGCCAATCCTCTGGAATGCTGTACCCCAAGAAATTAGGACTATCCACAATTTGCATGGTTTCAGGCGCTCCCTCAAAACACATTTGTTCAGAGCGGCTATCACATTCACTAATCAAAGTCATTCTATGTAATTCTGTGTAAGTGTGTGTGTGTTCTTAGCCCATTCACTATCTCCATCCCTCAGTCCCTTAAGATGGCTGGAACATCATTGTAAATGCACCATTGTATATAAACACCTATACTTTGTATCTCCCCCATCTCATTGTACATTGTAAGCTGTCACGAGCAGGGGCGACTTATTTAGCTTAAATTATTGTATTGTTAACGTTGTACTTATGACTTGTGTTCTGAAACTGCTAAACTGTAAAGCGCTGCGGAATATGATGGCGCTATATAAATAAATATTATTATTATTCCTCTGAGCTGCTCCCACCACCTTCCTGTTCTTCATGCCATGTTGGGTATTGGACTCATCATCTCCACTACCCTCTTCAACACCTGCTGTTGGGTGGTCTGGCCAGCACCATGCTCAACAGAAACTGGCACCTGGGTCTCATCATCATCATCAGATGCGTTCTGCGGTGTGCTGACCATCGGCACTGTCTCACCCGCCTCTTCAGATTCAGAGAGACACAGCTGTTGCGCATCACTGCATACTCCCTCTTCTTCACATTACAGAATGCTGCTTGCTGGGCCCCTGTTTGCAAGCCAATAGATTCTGAGAACAGAAGCAGACACTCAGCTGGCTCCTGTACAGAACTCTCTGACTGCCTGGGCAATTTGCCAGGCGGTGAAGAGACAGATGGTTGCCCAACAGTGCTGTGGTCCTGAGAGGAGGTGGAAGCAATTGAAGTCGATGCATTGGCTGAGATCCAAACAACAACGGCTTTAATTTGTTCTTCCCGCAGCAGGGGGTACTCCGAGCTCCTACAAAAGTGCGCATAAAGGAACGCTCACGGCCCGGGGAAAACTGGTGGATGCTGTGTCACTGGGGGCCGCAGCAGCCACAGAATCCCCACGTCCTCTCCCTGAAGAAACTCCACGACCACGTGCCTTACTCCCTGCCTTCTTCATCTTGGTAGATTGATAAAGAAAGTCTGAAAAGTTATAAGGCCTAAGTGTGGTTATTCCGCAGAGACTGCAGTGAACACTGCACACAACTGTTCAGTAGTGTGAAAGGCCCCTTTGTGTACTTCTATAGTGTTTGCAACCAATGTATTGTATACGGATGGAAGCGCGTCACACTAATAGATTTATTTATTTGTAATAGAGTGGAGCAGCAACAATTAGAGAAAAATTTCAAGGATGTGCCAGTGACACACGCTCAGCAGACTACAACCAGCAGTGGTTGAAGAACTAACTGGAGCGTGATCTGCACTCCAAAAAGGAAAACCTCAGACTACAGTGAACACTGCACACAACTGTTCACTACCCAACGCGTCTCAGCAGGAAGGCAGTCTGTGCGTCAAAACAAAGGCGCAAGCATACATCCACGTACCCTGTTTATAAAGCTATATAAAAAAAATTATGTAGTAGTGACGCACACTTTATTGAGGTACAGTATTACATCGCCATTCACCATCTGTGGCTATGCAGTCTCATCTATATATACCTTATCTATCCGTTGTCATGCTTGCAAGTCGACAGTCAGGCATAAATAGCAATTTTCACTATGCACTATGCACTTTTTAAAGGTTATGTTTGTTAATAAACATGATTATTGCCACATATTATGAGTATTACATGATGGAAATTGTATAATTTTGTATAAACTGTTTAGTGACATTATTCAGCAAATGTAACATTTTAGTAATGTCACAGATAACTTGTAATGCTGATGATGTTTTGAAGTCAGACATTCATTGTCTATACAATAAAAATGGTGTACATACTGTTACTTATCCATCATTAATGGATTCAGATATGTACTTGTATGCTTTTATGTACAACCGTATAGCAGATTCCTTAACTAATTTATTTTGTGGTTTGCATTGCTGTTCAACATGTTAATGTATGTGTTTATGTTTGTCAATTCTTTATTTATCTAGATATTAGTTTAAATGAAATCATCATCTTATGGTAGTAAAGGTTATCTTTCTCTTGTTTGAAGTATAGACATTTAAAATTGACAGGTAACAAGGAAATTACTTTATCTAGTATTTAAACATCCTCCTTGACCCTGGGCTCCAACACCGCCAGTTGTTGCTCGGAAGTGCTGTTAGCACAGTCAACACTTGCTCCTGTGTTACTGGGGTTCAGTAACGTCAGCTGGTCCTCGGTTGTGCCATTGGCTCTTTTCCTTCTGCTGCCCCTCCGGGTTCCAGTACCGTCAGCTGGTTCTCCGCAGTGCCTTTGGCCTAGGTGCCTCCATCTTGGTATCCGAGTTCCAGCAACGTCTGCTGGTC
Source organism: Oophaga sylvatica (assembly GCA_033576555.1). Classification (NCBI taxonomy): domain Eukaryota; kingdom Metazoa; phylum Chordata; class Amphibia; order Anura; family Dendrobatidae; genus Oophaga; species Oophaga sylvatica. The sequence goes on from JARQOD010000008.1 coordinate 70,292,237, forward strand.
CTTGTAGTGCTTTGGAGCACAGGTACCTCCTGCTTAGTAACCGTGTCCCAGTAACGTCAGCTGGTCCTCGGTTGTGCCATTGGCTCTTTTCCTTCTGCTGCCCCTCCGGGTTCCAGTACCGTCAGCTGGTTCTCCGCAGTGCCTTTGGCCTAGGTGCCTCCATCTTGGTATCCGAGTTCCAGCAACGTCTGCTGGTCCTTGGTAGTGCTTTGGAGCACAGGTACCTCCTGCTTAGTAACCGTGTCCCAGTAACGTCAGCTGGTCCTCGGTTGTGCCATTGGCTCTTTTCCTTCTGCTGCCCCTCCGGGTTCCAGTACCGTCACCTGGTTCTCCGCAGTGCCTTTGGCCTAGGTGCCTCCATCTTGGTATCCGAGTTCCAGCAACGTCTGCTGGTCCTTGGTAGTGCTTTGGAGCACAGGTACCTCCTGCTTAGTAACCGTGTCCCAGTAACATCAGCTGGTACAAGATTGTGCTACAAATACAAGATACGGAACAAGAGACACAAGAACAATAAGCAGAAGATCTAAAAGCAGAAGAACATGAAGTATAAGACCAAAATGAAGAGCAAAATATATGCTCTAAATTCTAAGCAGAAGAAGACTAAGCAGTGTATGGGGGTGAGTCCGTTCCTCCTCGTGGTGCCCTGGAAAATGCCTGCTGCTGCAGGCTAAACTGAACACGGACAAATACTGTTGTAATTTAAATCTTTTGTGACAGCAAGAACGGAAGGATGAAAAATTCATACTTTGACAGATTACAAGTACAGGATTCTCTGTCACAAATAAGAATATGATGAAGAAGATGAAGCAGAATATGAATAAGAATAATAGTTTAATAAGAAGAATATGAGTAATGTTAACAAAGATGAATAGCAAGAAGTTTAAGAAGAAGATAAAGAAGGTGAAGATGAAAAATAATTTGATGAAAAAGATGATGCTGCAGAAGATTATGAAGGAGAAAGTGTGTGAAAAGTTAAAAAGGTGAAGATGAAGAGCATGGAAGTTGTGTAATATACATATTTGCCAAAATATAAAAAACGTTAACATTGTCAATTTCTTCGTCAATCCGAACATCTTTAAAAAAAAAATATTTATGCTATTCCATTTGATTGGGTTAAACATCTATGCCTTTAATGTCTCCTCAACCTTCCACAATACATTCTACATTACTCTTTGTTGTTTTCCTTCATGTACAATTAACCAACAAGGCAAGAATGGGTTTTTTTTAATTTCGATATTTTGTTCCCATAGACTTACATGGGACTTCCGGTATCGATATCGGGTATCGCCGATATTTTAGTGATATCGGCGATACCATTCCGATTCCGATACTTTAGGATATCGGAAAGTATCGCTCAACTCTACTGGTCAACTTTTAACCCTTATAACTTCCTAACAAAAAAAAATGTTGTTCCAAAATTGTGCTGATGTAAAGTAGACATGTGGAAATGTTATTTATTAACTGTTTTGTGCCACATAACTCTCTGGTTAACAGAATAAAAATTAAAAATGTAAAAATTACAAAATTTTCAAAATTTTCCCGCCAAATTTCCATTTTTTCACAAATAAACGCAAAAATTATCGACCTAAATTTACCACTAACATGAAGCCCAATATGTCACGAAAAAACAATCTCAGAATCGCTAGGATCCGTTGAAGCGTTCCTGAGTTATTACCTCATAAAGGGACACTGGTCAGAATTGCAAAAAATGGCAAGGTCTTTAAGGTCAAAATAGGCTGGGTCATGAAGGGTTAATACCTTATGCACACAACAATACAATGTGTGATGACAGTTTATTATATATAGCACACTTATTGCCCCAAACAAAGGTAATCAGACTGATTGAAAGATCCCAGTAAAATGCAGAGGACCTAAAGGTACTGCCACAACTAAACAATCCCGCTAGCGATCACAATAACGACGCATACTAATGCGATCGCTAGCGGGATTGTTTCTATATCGCTAAATGCGGCCACATTTAGCGATATAGTTAACGACGCTATCGCCGTTAGCGATCTTCTTAACGACTTTAGCGGTACAAAAGTACCGCTAAATCGCTAAGAAAAGGTGCCACACAGCGATTAGATACTTACCCAGCGGGAGCGCCGACGAGAAAATAGGGTCCGGAGCGATTCCAGCGACGAGCGAGATCACAGCAGGAAGCTCGTCGCTGGAAGCTGCCGCACTGAACAACATCGCTAACAGGATCGCTAAATAGTGACGTTTTTTAGCGATCCCGTTAGCGATATTGTTTAGTGTGGCATACCCTTAAGTGTGTGGTAACACAGCAGGAATCTCTGACAGAGAGGAAAATCCCAAATCAGTTGTATGCACCAAGAATCAATACAATCAAATAGGTAGATAAGTCATAATTACCAAATAAATGATCAGAGTGCTCGTGGCGTCCCCTCACCCCGACGTGCATTTCGCCGTCACTCCTTGTTAATCTCCCCCCAATTTTTGAAAGGCCTTTTCTTAACAATCCTTTCAAGTCTGCGGTTATCCCAGTTACTTGTGCACATAGCCTTACAGAATTTCACAATGATGGTCTACCTGTAGGATAAGTCGTGTGTGATCAGTAGGAGTCTGAACACCAGGATCCTCACTGATTAGATCATTGTCACTGACTGCCACACAGTCCCATTTAAGACTGGGTCTCACATAGCGATACACCAGCGATCCCGACAACGATCAGGATCGCTGGTGTATCGCTACATTATCGCTGCTGAGCTGCCAAACAGGCAGCTCAGGCAGCGATCAGTACAAGCGACACTGTGGGTAACATCGCTAGTTACCCCCAGTGTACCTTGGATACCAGCGCCCTGATGCAGGGAGCTGGTAACCAAGGTACACATCGGGTTTCCAGGCGCTGCGCGGTGCCTGGAAACCCGCTGTGTACCTTGGTTACCAGCTCCCTGCTTCAGGGAGCTGGTATCCAAGGTACACAGCGGGTTTCTAGGCACAGTCCCGCGCCTGGAAACCCGCTGTGTACCTTGGTTCCAGCGGATCGCTGGTCTCCCGCCTGTCACACGCAGCGATGCGTGCCTGTGAGCGGGAGACCAGCGATCAAAAAAATGTCCTGACATTTCAGCGACGATCAGCGATACCCGGCAGGGGGCTGATCGTCGCTGAATGTCACACACAGCGATATCGCTGGTGAGCTCGCTGCTGCGTCACAAAACTAGTGACTCAGCAGCGATCTCGCTAGCGAGATCGCTATGTGAGATGGGGGCTTTATCCTTGGGGGCCAGTTTTTCACAGATCCTAGTTTGATGGCCCATTCTATCCAACATTATGTCCCCATTAAACTCTTTTCCTCAGTTGACTTTCCCAGATAATAGCCATAGGTATGAGTACATTTTCTGTAGGACACTACAGAATATGTAATAAATATATGTGGCCATGTCCCTCGTAATTGTCCTGGCGTTATGTATTGTTCAGATGTTTCTAAACATCCTGAATCAGATCATCTATGCGGTTTGCTTGAATTGCCTCTGTATTTTCAATGTCAATTTCCCATTAAGGCATCAAGAATTTAGCCATATTCCTGACATTCTGTAAAGAGAGGTTTGAAAGCGTTGATGTCTGCAGGCAACCAGTCATTTACTGAGTTGATAACATTTCACATAAAGCCATTTTCACAACAAAGTGAATCAAAGCCTTTTGTTAATTGCTACTACAACATTGGTTTAGAATTTGTGTGTGTGACGGATTGGAAAACATGGTGATTTTGAATGATCTGTGTGTGAAGTGCCGCTTCAATCTCATTCAATCCTATTTGCTTATGAAGAGGTTTGCGGCTAAAGTTTATTTAGATATTGTGGTTACAATTGCTGGGACTTAGAAGTGTATAATTGTAATTACTTTGCAGTTGATTTTAATAAATAAATCTGATAATTTGAACACTTGGCTTAAAGCTCTTTTTAATAGGGATTTGTTTTGCAAATTAAAAGGCTGCAACAAAGAAGATGAAATCTATTCTTCCTTCCTTTTTATGAAATTAGGCTGTCTTCTTTTAGCGTTTGATTCTCAATACGGGTTATTTTTTGTAAGGGCCGGGGTGTGTAAATGACACATTACTCAAGTCAAGTTTCTGTATACAGTTTAATTTCATTATTTCTTTTTTTTTTTTAATTTTTTGCATGTGAGCAAGAAATAGTCTGAAAATATTAGTTTTCACTCTGAATAGTAGAATAGGCTAATATTTTTTGAAAATCTCTATTCAGCTTTGGTGTAAAGACTGAGGCAAGGTTGACAGAGCCATTTCCAATACAGTATATGATTTTGACATAGGCAACTAAATAACACAAAACAGACTAATATTTTCTGCTTCGTGCACCTTACTTTCCAGCTCTGTTGCGTTGACTGGGACAAGGCAAATAGAGCTATCTCAATGTATACCGCTTTCACATTGGCCATTAGAGCACACAGAAGAGGCTAATATATTTATGCCTTCTGCAACTTACTATCCAGTTCTATATAGACTGGGGCAAGAACTAACAGAGCCATCTCAATATATAAAATTATCACATTGGGCAGTAGAGCACACACAAGAGGTTAGTATTTTCTCCTTTCTGCTGTATTGAAAGAAGTTATGAAGTGGTGAACCTATGACCACCAATGCTAAGGTTAAGTTCAGACAGAGATTGAACTTTGGCGATCAGTCATGTCTTTAAATTTCAACTCACTTTTTAATTCTGATGTATGACAGAACAGTAGCACTGTACACACAGGGCTTTAAAAACTGGTCCTCCAATAGTATTTGGCTTCTTGATTTGGGCAACCCCTTTAACTGATGGAGTCCTTGACATAGTGACCTACCTCATTTATATCCCTATTTAATTTAAATGGAGTAAATGACCATTGCTTGGGCAGATTGGACTTAAAGTGCGATGAAATCAAGGGTGAAAGAAGATGTGAAGTTTAGACGGGCATTGAACTTTGCAGAATAGTCACATCAGAATATTGCAGACTAGACTGGCTCCAGGTGCAGCTCCATGTGCTCATCCGCACAAGGGTTAACTATTTACATGCAGTAACTTTTACCAGACTAGGACATGCTGAAATTTTCTTCATGTGGACCTGGGGTTCGTGTGGAAATTGTACATGTGCACTATCCCAAAGACTAGAATCATTGAATGTTTAGAATCATAGAATGTTAGAATCATAGAATGTTAGAGTTTGAAGAGACCTCCAGGGTCATCGTGTCCAACCCCCTGCTCAATGCAGGGTTCACTAAACCATCTCAGACAGATGTCTGTCCAATCTCTGTTTGAAGACTTCCATTGAAGGAGAACTCACCACCTATTGTGGCAGCCTGTTCCACTCATTGATCACTCTCACTGTCAAAAAGATTTTTCTAATATCTAATCTGTGTCTCCTCCTTTTCAGTTTCATTCCATTTCTTTTTGTGTTTCCATGTGCAAATGAGAATAATGATGATCTCTCTACAATGTGACAGCCCTTAAGATATTTGTAGACAGCTATTAAGTTTCCTTTTAGCCTTCTTTTTTTGCAAGCTAAACATTCCCAGATATTTTAACCGTTATTCGTGGGACTACATTTGGTCTGTGAGTTCTCTGTATGGGATCTGCTGCACACATAGACTGCACACAGACCAAAAATGCGTGAAAGTACTCCAAGATGCAAGATAGTTTAACTTCCATGGATTTAAAAGGGTTGTCTAGGACTTAAAGTTTTCCCACTTACAAAACTTAATTTTATTCACTAGATCTTGGACCGAAAATAAGGTCCACAATAGGAAGTGATAAAGTAAAATGTTCCTGTGCTGAGATAATCTTATAAATGTGCCCCTGCTGTTTACTGTGTAATGCTGTGTCTGACCTTCCAGGAACATGGTCTGATCATACCACAGCACCTGGGCAGGGGAAGAAGCAAAAGGGTATACAAACATTACAGCAGAGGATCACAGCTGATTCTTACTGTGAGGTAAAACATTTCACTTCCTGTTTTTAATCAATGTTTTATCTCACAGAAAGAATCAGCTGTGATCCCAATCTGTTCTATCTGTATACTCTTTTGGCGCCCTCCCTGCCCAGGAGCTGTGGTATGATCAGACCATGTCTCTGTACGGTCAGACACAGACATTACACAGTACACAGCAAGGGCACATTTATAAGATTATCTCAGCACAGGAACATTTTTTTAACACATTCACTTGTGGATCTTATTTTTATTGCAAGATCTAGTGAATAAAACTAACTTTTGTTTGTGGGACAACCCCTTTAACAATTGTTGACCTATTAACTAGATAGGCTATCCTCGTCATCATCATTATGTGAACAATGGGAGTCCGACACCCAGCACAACTGCTGATCAGCTGAAATCTGCCCTGACAGTGGACATATATAAGTCATCATGGGGCGGAGCACACCAGCTTTTACACCGCTTAGTGGCCACTGCAATGTACTACAATTAGTTAACATTTCACTTGAATGAATGATTGAGTCCTAGACTAGTATTCCTTTCCACTGTAAGTAAACACTCTAAATTCTTATTAAATGACAGCAAACAGAGATCTTGGAAGTATATGGGAAAATTATCTAACTCTTCACTACAGAAAAAATCACCTATTTGCTTAACCCCTTAATGTCCACTGATATGCCCAGTCTGTCATGGCAGATGTCATTCCGGCACCAGGGCGGACTGTGCACGTCATGCCTTTGAACTACCACTGCTGTAAACACGCAGTGGTAGTTCAGTGCCGACAGCTGTCTATGACAGCTGACAGGCACGGCAAGAAGTCGGTCCCCACACCCAGATCGCTGTGATTGGTCATCAATCTGACTGAACAAACACAGCAGCGATCAGGCAGGAGATGCTGAAATTTCAGCTTCTCCTGCCCGATCAGTGCAGGAGCTCAGAGCTTCAGTGGCCGAGCTTCCTGCACTGACAGCCGGGAGCGGCGTCTGCTGTTAACACCCTGACTGCTGCGATCGAGCGTGATCGCAGCGTTTAGGGGGAGGCAGAGGTCGGGAGATCCCTCTTTCTCATATTGATGTCCCCGCAATGTAATTGCAGGGCCTGATCTCAGCCATGATGACCCGGGGTTGTCATGACAACTCCCGGGTCATCCAGCGGCGGAAAGCCTGTGAGACCATGCTCACATCATGGTCTCAGAAGCTTTTAGCATAGGGGTCTAATATATTGCAATGCTGGAGCATTGCAATGTATTATGCCAGCAATCAAAAGTGAAAGTGAAAGACCCATAAAGGGACTAGGTAAAAAAAAACATTTTTTTAAAAAAATGTAAAAAAAAATATTTTAAAAATAATTTTAAAAATTCCCCTAATAAATACACATTTAAGTAAAAAAAATGTTTGGTATCGCTGCATCCATAAAAATCCCATCTATAAAAGCGTCACATTAGTTAACCCCTTCAGTGAACTCCGTAAAAAAAAAAACACATAAAAGCAGCAAATTATTCTTTTTCCAAGTGGTATCATCATACTGCTTGGAAAAAGTGCAATAGCATGCGTCAAAAAGACGGATATAAATAAACATAGCACCGCTGAAAACGTCATCTTGTCCAGCAAGAAACAAGCTGCTATACAGCATCATCAGCGAAAAAATAAAAAAGTTATAGCTCGCAGAATAAACTGATGCAAAAATAATTATTTTTTCTATAAAAGTTTTTATTGTGTAAAAAAACGCCAAAACACAAAAAAAATATAAATGAGGTATCGCTGTAATCGCAGTGACCTGAAGGATAAAGCTGCTTTATCAATTTTACCACATGCGGAACGGAGGAAAAAAAAAAACAATTCCAGAATTGCTGGGTTTTGTTCATTCTGCCTCCACAAAAATTGGAATAGAAAGCAATCAAAAAACGTTATGTGCCCGAAAATGGTACCAATAAAAACGTCAACTCGGCCCACAAAAAAACAAGCGTGCACATGACTCTGTCGGCCAAAATATGGAAAAATTATAGCTCTCAAAATACGGCAAAGCAAAAATATCTTACAAAAAAAGCGTCTTTTAGTGTGTGACAGAAGCTAAACATGAAAAAGAGTATAAATCTGGTATCGCTGTAATCGCACCGATCCGAGGAATAAATTCGCCCAATCACTAATACCGCACGAGGAACGGCGTAAAAAATAAAACCAATTCTTCACCTTTTGTGGATTTGTTCATTGTGCCTCCCAAAGATCGCAGTAAGGCAATCATAGTGGTTTACCCCCACATATGGGGTATCAGCGTACTCAGAAAAATTGCACAACAACTTTGGGGGTCTAATTTCTCTTGTTACCTTTGTGAAAATAAAAATTTTGGGGCAAAAAGATCATTTTTGTGGAAAAAAATTATTTTTTTATTTTCACGGCTCTATGTTATAAACTTCTGTGAAGCACTTGGGGGTTCAAAGTGCTCACCACACATCTAGATAAGCTCCTTGGGGGTCTAGTTTCCAAAATGGTATCACTTGTGGGGGGTTTCCACTGTTTATGCACATCAGGGCTCTGCAAACGCAACATGGCGTCCGATCTCAATTCCAGCCAAAAAAGTTAAATGGCACCCGTTCCCTTCCGAGCTCTGCCATCCGCCCAAATAGTGGTTTACCCCCACATATGGGGGATCAGCATACTCAGGACAAATTTCACAATAACTTTTGGGGTCCTGTTACCCTTGGATAATAAAAATTGGGGGTGAAAAGATCATTTTTGTGGAAAAAATATGATTTATTAATTTTACAGCTCTACGTTATGACATTCTATGAAGCACTTGGGGTTCAAAGTGCTCACTACACATTAAGATAAGTTCCTTGGGGGGTCAGTTTCCAAAATGGGGTCACTTGTGGAGGGTTTCCACTGTTTAGGTACATCAGGGGCTCTCCAAACGCGACATGGCGTCCGCTCTCGATTCCAGCTAATTTGACATTCAAAACCTCAAATGATGCTCCTTTCTTTCTGAGCACTGCCGTATGCCTAAAGATTGGTCTTCCGCCACACATGGGGTATCGTTGTACTCAGGAGAAATTGTACAACAAATATTGTGGTTCATTTTCTCCTGATACCCTAGACAAAATAAAAAAAATTGTGTCCGAAAAAAAAAATTGGGGGAAAAAAAGTTAAATGTTCATTTTTTCCTTCCACATTGCTTCAATTCTTGTGAAGTACCTAAAGGGTTAATAAACTTCTTGACTGTGGTTTTGAACACCTTGAGGGGTGCAGTTTTTTGAATGGTGTCACTTTTGGGTATTTTCTGTCATATTGACCCCTCAAAGTCACTTCAAATGTGAGGTGGTCCCTAAAAAAAATGGTTTTGTAAATTTTGTTGGAAAAATGAGAAATCACTTGTCAACTTTTAACCCTTATAACTTCCTAACAAAAAAATTTTGGTTCCAAAATTGTGTTGATGTAAAGTAGACATGTGGGAAATGTTATTTATTAACTAGATTTTGTGACATATCTCTCTGATTTAAGGGAATAAAAATTATAAGTTTGAAAATTGAAAAATTTTTAAAAATTTTCGACATATTTCTATTTTTTTCATAAATAACCACAAGTTATATGGTAGAAATTGTACCACTATCATAAAGTACAATATGTCACGAAAAAACATTCTCAGAATCAGCGGGATCCGTTGAAGCCTTCCAGAGTTATAAGCACATAAAGTGACAGTGGTCAGATTTCAAAATTAAGGCCTGGTCATTAACCTACAAAATGGCTTGGTCCTTAAGGGTTAAAGCAGAACACTCCCTTTAAGGAGATATTCTCCAAACAACGCATCCATCATATAAAATTGCACAAGTGAAAATATATAAATTAATACATAGACTTCCCCATCTGTCACTTTCATCTGTACTATTTCCACTGGTTGATTTTTGCTCATTAAGATGAACTATTATCTTTTCCTTCAGGGCTTTGCTGAAATATGGTTTCTTTAGCGTTCAATTTTGACAGATCTGGCAAAAAAAATCTGTGGTTGCTCTGATATTCCTGAGAGGCTGCACTTTCGCTGACCTTACATTCTTGTTTAAAACAACAATATCAATAAACAATCCGTTTATTTTTTTTATGATTTTTTTCCTTACTGTTCTACAAAAATATTGACTTCAACATAATCAATTCATTAAATGACCATTGAGCCCTATGAGATATGGATATTTCTCTTTGTAGGCTGCGCCGGGTGTACAGTGTGATCATTTCATAGTAATTCTATCCAATAAGTATGTAACTATATGAAGCCTGAAGAATAGCTAATATGCATGGGCTTCTATATTAACCCTTTATGTAATGTGTATTATCTTGTAAATGGACTTGATTTTGAAAATCAGGGTATCGGTGTGTGAAATAGCGCACGAGGGCAGTAATTCAACCCAGACAAAATTCGGAACCAAAAACTTTTGGACACAGAACTTTTCATAGGGGCTTGCGCAGACAACTGCTTTAAGGCCGGGGTCACACACAACGTCTAAAAAATCGGATCGTTTTAGTTGGACGATTATCGCACAAAAGTTTCATGAACATTGATCCATCTGTCATCCGATTGTACTGCGATGATGCGATTAAGTCACATCTGAGAGTATGTTTCACATCCGATTGACATCCGACTTGCGAGATTTTGTCAGTGGCTAGCAAAACCGACATATAATGGATCCAAATGAATAGTTTTTAAATCACAAAAGAAAGAATAGATATATACACATAAAATACATATATATATATACAGTACAGACCAAAAGTTTGGACACACCTTCTAATTCAATGATTTTTCTGTATTTTCATGACTATGAAAATTGTAGAATCACACTGAAGGCATCAAAACTATGAATTAACACATGTGGAATTATACATTACACTTTACAAAAAAGTGTGAAACAACTGAAAATATGTCTTATATTCTAGGTTCTTCAAAGTAGCCACCTTTTGCTTTGATTACTGCTTTGCACGCAGAAAAGGTGAACGGATGGACTCTACATGCCTGGTTCCCACCGTGAAGCATGGAGGAGGTGGTGTGATGTGTGGGGGTGCTTTGCTGGTGACATTGTTGGGGATTTATTCAAAATTGAAGGCATAGTGAACCAGCATGGCTACCACAGCATCTTGCAGCAGCATGCTATTCCATCCGGTTTGCATTTAGTTGGACCATCATTTATTTTTCAACAGGACAATGACCCCAAACACACCTCCAGACTGTGTAAGGGCTATTTGACCAAGAAGGAGAGTGTTGGGGTGCTACGCCAGATGACCTGGCCTCCACAGTCACCAGACCTGAACCCAATCGAGATGGTTTGGGGTGAGCTGGACCGCTCACCGCTTCAATTTTGAATAAATCCCCAACAGTGTCACCAGCAAAGCACCCCCACACCATCACACCACCTCCTCCATGCTTCACGGTGGGAACTAGGCATGTAGAGTCCATCCGTTCACCTTTTCTGTGTGCAAAGCAGTAATCAATGCAAAAGGTGGCTACTTTGAAGAACCTAGAATATGAGACATATTTTCCGTTGTTTCACACTTTTTTTGGAAAGTGTAATGTATAATTCCACATGTGTTAATTCATAGTTTTGATGCCTTCAGTGTGATTCTACAATTTTCATAGTCATGAAAATACAGAAAAATCTTTGAAAGAGGTGTGTCCAAACTTTTGTTCTGTACTGTATATAATATATATATTATATATATAATATATCATCGAGATGTATATATATATTATATATATATATATACATATTGTGAGACAGTGAAGGAATATGTGTTGAATGGGGTGTACATTTCACCTAGGTATAAGGGAAATGTGTGGCTTTGTAAACCTAGTGGTAGAGAAAGGTCACTACACCTCACATTCAGCACACACTTGCAGCTCAGGCCTGAAATCACTCAGGTGCTAATTAGGAGACCAGAAGTAGGTGTCTGCAAACACAATCAGAGAGCTGTCTTTAGCCTGGACACAGGGAGGTGTCCCGGCACAAGGAAGCAGTCTCCAGGATTGGGAGCTGTCTTTAGCCTGGACACAGGGAGGTGTCCCGGCACAAGGAAGCAGTCTCCAGGATTGGGAGCTGTCTTTAGCCTGGACACAGGGAGGTGTCCCGGCACAAGGAAGCAGTCTTCAGGATTGGAGCTGTCTTTAGTCTGGTGCAGGAGTACCCCGACACAGGAGTAATCTCAGTGAGAATCCGTGCGAACAGCGGCTGAATAGGAGTGTATCTCTCTCAAGTCTGGACGTTGGATGTGCCTTCAGACACAAGGAGGAGTATCTGTGAAACTCCATACTGGTAACATATATGATATGTGTTGTGTTGGGCCAGGCTGGTAGAGCCGGGACCCGATAGACAGGGAAATCAATCTATGTGTAATTAGTGGCTAGACAAGCCCAGGTTTTCTGTTTATGATTTATTTTTATCTGTTTGCTGTGGACTTTAATAAAGCTGGTTGCGGCCAGTTTTACACCAGAACTGCTGTCTGAATGAACTGTTTTCATGCCATTCTGTCTACCCAGACAGCGATCCTAGAGCTAAATCCCCTGAAAAGCTTACAATTGGTGGAGAATGCGGGCAGCGCAGTGGCTGATACAGTTAGTGCTGGAGTGTGCATGCAGCACAGAGGCTTAGAGACAGCAATAAAGGTGAAGTCTGTTGAAATAGCAGCAGAGAGAAAAAAGTGTGTCAGCAGAAACATCTGTTTGGAGCAGTCTTAAAGAGACAGGAGCCCTAATAGACTTTGCAAAGAAAAAAAAAAAAAAAAAGTGTCTGCACAGCAGAGCTGAATTTTTCTGTGGAAAAAACTGTGGAGTGTGTATGTCTTGAGTGAAGACTGCCGTTGTTAAGACAGAGAACTCTGACAGCATGGATGACAGCATGGAGGCGCTGCTTGAACAAATGGCGCAAGTTAATGTGCAACATAAGACTGCTGTGGTTGAGACAGATAAGTCCGGCAGTATGAGGGAGCTCGTTGAGTACCTGGTACAGGCCCACCAGAGCCTGCAGCAGAGCATGGAGCGGCAGTACCTGCAGCGCCAGCAGGAGTATGACCAGTTGTTGGAGCAGATTGCAGCTTTCAGCACCTCGTCCCCGAGTAATGTTGTAAAAGGCACCTGCGTTGCCTGCAGTAAAGAAGCGGTTGGAGCCTGACGTCGGCCGTCGTGTCGGCATGGTTGAAGAGGTGATAGTGAACCGTTACACCCGAGCATGTCCTCCTGAGGTACAGCCAGAGGTCGGACAAGGAGACCACCAGGACGCCAATCGTCTGGTCAGCCTGATGGAGAAGGCCTTCACCAGCAAAGACTGTCTCCGTGACCAGCCGTCTGAGAGGTCGTCACTTCAGAGTTCCCGGACGCTGAACTCTCGCGGTAAGAGCATTCCAGCTGTTGGGGACATGGGTATGCTGATAAGCGGGTTCAGGCCCGAGGGGACATATGGAGGGTGATTGTGGTGGACAGTGTTGGAGATGTTGTGAAATTGCAGCCGGCTGTTCACTAGAGGGGGAGCCTATGTGCCGTGATGTTGGCAGGTCCCTCTCTCTCTGCGCAGAACCTGTGTGTGTGACCACCGCAGTCGAAGAGATTGGACCACAGGTGTCCCCGGTGGTTGTAAATGACTGCCCAGCACAGGCCCTCTTGGACTCAGAGAGTCCAGTGACTTCCGTATGTGACAGCCTGATTGATAGGGACTTCATCCTGATAAGCACCTGAGTGTGATGTGCATCCATGGAGACACCAAAGTCTACCCAGAGACTGCCGTGGACTTGGTCCCTAAACTCGGGGAGGTTTCATGTGAAGTGGGGGTAGTGAAGAACCTGTGCAACCCGTCATATTGGGTAATGACTTTCCCCAGTCTAAGGATCTCTGGGGAAAGATGTTTTCTGATGGACAGTGTGATGAAGCTCCTACTGAGGGTGCGCATCCCGAGGGCGGAACAGAATGCTAGTGGGCCGTTAAACTTATGTGATAATGATGATGATGATGATAATGATGACCATGATGCTGATGCTGATGCTGATAATGATAATGATGATGATCATGATAGTGATGATAATACTGATCATAGTCATGATAATGTTGTTGATAATAATGATGACTGTGATAGTGATAAATTCCTTTGCAGGTGATGTTGGGAGACGAGGATGGTGGTTCTCGAGAACCGAGTGTCCCTGACTTGCCTGTGTCCTGTGACAATTTTGGGAGTGAGCAGTGGCGAGACCCCACTCTTAGACGGCACAGGAAAATATGATTGTTCTAAATGAGGTTTTCCCAGGAGCCTGGCTCTGAGGAGAGGTTTCCTCATGCTGCCATGGTCAATAGCCTATTGTATAGGGACACTGAAGTCCAGGGAGAGGTCGTGAGTCAGCTCCTAGTACCTGAGCTATATAGAGGTATAGTGCTGGGTTGTCACATAGTCACATACTTGAGGGACCAGATGGTGAAGTTAATGTTGTGAATGACATGTTAACTAAGGTTCCAGATCAGGATGTGAATGAAAATGAATTGTATAACCCTGACAGTGGCAGGATATGAATGAAAATGAATTGTATAACCCTGACAGTGAGCAGGATGTGAATGAAAATGAATTGTATAAACCCTGACGGTGAGCCAGATGTGGCTGAGAGAAGAGGGTCAGATAGTGATAGTGAATCATCTGATGACCATAAAGCAACCAGTGCAAATGAGGAAGGCATGGTAGCACAGGAGGTACGTGAATTTCTGAGGAGAGTCAGCAGAAGTGTTCTGATGTGCAGGGTTGTACTTCTCTGGCCAGGCACTATATCGAAACTGAGCCCGGCCCTAAGGTCAAGATGAAACCGTGCAGGATACCCGAGGCCCGCAGAGAGTATAGGGCCCGGGGGGTACAGGGTAGTGCGGATGCTTCAGATGAAGAGAAAGTTGATGTTGGCAATGACAGTGGTGAGGATGAAGCTGATGAGGGCCATGACTGGTCCAGAGTTCACTGTCTCTGTTGGATTGTTGACCAGCCCTCCGGTCTGGAGAAGAGGGAGGGGATATGTGAGACAGTGAAGGAATATGTGTTGAATAGGGTGTACATTTCACCTAGGTATAAGGGAAATGTGTGGCTTTGTAAACCTAGTGGTAGAGAAAGGTCACTACACCTCACATTCAGCACACACTTGCAGCTCAGGCCTGAAATCACTCAGTGCTAATTAGGAGACCAGAAGTAGGTGTCTGCAAACACAATCAGAGAGCTGTCTTAGCCTGGACACAGGGAGGTGTCCCGGCACAAGGAAGCAGTCTCCAGGATGGGAGCTGTCTTTAGCCTGGACACAGGGAGGTGTCCCGGCACAAGGAAGCAGTCCCAGGATTGGGAGCTGTCTTTAGTCTGGGTGCAGGAGGTACCCCGACACAGGAGTAATCTCAGTGAGAATCCGTGCGAACAGCGGCTGAATAGGAGTGGATCTCTCTCAAGTCTGGACGTTGGATGTGCCTTCAGACACAAGGGGGGTATCTGTGAAACTCCATACGGTAACATATATGATATGTGTTGTGTTGGCCAGGCTGGTAGAGCCGGGACCCGGATAGACAGGGAAATCAATCTATGTGTAATTAGTGGCTAGACAAGCCCAGTTTTCTGTTTATGATTTATTTTATCTGTTTTGCTGTGACTTTAATAAAGCTGGCTGCGGCCAGTTTTACACCAGAACTGCTGTCTGAATGAATGTTTTCATGCCATTCTGTCTACCCAACAGCGATCCTAAGGCTAAAAAGCTTACAATATATTTATAGTTCATAACACTTCTACATATGTAATAGCCACTAATTCAATTGCAGGCTTTTGTGAAATTAGAGAACCCGACATGAAATGACACATGGTTACATACAGTTAATCATGTCATTTCATGTATTTGATGTATGGTTTCACTAACAATTACATGAGTGTATGTGTGCAAAATTTCATACATGTAGGGTTAATTAAAGGTGTAAATTCGTTGAAAAATAATGTGTGGGCTCCCGCTGTATTTTCTCCACCAGACAGGCAAAGCCAGCGAGTGGGAGCAGATAATAATAGCCTAGGGAGGGTGCATTTATTTTGTGCCCCCCCTGGCTACTAACATCTGCCCCCAGCCACCCCAGAAAAGGCAAATCTATAATTAGTGCGCCCTTTCGGGGCACTTAGGCCGTCTATTCCATTGCCTGTAACGGTGGCTAATGGGTTAATAAGGGGGTTAAAGGCACCTTGCTATTGGAAGGTGACTTTAACCCCTTCCCGACCTGTGACCCAGCTATGTTCATGAAAGGGATCGCGTTCCTGCGGTCAAGTGACCGGGGTCACTGAAAGGTCACCCGACCCGCAGGCACAAGACCCTTTGTGCTTCACCACAAGGATTGGCTTAACCCCACGTGGCTACATCGCTCTGATTGGCTGTTAAAACTGAAACAGTGCTCCCTTTATTCCGAGCCCCGACGTTGGCCCAAACAGTGGTTTACCCCCACATATGGGGTATCAGCGTACTCAGGAAAAATGCACAACTTTGGGGGTCTAAATTCTCCTGTTACCCATGGGAAAAAAAATTGGGGACTAAAAAAATTATTTTTGTGGAAAAATGATTTTTTATTTCACAGCTCTGCGTTATAAACTTCTGTGAAGAACTTGGAGATTCAGGCTAAGTGCACACGTTCAGGATTATTTGCGCTTTTTTTCACGGGAAAAATGCTGTCAAAAAACGCATGAATTAAGCATGCTATCATTTAGAATGAATTCCGCAAATTTTGTGCACATGGTGCGTTTTTTTTCCGCGAAAAAAACGCATCGCGGAAAACTAGCAACATGTCCATTAATTTTGCGGATTCTAGCGTTTTTCCCGCTATATTATTGACCTAGAAAGTTCAGGAAAAAATCGCGGTAAAAACGCATCAAATCCGCGCAAAAAACGCACCAAAAAACGCGTAAAAACCCGCGCGTTTTTTACCTCAAAAAAAGTCAGTTTTTTGCTCAGGAATATTCTGCAAACATTCCTGAACGTGTGCACTTAGCCTCAAAGTGCTCACCACACATCTAGAGGAGTTCCTTGGGGGATCTAGTTTCCAAATGGGGTCACTTAGGGGGGTTTCTACAGTTTAGCACATCATGGGCTCTGCAAACGTAACATGACGCCCGCAGACCATTCCATCAAGTCGTCATTTTCAAAACGTCACTACTTCCCTTCCGAGCCCCGACGTGTGCCCATACAGTAGTTTTTCTCCCACATATGGGATATCAGCGTACTCAGGACAAATTGGACAACAACTTTTTGGGGTCTAATTTCTCCTGTTACCCTTGGGAAAATAAAAAAATTGGGGACAAAAAGATCATGTTGTGGAAAAAATATGTTGTTTTTTTTTCATGCCCGGGCGTTATAAACTTCTGTGTAGCGCTTAGGGGTTCAAAGTGCTCACCGCACATCTAGATAAGTTCCGTGCGGTGTCTAGTTTCCAAAATGGGGTCACTTTTTTGGGAGTTTCTACTGTTTAGGCACATCAGGGGCTCTGCAAACTAACATGATGCCCGCAGACCATTCCATCAAAGTCAGCATTTCAAACGTCACTACTTCCCTTCCAAGCCCCAACGGTGCCCGAACAGTGGTTCCCCCCACATAATGGGGTACCAGTGTACTCAGGACAAACTGTACAACAACTTTTGGGGTTCAATTTCTCCTGTTACCCTTGGGAAAATAAAAAATGGGCTAAAAAATGATTTTTGAGAAACAAAAATGATTTTTTTATTTTCACTGCTCTGCGTTTATAAACTTCTGTGAAGCACTTGGGGGTTCAAAGTGCTCACTACACATCTAGATAAGCTCCTTGGGGGGGTCTAATTTCCAAAATGGGGGTCACTTGGGGTTCTGCTGTTTAGGCACATCAGGGGCTCTGCAAACGCAACATGACGCCCGCAGAAACTTTCCATCAAGTCTGCATTCCAAAATGGCGCTTCCTTCCCTTCTGAAACCTTGCCGTGCGCCCAAACATTGGTTTATGACCACATATGAGGTATCTGTATACTCAGGAGAAATTGCCCAACAAATTTTAGATCCATTTTATCCTGTTGCCCATGCAAAAATGAAAAAAATTGATGCTAAAATAAAATTTTTGTTGGAAAAATTAAAATGTCCATTTTTTCCTTCCACGTTGCTTTAGTTCCTGTGAAGCACCTGAAGGGTTAATAATCTTCTTGAATGTAGTTTTGAGTAGCTTGAGGGGTGCAGTTTTTATAATGGTGTCACTTTTGGGTATATTTCTACCATATAGACCCCTCAAAGAGACTTCAAATGTGAGGTGGTCCCAAAAAAAGTGGTTTTGTAAATTTTGCTGTAAAAAATGAGAAATCGCTGGTCAACTTTAAACCCTTATAACATCCTAACAAAAAAAAATTTGTTTCCAAAATTGTGCTGTTGTAAAGTAGACATGTGGGAAATGTTATTTATTAACTATTTTGTGTCACATAACTCTCTGGTTTAACAGAATAAAAATTCAAATTTGAAAATTGCGAAATTTTCAAAATTTTCGCCAAATTTCCATTTTTTTCACAAATAAACGCAAAAAATTATCGACCTAAAATTTACCACTAACAATGAAGCCCAATATGTCACGAAAAAAATTCTCAGAATCGCTAGGATCCATTGAAGCGTTCCTGAGTTATTACCTCATAAAGGGACACTGGTCAGAATTGCAAAAAATGGCAAGGTCATGAAGGGGTTAAGCCAGGCTAATAATTGAGAGTTGTCAATTAGACAACTCACAATTATTAATCCTATTGTATGAAATAAAAATAAAACACACACACTTTAATTAAAAATCATTTTAATGAAATAAAACACAGTTTTTGACCATATTTTATTGTACTGATATTCCTTCGATTCCCTTGTTCTCCTGTAATAAAAAAAAATTATAAAACAACATTATTCTTACCTATCCAGCGCTCAGTCAGGTCCAACGCTGTAATCCTTCACAAAGGTTAACATGTTTATTGAGGGGACCGGAGCTAATGCTGACAGCCTCGCAGTAAACCCCCGAATGAATCATTTCTTCTCCCGGCTGACAGGAGAGGAAGTGATTAGTGTGGGAAGCTTAATTGATTGTTTCCCAGGCTAATCAGTTCAGTTCAGGTCAGCCGGGGACACCGCACAGCATCAGTGACGTCAGAGGGAGTCCCCGGCTGACCTGAAGTGAACTGATTAGCCTGGGAAACAATCAATTAAGCTTCCCACACTAATCACTTCCTCTCCTGTCAGCTCTATGGAGCGACTCGGTCAGATGAAAAAAATCAGACATATGCACGGCCCTATAGAATAACATTGGTCTGAATGCGATCAGATACAGTCGTCTGCACAAGCAATCACCATTATTCCTTTGGCTGCTCTGTCCATTTTCTGGGATTGTGGGAGCTTCATTTCTCTACGTGACTGAGACCAGAACTTTACAAGGAATGCTACTGATCCAAGCATCCACAGAGATTTTCAGGAGTCCTGCTTTCATATGTAATTGAAAGGGATTATGATTACTTACATGCGGTACATCTTCAAACTATTGGAAATTCCGGCTGTCCAATCCATCTGTATGAGAAGGCACACTAGTGGCTGGGGAAAAGGAGCTGCTGCTGCACATGCACGGCCAATGCCCTGCTGAACACCCGATAGGGAGGAGAGAGGATGTGGAAAGTAGCTCCCAACTTTTGAAGAGCAGAAAGTTGTCAAATTTTGGCCATGGCCCAATCCACGCCAATTTACCATTATATTGCATCCTGGCAGGAGGAGATGCCAGAGGTGCAATGTCAGTGAGGAAAGTTCAGCAGACGCCCGAGACTGCAGGATGTAGACACAAATCTGGGACTTTCCTCTCTATCCTGGACAGTTGGAACTAGAGATGAGTTGATCATTTCATGGTCTCTGGTCCAGCGTCCAGGTAAGTGGTGCCTTATAGCTGCACAGGAGACCACGAATTTCTAACCTTCCTGCGTCCCTGAAGCATTTTTTATTAGCCCGTCATGGTGCGATGTCATCTGTGTGCCCTGCTCTACTCTAGTTGGGACCTGTGAATTATTTTTTGTTTATTCATCCACAGTCGGAGCCGCCAGAACTTTTATGTAGCTTCACTTATGATAGGTGTCGCCACCAAACAATGCAATAACAAACTTCTCTAATTATTGCTTCATTTGTTTAGACATTTTCCCCCCATTTGATGCATTTTTCGTGCATATTTAAAGCAGTATTTGAATGCGTTTTTTTATAGAACTGGAAAGCTTTGATTCTGCACTTAAAAAGTAAGTGCAGTTTTTAGATCACAGCGGCACAGTTTTCATTAAGTCACATCCACTTTGCTTGGACAGTAAAACGAAGCAGACTTTCTGTGCAAAAAAACAGCAAAAAATATGCATTTACGTTACATGTGAACATGTCCTAAATGTCTGAGCAAAGTGGATGTGATTCTATGAAATCTCAGCCCTCGGGGCATCTAAAGAAGCTGCTGAACTCTGATTTTTTTCTTAAAAGGCTTCTTCTGAAAATAAACAACATTGCATTTGTAAGAGTAGAATAAAAAATTTTCAGCACTATTAGAAAACATTAAAAACTGCTTTATATGTGCACCAAAATCGCATCAAATAAGGGGAAAACGCACAAAAGAAAGGCAGCAAATACGCAATAATCAGAGAAATTGTTATTGCATTGTGTGGTGCAAACACCTGCAGAAACACCTGCAGAAAAAAAAAGCAGTAGAGAAAATGCAGCAGTTATTCTATGTGTGAACACGACCTCAGCGTTACATTTTTACAACATTTTTTTATGGGTTTAATAGAGTTAAAATATCAAGCACACCATTTAAATTAAATATTGTGTGGGAAACGGTGAAGGAGCCACACCTCGCCACCTCGTCTAACGTCAATATTATGTCAGCGGGATCACGTGGTAAGGTCTAACCACTTGTGCCAAAATGATGTTCCACACCCCCTAGGGACAGCTTGGTACAGTTTTACACAGACATCCCCACCTTGTCCTCATGGGTCCAGGGATGTATGGGGAGTGAGAGAAAGTGGCCCACGCAGTCACTGATGTGGCACCACACTCACCCACAACCTTGACAGGCTGAGAGGCCCCTTTTTTCCCAAAACCTGTCTGATGACTGCAGCAGACCCCCACTAATAAAGGCAGGGGAAGCACAGCACATAACTCCTTTATGAAATCTTAGCTGGCTGAACAAAGGACTGGGCTGCATGGCTTGGATCCACAGGGGTCTTCCTGTAGAACGTTGCATACCAGCTGCTAGTTAAGGGTGTGTGAATCCTTTGTTTGAGCTGGCCAGGTGTCATGTTACCAAAGCATGTGCTGAAGGACTTTTTATAATTCAATATCCAATAGTACAACCCCTGGCAAAAATTATGGAATCACCGGCCTTGGAGAATGTTCATTCAGTTGTTTTATTTTGTTGAAAAAAAACAGATCACAGACATGGCACAAAACTGAAGTCATTTCAAATGGCAACTTTCTGGCTTTAAGAAACACTAAAAGAAATCAAGAACAAATAATGTGGTAGTCAGTAATGGTTATTGGTGGATTCTTGAGAGACTGTAAGGGTGGTGAACTGTGCTGTTGCGTTCCTGCCCCTGAAGACACCAATTGCATCATGGCTATTATGTCATGCGTTTTTGTATATATTGTGTCATGTGAATTGTATTGCATTGTGGTGCTTGCCTGTGTAATGTACACAGTATGATGAGTATTGTTAGTATAATATTCATAGTGTGTAGAGTAAGTAAGTTCTACCCAGCAACAGACAGCAGGGTCAGAAGTAGTTAAGTGTTGGGACTAGCACACAAGCGGAGTTCTTAGTGATAGGGACAGGACTGTGCTTCCTTGATAGAGTTAGATAAAGGTGGGAGAGTTACAAATGTGCAGAGCTGCCAAAGGGTGATCCACAGCGAGAAGAGACAAGAGTGTGGAATAGCGAGATCCTAAAGAGAGTTACTGATGAGACTGAAAGACCTTCCAGAAGGAGTTATTGGATAAGATACTGAATCACAAGAAATCCAAGAGCTTGCTAGTGCTGAAGGTAATGGACCTAAAGAGGACTGAGAGCTTGAAACTAGTGGTGGTGCCAAACGGTAGATCCAGGGTGTCCATAGTGATAGGACACAGAACCGTTGAGCGAGTGGAGAGAAAGTCGCTGACCAGGACTGTGACCTAGAAGCTGGGTTGTGACGAAAGAGATGAAACAGATAAGCTACAGAGCCCTGGAGTAGTCTACAAAGGAAAGATACAGTGGAAATGAAAAGGATTCTTACTGTGAAGGAATTGTGCTTAAAAGTGTACTAGCTATCCCTTGTACATAACCCTTATTAAGTTCAGTAAAGTCCCCATGCTTGAATGGGAATTTTTACTAATCTGTAGAATTTGTGATCCTGGCCAGCCAACACCATTGGCTAAAGATGGCATGCGTGGGCATAAGGCCCACACAACACTAACACCAACACCCAGTCTGGACTCACTCTTTCATGTAGAGCGCCGGGGGCATCACAGGGGAAGATGGGTGCCTCGCCTGTGGCTAGTGCCCCATGCTGTGCAACAAGACAGACTTTTTTGCTGAACGGGTGAGGCCGCATATTCCTGTATATAGGCTTTTTATTTTGTTCTTTTATACCAGAGAAAGGCTGTGTGACGCTAGTCACTTTTCACAGTCAAGCCGTGAGTCAGGATAGTCAAGGAGTCCATGGTCAGAAAACAGGAGGCTACGTCATAAACAGAAGAAAAAGACAAAAGCGTAGTCAGGTAACGTTCCGAGGTCAGAGTACCAGGAGGATAGCAGATCAGAGCAGAAGGGGTTAAACAGTCGGATGGTCAGAACGAAGTCCAAGGTCAGGCAGCGAAACATCAACATACAGAACTCAAGGCACAGAGAGAACAAACCACACTAGCTGAATGTACAGTACAGACCAAAAGTTTGGACACACCTTCTCAATCAAAGATTTTTCTGTATTTTCATGACTATGAAAATTGTACATTCACACTGAAGGCATCAAAACTATGAATTAACACATGTGGAATTATATACTTAACAAAAAAGTGTGAAACAACTGAAAATATGTCTTATATTCTAGGTTCTTCAAAGTAGCCACCTTTTGCTTTGATTACTGCTTTGCACACTCTTGGCATTCTTCTTGATGAGCTTCAAGAGGTAGTCACCAGAAATAGTCTTACAACAGTCTTGAAGGAGTTCTGAGAGATGCTTAGTACTTGTTGGCCCTTTTGCCTTCACTCTGCAGTCCAGCTCACCCCAAACCATCTCGATTGGGTTCAGATCTGGTGACTGTGGAGGCCAGGTCATCTGGCGTAGCACCCCATCACTCTTATTCTTGGTCAAATAGCCCTTACACAGCCTGGAGGTGTGTTTAGGGTCATTGTCCTGTTGAAAAATAAATGATGGTCCAACTAAACGCAAACCAAATGGAATAGCATGCCGCTGCAAGCTCTGGTAGCCATACTGGTTCAGTATGCCTTTAATTTTGAATAAATCCCCAACAGTGTCACCAGCAAAACACCCCCACACCATCACACCTCCTCCTCCAAGCTTCACGGTTGGAACTAGGCATGTAGAGTCCATCCGTTCACCTTTTCTGCGTCGCACAAAGACATGATGTTTGAAACCAAAGATCTCAAATTTGGAGTGGTTTCCTAGCAGCTATTTTACCATGAAGGCCTGCTGCACAAAGTCTCCTCTTAACAGTTGTTGAAGAGATGTGTCTGCTGCTAGAACTCTTTATGGCATTGACCTGGTCTCTAATCTGAGCTGCGATTTCTGAGGCTGGTGACTCGGATAAACTTATCCTCAGAAGCAGAGGTGACTCTTGGTCTTCCTTTCCTGGGGCGGTCCTCATGTGAGCCAGTTTCTTTGTAGCGCTTGATGGTTTTTGCAACTGCACTTGGGAAACTTTCAAAGTTTTCCCAATTTTTCGGGCTGACTGACCTTCATTTCTTAAAGTAATGATGGCCACTCGTTTTTCTTTACTTAGCTGCTTTTTTCTTGCCATAATACAAATTCTAACAGTCTATTCAGTAGGACTGTCAGCTGTGTATCCAGCAGACTTCTGCACAACACAACTGATGGTCCCAACCCCATTTATAAGGCAACAAATCACACTTATTAAACCTGACAGGGCACACCTGTGAAGTGAAAACCATTTCCGGTGACTACCTCTTGAAGCTCATCTAGAGAATGCCAAGAGTGTGCAAAGCAGTAATCAAAGCAAAAGGTGGCTACTTTGAAGAACCTAGAATATAAGACATATTTTCAGTTGTTTCACACTTTTTTGTTAAGGATATAATTCCACATGTGTTAATTCATAGTTTTGATGCCTTCAGTGTGAATGTACAATTTTCATAGTCATGAAAATACAGAAAAATCTTTGAATGAGAAGTGTGTCCAAACTTTTGGTCTGTACTGTATATCTGGCAGAGATCTGGGAGAAACAGCTCAGTTAAGTAGCATGGCAATCACCCAGGATAATGAACACTTGGAGATAGCCGACGCCTCCCAGTCTCAGATTGGATAGTTGAGCTGTCAATCAACACACTGACAGCTCAGCACTAGAGTTGAGCGATACTTTCCGATATCCTAAAGTATCGGAATCGGAATGGTATCGCCGATATCACTAAAATATCGGCGATACCCGATATCGATACCGGAAGTCCCATGTAAGTCTATGGGAACAAAATATCGAAATTAAAAAAAACCCATTGTTGCCTTGTTGGTTAATTGTACATGAAGGAAAACAAGAAAGAGTAATGTAGAATGTATTGGGGAAGGTTGAGGAGACATTAAAGGCATAGATGTTTAACCCAATCAAATGGAATAGCATAAATATTTTTTTTTTTAAAGATGTTCGGATTGACGAAGAAATTGACAATGTTAACGTTTTTTATATTTTGGCAAATATGTATATTACACAACTTCCATGCTCTTCATCTTCACCTTTTTAACTTTTCACACACTTTCTCCTTCATAATCTTCTGCAGCATCATCTTTTTCATCAAATTATTCTTCATCTTCACCTTCTTTATCTTCTTCTTAAACTTCTTGCTATTCATCTTTGTTAACATTACTCATATTCTTCTTATTAAACTATTATTCTTATTCATATTCTGCTTCATCTTCTTCATCATATTCTTATTTGTGACAGAGAATCCTGTACTTGTAATCTGTCAAAGTATGAATTTTTCATCCTTCCGTTCTTGCTGTCACAAAAGATTTAAATTACAACAGTATTTGTCCGTGTTCAGTTTAGCCTGCAGCAGCAGGCATTTTCCAGGGGCACCACGAGGAGGAACGGACTCACCCCCATACACTGCTTAGTCTTCTTCTGCTTAGAATTTAGAGCATATATTTTGCTCTTCATTTTGGTCTTATACTTCATGTTCTTCTGCTTTTAGATCTTCTGCTTATTGTTCTTGTGTCTCTTGTTCCGTATCTTGTATTTGTAGCACAATCTTGTACCAGCTGATGTTACTGGACACGGTTACTAAGCAGGAGGTACCTGTGCTCCAAAGCACTACCAAGGACCAGCAGACGTTGCTGGAACTCGGATACCGAGATGGAGGCACCTAGACCAAAGGCACTGCGGAGAACCAGTTGACGGTACTGGAACCCGGAGGGGCAGCAGAAGGAAAAGAGCCAATGGCACAACCGAGGACCAGCTGACGTTACTGGGACACGGTTACTAAGCAGGAGGTACCTGTGCTCCAAAGCACTACCAAGGACCAGCAGACGTTGCTGGAACTCGGATACCGAGATGGAGGCACCTAGACCAAAGGCACTGCGGAGAACCAGTTGACGGTACTGGAACCCGGAGGGCAGCAGAAGGAAAAGAGCCAATGGCACAACCGAGGACCAGCTGACGTTACTGGGACACGGTTACTAAGCAGGAGGTACCTGTGCTCCAAAGCACTACCAAGGACCAGCAGACGTTGCTGGAACTCGGATACCGAGATGGAGGCACCTAGACCAAAGGCACTGCGGAGAACCAGTTGACGGTACTGGAACCCGGAGGGGCAGCAGAAGGAAAAGAGCCAATGGCACAACCGAGGACCAGCTGACGTTACTGGGACACGGTTACTAAGCAGGAGGTACCTGTGCTCCAAAGCACTACCAAGGACCAGCAGACGTTGCTGGAACTCGGATACCGAGATGGAGGCACCTAGGCCAAAGGCACTGCGGAGAACCAGTTGACGGTACTGGAACCCGGACGGGTAGCAGAAGGTACAAGAGCCAATGCAAGTAACGAGGACCAGCTGACTGTGCTGGAACCCGGAGGGGCAGCAGAAGGAAAAGAGCCAATGGCACAACCGAGGACCAGCTGACGTTACTGAACCCCAGTAACACAGGAGCAAGTGTTGACTGTGCTAACAGCACTTCCGAGCAACAACTGGCGGTGTTGGAGCCCAGGGTCAAGGAGGATGTTTAAATACTAGATCAAGTAATTTCCTTGTTACCTGTCAATTTTAAATGTCTATACTTCAAACAAGAGAAAGATAACCTTTACTACCATAAGATGATGATTTCATTTAAACTAATATCTAGATAAATAAAGAATTGACAAACATAAACACATACATTAACATGTTGAACAGCAATGCAAACCACAAAATAAATTAGTTAAGGAATCTGCTATATGGTTGTACATAAAAGCATACAAGTACATATCTGAATCCATTAATGATGGATAAGTAACAGTATGTACACCATTTTTATTGTATAGACAATGAATGTCTGACTTCAAAACATCATCAGCATTACAAGTTATCTGTGACATTACTAAAATGTTACATTTGCTGAATAATGTCACTAAACAGTTTATACAAAATTATACAATTTCCATCATGTAATACTCATAATATGTGGCAATAATCATGTTTATTAACAAACATAACCTTTAAAAAGTGCATAGTGCATAGCGAAAATTGCTATTTATGCCTGACTGTCGACTTGCAAGCATGACAACGGATAGATAAGGTATATATAGATGAGACTGCATAGCCACAGATGGTGAATGGCGATGTAATACTGTACCTCAATAAAGTGTGCGTCACTACTACATAATTTTTTTTATATAGCTTTATAAACAGGGTACGTGGATGTATGCTTGCGCCTTTGTTTTGACGCACAGACTGCCTTCCTGCTGAGACGCGTTGGGTAGTGAACAGTTGTGTGCAGTGTTCACTGTAGTCTGAGGTTTTCCTTTTTGGAGTGCAGATCACGCTCCAGTTAGTTCTTCAACCACTGCTGGTTGTAGTCTGCTGAGCGTGTGTCACTGGCACATCCTTGAAATTTTTCTCTAATTGTTGCTGCTCCATTCTATTACAAATAAATAAAATCTATTAGTGTGACGCGCTTCCATCCGTATACAATACATTGGTTGCAAACACTATAGAAGTACACAAAGGGGCCTTTCACACCTACTGAACAGTTGTGTGCAGTGTTCACTGCAGTCTCTGCGGAATAACCACACTTAGGCCTTATAACTTTTCAGACTTTCTTTATCAATCTACCAAGATGAAGAAGGCAGGGAGTAAGGCACGTGGTCGTGGAGTTTCTTCAGGGAGAGGACGTGGGGATTCTGTGGCTGCTGCGGCCCCCAGTGACACAGCATCCACCAGTTTTCCCCGGGCCGTGAGCGTTCCTTTATGCGCACTTTTGTAGGAGCTCGGAGTACCCCCCTGCTGCGGGAAGAACAAATTGAAGGCGTTGTTGTTTGGATCTCAGCCAATGCATCGACTTCAATTGCTTCCACCTCCTCTCAGGACCACAGCACTGTTGGGCAACCATCTGTCTCTTCACCGCCTGGCAAATTGCCCAGGCAGTCAGAGAGTTCTGTAC
Source organism: Oophaga sylvatica (assembly GCA_033576555.1). Lineage (NCBI taxonomy): Eukaryota > Metazoa > Chordata > Amphibia > Anura > Dendrobatidae > Oophaga > Oophaga sylvatica. The sequence continues at coordinate 70,320,041 of JARQOD010000008.1, forward strand.
AGGAGCCAGCTGAGTGTCTGCTTCTGTTCTCAGAATCTATTGGCTTGCAAACAGGGGCCCAGCCAAGCAGCATTCTGTAATGTGAAGAAGAGGGAGTATGCAGTGATGCGCAACAGCTGTGTCTCTCTGAATCTGAAGAGGCGGGTGAGACAGTGCCGATGGTCAGCACACCGCAGAACGCATCTGATGATGATGATGAGACCCAGGTGCCAGTTTCTGTTGAGCATGGTGCTGGCCAGACCACCCAACAGCAGGTGTTGGAAGAGGGTAGTGGAGATGATGAGGTCCAATACCCAACATGGCATGAAGAACAGGAAGGTGGTGGGAGCAGCTCAGAGGAATAATAATAATATTTATTTATATAGCGCCATCATATTCCGCAGCGCTTTACAGTTTAGCAGTTTCAGAACACAAGTCATAAGTAACAACGTTAACAATACAATAATTTAAGCTAAATAAGTCGCCCCTGCTCGTGACAGCTTACAATGTACAATGAGATGGGGGAGATACAAAGTATAGGTGTTTATATACAATGGTGCATTTACAATGATGTTCCAGCCATCTTAAGGGACTGAGGGATGGAGATAGTGAATGGGCTAGAGACACACACACACTTACACAGAATACATAGAATGACTTTGATTAGTGAATGTGATAGGCCGCTCTGAACAAATGTGTTTTGAGGGAGCGCCTGAAACCATGCAAATTGTGGATAGTCCTAATTTCTTGGGGTACAGCATTCCAGAGGATTGGCGTAGAGCAGGAGAAGTCTTGGAGTCGGGAGTGGGAGGTACGTATTAGTGCAGAGGTTAGTCGAAAGTCGTTTGCAGAGCGCAGCAGTCGGTTAGGCCGATAGATAGAAATGAGGGAGGAGATGTAGGAGGGGTGCTGCACTGTGGAGAGCTTTGTGGGTGAGAACCAGTACTTTGGTTCAAAGCTGGGAGAGGCCTAGAGAAATGGTTAGTGATAGAAGGAAGATAGAGGAAGACATTGCCCCAACGGTACAAACAGGAGGGAGAGTTAGGCTGCAGACTCGGTTGCCTGTAGCCTCCAGTTTGGCACCTGTTCGGAGCAGTTGTCTTCCAAAAGTCAAAACGTGCGCTCCCAGGACTTGCACTGCGTGGTCCTTTTTTCACACACTTGCACATGATATTTGCTATGTGAAATGCAAGCTGTGTAATCAAAAATTAAAAATAGCTAAAAGTGTCAGTCACCTCAATACCACAAATATGTGGAAACATGTGCGGACAAAGCACGTAGTTGAGTTACAAAGACACACTGGAGATGTAGGCCAACCTACAGCAGCACCTACATCTTCAGGTTGTGTTGAAGCCTCTTCATCGAGCTCACACACAGCTGGTTATGCTTCCTCACAGGATCGCCATGGAAGAACCTCGGCCACTGTTGTCCAGAGACAAACTGTTATTCCACACACAGCAGCAAGTTCCCTGTCATCCTCACACTCCCAGGCCACAAAACAGCCAGCGGTAGCACAGGCATGGGATAAAAGACGGCCATACTCCGCAAACCATGCACGAGCACAGGCTCTGAATGCTGGCATTGCAAAACTCCTGTCCCTTGAAATGCTGTGATTCAGGCTGGTGGAGACAGACAGTTTCCGTAACTGAATATCATTGTCAATCCCACAATACAATGTGCCAAGCCGATTTCATTTCAGCAGGCAAGCCGTCCCTGGTCTGCAAAAGCATGTTGAGGGAAAAATTAAACATGCGCTACTAAAAGCCCTCAGTAGCAAGGTCCACCTGACCACCGATGCGTGGACCAGTACCCATTGTTATGATCTGCTACAACCAGTAAGGAAAGAAGGGAATTCTGTCCCTACAATACAACTAAGCTGAATCCCTACGATGTAACGGGGAACCTGATCCTGCGACCAGACCCGCTAAAGTCCTCATCTAGTGTGAACGAAGACCTATAGTTGCGAGGGAGTAATCCCTACAAGATCTAGGGACTGGGAGAAAAGGTGGACACCTCCTAGTCCTAACATAAATTGTAGCATGGATAATTAAACAGAAAAATAAATACTTTGTGATCCTAACATCAAGCAAAACTCACAGATTAAGGCACCTAAGCACCCGGCTAGCTTAACAGTAGATAATACAATGAAGTCAAGCAAAGCCAGAAGGGCGGAGCCAGACTAAATAGGGAAAAAAGGTCATGTGACCAGCAAACTGAAACAAAACCTAACAAGAGGGTTCTAACACCCATGGCCAGGGACAATACCTTTCCCTCACTGCCCATTGGGTCAATGTTGTGCAGCCGGGTACTGATCTTGCGAGTGGCGCTGTACGTGTTCTGCCAACTCCAAGGATTGCAGGAATCAAGTCTGTACACATTGATTCCTCCTCCTATTCCAGTTCCTCAGAATCATCGCTGCAGGAGCCGTCACGGTCTACCTCCACATGGACCCGTGAACGTTTACCTGTTGCGACCGATATGAGCACAGCCGTGTCCAAATGTCAACAGGCCATCCTGAAATTAATTTCCATGGGGAATCTTAGCCACACAGCGCAGGAGCTCTGTAATGCCATAAAGCAGGAGAGCGACGTGTGGTTTTTGGAAGAGAATCTACAGGCAGGCTTGGTAGTGTGTGACAATGGCCGAAATCTGGTGTCAGCTCTGGGCCTTGGCAACCTCACTCACATACCATGTCTGTCATATGTGCTCAACTTGGTCGTGCAGAGTTTTTTGAGGGACTATCCGGATCTTGATGCACTGCTGCACAAGGTCCGCCTAGAGTGCGCTCACTTGCGACGTTCCAGCATGGCCAGATCGCTGATTGCAGCTCTGCAACGCAGATTTCACCTTCATGAACATCGCATTATATGTGACGTACCCACCAGGTGGAATTCCTCGTTACATATGTTGGAGCGGTTGTGTGAGCAGCAGCCAACAGTAATGGAGTATCAGCTGCATCAGGCGCAGTCAACTCGCAATTTGCGGCGTTCACACTTCACCACTACTGAGTGGGCCTCTATAATAAGAATAATAATATTATTTATTTATATAGCGCCATAATATTCCGCAGTGCTTTACAGTTTAACAGTTTCAAAACACGAGTCATAAGTAACAACGTTAACAATACAATAATTAAAGCAAAATCAGCCGCCCCTGCTGGTGAAAGCTTACAATCTACAATGAGGTGTGGGAGATACAAAGTACAGGTGTTTATATACAATGGTGTTTTTACAATGATGGTCCAGCCATTTTAAGGAAGTGAGGGATGCATGGAGATAGTGAATGGGCTACACACACAGAATTACACATAGAATGACTTTGATTAGTGAATGTGATAGGCCACTGTGAACAAATGTGTTTTGAGGGAGCGCCTGAAACCATCCAAATTGCGGATAGTCCTAATTTCTTGGGGTAGAGCATTCCAGAGGATTGGCGCAGCGCGGGTGAAGTCTTGGAGTTGGGAGTGGGAGGTACGGATTAGTGCAGAGGTTAGTCGAAGGTCGTTTGCAGAGTGCAGCAGTCGGTTAGGCCGATAAATATAAATAAGGGAGGAGATGTAGGGGGGTGCTGCGCTGTGGAGAGCTATGTTGGTGAGAACCAGTAATTAGAATTGGATCCTATAATGAATGGGCAGCCACTGCCAGTGTAATGAGTGGCGAATAACTCTATGAAGGATATCTGCCACGTTTGCGTGCGTTTGATGAGTCAACGCGGATGGCGAGTGCAGATGATGCACTAGTCAGCCTGACTGTCCCCCTTATCTGCCTGCTTCAAAAAACACTGCAAGCACTAAGGCATGAGGTTTTGGAAGAGGTGGAGGATGAGGAGTCACAAATTCCATCACCTTCTGGACAGTCAGCGCAACGTGGTTCCTCACAAAGGGCTGGAGGACTTTCAAAGTACCATGCTGTATCAACAATTGAACCTCCAGAGTCGCTGTCTATATTTTCATAACCATTACAAACTTTTAATGTATTTACAAAGCACATAATGTACATTTTTTGTCTATCCTTTTGTAATGCTATTGTGTTTCCATAAACTGATGTTACAGAATTATGATACAAAGTTTTTAAATTTTGAGTTTTAAATTTTGTAAATTTATATGTATTTGAAGGACTTTGTGAGGAGGATGAGGAGGAGTCAATGGAGGAGGAAGACATCGCTCCAGAGGGAGGTAGACAATGCTCTAGTCAGTATGTAGACCAAGGGTGGGGTGATGCACAGCAGGCGGAGATGACGCCTCTTGCAGGGGACAACGTTTCTTGGCCAGTTGGGAGTCTGCAGCACATGGTTGATTTCATGCTGCAGTGGCTGAGAAACGACCGCCGCATCGAACACATTCACACCACGTCTGATTATTGGGTGTACACCCTCCTAGACCCTCGCTACCGGGACAACTTACAAAGCCTCATCACACCGTTGAACCGGGAGCGTAAAATGCGGAAGTACCAAGACACACTGGTGCAATCCATAATGTTCTCCATTCCAGCCGAGAGCACTGCTGCTGCTACTGATTTACAAAGCAGCTCTGTGCGTCGAGGCAGTGGAGACAGCTCTGCAACAAGAGGGAGCACAAGCAGCGCCTCTGCACAGGGCAAGAACAGTATGTTCCAAATGTGTCGAAGTTTTGTGGCAGCGCCACCAATGTCTACACCATCCGAGACGGCTCCAGTCAGCAGGAGGCAACATTTCCGTAAGATGGTGACAGACTACATGTCTTGCCCTCTCAGTGTACTCCCAGATGGCTCTTCCCCATTCAAGTTTTGTGTCTCTAAGCTGGATACATGGCCAGAGCTTAGCCAGTATGCATTGGAGGTGCTGGCTTGATCTGCTGGCAGTGTATTATCGGAGCGCGTCTTTACTGCTGCAGGTGGTGTACTAACAGACCGTTGCATGCGACTATCCTACGATAATGTAGAACGGCTTACTTTTCTGAAAATGAACTAGGCATGGATCTCGCCTGAATTTGCCTGTCCGGTTTCAGATTAACTAACTGGTTGGCAACGTTTTCCATGTCTCCTGTTATGTTCATCTTTCTACCACCTGAGCTATACTCCCTGGGCTACAACACTGCCAGTTGCTGCTCAGAAGTGTCGTGTCCACAGACCAATACACAAGCTATAGTGATAGTGGGGTTCAGTAACGCCTGCTGTTCCCCTGCTGTGTGTCCGGCAAAAATTACTGCTACCTAGCTACACATGTTTAAAAAAACATGACATGTTAAAGTGGCTAGTGCTACACATAGATATCAGGCTACACCCTTATTTCTAAGCTGTAAACAAGTGAAACGTCAAATTTAAAACCATTCAATGATTAGTGTTGGTAACAAATCTGTAACTAAATAATTGTGACATATTATGGCAGATATCCACATGTCTAACACAAATGCTAACACAAAAGCATACTTATGCTATAGGGTACTGATGGTGAACCTTCTCACTCCATAACTTTGACCAATCCAACTCACATCATGCCTCAAATGCTGCAATGTTGGAAGTGCATAATGTGGGTTGAACTTTGACAACAGCTGCAGTGCGAAGGTTATCCTTCTGTGTTCTTGGCTTTTAAATAAAAGCATACAAGTAAATATAATAATACATTGTTGATTAAGGGACATGATGTACACCTGTAATATTGTGCAAACAATGGATGTAGGACTATTCCTCTTCAACATTACTTATATTTGTGTCATTTGAAAATATACATATTTTAGTTAAAAATTAAAAACCCATGTTCAGTAGCTGTGAAAGGCCCGTTTGTGTACTTCTATATTGTTTGCAACCAATGTATTGTATACGGGTGGAAGCGCGTCACACTAATAGATTAGATTTATTTTAAATGGAATGTAGCAGAACCAATTGGAGATAAATGAAAAGGATGAGCCACTGAGACACGCTCAGCAGAGTACAAGCAGCAGTGCTTGAACATGTAACTGGAGCGTGATCTGCACTCAAAAAAGTAAAAAACACAGACTGAAGTGAACACTGAAACACAACTGTCCACAATCTGTGAAAAGCTCCTTTCTGTACTTCTATAGTGTTTGCAACCAATGTATTGTATACGGATGGAAGCGCGTCACACTAATAGATTAGATTTATTTTAAATGGAATGTAGCAGAACCAATTGGAGATAAATGAAAAGGATGAGCCACTGAGACACGCTCAGCAGAGTACAAGCAGCAGTGCTTGAACATGTAACTGGAGCGTGATCTGCACTCAAAAAAGTAAAAAACACAGACTGAAGTGAACACTGAAACACAACTGTCCACAATCTGTGAAAAGCTCCTTTCTGTACTTCTATAGTGTTTGCAACCAATGTATTGTATACGGATGGAAGCGCGTCACACTAATAGATTAGATTTATTTTAAATGGAATGTAGCAGAACCAATTGGAGATAAATGAAAAGGATGAGCCACTGAGACACGCTCAGCAGAGTACAAGCAGCAGTGCTTGAACATGTAACTGGAGCGTGATCTGCACTCAAAAAAGTAAAAAACACAGACTGAAGTGAACACTGAAACACAACTGTCCACAATCTGTGAAAAGCTCCTTTCTGTACTTCTATAGTGTTTGCAACCAATGTATTGTATACGGATGGAAGCGCGTCACACTAATAGATTAGATTTATTTTAAATGGAATGTAGCAGAACCAATTGGAGATAAATGAAAAGGATGAGCCACTGAGACACGCTCAGCAGAGTACAAGCAGCAGTGCTTGAACATGTAACTGGAGCGTGATCTGCACTCAAAAAAGTAAAAAACACAGACTGAAGTGAACACTGAAACACAACTGTCCACAATCTGTGAAAAGCTCCTTTCTGTACTTCTATAGTGTTTGCAACCAATGTATTGTATACGGATGGAAGCGCGTCACACTAATAGATTAGATTTATTTTAAATGGAATGTAGCAGAACCAATTGGAGATAAATGAAAAGGATGAGCCACTGAGACACGCTCAGCAGAGTACAAGCAGCAGTGCTTGAACATGTAACTGGAGCGTGATCTGCACTCAAAAAAGTAAAAAACACAGACTGAAGTGAACACTGAAACACAACTGTCCACAATCTGTGAAAAGCTCCTTTCTGTACTTCTATAGTGTTTGCAACCAATGTATTGTATACGGATGGAAGCACGTCACACTAATAGATTTGATTTTTTTCTAATATAATGGAGCTGCACCAATTCCACTAAATAAAATAAAAAAAAAAAAAAAAAAAAAGGGACACGTGCAGATGCCTACAAACAGCGGTGGATGCAGAGCAAACTGCAGCGTCACCTGCACTGTCACACACACACCTTGCACAGAGCTGTTAAAACAACACTGGCAAAATGAAGCTTTACACAGCGGTTGGTAAACTAGCCTGCCTCAAGCACAGTAGTACACAAAATCGCAATATCTAACTGTCCCTCAGAGTGAGCAGAGTAGCGTTCTGTCCCTTACTGAGTTCACAGCACAGTGACGCTAAAATGGCGGCGGCGCCTTTTATAGTGCATTCTGACATCATTTCAGCAGCCAATCACAGCCATGCCATTAGTTAAGATGACCGCAGCATCACAGGATGTGCCCACACTTCGTAGGATTCCTCATTGGCTGACTAAAATCACATTGCCTCTCAAAGAATTATGGGAACTTCCGATTCCGGTATACGATATGGAAAAAGTATCGGAATTAAGTATCGGAATTCCGATAACGCGAATATCGGCCGATACCCGATACTTGCGGTATCGGAATGCTCAACACTACTCAGCACTTTCCTGTACCAGATTGGACGGCTGAGCTGTCAGTAACAGCATCCTAAACACACCGAGGAGTGGAACAGTGACAGGTTGTTTGTTTTTCCATTGTCCTGGAAGTTTATACATTTTAATAAACTTCCCTGTTTGACCAAGGATCTATGTGCCTGTGTGAACGCTACAAGCTGCCTTAAAGCTAGTGAATCCCTACAATAGTATTTACAAGTAATTATTTTAATAGAAGAAAATAGAGAATTATTAAAAAATATGAAGTATGTGATAAAACCACCCCTTTAATTAAAAGTCGTCTTTCAATGCACTTAAGCCAGTTTGTGCTAATATACATGATATATACCATAAAATACCTAATTACAGCAGCAGCATTAGAAATTAGAATGAGCAAAGTTACCGCCATTGAGACATAGACAAGAATTAGAGCTGCTAAATGTCAGTCATGTTAGTATTAATGAGCATAGTCTGCAATATCACATAAGATAGAAGTCACCGACTCACCAAGGTTGCCAACCTGATTATTTCTGTTTCCTGGACAACTTATCAGAATATCATGGACAGCTGCTTATTTTTTAAGAAAAAGAAAGGTGAAAAAAATCAAAAAAAATCAAAAAGGTTATTATGACTATAAGTGATTTCTGGGATACTCCTATGTACACATTACTCACATTCACAATGACCTGTAAAGTGAACATAATTACTGTCACAATCATCTGTAAAACATTTCTCAGCTTCAATGAAAATTATGGACACTTGAAATAAGTCTCCTATTTTTAAAAACTGTCTAGAAATTTATAGACAGTTGACAACCGTGCTCATCGTGCAAGATAACTGTCCAGAACTTGATTTTTCCTATATATTCTGCTTGATTAAACCAAGCATTATTGCTATGGAATAATTTTTAATAATTTATACTATTTTTTGTCAATATTGTGATATCTATGCCTGTGCCTGTCTCCTCTATTTTTGCTTCAGTCGTCAGGCAATGCAGAGCGACTATACAATAACCCTGCTTTTACTACTGGGACTTGTGGTTCTTCCCAACCTGGAAGATTGGGGGTTAATTCTTGGCTAATTAGTATTGCTGGACAGGGCTGCTCCCTACTTAAATTCCTAAGGCTAAGTTCCAACAATGAGTTTTTGGAGAAATTTTAACGCTCCATATTTTTTTTTAAAATGCAAGTAACTTATTTTACTTGATGGGTGCAGAAATGGTGCAAAAAATCTTCAACATTAAGAAATCACCAAAAGATCATCATGGGAACTTAGCCTTAGTCCACATTCACACATTCAGTATTTGGTCAGTATTTTACATCAGTATTTGTAAGCCAAAACCAGTAGCGAGTGATAAATACAGAAGTGGTGAAGTGTTTCTATTATACTTTTCCTCTCATTGTTCCACTCCCAATTTTGGCTTAAAAATACTGATATAAAATACTGACCAAATACTCATCATGTGCATGTGGCCTAAAAGTCAGTTTCCTGTGCCAGTTACAGTGAACACTACGCTGGTTATTTGCTTGTTTTTCCCTTGATCAGTGTGTTTTATTCTGGATCGGAACCTAGCCCGTTTCCTGACTTTTCCTTTCTTCTGTTTTTTTTTGCTTTCTACTTAGTTTGTCCTTCTGGTTTTGACCCAGTAACCTGACCATTCCTGCCAGCTGCACCACTAGCCAGAAGCTACTCTGAGGACTCACCCTAGGGTCCCTGTATAAGTCTACACTCCTATACAGGGGATAAAGGGTGAAGGCCATGGCTCCCTTGAGACCTCATAGTTGTAGAAGTGAAAAGCCTGTCTGGGATAGCCCTTTTTTAGGGCTGCCAGGCAGCAATTGACAGACAGCAGCAAGATATTTTCAACCCTTTATAAATATTGTCACTTCACATAAATCTCTGCCCCCTTAGATCTCACAGTGTCAATTCTCAGACAGACTAAGGTCAATTAAGAGTGGGAGAGAATCATAGAATTCAGAAAAGGAATATTAAAACTTTGTAGAGATGTTGTCCTAGGTGAGAATCAAATCCTGGACTCTATCACTGCCAAACAATAGTACTAACAACTGAGATATCATGCTTTTTTTAAAAAAAAAATGTGGCTGGTCTAAGCATTTGGGATACCAATCTATCTGTTCCCTTCATCTCAAAATATGATACTGAAGGGGGGTACAAGGCCTTTCTGTGGGCCAGAACTGAGTTCTGTTTGCCCTGAAATCCCTCTTCTAAACAGGAGTCAGACATGAGTGTGTGGTGCGGTGGAGTTGGTTCTATACTCACTCTTCCATAAGGAGTACCTTCTACCTCCTCGTCCATGGGACCTGATCCGGCTGTAGCTTCAGACAAGACAGGAGACCTTGGGTCCGGGTTAATAGGTTCAGCTTTACTTTGCAATTCAGTTACACATGACTGCAGCATACAGAACTAGGGCTGTTTCACACGTCCTGATATTTCCAGTACCAGAAAAACCAGTGTCCATGTGTGCATTATGTGCAGCACACGAGTGGCAACCGTGTGCCACCCGTGTGCCGCATCAGTACCACACGGACGGCCGTCGGGAAGAAGCGGCTACTGTAAGCGCTGTTCCCCGGCGGCAGGTGCTGAAGCCGGTTGTCATTCTCCCCTACCCTGCTGGCGGCCGTCTGAGAGGGGAGCAGGCACCGGCGACTCCGCGGGTGAGTGTGGGTGCCCGGAGCTGGAGGACAGGGCTGGTGTCTGGCAGACAGGGGGCAGAGCTTGGCGCAGACTCGCTGAGCTTTGTGCCAGGAATTCCTGGAGGAATTCCTGGCGGCAGAGCAGGGGAGAATGGCAGCCATCTTCTGCACCTGCAGCTGTTGAAGAGCGCTTACAGTAGCACTGTTCTCCATGTGCATGTGTGCGGCACGTTTTGCGGCCCTTGTGTTCAGGTGAAAACGGACATGTCTGCGTGTTTTGCACACAGACACATGGTCCGTGAAAACACGCTGACATGTGCATAGACCTACATGTGTCAGTGTCTCTGGTACGTGAGAAAACTGTCACAACACGTACCGGAGATACTGACGTGTGAAACCGGCCTAAGACATAGTCCCATTTTAGTGATGTTTCCTGGCCTGTCAGTCTTCATCTCCTTTCTGCCCGACTTGTCCCTAGCCCAACTGTCCTAGCCGGCCCTAGGGACTCTCCTCCTGGCATAACAGCTTCCCTGATGAACACCATCCTCTCCTTTCTCTGTGACCTGGTTGACATCTTCTTCATAGGGGGGTAGGGGTATGGCTCTCAATACCCCTTCTAAACCTCAAGCCCAAGACTGTCCCGGCATCCAGATGAAATTTAGATTGTGTCCTCATGCTGTGGGGAAACCTGGATTGACAGCACCCATTCAGCTCTGCTTCATCTGTCTCTTCTAGCACCTGCTAACACTGTCTTGTCCATCTTTACTTACACTTTTTGTAGACTCTCTCTTTGAGCTTGCACTTGCCTTAATCCTGTACTCTGACTAACTACCTAACCCGGAAAAACCTTTTCTAGAAAGCCTGGTCTAACCTCTCCCAAACTATGGGCTAGTCCCAACTCTATTAACTATCTAATCCCTAGTGTACTGCAAACTGTATCCCTATTCTTAGTGTGGTCCACCTAGTGGACAGACCTCCCACATTCTCAAGGACGGGTTTAGGCATAGCCTATAGGAGAACCGAACACACAACTTCGGCCTTAGGGATGAAGCATAACATTCACTTTTATATAAGCATAACACATTAACATATCAAACGTACTAACCCTTCTGTTGCCACAGCATCTTCATCTCCCTCCACCCCCTACAATTGATTTTCTAGCAGTACCAAAATCAATGTCACAGTTGGCTGCCACTGATTCTACGATTCTACTAAGAGCTGATGCGATGTTGTTCGATGAATGTATTTGTACCCGCGCTGCATATTGTTGCATGTAATGGATATAAGTCACTCAATGGGTCGCTGCATTTCTTTTAGATATCTTTTCCCTCAGCTGATCTGTCACCAGCTTTCATAATACAAACTGTATGTATTATAAAATAGTTCTCTTAGACCTGATCTGAATGCTACTTGTAATTTGATAACCTGTTCGAATAGCTGTATAATTCTATGTGAACATTTCACTCAGAAGCTGCCCACCTGGTCTGATTGACAGCCCTGCTAGTGCTGAGATCTCACACTGCTCAGTACAAGTTGCAGGAGCATATCATTAACTCAAAACTGAAAATAAAGATTACACAACAACCACAAGATGGATTTCATCACACAAGGTATCATGTTAATCAGTATAGCGGCGACGACCTGATACTGTCTGTAGGTTACTGTGCACAATCCTGCTGACAGGTTCCCTTTAAGAGATTAGACTTTTAGGACAATTGACAGAATACTTGAGTTGAAATGGAGAGCATGAGATCTGTAATAATATGTCATATTGTGTAGCCCTGGTACACAATACCAGGAGGATGAGTGGAGAGGTAACAGTTAAGGTCTCTTCATGACATCATGTACACTTCTGACACACCCAGTAGGGTGTGGAAGGGAGTGATTTCTAGTCAGTCAGTTTCCTGTCCTTGGACAGAGTAGACGTGTCCAGTTTAAGTCTATCATCAGTTCAGAAAGTGGAGTCTGGTGTAGGTGTCTGTATACACCTTAGTCTAGTCAGAGCTGTGCCCCACTGGAAGAAAGACTGAACTATCTATTAAGAGACAAGCAAGGCGAAGGGCAAAGTGGAAGGAAGATAATTGGAAAAGTGCTTTTGACTTGGAAAAGTCCTGCACGTTGCAACCGGTTACTGGGGACCGAAGGATCACTATTGTACAGCATAGTGAAGAGAAAACCAGGAATCTACCGGACCCTAGGTCGCGGCAGACAAGCCCCTTATAGTCAGAACGTAGCTGGAGTCAGGGGGTGTGAAGACTTTGAGTTAGTGCACGACAAGAAAAGGATTCAGCTCCCTCGCAGGAAGGCTTCTAACACAAATTTGACTGGGCAGAACAGCTAAAGATTAGCTGGAATCATAGAGAGGACTACGCTTCAGGCTGGTCGTACTCAGCTTCATTGGACAGTAAAGGAGGCCCCTAACTTGCTTAGCTGTTGCCTCAAAGCTCATCCTCCATCAACCCCATCAGCCTCCCTGGGACCTGCCTTATCATCCTGCAAGTAAAGGTATGGAAAGACGTTGACTGTGTGAGACTGAGTTATTATTGCATGCCTGCACAATCCCTACCTAACTACCGACCTGAGGGAAGAGTCCCACCTGTAGGGGACCCGACATCTAGCTGCCTCACCATCCCCTCAGAGATCTACAGCAGCGCTGGTACAAATTACCAGAATACTGCAGGTGGCGTCACGAACTGTACATAAATCAATCCCCTGTAAATATATCCCCAACATACGCCAGACCGCCCGGGCCACAGACCGAGCCACAGCTACCTGTGACAAAATCCCCATAGACTTCTACGGGCTCGGCTCTGAGTACCCCATTGCCCTGGTAACCCACAATTGTGGTGGCGGGTCGACACAAATTTTGGCGTCACGAACAGGATACGAAACTTGCAGCATTGCGAGCCCTGTGTGCCTGTGGAGTGTTTTTGTGAAAAAGGACTGTTTGCACTTTTGGCGCCAAAATCGCCATTTTTGTCGCCATATTCGCGCCCTCAGGCGCTGGAGAAGAAGGTGGGCGTACCTGAAAGAGCGCGCAAAGTCTTGGACACGCCCCGGCTCTGACTCATCGGCAGGTCCTGCAACAGGAAGTGAACGCTCTGACATCAGAGCGCCTGCGACGAAGGTCCTGTTCCCACTGCGGTGCCTGTGAAGTAGCAGCATCTGAAACCGGTAGGCTCCGTTTAACCAAGGGGGCGCTAAGATGTCACAACAACCGGCTGACAGTGCGGCCCCGGCCGGAGTCCCCAATCCCGCACCGCTTGGTATTGTAGCGCCAGATGGGGGCGCAGGCCCTGCACCCAGTCCGGTAGTCCCGATCATGCCACTAACGCTCCCATATATGCCTGGGGCGAAATGGCTTCCCCAATACAGCGGTGGGCCAGGCACATTAGCAGGCTTCAAGCGGAAGTTATGCAGCATCCTAGAAATGTACTCCATGCCTGAGAGACAAAAAGCTGCTGTGCTAATAGGGCAGCTAACTGGCGCTGCTGAGAGGGAAGTGGAGACTTGGGATACCGTTGATCAGGAGTCGGTGCCTGCGATCTTCCTGAAGCTTCATGCCATATTTGAAGACCGCACAGAAACGGATCTCCGGATGGCCTTCTATCACTGTTCACAACAGCCAGGTGACAGCATCCGGGACTATGCTTGCCGACTACAGGGAGCCCTGAGAGCCCTCAAGCAAATTAACCATTTAAATGCTATCGACGAGAATAGAATGCGGAAAGATCATCTGTTATCGCTGCAACCGGAAAGGTCATCTGTCTACACAGTGTCCTTTAAACGGGCAGAACCTGGGTCCAAGGGCCAACACCCAGGAGAATACCCGTCAGGCCCCCTAGACTGGAACCGCAGGTATGTGGGCGGGCGACCCTACCTGTCTATTATTCTAGATGGTATTGCTGTTCCAGCATTGTTAGACACTGGGTCCCAGGTGACCCTCATACCTGATGCTCTATATACCAAGTACTGGTCGATGGACAGTCTTAAACCTCCGAGCCTTGACTTTACTGTGTATGCTTCGAATGGTCTTCCTGTAGAAGTACTCGGAACAAAATGTGTAGATGTAAAGGTGGGCAGAGAGGAGTTGAAAGACCAAGGGCTTCTGGTAGTAAAGACTGTAAATGAGGAGAACGGTTTAAATATCATTTTGGGTACTAACATTATCGGTAATTGTTTGGGAGAAGTTGTGTTCTTACTCCAACAGCTCGCTGAGATTGCCCGACCAAGGCAGAGAGGAGTAATCCAAAGAGAGATCCGGGCCCTGGTGTGTCAGCAGCAAGCGAAGCTTACCGACGGCGAAATTGGTAATGTACGGGTCACTGACTCAGATCCTATTGTGATACCCCCAATGAGTGAAATGATCATTTGGTGCAGGGCAGCCATAGGTCTGAGAGGACAGAATTACCAAGCTGTAGTAGAACCCCACCATTCAGAACATAGACCTACACTTATGACTGCTAGAGGAGTAGTAGAAGTGGTGAATGGAAGAGTACCGGTACGGCTTCTCAATTGGGGAGATGATGAGGTAAATTTACCCCGTTATGCAACCATTGCTAAACTTCATGCTGTTGATAATAATTCTATTCTCCCGGCTGAGTCCTTAGACTCCTGTCAAATAGCGGAGGACAATGACCCAGCAACTCAGGTGGCGGAATGGTGTCAGCAACTCCATGTTGGGACGGACACCACTCCCGCTCACCAGAAGCAAGGGGTATTACGGGTGGTGCAAGAGTACGCCCAAGTGTTTAGCAAAAATCCACTTGATTTTGGGACAATTAAGGGAGTACAACATCATATCCCTACAGGCAGTCATCCTCCCATCAAAGAGCGGTATAGGCCCATACCTCCAGCTCATTATCAGAAGGCTAAAGAAATGTTAAATGATATGAAGAAAGCTGGGGTGATAAGGGATAGTTGTAGCCCCTGGGCAGCCCCTCTAGTTCTGGTTAAAAAGAAAGATGGTAGTATGAGAATGTGTGTGGATTACAGGCAGGTGAACCGCATAACACACAAGGATGCATACCCGTTACCGCGCATAGAGGAATCATTAGCTGCTCTGAAAACGGCTAACTACTTTTCTACCCTTGATCTGACTAGTGGTTACTGGCAAGTGGCTGTGGCTGAGGAGGATCGTGAGAAAACGGCTTTCACCACCCCAATGGGGCTCTGTGAGTTCGACAGAATGCCGTTTGGGCTCAGTAGTGCCCCAGGAACATTTCAGAGAGTGATGGAAAACTGTCTGGGACATCTCAATTTTGAAACCGTGCTGCTATACCTAGACGACGTTATCGTGTATTCCAAGACATATGAGGACCATCTGAAGCACCTGGCAGAAGTGTTTGAGTCCCTGTCCAGGTACGGGATGAAGTTGAAACCCTCAAAATGCCATCTACTCAAGCAGAAGGTACAATACTTGGGGCACATCGTCAGTTCGGAAGGAGTAGCGCCGGACCCAGAGAAAGTCACTGCCATCCAGAAGTGGCCGGAGCCGAAAAACCTTAAGGAAGTGCGACAGTTCCTGGGACTAACGGGTTACTACAGGAGATTCGTGAAAGATTACACGAAGAAGGCAGCTCCTTTACAGGACCTCCTGGTAGGACAATCCTTAAAGAGCAGAAACCCTCCCTTTAATTGGGGTAAAGAACAGGCTGAAGCATTCCAAAAGATGAAGAGATCCTGACAGGTGATGAGATCTTAACCTATCCTGATTACAGCCAACCGTTCCTGTTGTACACCGACGCCAGTAATGAAGGGTTGGGAGCCGTTCTCAGTCAGAAGCAGAATGGACAAGAAAAAGTCATCGCATATGCTAGCAGAAAACTCAGGCCAACTGAAAGGAATCCGGAAAATTATAGCAGCTTCAAGCTGGAGTTTCTGGCGCTGGTCTGGGCCATTACTGAAAGATTTAAGCACTATCTGGCCTCCAATAAGTTCACTGCGTTTACAGACAACAACCCGTTAACGCACCTGGAAACCGCCAAGCTGGGTGCCATGGAGCAGCGATGGATGGCTCGGTTGTCCAATTACCAGTTTACTATCAAGTACCGGGCAGGTCGAAAGAATGCTAATGCTGATGCGTTGTCCCGAAGGCCGCATGACTCTGACACGGAAGAAGAATCGGACGATCTGGAAGAAATTGAGCTACCCGCGTTCCATCGAAATGGGGTAGTCCACGAGCATCGAGTCCACAGAAAGCAGAATGGTGCAACATTAAATCCTTTACCCCATCATAGTTGGAAAGAGACTCAGGACAGTGATCCAGTGGTCAGCCGCATCAAGGAGTTGTTAAGACAGGAAGGCTCCTCTCTGGAAAAGGATGCACCTATGTCAGCCAAGCTCCTGTGGAACGAGAAAAGCAGGTTGTTCCTATACCGTGAGAAGTTGTGCAGAAGATACGTCAACCCCAGAACCCATGAAATGGTCTGGCAAATCGTGGTCCCCAAGGCAGACGTCCCAATGGTGTTGGAAGCGTACCACGATCAAGCAGGACACTTTGGCTGGAGGAAGCTGGAGACCCTGTTGAGATGCCGGTTCTACTGGGTAGGGATGCGCAGCTCCGTCGAAAGGTGGTGTCGGAACTGTGGACCCTGTGGTCTCAGAAGAAAGGACTACGGTAGTCAAAAGGCCCCCCTGCAACCTATCCGGACGACTCGTCCCCTGGAGATTGTGGCCCTGGACCACGTCAAACTGTCGCCGAGTAGATCTGGATACTCATACGCCTTGACCATGGTGGACCATTACTCCAGATTTCTGGTAGTCGTTCCAGTGAAAGACCAGACCGCAGTGACGGCCGCGAAGACCTTTCAAGCAAGCTTCTGCAGACCGCATGGGTATCCCGAGCAAGTCTTAACCGATCAGGGACCTGCTTTTGAAGCCGATTTATTCAAGGAATTCTGTCATATGTACGGGTGCAAGAAAATAAGAACGACACCATACCACCCTCAAACCAACGGTCTTTGTGAAAAGATGAACCATATTGTCCTTGACTTGTTGAGATCCATACCGTTGGAAGACAGGAATCGATGGCCGGATTTACTGCCTGATTTGGTTGATTTGTATAATCATATACCTGTAAGCTCAACTAACTGCACTCCAGCCTATCTTATGAGAGCAAGGCCTGGAAAACTACCAATGGATCTAGAACTTGGAGTGGTAGAACCGGAGGCAGACGATGCCGTGGAGAACTGGGACGTCAATCGGCAAGAGCAGTACAGAAGAGTACAAATCTGTGTGGAGGAAAGTCTCAATAAGGCACGGGAGAAACAGGAAGATGGTTACAACCGAAATGCTCCTGCCAAGCCTCTGATGCCTGGAGAGGTAGTATTAAAAAGAAAAAGAAAGATGCACAAACTGGATAATCAGTGGGAGCAAGAACCCTACGTCATACAAGATTCTAAATACGACAACAGAAAAGTTTGTGTCGTCAGTAAAGACGGAGGAAGAACAACAACCACTGTGTCCAGAGATCATTTGAAGTTGTGTCCAGAACACTTAAAGAGTTGTGAAAAGAACCCTGTCTTCAATCAAAGAGAAAGAAAGGAAGAGGTCATACACACCGATCTGGGAGATTTTCCTGCGGATTGGCCCCGACTGGGAGATGCTGTGATAATTCCAGTGTTGCAGTTTTATCAGCCACAAGAGGAAGTTTTACCTCCAGTTGTGCCTGTGGTGCCAGTTGAACCCGTTCAGGAGTTACCCATTCCAGCAGCACCTCAACCTGTAGAACCTCAAGATGGATCATCTGTAGCAGCGCCCCATACTATGGGATCCCCTGGTGAAGCTGACTCACACCGCCCAGCCATCAGTACGCTTGCCAGATCCATAGAAAGGTTAAGGCAGTTCTATAGTTTGCCGTTACGCAGTGCAGACAGATCGCAACTTGTTATACCTGAAACTACACCACGTAGATCAGAGAGAATCACAAAAGGGAAATTACCCATTAGATATCAGCAGTAGTTATAACGAATTTATGTGAACATTGTAAAAAGTCTATATATATAAATGTGTTTTTCCCTATTAAGTCTTCGTTTAACAATGGACTCAGAGGCTGAGGACTGAGCCAGCCCAAAAACTGTATCCTGTAAATAGTTGCACTAAAGTGCCTTCTTAATGGTTTCACATGAAACCTTGACTCACCTCTGAACCAAAAACCCGTGTGGTGTGGCACTGAGTGAGGTCTGCAATCGGACGTCCTGCAGCCCACCCAGGACCCACGTTGAAGGTTTGGTGCGGGTCCTTCACAAGTATCTTGTATATATATTTATTAAATGCTATTTGATACTTTTGTATTTCTATATGTAAAATGTTATTGTTCGTAACGTTCAAGGTGTTCTCACCTCCCGGATGGGAAGATGTTATTGTTTAATGTTTATTGTATGAACAAAACTGTCTCTTTATATTTTACAGCCCGGGAGTGCTGTCGTTTACCATGGGGGAATGTGTAGCCCTGGTACACAATACCAGGAGGATGAGTGGAGAGGTAACAGTTAAGGTCTCTTCATGACATCATGTACACTTCTGACACACCCAGTAGGGGTGTGGAAGGGAGTGATTTCTAGTCAGTCAGTTTCCTGTCCTTGGACAGAGTAGACGTGTCCAGTTTAAGTCTATCATCAGTTCAGAAAGTGGAGTCTGGTGTAGGTGTCTGTATACACCTTAGTCTAGTCAGAGCTGTGCCCCACTGGAAGAAAGACTGAACTATCTATTAAGAGACAAGCAAGGCGAAGGGCAAAGTGGAAGGAAGATAATTGGAAAAGTGCTTTTGACTTGGAAAAGTCCTGCACGTTGCAACCGGTTACTGGGGACCGAAGGATCACTATTGTACAGCATAGTGAAGAGAAAACCAGGAATCTACCGGACCCTAGGTCGCGGCAGACAAGCCCCTTATAGTCAGAACGTAGCTGGAGTCAGGGGGTGTGAAGACTTTGAGTTAGTGCACGACAAGAAAAGGATTCAGCTCCCTCGCAGGAAGGCTTCTAACACAAATTTGACTGGGCAGAACAGCTAAAGATTAGCTGGAATCATAGAGAGGACTACGCTTCAGGCTGGTCGTACTCAGCTTCATTGGACAGTAAAGGAGGCCCCTAACTTGCTTAGCTGTTGCCTCAAAGCTCATCCTCCATCAACCCCATCAGCCTCCCTGGGACCTGCCTTATCATCCTGCAAGTAAAGGTATGGAAAGACGTTGACTGTGTGAGACTGAGTTATTATTGCATGCCTGCACAATCCCTACCTAACTACCGACCTGAGGGAAGAGTCCCACCTGTAGGGGACCCGACATCTAGCTGCCTCACCATCCCCTCAGAGATCTACAGCAGCGCTGGTACAAATTACCAGAATACTGCAGGTGGCGTCACGAACTGTACATAAATCAATCCCCTGTAAATATATCCCCAACATACGCCAGACCGCCCGGGCCACAGACCGAGCCACAGCTACCTGTGACAAAATCCCCATAGACTTCTACGGGCTCGGCTCTGAGTACCCCATTGCCCTGGTAACCCACAATTGTGGTGGCGGGTCGACACAATATAATCCAGTGTCAGTATAAAAGAAGCTTTGAAGTATATGCCTTGGATCTTTTCTTGAGTGCTTCAACTTAGATGTTTCGCCAATGGTCCATCAGACACAAATGTCCCCTACATTGCCTCAACTACGGATGACCTACAGAGGATCAAGTGGAGATGTTCCCATAAATGTCGGACTGCACTCGCATGACATTTGATTTTGGTCAGGTGTTTCACACTCACATTGACTTGTATGGGTGCATGTGATCCGATTAGCAGATGAACGCGCAGCATGCTGCAATTGTTTTCCCAATCAGCATGAGAAAAATATTGTCGATCTGCACTGCTCCATAGCAATGTTATACATTCGTTTGAGCAAGCCCTTACACCTGCAGATTGTGACCTGTCGGCTTCTCCAGTGGGCCTAGATTTAGTTCTCATAGACTTGCATTGAGAGCTTGTGACGTAGCTTCTGGCTTCACAAGACGGCGCTGTGAGACTGGAGTGGCACTGAAAAAAGGTGAGGATGTTGAAGGGTGAGTAGAAGAATACGGGCAGGGTCATTAGGTTAGGGGCAGGGACAATATGTTAGATGAACCACTCCAGCGCTGAAAAAAAACCAAAAACGCTGGAGTGGTGCCTTACTATAAACTACTTTTCCCATTTTCAATGTGCATCAACAGGTCACCATAATCAAATTAGGCATTTTTCTCCCATGGATATGTGTCGACCCGCCACCACAATTGTGGATTACCAGGGCAATGGGGTACTCAGAGCCGAGCCCATGGAAGTCTATGGGATTTGTCACAGGTAGCTGTGGCTCGGTCTGTGGCCCGGGCGGTCTGGCGTATGTTGGGGATATATTTACAGGGGATTGATTTATGTACAGTTCGTGACGCCACCTGTAGTATTCTGGTAATTAGTACCAGCGCTGCTGTAGATCTCTGAGGGGATGGTGAGGCAGCTAGATGTCGGGTCCCCTACAGGTGGGACTGGTCCCTCAAAGTCTATGAAGATAGTGAAGTCGGGTGCAGATAAATAACACAGTCTCACACGGTCAGCGTCTTTCCATACCTTTACTTGTAAGATGTTCAGGCAGGTCCCAGGGAGGCTGATCCAAGGAGAGTGTATCTTGAGACAGCAGCTGGACAAGTTAGGGGCCTCCTTTACTCCCAATACAATGAGTACAACTAGCCTGAAGCGTAGTTCCCTCAATAACTCCAGCTAATCTATAGCTGTTCCGCCCAGTCAGCTTTGTGTCAGGAGCCTTCCTGCGAGAGAGCTGAATTCTTATTTTGTCGTGCACTGACTCAAAAGTCTTCACTCCCCCTGACCCCAGTTACGTACTGACTATATGGGGCTTGTTTGCCGCGACCTAAGGTCCGGTAAATTCCTGGTTTTCTTACCACTATGCTTGTAACAATAGTGATCCTTCGGTCCCCAGTGACCGGTAGCAATGTGCAGGACTTCTTCAATCCGTAAGCACTATTCCAATAAACCACTGTGCCTTTCGCCTTGTCCTCGCTGGTAACATAAGCACTCACACTAGCCAAGGGTCGAGCAGTCACTTCTTTCTTTTCCTTCACTTCAAAGTTAGTTACAGATGCTCAGTTATCAATAGGCAGGAGCACGTCTCTGAACCTTACACCGTCCTTTAGACAGGATACTGAAGACTTTCTGCACTAAACTTCTTCTTTCCTTCCAGTGTATGCTGATGAGGTACAGCTCTGACTAGGCTGAGGTGAATTAAACCACCTGTACTAGACTCCACTTTCCGAACTGATGATAGAGCAATCTGGACTGCTTCCTCCCTCCAGACGTCTTCTCTCTCTGAAGTCCAGAACTGAACTGACTAGAAATCACTCTAACACATACCTTGACCACTCCCTCAAGAGCAAACTCCACTACCCTAAGGGTGTGTCTAGTATATGTTGAGTGAATGGATATTTAGCATTAAACTGCTGTCTCGCCACACACTCTCCAGGGTACTGCGTGTGCCTAACACCAGGGCTACACAGATACACCCTATGTAGAATCCTAAAATGGTGCTGCATGGATGGCCCTCCTCTGTTATACTGACTGTGATAGTCCCCCCTGATCGGTAGATCATGTGATATGATAGCTGCTGTGCATTATTGGGAAGTCTGTGCAGCTGCACCTGACATCATTAGGCTCTATACAAACAAGAACAATAAATAAGGATAATGTGATGTGGTCAAGAAAAAATGTCCTGTGAATTGACGAACAGGCAGTGCATGGTCAAGCAAACTGCTGCTGAATAGAACACTGGTGCTCCATCTAACATGTCAGAAAGCACCACTTGGTCTACAATAGCATAAAAGCAGGCTACCAGTTCCAGTGTCATTACAGTCTATAGGAAACATGTGCAAAGGAGCCCATCATTGGATTATTGAGCAGCAGAAATACATTGCCTTGTCATATGAGGCTAGATTACTGTTGCACCATGCTGATGGAGGGGTCAGAATTTTGGGCAAGCATCATGAATCAATGAACCCTTCCAGTCAGTAGTCAACAGTTCAGGCTGGAGGAGGTGGAGTAATGTCATGGGGAATAGTTGACAATGAGATTTCGTTGCTTACTTGACCTACACGGTTCTAAGATCTTAATCCTATTGGGCATCTCTGAGAAGTGGCAGAACAGGCTATTCAGACCATGTCAGTGCCTACATCCAATTTGTGGCAATTGCAAAAAGCTATCCTGTCCGCACAAGCCAATATTTCTGTAAAACGATTTTAGCACCTAGTGGAATCTATTCCATGATGAATTACTTTTGTTCAGAAGCCCAAATTAAGTTCAGCACACTTCTAGATGGTTCTTGTTTCTTATATGGTGGCCATCCAGTATAGTAAAGAACAAAGACTCAGAGTTAAGACTTAATTAAACACAGAGGGAGAGATTTACTAATGATTCCTTTATAAATATTAGAACACATTTGTTGTAAGATTAATTGGACATCAGTACACTATAATATAATCTAATTATCTGCATCCAAAATAACATTGTCTTCATAGATATCAGTTGATGCTGATCTATTAAAAAAGATTGGGCAAAACATCAGTGTGTTGGGGTGAAATATGTAATTTCCTTTTGCCCACCTTAGATCGGTTGTCACAGTAAGGTGTTGTGTTCAGAACACAATCTCTCATAATGCTATCTGAATCAGTGTAGAAGTTGCCATTAATATCCCCTCTCCTGGAACTCATGAGGTCGTTTGATGAAAATCCAACTATAGTGATGGGTGAACCTAAACAGTAAAGTTCATGTTCCATACCAAACACCTAGTGTCCGTGCACAGACCTCAATCACAAACTTCTCTTGGAAGTCCGTGTTACTGTTTGGGTTTGGCACCCCAAACACCGGCTGTTTCCCATGCTGTCATCTGTTTGACAGCGTGAGAAACACTGCTTGTTCTGATCAGCAGTAACATAGCTACCACCGGTCAAAGAGCAGTGATTCTCACGCTGTCATACAGATGACAGCATGTGATCCATCAGCTGTGACCAGCAGTAAAAAGGTTACCACTGGTCACAGGCGTCGGCTGATGAGAGCGTTAACGCTCATCATATTACACCTGCTCTTGCTGATAGCAGCCAGAGCAGGCGGGGCTGATGAGAGTATTCATCAACTGGCGCTTGAGCAATAAATAAATAAATTAAAAAAATGACATGGGGTCTCTACTATTTTTGATAACCAGAGCAGTCGGCAGAACTGACAGCTGTGAGCTTCAGTCCTCAGCTGTCAGCTTTATCATGGCTGGTTATCAAGAATAGAGGGGACCACACTTTTTTATTAAATTTATTTAAATAAGTAATTTTAAAAAATGGTGTGGGGTCCCCCAATTTTTGACAACCAACCAAGTTAAAGCAGACAGATGGGGGATGGTATTCTCAGACTGGGAAGGGGTTATGGATGTTGGCCCTCCCCAGCTTAAAAATAGAAGCCCACAGCCACCCAGAAAAGGTGCATTTATTAGATGCGCCCATTCTGGCACTTTGCACATCTCTTCCCACTTGCACTGGTGTGGTGGCAAGTGGAGTAATAGGATTGGTGTTGATGTCAGCTGTTTTATGGCTGCTGACATCAAGCCAAGTGTTAGTAGTGGAGATGTGTCTATAGAACACCCCCATTACTAACACCATAGTCATATTGTAAAAAAACAACCAGAATAAAGTCCTTTAATTGAAATAAAGACACTGACACCTTTTTTTAAATAAAAAAGCAATGCTATACTCACCTTTACGCCTAATACATCAATGCCCATGTCACCAGTAAAAAACAAAAAAAATAATAAAGTAACGTATTCCTTTCCTGTCCAACAAGAAGATTAACCACTGAAGCCCATATCCCTGTGAAATACAAAAATTAGTAAAACACTATACTCCTCACCTGTCCGATGATAATCCATTAATGTTCCATGTCCAATGATGATCCAAATGATTTGGACAGTGGACCCTTTTATTCTTGATAACCAGACATGATAAAGCAGACAGCTGAGGGCTGTAGCCTGAAGCCCTCGTCTGCTGCAAATAATATTAAAATAATAAATCAACCTATACTCACCTTTCCGCTGTAATCCATTAATATCAAGTGTCCCACGACGATCTCCTGTGGAGAGCTGCCACATCAGCTGATGCATGTGTATACGGTTGTGTTTATTATTTTAATATTATTTGCAGGAGACGAGGGCTTCGGGAATTAGGTGTGTGCGGTGAGTATGTACTCTATGTTATGTGTTGTATGTACTGTATGTGTTAGGGTTCGAGTTCCCACTGCTGCACAAGGGGAGTCTCGAACCAGTCCCGCTGCGGTCCCCCATCCATCTCCGGCTGCAGTGGAGCCTGCTCAGCAAAGATGTCGGTCCCAGCGTCTCGCCCGGTCTAATACTGTGCAGAGACTTGCTGCTGCCTCTTCAAGTTCTGCTATTGTAGCCAGTACTGGTCAGCGGCGAGCAGACGTCTTTAGGTCTAAGTCCTTTGTTGCTTTATCTGAGCATGCCCAGGGCAAGATCTCCCATTGGAGATCAAGGGTCACATGCTCAGACACAGCTGCCACTTCTATTGGTCCTTCAAAAAGGTCCTCTTGCTGTTGATGTTCTGAAGCAGCTTCCATTGGTCCTTCCTGGAAGGTCTTTTTCTCGTGGCTGCTATAAAAGGCTGTCCTTACCGCACGGCCGTGCGCTAGGATCAATTGCATTATGTGCTTTGTGCCAGTGTGATCATGTACGCATGTGGTTAGGGCTCGGCTGAAATAAGCCCCTAGAATACCGGCACCTCCGGTGAGGAGATTTGAGTGCACGTGGTTAGGGCTTGGCTGAAATAAGCCCCTAGAATACCGGCTTCTCCGGTGAGGAGATTGCTTGATTGCATTGCTGTCTGCATGATCATGGACTGCTATCCGCACAGCAGTTATCTGTGTATCCCTGTGGGGTTAACAGGACACAGTACCTATCTCTGCGTCTTTACCTCAGCGACTCTGTGGTGTAACAGAGTTCGCTTATATCGCCATATAGCGCTGCGGCATTCCCGCTAGCGGCTCTGTGGATTAACAGAGTTCGCAGTAACTGCCACAGTGCGCTACGGCATTTATTTTAGCGACTCTGCGGGATAACAGAGTTCGCTACTTACGCCATCTTAATAGCAGCAGGCTCTGCCTGCACGGTGGACCCCGGGCTGCGAACGCACCTCACTACATCTTATATTTGGTGGGTTCCGCAGACCCTAACATAATCCTAGCGCCAGGGTCCGGCTAGTAAATTGGCGGATGAACAGCGTTTACAGCTGTACATCCAGCAGCTGGAGGGTAGGTTGGCGGCTCTTGAGCGCACAACCTCAGCTGTGGATGTTACCGCAGTCGCTGTTCAGGCTGCTAGCGTAGCTGCAGCCAGTTTGTCCTCTGTCACCTCTGCCCCTACATTGTCCCACCTCCCGCATCCAGACAAGTTTGCTGGTGACAGCAAGCATTGTCGGGGATTCGTGAGTCAGTGCTCCATACACCTCGAGCTTCTGGCTGCATGTTTCCCCACGGATCGGGCACAAGTGGGCTTTGTGATAGCACTTCTGTCAGGCAGAGCGTTGGAGTGGGCAACGCCGCTGTGGGAGAGCGACGACCGTGTGGTGCAGAGCGCTTCTCTTTTTCTGGAGGCTCTGAAAAAGGTTTTTCTAGGACCTCAGATCACCCACGATACGGCACTCCAACTGCTGGCAAGTACCCAGGGTTCGGCTTTGGTCAGCCATTTTGCTGTCCAATTTTGGACTCTGGCCTTGGAATTAGAGTGGCCAGATAAAGTCCTCATTTCCATGTTCTGGAGAGGACTGACGGGTCATGTGAAAGACGCCTTGGCTACCAGGGAGATTCCTGACACACTGGAGAAGCTTATCGCTATTTCCACCCGGTCGACCTCCGTTTCCACAAGCGGAGGCTGGAACGTGCCCAGTGTAGGCAGAGGGTTCGGTTGGTTCCTACCTTCGCCACCCCTCTGGAGTCACCCGTTCAGGCGCCCGACCTTCAGGAGGTTGGTCCTAAATCTCGGGTCACTCGTCCATCCCCGATTTGTTATATTTGCCAGCAGCAGGGACATTTTGCCAACCGATGTCCACAGCGGTTGAATAAATGGTCGCGCCCAGTAACCGTAGGAACAGGGTTACTGGACGCCATGAGTTTTGCCCCTAAAGTGCTCCTCAAGGGGATAATTACCCACGGTTCTACCACCCTACCCGTCAAGCTGTGTGTGGATTCTGGGGCAGAGGGGAATTTTATGTCGTCCTCCTTTGCTTCTCGCAACACCATGCCTTTGGTGTTGCTGGCTGAACTAGTGTCGGTATGGTTGTTGAATGGAGCAATTCTGCCCACACAAATCACCCATCAGTCTGTCCCACTCACCTTGTCTATATCTCCTTCCCATCAGGAGAATATATCATTTTTTATCCTCCCTGAGGGTATAGATGAGGTTTTGTTGGGATCACCCTGGCTCCGCCACCACTCTCCCCATATTGAGTGGTCTTCAGGGAGAATTCTGGGTTGGGGTAATTTATGTAATGGCAGATGCATTAGGGACAGCGTGCAGGTCACCACCACTGAATACCCATAGACCTCTCTCCTCTTCCCAAGGTCTATTGGTCCTATGCCGACGTTTTCTCGAAGAAGGCTGCGG
The DNA here is from genome assembly GCA_033576555.1 of Oophaga sylvatica. Classification (NCBI taxonomy): domain Eukaryota; kingdom Metazoa; phylum Chordata; class Amphibia; order Anura; family Dendrobatidae; genus Oophaga; species Oophaga sylvatica. Next base: position 70,347,098 of record JARQOD010000008.1, read on the forward strand.
AGACTCTTCCGCCTCATCGCTCCTATGACTGTCCTATCGACCTCTTGCCTGGAGCTGAGCCTCCTAGAGGAAGGGTTTATCCCCTCTCTCTTCCTGAGACAGAGGCCATGTCCCAATATATTCAGGAGAACTTGGCAAGGGGATTTATTAGGAAGTCGGTGTCACCAGCGGGAGCGGAGTTCTTCTTTGTGCAGAAGAAGAACGGAGAATTACGTCCTTGCATTGATTATAGGGGTCTTAACGCTATCACCATGAAAAATAAGTATCCTTTGCCGCTAATCTCTGAGCTCTTTGACAACTTCGGGGAGCAAGGGTATTTACTGAGCTAGACCTGCGGGGTGCGTATAACCTGATACGCATCCGTGAGGGGGACGAATGGAAGACGCCATTTAACACCAGGGATGGGCATTACGAATATCTGGTAATGCCCTTTGGGCTCTGTAATGCCCCAGCTGTCTTCCAAGACTTTGTGAACGACATCTTCCGGGATATGTTGACCACCTCGGTGGTAGTCTATCTGGATGACATTCTCATCTTTTCTCCAGATATGGCCTCCCACCGGAAGAGATGTCTGCAAGGTCTTCGACCTCTTGCGAGCAAATTCCCTGTATGCGAAGTTGGAGAAGTGCATGTTTGAGCAGGAGTCTCTACCTTTCCTGGGCTATATGATCTCCACCCAGGGATTGACTATGGATCCTGCCAAACTACAGGCTGTAATGGATTGGCAAGAACCCCACTCCCTTAAAGCGGTGCAGCGCTTTATGGGGTTCATCAACTACTATCGCCAATTCATTCCCCACTTCTCTACTTTGGTAGCTCCCTTGGTAGCCCTCACCAAGAAGGGAGCTAATCCCAAGTTATGGTCAGAGGAGGTCTCCAAGGCCTTTACTTCAGTTAAATCTCATTTTGCTAGCGCTCCCATTTTACATCGCCCCGATGTTGATAAGCCTTTTATATTGGAGGTAGATGCCTCATCCGTTGGTGCTGGAGCAGTCCTCTTCCAAAAGGATGCTCAAGGTCGGAAGCATCCTTGCTTCTTCTTTTCCAAGACATTCACACCAGCGGAGAGGAATTATTCCATTGGGGACAGGGAGTTACTAGCCATGAAGTTGGCCTTTTCAGAGTGGAGACATCTCCTGGAGGGGGCTCGTTTTCCCTTTCAAGTTTTTACTGACCACAAAAACTTGGTTTATTTACAGACTGCCCAGCTGCTAAATTCTTGCCAGGCCAGATGGTCCTGGTTTTTCTCCCGGTTCCATTTCCTCCCCGGTGAGAAGAACATTTGTGCCGACGCTCTGTCTGGGCCTGAGGATAGGTCCTGGGAGCCTGCGGAGCATGTTCACACTCCGCAGCTCATCACTGCCTTTGAGCGCAGCGAGACCCAAAGAAGGGGGGCCCTAGGAGGGGGGGTAATTTTAGGGTTTGAGTTCCCGCTGCTGCACAAGGGGAGTGTCGAACCAGTCCCGCTGCGGTCCCCCATCCATCTCCGGCCGCAGTGGAGCCTGCTCAGCAAAGACATTGGTCCCAGCATCTCACCCGGTCTAATACTGTGCAGAGACTTGCTGCTGCCTCTTCAGGTTCTGCTATTGTAGCCAGTACTGGTCAGCGGCGAGCAGACGTCTTTAGGTCTAAGTCCTTTGTTGCTTCATCTGAGCATGCCCAGGGCAAGATCTCCCATTGGAGATCAAGGGTCACATGCTCAGACACAGCTGCCACTCCTATTGGTCCTTCAGGAAGGTCCTCTGGCTGTTGATGTTCTGAAGCAGCTTCCATTGGTCCTTCCTGGAAGGTCTTTTTCTCGTGGCTGCTATAAAAGGCTGTCCTTACCGCACGGCCGTGCGCTAGGATCAATTGCATTATGTGCTTTGCGCCAGTGTGATCATGTACGCATGTGGTTAGGGCTCGGCTGAAATAAGCCCCTAGAATACCGGCACCTCCGGTGAGGAGATTTGAGTGCACGTGGTTAGGGCTTTGCTGAAATAAGCCCCTAGAATACCGGCTTCTCCGGTGAGGAGATTGCTTGATTGCGTTGCTGTCTGCATGATCACGGACTGCTATCCGCACAGCAGTTATCTGTGTATCCCTGTGGGGTTAACAGGACACAGTACCTATCTCTGCGTCTTTACCTCAGCGACTCTGTGGTGTAACAGAGTTCACTTATATCGCCATATAGCGCTGCGGCATTCCCGCTAGCGGCTCTGTGGATTAACAGAGTTCGCAGTCACTGCCACAGCGCGCTACGGCGTTTATTTTATCGACTCTGCGGGATAACAGAGTTCGCTACTTACGCCATCTTACTAGCAGCAGGCTCTGCCTGCACGGTGGACCCCGGGCTGCGAACGCACCTCTCTACATCTTATATTTGGTGCGTTCCGCAGACCCTAACAGTATGTTATATGTTGTATGTTCTGTATGTCTTTTTTATTTTACATTCACCAGATTAGTCGGATGATGGGAATACTACTTTCCCATCACCCGCTAATGCTGTCACTGTAGCAGGCATAGCCGGATGGGACAAGTAGTCCCATCTGACGATGTCCACACAGCCAGCAGTGCCCGAGCTCGGCAGAGCCCCGCACAGCCCCGGCAGAGGCTGGCACAGCATCGGCAGAGCCCGGCACAGCCCCGCACAGGCCCGGCAGAGACCGCCACAGCCCCGCACAGCACCGGCAGGGCCCCGCACAGCACCAGCAGAGCCCGGCACAACCCGGCACAGTTCCAGCAGAGCCCACAGAGCCCAGCAGAGCTCGAGTCAGCCTGGCAGAGCCCGGCACAGGCCGGAACAGCCCCACACAGGCCCCGCACACACAGCCCCACAGACCCCCGCACACATTCTCTTCACACACATAGTCTCCGCCCACACACATTCTCTGCCTATTACTTGCATTTCCCATAGACTTACATTGGACTCGCTACTCGTTACGAGTACCCGAGTATTAGGAGATACTCGTAACAAGTAAAGCGAGTCCGACTAGTTCACTATTCGCTCATCCCTATGGACAGCACCTCCAAAAATCATAAATTGATCTAATGCCGCTATATATAACTGAAATATATACTATACTGAATATAATGAAACTGAATATATATAACTGAACATGAGTTTCTTAGTTTAACATTCTGATCAGACTGTATGAAGCCCCTAATATATTTTTACCTAGCGGCATTAGATCAATGTATGATTTTTTGGAGGTGTGGTCCACGTTCTTTTTTGTAGTGTATTGACAGACCGATGTATCTCATATTGTTAGAGTCTCTTGTAATTGGGGTGGTGCCACATGGCTCGAGCATGGGTCTTCCAGCAAGACAATGACCCAAAATATACAGCAAAGGCAACAAAGGAGTGGCTCAAAAAGAAGCACATTAAGGTCATGGAGTGGCCTAGCCAGTCTCCAGACATAAATCCCATAGAAAACTTATGGAGAGAGTTGAAGCTCCAAGTTGCCAAGCGACAGCCTCAAAATCTTAATGATTTAGAGATGATCTGCAAAAAGAAGAGTGGACCAAAATTCTTCCTGACATGTGCGCAAATCTCATCATCAACTACAAAAAACGTCTGACTGCTGTGCTTGCCAACAAGGGTTTTCCACCAAGTATTAAGTCTTGTTTGCCAAAAGAATCAAATACTTATTTCTCACTGCAAAATGTAAATACAATTTATATAATTTATACAATGTGATTTTTTGGATTTTATTTTTGAAATTTTATTGCTCAATATTAAAATTAACCTACCCTTAAAATGATAGCCTATATAATATTTATTTCCTTCACTGTATATGCAGATGGGTAAGGAATTGGCTAAAAGACTGGAAGCAAATAGTCATTGTAGATGGTACATTCTGTAAATGAGATAGCAGTGGGGACCGGAGGGATCTGTAATAGGACCGATTCTTTTTAACCTTGTTAGTCGTTATTAATGACCTAGTGGATGGGATTGAAAGTAAAGTGTCAGTCTCTGCCGACGATATCAAACTATACAGGATATTAAAATCTGACCTTGACATTACAATGTTACAGAACGATTTGGATAAGATGTCTGAATGGGCAAACACTTGGCAAATGAGGTTTAATGTAGATAAATGTAGAGTAATGCGCCTATGATGGAGTAATCCCATTGCTGCATATTCATTAAATGGCAGTATACTCAGGACTACAGAACAGGAGAAGGACTTGGGTATTCTCGTTACAAGTAAGCTGAGCTGTTGGCAGCGGATTATTCAGGATACCCTCCAAGCGTGTGAAAACAGAGCTTCTTTATTCAGGAACATTCAGGAACAATATATGATAAGCTTAATAATTCAGGAATAAATCATTTGTGTGTCTCTGTGCAGCATCTACAGCAGACTGCATCTCTCATACACAGACACAGGAAAACAGGAAATACAGTCACATGCTCTCCCTGTGTGAGCCTCTGGGTTTTTTTTGTTCTAACTTTATGAACAGCATACAAATCTAGCAACTAAACAGGAGTGGAGTTGTTTCACCAAACATATTCCAACATGAGCAGCGGTACTCAATATCAGGCAGAAGCCACAAAAGCAAAGATGATTTTAGGGTGTATAAAAAGATAAATAAAATCCCACAATCCCAACGTATTGTTACTCCCCTATAAATCACTGGTGAGCCCACATTTAGAATTTGGGATCCAGTTTTGGGCTCCACATTTTAAAAAGGATATTCAGAAGTTAAGAGTTAGTTCAAAGGCGGGCAATTAGATTATTACAATGGATGGAAGGTCTCATATGATGAAAAGTTGGAAAAGTTGGGCTTGTTTAGCTTAGAAAAAAGGTGTCTCACAGAAGATCTCATTTACATGTATAAATATACAGTATGTGTGGTCAGTACAAAGGACTGGCACATGACTTATTCCTTCGAAAGACCATGCTAAAGACCAGGTGGCACTCATTACGGGTGGGTGACAGGCGATACCGGCAGCTAAATAGTAAAGGGTTCTATACAGTTAGAGAAGACAGACTGTGGTATGCTGACCACAAGAGGTAGTAATGGCAGACACTATGACAGCTTTTAAAAAAAGGGCTGGATGATTTCCTCGATACACATTACATTGCGGCTTATAGTTAAATTAGTGACTAAATGTGTAATTGGTGGAGAAAGGTTGAAGTTGATGGACTAAGGTCTTTTTTAAAAATATGTAAGTATGTAACCCACCAGACCCGAACACCCACAGGTTCATCCATCACTATTCAAATACGAAGGTAGTAAAATAGGTGTGAAAGTCACTTCGCTATATCCAATTAGTTATTCTCCACTGAGATGTGTATTGAAACTGTTGTCATATGCAACAGATTAGGACTTCTATATTATAAGTAAAAGGAGAACTTTATGCTGACCTGACAGTAGATGGCGATGTTGTGTAATGTTTCCTTCTTTAATGTATTGTATAAGAATTAGTCTTTTGTTTTAGTTTCACTTTCGTTTTTTGTTCCTGTTTTGCTGATGCAATGCTGTAATGTCTGTGCATTATTCTTTTACCTTGTGTTCAGACAAGTAAACGCTTGTTATCCCATGCAACTTGCTCTGTGAAGTTTCCTCTGCAAAGGTGTGGATTCAGAAGCTGTGCAACAGGTTATGGGCCCAGACACCCAGACGCCCAGACACAGACACCCAGATCCAGGCACCCAGGTACAGCGTACCCAGATACAGAGAATCCAGACACCACAGATCCCAGGATACCCAAGAATACCAGATACCCAGGACATTTGAACTCTCAGAAAGACCCTGGTGAATGCAGAAGAATTCTTCAGTGCAAGTCTCTCCAAACAAGTAAGATAAGTTAAAAATGATGAATAGCACAGAGCTAAAACTCACAGTAGCTAAACTGCATGATGAGAACTATCAGCTATGGAAGTTCAAAGTAGAGATGTTATTGTCTAAAGATGATTTATGGGAAGTAATCACTACAGATAGACCTGATGAAGATAATCAGACATGGGATAGAAAAAATAGACAAGCGAGAGCTACCATCAGCTTATTAGTGGATGATGCTCAATTAATCCACATAAGAAATGAGGATACAGCGAAAGGAACGTGGGAACAATTAAGAAAGCTATATGAGAGACCCAGCTTAAATCACAAGTTATTTCTACTAAGAAACCTGTACAGTATGAGACTAAATGCAGGCAGTGACATGAAGAAGCATATATTCTCAATGATGGAAGTGATATTACAGCTAAGATCTATTGGTGAAGATATTAAGGAAAGCCATATTACAGCAATGTTATTGTGCAGTTTACCAGATTCATATACAGCTTTAATAAATGCACTAGAGACAAGACCAGAAACTGACATTACATTAGAGTTTGTGAAGACCAGACTCATGGATGAATATCAGAGAAGGAAAGAACAAAGCAATGATTCTTCTATTGAAAAAGATAATGGAAATGCTCTTAAAGCTACAGAACTTAAAAAACCCTATAATAAAGAGACAAGAGAATGCTTCAGATGTAAGGAAAAAGGTCATTTAAAAAAAGACTGTACTATATGGAAAGCTGAACAACAGAAATTACACCATAAAGATAATATACAGAAGGTGAAAAACACAATTTCTGATTCATGTGAAAATAATTGGAATGGCACATTTAAAGTAACTGATAAGAAATCATCACTTGGTTGGTTTATTGATTCAGGAGCAACGAGTCATATGACAAGTGACAAGAATTTCTTTACTGATCCTGATTTAAATAAGAAAGTAGCCATTTATCTTGCAGATGGAAGCAAAATAACCGCAGAAGGTATCGGACAAGGTATGCTAAATTGTTCAAACAAGTTCGGACAAGATTCAAAGATACTTGTACAGGATGTGTTGTATGTTCCAAAATTGGAAGGCGGATTATTATCTGTGAAACGTTTAACAGCAAAAGGACTTACAGTAAAATTCAAAGATAATGAGTGTGCAATTATTGCAGGAAACAAGTTGATAACCAAAGTCAAGGCAGATGAACAATTATATCATTTTGACAAACCAAAGGAACAGATGAAGGTATGTACACATGATCACAAAAACTGTATTCACATGTGGCATAGACGTCTAGGACATAGACACCCGGACAGTATAAGGGAACTACAGAGAAAAGAATTGACAAAAGATTTAAAGATATCAGATTGCTCAATTACCATAAGATGTGAATGTTGTATAAAATCTAAAGCCACAAGGATATCTATTCCAAAAGAAAGTGAGATGAAAAGCGAAAGACCACTTGATTTGGTGCATACTGACTTATGTGGACCCATGAAAGTGACTACATCAGGAGGCAATAGATACATGTTTACTTTTATAGATGACTACTCAAGATACACAGTCACATACTTAATTAAGAACAAAAGTGAAGTTTTTGATAAACTTGTAGACTATGTAACAAGATCAAGTAACAAATTTCAAAGGAAGCCAATTGTCATCAGAAGTGATAATGGAGGTGAATTTACAGGTCACAGAATAGAAGACTACTTAAAACAAAATGGAATAGAACATCAGAAAACTGTTCCATACACACCTGAACAAAATGGAGTAGCAGAAAGGAAAAACAGAACTCTAACAGAAATGATGAGATGTATGCTGACAGATTCTAAACTACCAGAGAAATATTGGGGTGAGGCAGCAATGACAGCTACATATCTACAGAACCGACTTTTTTCCAGAAAACTGAAGAAAACTCCATATGAACTGTGGCAAGGTATGAAACCAAGTGTCAATCATTTAAAAGTTTTTGGATGTAAAGTTTTTATAATCATTCCAACAGAAAAACGTTCCAAACTTCAAAACAGATCCATGGAAGGAATATTCGTTGGATATAGTGAAAATTGCAAAGGATATAGAATCCTAGATCCCAAAACAGACAGAGTTACAGTGAGTAACAGTGTGACATTCATTGAAGATTTAAATGAAGACATTATGATTTCAGTTGAAACAAAAAATGAGAAAAACAATAGTGACATAACTGAAGAAATATCTGATGAGAAAGAAGTAGAAATTAATGAAGAACAAAATACTGAAAGTGAAGAATCACAACTACAAACTACAAATAGACACAGAACCAAGACGTTCAATAAGAGAGAACAAAGCAAAACCACCAAAACGTCTCTCATACAAGACAAGTATAAGAAAAATCTATGAACCTACCTCTTGGAAAGACATATCTAAACTTCCTGAAGAAGAAGCTAATAAATGGATAGAAGCAACAGAAACAGAAATTAAATCCATGCATGATTCAAATACTTGGACACTAACAGATTTGCCAGAAGGAAGAAAAGCCATGGGATGTAAATGGATTTTTAAAGTAAAATACCAAACAGATGGCACACCTGAAAGATATCGAGCAAGACTCGTAGCTAAAGGGTATTCTCAAAAATATGGAGAAGACTATGATGAAACATTTGCTCCAGTTGTCAAACACACTACAATAAGAACTTTACTTACAGTTGCAGCAGTGGAACAGATGGAACTAAGACATCTGGATGTAAAGACAGCTTTTTTGAATGGAGATTTAACAGAAGACATTTACATGGAACAACCTCCAGGATTCAAAGATGAAAGAAATTCAAACAAAGTTTGTAAACTACAGAAAAGCATATATGGTTTAAAACAAGCAGCTAAAGCGTGGAATGACAAAATCACGGAAGTACTAACAAATGAAAAATTTCAAAGAAGCAAAGCTGATTGATGCTTGTACACAAAAAGGCTGAGTAATAGATGGATTTATGTACTCATATATGTAGACGACATTTTGATTTATTTTAAACAAGAAAGGGATAAAGAAAACATTCTAAAAATCATGAAACAAAATTTTTAAATCAAAGACTTGGGAAATGTAAAACAGTACCTAGGAATACAGATAGAAAGAGAAGAAGATGGAAGTTTCCTACTGAATCAAAATCACATGATTCAAGACATAACAGAAAAATTTGGACTAAAGGATGTAAAAACAATAAAGTCTCCAATGGAAACTAATTATCTCAAAGAGATGAACAGTGAAGAAAATATGCTACCAGACAATGAAGAATACAGAACAGCAATAGGAAAACTACTGTATCTAGCGACCATTACAAGACCAGACATCGCAGTAGCAGTAGGAATCCTGAGTAGAAAGGTATCAAAACCAAATAAAGCTGATTGGAATGCCGTGAAGAGAGTAATACGTTATTTGAAAGGAATTAGCAATGTTAAGCTGAAATTACCCACAGGTGATAATTGCATTTAACAGGATATGTTAATGCAGATTGGGCTGGAGATCCAACTAACAGAAGATCTACCAGTGGACATATTTTTTTTCTCTCAGATGGACCAATAAGTTGGACAAGTAAGAAACAGTCAATTGTGACACTGTCTTCAACAGAAGCAGAATATGTTGCAGCAGCACATGCGAGTCAAGAAGTACTGTGGTTAAGACAATTGTTAACAGACCTAGGACAACCACAGTTGGAACCAACAAAAATTAAAGAGGACAATCAAGGATGTCTTGTTCTTGCTCAGATGGAAAGAGTAAATCCAAGAACCAAGCATATTGATGTGAAATATCATTTCTTGAGAGATCATCAGGACCAAGGAGTATTGAAATTGGAGTATTGTCCTGCTGAAGAAATGACAGTGGACATTTTCACGAATGCGTTGAATGCTGATAAACATCAGAGACTAATAAAAAAGTTGGGTTTGATTGAATAAGTCCTTACTGTTGAGAAAGGGTGTTGTCATATGCAACAGATTAGGACTTCTATATTATAAGTAAAAGGAGGACTTTATGCTGACCTGACAGTAGATGGCGATGTTGTGTAATGTTTCCTTCTTTAATGTACAGTCATGGCCAAAAGTTTTGAGAATGACACAAATATTATTTTTTCACATGATCTGCTACCCTCTGGTTTTTATGTGTGTTTGACAGATGTTTTTATCACAGACAGAAATATAATAATTGCAAACATATGAGTAACAAAAGCTTATATTGACAGTTAGAGTGAGTTAATGCAGCAAGTCAATATTTGCAGTGTTGACCCTTCTTCTTCAGGACCGCTGCAATTCTCCCTGGCATGCTCTCAATCAACTTCTGGACCAAATCCTGACTGATAGCAGTCCATTCTTGCACAATCAATGCTTTCATTTTGTCAGAATTTTTAGGTTTTTGTTTGTCCACCCATCTCTTGATGATTCAGCACAAGTTCTCAATGGGATTAAGATCTGGGGAGTTTGCAGGCCATGGACCCAAAATCTCTATGTTTTGTTCCCTGAGCCATTTAGTTATCACCTTTGCTTTATGGCAACGTGCTCCACCATGCTGGAAAAGGCATTGTTGATCGCCAAACTGCTCTTGGAGGGTTGGGGAGAAGTTGCTCTTGGAGGACATTCTGGTACCATTCTTTATTCATGGCTGTGTTTTTAGGCAAGACTGTGAGAGAGCCGATTCCCTTGGCTGAGAAGCAACCCCACACATGAATGGTTTCAGGATGCTTAACAGTTGGCATGAGACAAGACTGGTGGTAGCGCTCACCTTGTCTTCTCCAAATGAGGCGTTTTCCTGATGTCCCAAACAATCGAAAAGGGGATTCATCAGAGAAAATAACTTATACCCCAGTCCTCAGCAGTCCACTGCCTGTACCTTTTGCAGAATATCAGTCTGTCCATGATGTTTTTTCTGGAGAGAAGTGGCTTCTTTGCTGCCCTCCTTGAGACCAGGCCTTGCTCCAAGAGTCTCCACCTCACAGTGCGTGCAGATGCACTCACACCTGCCTGCTGCCATTCCTGAGCAAGCTCTGCACTGCTGGTAGCCCGATCCCGCAGCTGAAACACTTTTAAGAGACGGTCCTGGCGCTTGCTGGTCTTTCTTGTGCGCCCTGAAGTGTTTTTGGCAACAATGGAACCTCTCTCCTTGAAGTTCTTGATGATGCGATAGATTGTTGACTGAGGTGCAATCTTTCTAGCTGCGATACTCTTCCCTGTTATGACATTTTTGTGCATTGCAATGATGACTGCACGTGTTTCTTTAGAGATAACCATGGTTAACAGAAGAGAAACAATGATGCCAAGCACCATCCTCCTTTTTAAGTGTCCAGTGGTGTCATTCTTAAGGTACTGCCACACTAAACAACATCGCTAACGGGATCGCTAAAAAACGTCACTATTTAGCGATCCCGTTAGCGATGTTGTTGTGTGCGGCATCTACCAGCGACGTGGCCCCTGCTGAGATCCTGCTGTGATCTCGCTCGTCGTTCTCATCGTTCCGGACCCTATTTTTATCGTCGGCGCCCCGCTGGTAAGTATATATCGCTGAGTGTAGCACCTTTTGTTAGCGATTTAGCGGTACTTTTGTACCGCCAAAGTCGTTAAGGAGATCGCTAACCGCGATAGCGTCCTTAACGACATCGCTAAATTAGGCTGCTACTAGCGATATATAGAAACAATCCCGCTAGCGATCGCATTAGTATGCGTCGTTATCGTGATCGCTAGCGGGATTGTTTAGTGTGGCAGTACCTTTACTTAATCATGACAGATTGATCTCCAGCCATGTCCTCATCAACACCCACACCTGTGTTAATGGAGCAATCACTGAAAAGAGGTTAGCTGGTCCTTTTAAGGCAGGGCTGCAATGATGTTGAAATGTGTTTTGGGGGATAAAGTTCATTTTCTAGCCAAATATTGACTTTGCAAGTAATTGCTGTTAAGCTGATCACTCTTTACAACATTCTGGAGTATATGCAAATTGCCATTAGCAAAAGTGAAGCAGTAGACTTTGTAAAAATTAATATTTGTGTCATTCTCAAAACTTTTGGCCATGACTGTATTGTATAAGAATTAGTCTCTTGTTTTAGTTTCACTTTCGTTTTTTGTTCCTGTTTTGCTGATGCAATGCTGTAATGTCTGTGCATTATTCTTTTACCTTGTGTTCAGACAAGTAAACGCTTGTTATCCCATGCAACTTGCTCTGTGAAGTTTCCTCTGCAAAGGTGTGGATTCAGAAGCTGTGCAACAGAAACTTCCTTATTGAAAGTTCTACTTGTTTCAGGTTCAAACTGACCCCTTGATCAGGCTCATTTAAAGGGAACCTGTCACCAGGTTTTCACAATATAAACTATGGCCACCACCTTTAAAGGGAATCTGTCACCCCATTTTTCGTATATAAGCTGCAGCCAGCGCCATCAGGGGCTTATCTACAGCATTCTGTAATTTTGTAGATAAGCCCCCGATGTAACCTGAAAGATAAGAAAAACGAGTTATATTATAATCACCCGGGGGGCGGTCCGATGCGGTCCGGTCCGATGGGCGTCGCAGGTCCAGGTCCGTCACCTCCCATCTTCTAGTGATGACGTCCTCCTCCTTGCTTCTGGCGCGCTCCTGCGCAGCCGTACTTTATCTGCCCTGGTGAGGGCAGAGCAAAGTACTGCAGTGCGTAGGTGTCGGGAAAGGTCAGAGACAGGGGTGGGATTCAGCCGGTTCTCCCCGGTTCGATGGAACCGCTTGTTAAAAAAGCTGCCGGTTCCCCGAACCGGGGAAATTCAGGGGCCGCAATCCGATACTGGCCCCACTGCCCCAGCACCTGCACAGGGCCGGCCGCACAGCAAATTGTGTGCGGCCGAGCCTGCTGTACTGTGACGCGGCCGGCAGCAGACACAGCCACGTCACAGTGTATAAGGCCGGGAGCTGTGCACAGCCGTCACCTTGACGGCTGCACAGCTCGTTCTTCCTCTGTAAATGCTAGACTGTATGGGCTCCTTCCAGGTGTGACGTCGTTTCCTGGAGGAGGCGTGTTCTGCCAAAGCCAGGAAGAGAAGCGGCTTTTAGATGTTGGTCTCAGCAGTCTGATGCCGGCATCTGTAGCTGCAGGAGTGAAATCAGAGGTCAGAGTCCTCAGTGACACCGAGGAGGATTTATTCATTAACGGGTTGGGGGCTGATACTGGGGGCTGTGTAGTGGGGTGTGAGGAGGTTATGCACAGTTGTGGGGTCTGTCTGTGCTCCTAGAATGTTATTCACAGCTGTGGGGTCTGTGTGTGCTCCTAGGGGGTTATGCACAGTTGTGGGGTCTGTGTGTGCTCCTAGGGGGTTATGCACAGCTGTGGGGTCTGTGTGTGCTCCCAGGGGGTTATGCACAGCTGTAGGGTCTGTGTGCTCCAAAGGGGGTTATGCACAGCTGTGGGGTCTGTGTGTGCTCCTAGGGGGTTATGCACAGCTGTGGGGTCTGTGTGTGCTCCTAGGGGGTTATGCACAGTTGTGGGGTCTGTGTGTGCTCCTAGGGGGTTATGCACAGCTGTGGGGTCTGTGTGTGCTCTTAGGGGGTTATGCACAGTTGTGGGGTCTGTGTGTGCTCCTAGGGGGTTATGCACAGTTGTGGGGTCTGTGTGTGCTCCTAAGGGGGTTATGCACAGTTTTGGGGTCTGTGTGTGCTCCTAGGGGGTTATGCACAGTTGTGGGATCTGTGTGTGCTCCTAGGGGGTTATGCACAGTTGTGGGGTCTGTGTGTGCTAATAGGGGTTTGTATATGTTTGAGGAAAAGGTACGTGTAAATGAGTGTGGCTTAAAAATGGGTGTGGTTTTAAAAATGGGTGTAGTTTTAAAAATGGGTGTAGTTTTCCTACACAAAAACACAGAACCTGTTGTTAAAAATTTGAATCCCATCCCTGGTCAGAGAGTCCCATCACCTGTGCACTGCAGTACTTTGCTCTGCCCTCGCCAGGGCAGATAAAGTACGCCTGCGCAGGAGCACGCCAGAAGCAAGGAGGAGGATGTCATTGCTAGAAGATGAGAGGTGACGGACCTGGACCTGCGACGCCCATCGGACCGGACCGCATCAGACCGCCCCCCGGGTGAGTATAATGTAACTCTTTTTTCTTATCTTTCAGGTTACATCTGGGGCTTGTCTACAGCATTACAGTATACTGTAGATAAGCCCCTGATGGCGGTGGCTGCAGCTTACATATGAAAAATTGGGTGACAGATTCCCTTTAAGTCCACTTTTACTGTATTTAAGTAAGCTGTAAAGTCCCCAATGCAAACAACATAGCACAATAACTACCTTTTATAATCCCCCATAAGGCGCAGTCTGGTCCGATGGTCGACGCTGTTCTTGCTCTCTCATTGTGATCACCATCCTCCTGCCCTGTTTTATGTGGATGGGATGCCCTATGTCATCCACACAATGGCCCTCCAATTGCTCTCCTGAGCAGGTGCACTCCACTTTGCCATACTGCTACTGTAATCTACATGTGCCAAGAGAGGCCAAAGAGTGCCAACAACCCGGAAGTAAAATAGGCGCATTTGCACTACAGTGCTTTGCTCTGCCCCCAAGAGTAAGATTGGGGGGCACTGTGTTGTTGATGCATGACGCGTTGTCCATATCAGATGGGATAGGGGGATAGCAATTACAATGAGAGAGGAGGCACGAAAGCAAGACCAGTGCCGCCCATCGGACTGGACCGTGCCCAATGAGGGGATTATAACAGGTATTTTTTGTGCTATACAGAGGGGATTGAGGACTTACTGTATATACAGCTTACTAAAATACTCTAAAAGAGGTCTTAATTGTGGTTGCTGTATTTTATATTGGGAAAACCTGGTGACAGGCTCCCTTTAATATGCACACATTATCCTGATGATGGGGTCGGTGCGACTCTGAAACACGTAAACATTTCAATAAAAGGGATTTAGTGAACATCCCAGTGGAGTATAACTAATTGGACCATCTCTTCTATTTTACTACCTTCATGCTTGGATTGCCTTCATAAAAGTAGAGTTATAACAATGAAATGATAAACAAATAATTATTCATTAACACCTTAAGGACCAGGGGTATTTCAGTTATTGCGTGTTCATTTTTTGCTCCCCTTCTTCCCAGAGCCATAACTTTTCTATTTTTCAATCAACATGGCCATGTGAGGGCTTGTCTTTTGCAGGACGAAATTTGGTTTAGAACGACACTATTGGTTTTACCGTATCATGTAATGGAAAATGGGAAAAAATTCTAAGTGCGGTGAAATTTCAAAAAAAGTGCAATTCCACAATTATGTTTTATTTATTATCATGTTCACTAAATGCTAAAACTGAGCTGCCATTATGATTCTCCAGGTCATTACGAGTCCACAGATACCAAACATGTCTAGGTTCTTTTTTATTTAAGTGGTGAAAAAAAATCAAAATTTTGCAAAGAAAAAAAAAGTTGCCATTTTCCGAGACCCGTAGCAGTTCCATTTTTCGCGATCTGGGGCTGGCTGAGCACCGAGTTGACATTTTTATTGATACCATTTTGGAATAGATGCGATACTTTGATTGCCCATTATTGCTTTTCATTGCAATGTTGCAGCGACCAAAAACAAGTAATTCTGGCATTTTGATTTTTTTTCTTGCTACTCCTTTTACTGTTCGGGTTAATTCTTTTTATATATTGATAGCTCAAATGTTTCTGAACGCGTCGATACCAAATACGTGTATTTTTTTATTGTTTTGGGGCAAAAGGGGGGTGATTTGAACTTTTATATTTATAAAAAAATTGTAAAAACTTTTTTTTACTTGAAACTTGCTTCAATTGTCTCTATAGGAGAATAGAAGCTGCGATCTTCTGATCGCTTGTGGTGCATATAGCAGGGCTGCAGCCTTGATGTGTGTAATAAAAATGCTCTCCTGCTATGAGCTCTCTGCACTCATAGCAGTTCTGCAATGACAACCACAGGGTCTCCTGCAGACCCCGGATTATCATGCCAACCCATTGGCGACCCACAATCATGTGACAGGGGAGCCAATGGGAGGAGCTAAGATGCGCATCAGTTTTGCATAAATTAAATGTTAAATTTTTCTCATTGGGATACCCAAATAACTTTTTCAACTTCTTTATTAATCATATGTGGGTCCTAATTTTTATATTATTTTCATTCTTTTTTCTATTTTTTTAATGATATTGGTGGGAAAATAAAAGAAATATGTGTCAGTTTTTCCACATTTTTTACATTATTAATAGCCAGAAAGGACCACTAAAATGCATTTTAATTGTCATTCCCCTTCCCATAACAGTTATTTTATATAGTAGAGGTGTCTTTTTTTTTATAGGGGGTGGTCTAGTAAAATCATTTTGGATGGGCAGTGGTTTTATTTTTTTTTACCTGCTATTTATTTGTTTAGCTTTAATCTGTTTCACACATTGCCTGTCTCTCCCCCCCATAAGTTCATATAAGACCTTATGGGGGAGGCTCTTTCTTCTGAATATAACTGGCAATGGTATATTAGATCCCCTTATAGGGCAAATTCGGCCTGTTGGCTGCACACCACAGCTGTTAGATCCCAGCAGTTCCAACTTTAGCTCTATGCCCAGCAATCACATGATTGCTGGGTCCAGAGGGGGAAGCACAGTAAGTGCTTTCTATACTGAATGCACAGGACTTGTTCAGTGCTATGTATACAGCTAAGGACATGCTAATAAGCCATCTTTGCCTTCTCTATGGGGAGCAAAGCTGTGTCTGACAGGTGCCTCCCTGATCCTGAAACTGCACAATCATGTGCAGCTCCGATACTATGGCATGACTGCACAGTAGAACACAGACTGTCCAGATGTTTAATGTCTTTGGGCAGTCCACAAGTAGTTAAGGGCCATATCCTACTTTGCCAACATTTTTGTTGTAGGTTTTTTTAATATATCTAATATGAAAACTGAAGTAAATTTGCAAATAATTCACAATACAATTTCTAATTGTTTAATTTTTTGCAGTTCCCATGCAAAGATATGATTTTCCATATCGACAGATAATAATAAACTTTCTGTAGTCAGATATTGCAGTCATAAAAAGTAGGGAAGATATGGACGGGGATATAGGTTCCAGAGCAAGCTCTGCATTGGTGTCAAAGAGTTCCTGTAGCTGAATCCTCTTCAAGAGATTATCCTGGCATCTGCTGGACTTTCTTGGGTGCCCTGAAGCCTTCTTCACATCCATTGAATCTCTCTTTTTTAAGTTATTGATGATCCGGTGGCTGATTTAGGGAAAATCTTACAAGCAGCAATGTCCTTGCCTTTAAAAGCCCTTTTGACGCAAAGCAATGATAACTGCACATATTTCCTTAGAAGTAACCATAGTTAACAAAAAATATAATTTGAAGCACAAGCCCTCGTATGAATCAAACAGTATCATTCAGTCAACATGACAGAGTGATATCAGCTGCCTTGTCCTTGTTTACACTTTCTCCTGAGTTAACGAGAAGATCACTAAAATTATATCAGCAGGTAACTCATTGTAAGGGATGAAATTCAGTGGAATTGGGATTTTTGTTCTTAAACTAATTTTTATTGTTAATTTTCAAAACAATTTATACATAATGCAAATTTCCACTATAAAAACTGAATCAATAAACTTTGTGAAAACCAAAATTTGTGTCAGGCTCAAAACTTTTTGGCCATTATTGTAGATCTTTTAGACCTGGTTAGGCTGGTGTACTTCAAAATTCTTTCTGAAAATTCAATCTCAATCTCCACCTACCTTGCCTGATTGACAACTCCTCCTGCGGAGATCTGACACTGCTCAGGACAAACTGCAGGTGCATATTGAATACACTAAGGCCAGGTGCAGACGATCGTACAGTTTCTGATCCAAGAAAATCCGGTTAATTATGTGAATCACACTTTGATTAAACTCTGATCAGAGTGTGATCATTGTGTAATCTGATTCTCTCGGGTGAGTAAAAGATGGAGAAAAAAATGTCTCCATCTTCTTCATTCTGTCGGTCTGTGTAAATTGGACTGCACTCAGATGTCATCCGAGTGCAGTCCGATGGGTTTCACTGACTCATTGACTTACATTGCTGAGTGTGATCCGAATATTGTACTTTGCTTGAACTGGTTCGGTCCAAGGAAAAAATCTGACGTGCACAGCCCCAAAACATAATGATGTTTTGAAGGAACGCACTCGGGCCGATTATATGGTAGTCTGCACGAGCCCTTGTACTCAAACGCTTTTGCTCTTTAGCTGGACTTAAAAAATGCTCATTTTAGTATCAGAATTATACAGTTATTCCAGCATTATTTTTTTTTTAAAGTACACCAGCCTCATCAGGTCTAGGAGATCTATTTAATGATGTGTGCAGGTCGTATGTGAAATCAGATGATAGACTCTCATTAAAGACAGTCGATAAAATTTAAAAATCTTATTTCCCCAGTCTGCCATATTTTGAATTTTTGGTTTCTCTCATTTGTTTCGCACAATCACAAACTTAAAAATAGGCAGCGGTGCTCTTTCTCCTAAAGCTAAAAGGACTGAAAATTTCCTGATTGTAATTATGCATGAAGAGAACATCCAGAGCCTCAGGTGATGTTACGGCCTCATGAATATCATCAGATGCTTCAACCAAAGATGCAATATAAAGCATATGCAATCAATATATATAAATGATTGTTTGCCGGCCGCAAATGGAACATATTGTCCCGTGCAAACAAATCTAAATGTAAATGGTATGTACACCCTAGAATATCGCCCGTAGACCTATTTACGGCATGAGAACTCCAGATGTCTCTGCTACGGACATAGTCTGTTTGTAGACGTGTCATATAAAAAATTTACTGATTTATGATTGTAATTTCTCTTACCCCTTGATATTATACTCTATGAATTTATAGAACAAGTTACAAGCATGAAATCGATTGCGACTTTAGAGTTTCTCCTTCATGGCCTTATTCAGGAGGAAAAAAAAAAAGCTGACAATACTTTGTAATTGGTACCTAGAATTGGCATGTGAAAAATGAAAATGCCTTTTACATTATAGCACTTGCTGTCTGGTTTGCAACTATTTCCATTTTATATCAAATCCACATGAAACAATTCTATAGCTCGTAATGAATTTTAACAGACAATGGAGAAAATGCCTATTCAATCTTTTTCCTTCTCCTTCCTTCCTCGCAGCTCTGTATGGTTTAGACTGCGTGCTCTTGATTAGTTAAATGTCATACATTTTGTGGATGGTAACACGGCATACTAAAAATATCTCATACTAGTGAGCTGTACAGGTTGGAACTGAGAAGACGTACTTCCAGCCATCCTTCATTATAGGGGTTTGGTTTAAGTATATTTTTCAGATGCTTTTTCTTGGGTCCAAGATGCGGCCATGCATACCGTAGAGGTAGCCGCTGTGGTTGCTATTCGTCCTTTTGCAACCTAATGCACCCTATCTGCGGAAAAAAGGAATCCCTTAGTCCATAATGGGATTGGCCACTTTTGAATGCCATGTTACTTTGAAACCCAAAGCTGAATAATTAAAAAAGGGCTCATTCTATAATATAGGACTTACATTTCCTGAATAACCATATAGAGAAAGAGTACCTAACTAAACTTATTTTTAATATTATTTAGTTACAATCCATGCATTACAAAATTAGGATTTTTTTTCTTAGAATGCTTCATTACCTTATTGTGCTTCCCTTTCTCCCAAACACTATGCTGCATTACTTTATCATGCTCCTTTCAAAGCTGCTTTTAACTGCTGTTCAGCAAAGATTCATCTTACACTACATGCAGTCTGTGTACAGGACTTTCTCTGCCTGTGTCTTTTTGCTCTCAAGCCAATGTAATCAATACATAGTTTATTTGAATATAGAGTATGGATCTTTGTGGAGCTGCAGTTGGAAGCTGCTTTTAAAGGAGCATGAACTAGGCATGGAAATAAGTCTGCAGCATAGTTTTTGGGAAAGAAGGAAGAAAAATAAGATAATGGAGTATATTGCAAAACATGCATAACTTTGCAAAACCTGGAAGATAATTAAATAATAACTCCCATTTAATTTAATTAATTATATTTTCTTCATAAGTCAATCGTACACATAAAATAAGAATCTTTGTAATATATCTTATCAGAGAAATCTGCTTCTTTCTTCCCCTTCCCCTTTCATGCTCAAAATTCTCAAGTTATGGTTAAAATCTGTGTTCATTGAAAAGAGATTTTCCCATTACTGAGATAGGAGATGACATTTAGTGCACATAACGTTTTATGGAAAACTGTAACTGTCGTTTTAGGAGAATTTGCGGCACAATATCTATATCTGCGTCTCGCTTCTCCACTCTTCATAGAATATTATGAGCGGCAACTGTGACTTCTTATATCAGTAATGGTAAAATATGTCCTCACTGAATACAGATTTTACAGATGAATAGAGAATAAAAGTTTAGTCCAGGAGAAGAAAGAAGCAGATTCATCCAATAAGATATATTAGAAAGTTGCTTATTTCCATGTGTATTATTGATTTATGAAATAAAATTAAAAACAGCACAGTTACTCTTTAAATAAAAAAGGTAGGTTACTTTTTAAATGATGAAATTCTACCTAACTGCAGTCGGTATGAGGGGGAGCTTATCAATTTAATACTTACCAATTTATTTTAGTACTAGGGTTTGCATAAAAATGGCAAAATTTGCCAAAATTTTCTGCAACTGCATCATGATTAATTGTTTGCAACTTTTATATGTCAGAAAGCTAGCATAACTGCAATAATGAACAGTTCCCTCCATAGTGTTAAAAACATTCAGTCTTGTCCATGCAATAGGCTAAGTACTCCGTCTTTTGCTTCTGCGCACTGGGTCCCAGGGTATAATAAAGCAGTGTGCGCAAGAGCAACGCCATCAGCTGTACACACCTTGGTGCAAAGAGCTTTCCTGGTGCTGCATGCCAATCAAAACAGAACAGCAGAGCAGCTCCAGGGGAGCTCCCTCCGCCTCTTCTATTAGTTCCGACGTCATCGCGTACCTGTGCCACTCACCAAGATACCACATGTGGAGCTGCACATGCAGAGAATCATATGAGAGGTAAGTATTCATTTAAATAAAATGAATTAAATGGGGGTGGAGGGAGAAAATGATGAATTGATAGTATGGGACAGGGGACAGTGAATGATGTATTGAGGTGGGCAAGCAAATGATAAATTGGGGGTGGGGGACAGCAAATGATGAATTGAAGGTGGGGGTGGGGACAACAAATATTGATGAATTGAGGGTGGTGGGAGTAAATGATGATGCATTGAGACTGGGAGATGGGGACAGTAAATGATGAAGAATTAACGGTGGAGGATGAGGGACAACAAATACTGATGAATTGAGGGTGGGGGCAGCACATAATGATAAATTGAGGGTGGTGGAGAGTAAATGATGTATTAAGTGTGAGGGGAGCAAATGATAATGAATTGAGGGTGGGAGAGAGCTGTTGCTAATGAATAGAGGATGAGGTGGGAAAGAGAGAAGACATAACAATGAATTGGGGTGGAGGGGGGCATATAAATATAATGAATCGAGTAAGCAGGAGGTAAAGAATGGGGGGAGTTGAGGATGCCTGCGTGTGGCTGGTAAAGCAATGGGGTAAAGAAGTACAGGTGCTAATTTATATATTTATTGGGTGGGAAAAGTGGCTAATTATAGCTAGTGGGGGAGCAGTGGTGGATTACAATTTATATTTGGAATGGTGGGTTGCATAATAACTAATTATATATTAATGGTGGGTGCACATCTGTATTGAGATGCGTGGTGTAGAAGTTGAGGAAAAAGTGGGGAATGTGCTCTGAAAGTGGTGATCTAGAAAACTGTGTGTTATTTTATGCGGAGATGAATCCTGTCTGGAAAAAGTGATGGTGGTCTGCACTGGATGAAGAAAAAAGTAAACATGAAGGACTTCAATTAGAGACATCACCAGTGAGTCAGTTTATTACCTGTACACTTACACTGTACACTATGTACAGAGCCAATGTGTATAATGGCACAAGTGATCCCTGTATTATCCGTATAACACTGTATACAGAGCTCCTCTGTATAATGTTACTGGTGATCCCTGTATTACCTTTACATTATACACTATATACAGAGCTTCTGTGTATAAGGTCATTGGTAATCACTATATTACCTTTAGAATATACGCTATATACAGAGCTCCTGAGTATAATGTCAAAGGTGATCCCCGTATTACCCGTAAACTAAACACTATATACAGAGCTCCTGTGTATAATGTCACTGGTGATCCATGTATTGCCTGTACACTATACACTATATACAGAGCTCCTGTGGAAAATGCCATTAATGATCCCTGTATTACCTGTACACTATATACTGAACTCCTGTGCATAATGTCTCTGATCCCTTTATTACCTGTATACTGACACTATATACAGAGCTACTTTGGTGGTGTCTGCCACTAATTGTTTGAAATGTGAACACTCCTGATTGGGTCTCTCTGCTGGGTTGGGAGTAGTGGAAGACATGTAGGTCCCTATTATACTATTTCTACTGTGGTGAAATTGATGCCACTTTATTGGTGTCTGCCACTAATTTTTGAAAATGTGTACACTCCTGGTTGGGTCTCCTTCATGTGTGTTTCCTGTAGCAGAAGGCCTCTGAGACCGTCAGGCCTCCACTTCCTTGTACTCAACTACCCATGTTACTTTCCTTAAATTTTTCTGACAATGGTAGTCTACGAACTGATATTTGTGCCACATGAGTGAGGCTGAGCATGAAAGCAGATAGAGGTGTTGCATGTGGTATCAGGGCTCTCAGCACAGGAGGGCTACACCGATCCCTCACCCACCTATTCTTACTTTGAAGTTCAATTGAAAGCTGTAAATGCTGTCCCAGACCCCAATACCTCATGCCTGGCTGAGTGCTGCCATGCCATTCTAAAATTTGTACTGTGATCGAATTGAGGCCACTTTCCTGGTATCTATCCCTCATTTGATATGATTTGGCAGCTTTTGGGGCTGTTATAAGGTGTTGTGCATGCGTTTGCTTTTGCCTCCCATTTACTTCAATGACATTCGGCTATGTTCGGCGAATATTCAACAAACAAATCGTGAATATTGCAAATTGAAGTTGTGAAGGACACTCCCTTCCTTCCATGTCACCAATGTGACGTACTATACAGGCACAGCTCTCCGGCGCCCCCTTTGTCTCTCAGGTCAGTAAGGGAACTGCATCTAGAGCAAATGGCCGCCGGGGAGGGTGTCCTGTTACCCACTGGGTATTCTAAGATTCGTGATCAGAGTAAAAGCATCAGCCCAAAATTAATTTTATGGTTTAATTGCCTTTAGGGCGCACTAGATAATTACAGAAATATACAGTAAGATATACAATGGAATTACAGTGGATTTGCAGTCAGAGTAAAATACAACAATAATGGTACAAGGCTTAGAGGTATTAGCTAGAGGTCAATATTACCAGGTTGTAGGTTGCATGTGGAGGCAGGGAGCTTTGCGATCCACAGGTGAGAACCTTAGTTGCTGGACAGTCCCCCAAAACATGTACTGCTGCTCCCTTGGCAGATCTGTCCCTTGTTCCTTCTTAGATCTTCATCGTCTTGGCTTCTGTGAGAATAGAGAGAGTCTGCCGTCCACTCACAGTTCTTAAACCTGCTAGGTCCCTCCCCTCGGTGTCAGAGGGTGGGCTGATAATCTCCACCCTTAGCTCCTGCAGAATTTATTCCCAATATCTAACAAAGGGGTTAACTTTCTCCAGGATGATCGGATCAGGACACGAGAGGTACCAGCGGATGCAGTATGTTTTGCCTGTCGTGTGGAGAGCAAACCTGGCCCGATTGGGTCTCTGTGGAGGGCCAATCTCTACATCTCAGGCCCCTGAGCCATCACCGACTCGGGAGTTGCACTGTCAGATGCCCGAGGTCCGCAGGATCACGCAGATATTTCTTATGAGTCTGTACCTACAAAGATGTGCTCATAATTCATAATCCTAGAACAGAGATGTAGGGTCTGGGAAATACAATGGGTGTGTTTTCTGTGTCTAGCTGGCAGGTATAATCTAATTGAAGCCCCCAGCTTTGAAGTACTGTTTTGGCCTGGCCTACTTAGCATACTAAAAGGCCTGGCTATTCACAGTGGAGACTAAACCCCATTGTTTTTAATATGCCTAAGGCCATGGGGGCCAGGTGCAGCCAGCTGCCTATGGCCCTGTGAATTTAGACAAAATGGAGGCTGGTACAGGCCAATCCAAGATGGTGGCTGTTCCTTCATCACAGAAGTATTCGCTCATCTTTACTCATGACTAATAAGCATATTGCAAAATGTTGAATCAAAAGTTAGTTTTTTACACTATGCCTTTTTGAAAGGCATTTATAAAAGCATGTCTGTAATGCTGTAAAAGACAGATATAACATATTGTTGGCATTTTAATGTGGCAAATCCAAAGGTATGTGCACACATTCAGTATTTGGTGCAGAAATATCTGCACCATTTCTGCTTCTCTTGGCAGGAAAAACGCAGCTTAAAATATGTGCGTTATTGATGTGTTTTTGATGCATTTTTTTCATTCGTTTTTGGTGCAGATTTTTTCCCACTCATTAGTATATGAGTGAAATCAGCAGCAAAAACATTGGAAGAATTGACATGCTGCAAATTTAAATCTGCAAGTCTAAAATAAGGAACGTGTGCATGAGACTTTAGGATACTCATTTACAGGTGCTTCTCACAAAATTAGAATATCACTTAAAAGTTAATTTATTTCAGTCCTTCAATACAAAAAGTGAAACTCATATTATATAGAGTCATTACAAACAGAGTGATCTATTTCACATGCTTATTTCTGTTAATTTTGATGATTATGGCATGCAGCCAACGAAAATCACCAGCTTGAAAAATGATCTTAAAATCTGAAATGTTGTTCTACTGAAATGTATGTTCAGTAAATGCACTCAATGCTTAGTCGGGGCTCCTTTTGCATCAATTACTGCATCAATGCGGCGTGGCATGGAGTCGATCAGCCTGTGGCACTGCTGAGCTGTTATGGAAGCCCAGGTTGCTTTGATAGCAGCCTTCAGCTCCTCTGCATTGTTGGGTCTGATGTCTCTCATCTTCCTCTTGACAATACCTCATAGAATCTCTATGGGGTTAAGGTCAGGCGAGTTTGTTGGCCAATCAAGCACAGTGATACTGTTGTTTGTAAAACAGGCATTGGTACTTTTGGCAGTGTGGACAGGTGCCAAGTCTTGCTGGAGAATGAAATTTCCATCTCCACAAAGCTTCTCGCAAGAGGGAAGTATTAAGTGCTCTAAAATTTCCTGGTAGATGGCTGTGCTGACTTTGGTCTTAAACACAGTGGACCTACACCAGCAGATGACATGGCTCCCCAAACCATTACTGATTGTGGAAACTTCTCACTAGACCTCAAGCAGCTTGGATTGTGGCCTCTCCACTCTTCCTCCAGACTCTGGGACCTTGATTTCCAAATGAAATGCAAAATTTACTTTCATCTGAAAACAACACCTTGAACCATTGACAACAGTCCAGTTCTTTTTCTCCTTGGCCCAGGTAAGATGCTTTTGGCATTGTCTATTGGTCATGAGTGACTTGACACAAGGAATGTGACACTTGTAGCCAATGTCCTGGATACCTCTGTGTGTGGTGGCTCTTGAAGCAATGACTCCACAGCGGTCCATTCCTTTTGAATCTCCCCCAAATTTTTGAATGGCCTTTTCTTAACAATCTTTTCAAGGCTGCTGTTATCCCGGTTGCTTGTGCACATTTTTCTACCACACTTTTCCCTTCCACTCAACTTTCCATTAATATGCTTGGATACAGCACTCTGTGAATAGCCAGCTTCTTTAGCAATGACCTTTTGTGGCTTACCGTCCTTGTGGAGTGTGTCAGTGACTGCATTCTGGACATCTGTCAAGTTAGCAGTCTTCCCCATGATTGTGGAGCCTACTGAAACAGACTAAGGCTAGTTTCACATTTGCGTCGTTGTGCGCTGCGCCTCGTGCGCAAGTGTAAACGCATGCAAAAACACATGCAAACGCAAGACCATGCGCACGCCATGTTAAACATAGGGGTGCATGAACGCTTGCGCAGATTCGCTGCACACAAAAACGCTAATGTGAAACCAGCCGTCTAGGCATGTTTACTCTTAAAACGCATGCGTACGCAAACGCGTTCCCATAGACTGTAATGTTTTGTTTTGACGCATTCTGTGCGCAAGCGAACGCATGCATTTTTTTTACGACTTTGGACGGACCCAAAAATGCAACATGTTGCATCGGACGCAACTAGACGCACACCTTGAAAAAATCCATGCGCACGAAAACACAGGCAAACGCAAGACCATGCGCACGCCATGTGAAACATAGGGGCGCATGAACCAGCCTAAGGGACCCTTTTAAATGCTTAGGAAGCCTTTACAGGTGTCTATTTCACTGAGATAATGAATTTGGGTTTTCATTGGATGTAAGCCATTGTCATCAACATAAACAGATATAAAAACTTGAAATAGATCACTCTGTGTGTAATGACTCTATATAATATATGATTTTCACTTTTTGTATTGAAGAACTGAAATAAATTAACTTTTGATGATATTCTAATTTTGTGAGAAGCACCTGTACTTTCTTGGCATCAGAAGAGCCTTTAGGTTTTGTGTCAAATCTGTGTATAAAAAAGAGACAAATTTACAACTTGTGCACAGACCCTAACATGTCCTCCTAAACTGAGCAGCAACATAAGAAGATCTGACATTTTGTATCAGAGAAATGAACCTTTGGCCAATCTAAAAAAAATCATTTTGAAATGAATTTGCACAGAATTTTGTACCCATTTTTATTAAAAGGGCAAAAGTCTTGATTGTTTTCATTTGACACTGTCATAATTCTCTCATCAGATATTAATAATTAGGCTGAGAAAGCAGAAGAGACACTTAGGGGTACATGTAGTAATGGGGCTCTGTCAGGGAATCACTCCACCTTCATCAGTCTTATTTCATAACATGGAGCTCCTGCTACTTTATTACAACCTATTACCACTTACATTGACCAATTACACCCTTGAGGATAAAAAATTAAGATCAATAGTCTACAAGGCTATTTGCGAGAACAAGAAAAAGATGCCAGTGAAAGAAATCAAAGGTTCGCTCTGCTGTTCTTTTTCACATGTTAAGACTATATTGATCTAGAAAATAATAGAAATATCTTACTCGTATCATAAATGTCATTTTATTTTTCGGCTTTTCTCATTTCATATCATACATACATTTAGCGAGGAACACGAGTTTACTCAATAATAGTCATTACAGGTGTAGAATGGCATATTGTTTCATACAAGATTTTAATGGAGGCTTCTTGTTCGTAGGGGGGCACAGGTTCTTGGACATCAATTACTTTTACGACACATTTCTACATTTTGAAAATCTGCAAAATTCTTATAATAAAAGACTGACGAAAAAATTTAAAAGGTCCTGAGTAAATCATGGGCGTACCCAGGATCAAATCTAGGGGGAGGGAGGGGCAAGTCATGGTCGTTCAGGTTGTACAGTTTTAGAACGAAAAAGGTGAATGAAACGAAGATTTACCAGCCCCTGTATACGTCACCAGCCCCAGTCCAGCATCTGTATATACTTAAGGCCCGGCCCAGCACCTTTATATACATCACCAGCCCAGCACCTGTATATACATCAGCCCCAGCCCAGCACCTGTATATACATCAGCCCCAGCCCAGCACCTGTATATACATCAGCCCCAGCCCAGCACCTGTATATACATCACCACCCAGCACCTGTATATACTTCAGCCCCATTGTATTATAGGTGCTGGCCCCTGGGCTGGTGTATTTTACTTTAAACATCTTTCTGGATCAATTATTATTATTATTACACACTCAGTCTGGCAGTCTGGGTGACTCACTTACCCAGTCCTAGAGAGACCGGTTTCACTGATGTGATGATACTCGTCACCTGACCCAATGCCACGCGATTGCAGCAGGCAGGCCGCAGGCATCAGGCACGCGTGGGTAGGAAGTGTGTCCTGCTTGGACTCCCTGATGCCTGATACGTTGAGACTGCAGCTCTCACAACCAACTGCTGCATGCTTGCAGCCAGGGGCGGGAGAGCAGACGTTCTTAACCCCTATGTGCGTCGCAAGCACCTTTCAAAGGGCTGGCAGAAGAAAAAGGGGCCGGGTGGCCTCATCATGATAGGTGCGCGCACGGCGCGCCCCTGCTTCTAGGGGGGGCAGCTGCCCCCCCCCTGCCGCATGGTGGGTATGCCCATGGAGTAAATAATTGTATTTTGATAATTCTGGCATATGTTGGTGAACACCTCTGTTTACAGACTTTTCTCTGATATCACTTAGGGTGAGTTTCCACGATCAGTAAACGCTGCGTGTTTGGCGCTGTGCGCTGGCGCAGCGCCAAACACGCAGCGTCCAGATGTTACAGCATAGTGGAGGGGATTTCAAGAAATCCCGTCTCCACTATGCGTAACAACACGCAGGTGGCAGACCTGCGTAAACGGACATGCGGCGCGTCTTTTCAGACCGCAGCATGTCCTCGCATGTTGCGGTGACGGTGCGTCGCCGCAACAGAATTTAACACAGGGCTATGTAGCCCTGCGTTCTTTCCGGAGGTGTTCCGGAGGTGTCCTGAACACCTCCGGAAAGAGCGCGCATCAGAAAGGGGGCGGGGCTTAGACGGAGCGGAATTTCCGCTCCGTCCAAAGCGCTGTGGTTCCGGACCGTGGAACCACAGCCTTATAGAAATATATGACTTTTACCATTCCCCTTGTGAAGCTGTTGTGTCCTTACACAGTGTTATGACACTGGTAGAACTGATTGGACAGTGTCTGATTGCATAGGCACACACCGACAACTAGTAACTTGTCAATATATTAATACATTTCTAGATGGAATAACGGCGGAATGGTGCAATGCAGAAATATTGCAAAAGTGAAACCAGAATTGTTAATAAGGGAAATGCAGATTTTTCCTAAACACAAATGACAAAAGGATTTTACAAGTCTTTTTTGGGCTACGTTCACATACCCAGTAATCATCCATTAGAATGGATCCCTCAGCAATTCACTGATAAAATACTTCTGCAGACACAATTTTTTTGTGTTGCTGAAAAAAAAGGATTTCAACTGGCTCCGTTTTTTTACATTGGAAAATGGATCTGTTAAATAGCCATATGATTTTCTTCCTTTTTAAACGGATCTGTTTTTTCTTTTGCTTACCGGATGATTACTTGAAAGTTCATATGTCCAGTAATATATGTTAATTATTTATTTCTCTACCACTATTAAAGGGAATCTGTCACCCTAAATTGGCGGGATATTTAAATGATGGCAGTCAGGTCAGATGGGCGGTGTTTTGAGTACTTGCCTTAACATGTTGTTCGCCGCTGTCTCCATTATTTCTGGGAATTGTAGTCATTGCCCTCCATATAACGCGCATGCGCATTGCAATCTGCGGGCAAAGCATACTGCGCGTGCGCAATTCAAGATTGCAATGCGCAGGCGCGTTATATGGAGGGCAACGACTACAATTCCCAGAAATAATGGAGACAGCGGCGAACAACATGTTAAGGCAAGTACCCAAAACACCGCCCATCTGACCTGACTGCCATTATTTAAATATCCCGCCAATTTAGGGTGACAGATTCCCTTTAAGAAAAAAACAGATCCTTTTCAAATGGAAAAAATGGTTCCTAAGGAGTCAGCATGTGTTCTGTTGTACATCATTTTCAGATGTACAGTATACATTAACTAGAAGCGGACACTTGGATGCAGTCTACTATGTCAGGGTGTCTGCCTACAGTAGGCATATACGAAAGAAAAAAATGCACAACAGACCACACTTTGATTCCATCGGCATATTATAGTCAATCGCCCCATCGGCACATACGCCTGAATACCGTTTTGCGGGAAGTTCAGATGTAAGCCCCGAAGTGACCACTGAACATGGCAAGAAGAAAGCAGTGTGAAAGGGTCCTAACTTATCACTACTATGTTTGTAAAATAAATTAATAAGTTAATTTTTAAAGAAGTTGTCAACTACCTGGACAACTTCTTCTCATACTCCTCGCTTGGCCCCCATAACATAATAAAACTTATATTCACCTCCTGGGCTGGTGTTGTTGTCATGGTGAGATGGTCTTAGGTAGGGGAGTGGGCCTCAAACTTTCCTTGGAACTGGGACCCTAACTATCCCTGTCTCAAGGGTACTCTTGAAGGTAGAGATGCCCGAGTCTCCAACCTCACTACGCTCCTGTTAATCCCTGGTCCATCTCCTTTCCTACCCCATGAAGCATGGGATAGAAATGTAATGTGAACAAGACACACACGACAAAACAGAGATAACAGAAAACCTCTATCATACAAAAGCATCAACCAACAATAGGAAGGAGGATAGTGACAGGGAGGAATAAACTAAACGGGAACAGGGACCAGGTGACAAACACGAACGTACAACAGAACAACTCTACAACAATGTCTCTCTAAAACACTTAGCTTAAGAACACAGCATAGGAAGACGAATCTCCAATAGAACAACAAACTCCTATTTAGAACAGTGTCTCCTAAGAGCAATGAAGCAGAGCTTTCACTGGCAAGACAGAGATGGTCTGGCCAGGTTTTATAGGAAGAGTTAACGACCAGATCAGAAACAGCTGAAATAAAACTGCATGCTTCTGACCAGCATATAAATGGTCATTAAGCTCTTCAGCACCAAAGGAAATCAAATTTATTTAATATGGGATCCAAACACACAGGCTAAATGGAAGATCTGTGATTCACAATATGCAGTGATCTTCTACCCCCAGATATGCCAGGTTTGCATGACACACTCGCGACAGCTGTTCCCATGGTGCCAGCACTCGGTCTACCAGGGCTCCCGTGCTGTTGTAACATGTGACACTGGTGCCCAATCATTGATGGCATCGCTGTTCCCGTCTCGTGTCAAATTGAGCAGAAAGAGGAAGTACAAGTTTAGCTGCAGCCCGGACTTCCTTTTCATGTTCGATTTGTGGGGACAGTGACGCCAGTGCTGATTGGGCGCCAGTGTCAGGTGTCACAACAACTGCACGAGAACCCTGAGAGAGTGAGTGCCGACACCTCGGGAACTGCACGGAAGGTGAGTATAGGCTTTATTATTTTATTGAGATCAAACATTTTGATCAAGAATGGGTAGTCCTAGTAGTGGATAACCCCTTTGAGCGTTCATACCACTGGGGAGTTGACAGAAATTTAATTAAATTTAAGCCGGGTTCACACCATGTTCTCCGTCCCATTTGGCGATCAGTGTCCATCTTTCTTGGTGACACAATAACATCAACAATAGCATGGAGTTCAAAGTTTCATATTTTTGACTTCCATATATTTAGACTCTTAAGGTCCACGGATATTTGTGGGGCACATCTGACAACGGTTGTTTGGGAATTCAGGTGGATTCTCCAGATGAACTGTTGTACAGGGAGGAGAACAAAACAAATTCCAGTGTTCAAACCCAGATTATTAGAATGTTCTCTAGAAATTATTTTTTTGCAAAGAGGTTGATCTGAGTAAAAGAAAAAGGTTATTTTCAACCTATGGTAAATAGAACGAAGACAAATCATTGACAAACTGAGAAATTCCGCAGATTGTCTGTGAGTTTAATGAATTTGTTCTTCTCCGTGCTAACACTTCTCAGGAGAATTGCCAGTAATGTGCTCTGCTGAAAATGCCACATGCTAGAATCATTATTCAACTCAAGTATAATAAACCGATCCAGTAGAAAATAATTTCTTCAGATTGATATATTAACTGAGCAACATAGAAGGAGATCAGAAAGAAATGGGTAGTGTCAGGTACACAGGTGCACGACCCGCACTGGAAAGATGAAATAATTACATTGTTATAAATGGGACTTGTCCAGACATTCGTTTTCATCCATTTCAGTGTAGGTCATTCTTCAGTCGCCATTATCCATTTTCTGTTTTAAGATTTTCAGTCTGGTCACTTAGGCCAAACTTTGCTTTAGAGAGTATGCACAATGGAGACGGCTCATATGGACCCTGAAAAGAGGTGCTCTGCCCAGGTTGGCTGAATCCCTTATTTTAGTTTGTAGAACTTATGCAGATATTCGCTATTCACAAGTCGTATAGCATTAGCAAACACAGATTTAGGGAATTGCCACAGAACAGAAGCCTAGCCAAGTTCAAAACACATCTGAGTGGGCCCCTAATCTAGATACCATGTTTATAGCTACACTGTCACACCCTAATCATATTGGATAAAGGGGAACCCAAGCAGATGATGATGCTGTTACTAAAGAAAATCAGGACCGACATTACCGACATATGGTGACTAGTGATAGATAACAGTTCTGCAGAACTTAGGAGTATACAGTAGAATTAAATTATAGTGACTTACAGATGACGTTCTTTTTGATGGAGTCATTCACTTGGCCCATCTTTTCCATCTTGCCCAGGCCTCCATGACACCTTCTTCCAGCCATGACTCGTCTTCAGAGTTTATAACAAAGACACATCTGACTTCTCACATTTCCTGCACCACCCCCATCTATTCCCAATCTGCACAAACTCCTCATCTTACTGATACCCCAACACTGAGCCGCTGCTGCTGTATGTAGGTGTCCCTATTACTGCACCTACTGTGTGACATCAATACATTTCTCCTCTTCCATAGTAGTATGCCCACTTTGTGGTCTTTAGATGGTACAATTGCCCCTATAAAATATTAATGTCCTAAATAGTAACAATGTATTTTGAGTGTCTCCTTAACAATTAATAACGCCCCAAATGCTTCCCCAAAAGTAATAATGCCCCCTAAGTATCCAACCTACTGTGATTATGTTCAAAGTTCCTGCACATATAGTTATAACATCCTGAGTCCCCCAACATGCAGTAAAAATGTCCCCTGAGTCCCTCTACATCCAATATTTGTTTCCAAGTCTCACCACATGAAGTAATAATGTTCAGAGTCCATCCACATGCAGTAATAATGTCTCCTGAGCCTACCCTCCTACATACAGTAATATTGTCCCCTTAGTCTCACCACATGCAGTAATAATAGCCCCAGAGTCTCCCTCATAATAATAATAATAATCTTTATTTATATAGCGCCAACATATTCCGCAGCGCTTTACAATTTAACAGTTTCAAAACACAAGTCATAAGTAACAACGTTAACAATATAATAATTAAAGCAAAATAAGCCGCCCCTGCTCGTGAGAGCTTACAATCTACAATGAGGTGGGGGAGATACAAAGTACAGATGTGTATATACAATAGTGCATTTACAATGATGGTCCAGCCATCTTGTGGGAGTGAGGGATGGATGGAGATAGTGAATGGGCTACACACACACACACTTACACCTAGAATGACTTTGATTAGTGAATGTGATAGGCCGCTCTGAACAAATGTGTTTTGAGGGATCGCCTGAAACTATGCAAATTGTGAATAGTCCTAATTTCTTTGGGTAGAGCATTCCAGAGGATTGGCGAAGCGCGGGAGAAGTCTTGGAGTCGGGAGTGGGAGGTACGGATTAGTGCGAAGGTTAGTCGAAAGTCGTTTGCAGAGCACAGCAGTCGGTTAGGCCGATAGATAGAAATGAGGGAGGAGATGTAGGGGGTGCTGCACTGTGGAGAGCTTTGTAGGTGAGAACAAGTACTTTGAATTGGATCCTATAATGAATGGGCAGCCAGTGTAAGGACTGGCGAAGAGCGGACGCGTCCGAGTACCGATTAGCCAGATGGATGACCCTGGCTGCTGCATTAAGGATGGACTGGAGAGGGGATAGTCGAGTAATGGGGAGGCCAAGTAATAGAGCGTTGCAGTAGTCCAGGCGGGAGTGGATCAATGCTACAGTGAGGGTTTTTGTGAGAAAAGGGCGGATTCTAGAGAAGTTCTTTAGGTGTAGGCGGCAAGAGCGGGCAAGAGATTGTATATGGGAGGTGAAGGAGAGATTGGTGTCAAACATAACACCCAGACAGCGAGCCTGCTGCCGGGGTGTTATTATGGTGCCGCCCACGGAGAGGGAAATGTCAGATTTAGGGAGGTTAGTAGATGGCGGGAGCAGAAGGTGTTCAGTTTTGGAGAGGTTAAGTTTCAGATAGAGAGGTGGACATGATGTTGGAGACTGTGGACAGACAGTCGGTGGCGTTCTGTAGAACAGCGGGGGTAAGGTCGGGGGGATGATGTGTATAGTTGTGTGTCATCTGTTGTGAATGGGTTTGAGATGAGTTCTGAGCAGAGGCTCCCTCTGGTGGTTACAAGCGGTGCTAGTCTGTCCAGTGAAGATTGTGAGGACTGGGAATCAGGTGTTACTGACTGGTCTTATATAAGGGAGTCACCTTCCCATCAGGGTTGCCGGTGATCAATTGTTCTGGTCTGAATCCTTTATTCCAGTTTCCCTTGTAGCCTGCTGTGTCGTGTCTGCATCTCCTGCTACAGATAAGACATTTTCTTCTTTTGTGTTTGTGCTATATTTTTGCATTTTGTCCTGCACTTCTGTGGGGGCCTTCAGGGTCCCCTCCGGGGGCTTCTGCCCTCTCAGTTTTGTTCAGCCACTGATGTTTGTACTTTTGCTTTTTCCAGTTTTTTCAGTGGCTGCTGTTTTGATTTTGTTATACCAGAGAACTAATTTAGGTGGTAGAGGTCGTGTGATCTCAGGTGTTTTTGAAATTAGTAGAGTTGGTGCTTTTCAGGGTTTTCTGGGATTGCAGTAAGTGCCCTTCCTATCCTTTTCTATTTAGTTAGTTTGGGCCCCAGCGTTTGCTCATACTATTTTCTTTCTGTGTCAGTATTTCATCTTGTCTAACCGCCATTACATGTTTGGGGGCTTTCTATTATCTTTGGGGTTCTGCTCCGGGGCAGATAGCTTTCCTATATCTATCTTTAGGTGTAGTTAGTTTCTCAGGCTGTGACGAGGCGTCTAGGACCAACGTAGGAACGCTCCACGGCTGCCTCTAGTTGTGGTGGTTAGTCAGAGTACTGCAATCTCATAGATTCCAACTGCTCTGGTGTATTGCCTTTTTTACCTGCACTCCTCAGCTACCGAAACATAACAGTATCACCGGCCTAAAAATTGAAAATTGTATGGTACTCACAGAAGGGAAAAAATATTGTCAGAGTTGTCAGAGATATTTTTCTGTTTGTTGCATTTTTTTTTTTTTTCCTCTGTATCTCTGGGTGCTGGGGAGGATCTTTTCTCTCAATGGAGTTTGCACAGTTGTCTGGCCGTGTGGATCAGCTTGCCACTGAGGTTCGGAGTATTGCTATCTATCTTGCTGGGTTGCCTGTTGTGGAACCTAGGATTCCCATGCCAGATTTGTTTTTAGGGGATCGAGCTAAGTTTCAGAATTTCAAAAATAATTGTAAATTGTTTTTTGCCTTAAAATCTAAGTCCTCAGGGAACGCAGCGCAGCAGGTTCAAATTATCATCTCTCTCCTGCGCGGCGATCCTCAGGATTGGGCTTTTTCCCTGACACCTGGGGATCCTGTTTTGAGTGATGTTGATGCATTTTTTTCAGGCCTTGGGGTTATTGTACGATGAGCCTAATGTCACTGATCAAGCTGAGAAAGCCTTGTTGGCATTAAATCAGGGGCTTGATGACGCTGAGTTATACTGTCAGAGATTCCGTAGGTGGGCAGTCCTGACCAAATGGAATGACGACGCTTTGGCAGCCCTTTTCCGGAAGGGTCTGTCAGATAAAGTAAAGGATGTTATGGTGGGATTCCCTGTCCCCTCTGGTCTCAATGATTCTATGTCATTAGCGATTCAAATTGACAGACGTTTGCGTGAGCGGAGAAGTATGCGTGGAATGGTGTTGCCTTGTGAACCAGCTTCTGAACCCATGCAGTGTGATAGAGTGGTGTCTGGGGCACAGCGTCATGAGTTTCGAAAGTGCAATGGGTTATGTTTCTACTGTGGTGATGCCTCTCATATGCTATTTCAGTCTGCCCTAAGCGGGGAAGACGTTTTGCACGCTCAGTTGTCTTGGGTAGTGTTCAGACTAAGTTTTTATTAACTCTCACTCTGATATGCTCTCTGTCCTCATTTTCTGCTCAGGCTTTCGTTGATTCTGGAGCAGCTATTAACCTGATGGATTATGATTTTGCTAAACGTTGTGGATTTCACTTGATACCCCTACAGAAGTCTATTCCCCTACTGGGGATCGATTCTACCCCTTTGGCTGAGAATAAACCCCAGTTTTCTACTCAGGTGATAATGAGGGTTGAACCTGATCACCAGGAGTGCTGCAAATTTTTGGTTCTGTATAATCTGCATGACATTATCGTGCTGGGTTTTCCTTGGTTACAGTCTCATAATCCTGTTTTGGATTGGAAATCTGTGTCTGTAACCAGTTGGGGCTGCCAATGTGTTAATACCAACACTCCTGTTTTTTCTGCCTCCCCCCAGGCTCAGGATGTTCCTGACTTTTTGATTGATTTTTCTGATGTGTTTAGCGAAAGTAAATCTGCATCCTTGCCTCCCCATAGGAGCTATGACTGCGCTATTGAATTAGTGCCGGGTAGTAAATTCCCTAAAGGTCGCCTTTTTAACTTGTTTGTACCTGAACATGACGCTATGCGGTCTTATATCAATGAATTATTGGAGAAGGGTCATATCAGACCATCCTCTTCACCCTTAGGTGCCGGTTTTTTCTTTGTGGCCAAAAAGGATGGTTCATTAAGGCCGTGTATTGATTATCGTCTCTTGAACAATATTACTGTGAAATATCAATACCCGTTACCCTTGATTTCTGACCTGTTTTCCAGGGTGAAAAACGCTACTTGGTTTACCAAGCTTGACCTCAGGGGGGCGTATAACCTTATTCGCATTAAGCACGGGGATGAATGGAAGACGGCATTCAATACCCCTGAAGGGCATTTTGAGTACCTGGTGATGCCCTTTGGGCTCACTAATGCTCCTTCCGTCTTCCAGTCCTTCATGAATGACATTTTCAGGGATTTTGTGGACAAATTTCTGATTGTTTATTTGGATGATATCTTGATTTTTTCTAATGACTGGGACTCTCATGTGAAACATGTTCGAACTGTATTCCAGATTTTGAGAGAGAATGCTCTGTATGTGAAGGGATCAAAGTGTCTTTTTGGCGTACAGAGGATCTCATTTCTGGGATTCATTTTGTCCCCATCTGTTATTGAAATGGACCCGGTCAAGGTTCAGGCCATCTGTGATTGGGTCCAACCTACTTCATTGAAGGCTCTTCAGAGATTTTTGGGTTTTGCCAATTTTTATCGTAAATTTATTGGTAATTTCTCGGTTATTGTTAAACCATTAACTGATTTGACCAGAAAGGGTTCTGATGTGGTGAATTGGCCTCCTGAGGCAGTCTCTGCATTTCAGGAACTTAGGCAGAGATTCACTTCTGCTCCTGTTCTACGGCAGCCTGATGTTTCTCTGCCATTTCAGGTGGAGGTTGATGCCTCTGAAATTGGGGCAGGTGCCATTTTGTCCCAAAAAGATCCAGAGACCTCTAAAAGTAACCCTTGTGCCTTTTTCTCGAAAATTTTCTCCTACTGAACGTAATTATGACGTGGGTAATCGGGAGTTATTGACCATGAAGTGGGCTTTTGAAGAGTGGAGACATTGGCTGGAGGGAGCCAAACATCAGGTGGTGGTCCTTACGGACCATAAGAATCTGGTCTATCTGGAATCTGCCAAGCGACTCAATCCTAGACAGGCCAGGTGGGCCTTGTTTTTCACACGTTTTAATTTTGTGGTTTCCTTTCTTCCTGGCACTAAGAATGTTAAGGCGGATGCCCTCTCGAGGAGTTTCCTTGCGGACTCTCCTGAGTTATCTGATCCTTCTGTTATTTTGAAAGAGGGTGTAGTTCTTTCCGCCATCTCGCCCAATTTGAGACTTGCTCTGGAGGGGTGTCAGGAGGATAGGCCCGAGTAATGCCCTGTTGGAAAATTGTTTGTCCCGGACCAGTGGAAAAAGAGTGTGATGTCTGAGATTCATTGTTCCGCGTTGGCTGGGCATCCCGGAATTTTTGGTACCAGAGACTTGGTTAGTCGGTCCTTTTGGTGGCCTACCTTGTCTCGTGATGTCAGGGAATTTGTGCAGTCCTGCGGGACTTGCTCTCGCTCCAAGCCTTGCTCTCGCTCTAGTGGTTTGTTGATGCCATTGCCTGTGCCCAAGAGACCATGGACCCATATCTCTATGGATTTCATTTCCGACCTTCCTGTTTCTCAGAGAATGACCACCATCTGGGTAATTTGTGATAGGTTTTCCAAGATGATACATCTTGTGCCATTACCTAAGTTGCCTTCCTCCTCTGAATTGGTGCCGTTGTTCCTTCAGCACGTGGTTCGTTTACACGGCATTCCTGAGAACATTGTGTCTGACAGAGGAGTCCAGTTTGTTTCCAGATTTTGGAGGACTTTTTGTTCTAAACTGGGTGTTCAATTGTCTTTCTCCTCGGCATTTCATCCTCAGACCAATGGTCAAACTGAGAGAACAAACCAGACATTGGAGACTTATCTAAGATGCTTTGTGTCTGCTGATCAGGATGACTGGGTCTCTTTTTTGCCTTTGGCTGAGTTTGCTCTTAATAATAGGGCTAGCTCTGCTACTTTGATGTCTCCGTTTTTCTGTAATTCTGGGTTTCACCCTCGATTTTCTTCAGGACAGACGGAGGCTTCTGTCTGTCCAGGTGTTGACTCTGTTGTGGAGCGTATGCAACTGATTTGGGACCAGGTAGTGGAGAGGTTGTCCCTCTCTCAGGAGAGGGCCCAGCGGTTTGCTAACCGGCATAGGACTGATGGTCCTCGGTTTAAAGTGGGGGACTTGGTCTGGTTGTCCTCAAAGAATATTCCTATGAGAGTAGCATCTCCTAAATTTAAGCCTAGGTTCATTGGACCTTATAAGATCATGGAGATTATTAATCCTGTTTCTTTTCGTTTGCTTCTTCCAGGGACATTTAAGATCCATAACGTGTTCCACAAGTTCTTGTTGAAGAGGTTTGTTGAGCCAGTGGTTCCTGCTGCTGTGCCTCCTGACCCTGTTTTGGTTGAGGGCAATCTGGAGTATGTGGTTGAGAAAATATTAGATTCTCGTTTTTCTAGACGGAAACTCCAGTATTTGGTTAAATGGAGAGGTTATGGTCAGGAAGACAATTCTTGGGTGTTTGCTTCGGACATCCATGCTAGGAGACTTATCCGTGCGTATCATAGAACTCATCCTGACCGACCTGGTTGCTCAAATGAGGGTTCGGTGACCCCTCCTCAAGGGGGGGGTACTGTTGTGAATGGGTTTGAGATGAGTTCTGAGCAGAGGCTCCCTCTGGTGGTTACAAGCGGTGCTAGTCTGTCCAGTGAAGATTGTGAGGACTGGGAATCAGGTGTTACTGACTGGTCTTATATAAGGGAGTCACCTTCCCATCAGGGTTGCCGGTGATCAATTGTTCTGGTCTGAATCCTTTATTCCAGTTTCCCTTGTAGCCTGCTGTGTCGTGTCTGCATCTCCTGCTACAGATAAGACATTTTCTTCTTTTGTGTTTGTGCTATATTTTTGCATTTTGTCCTGCACTTCTGTGGGGGCCTTCAGGGTCCCCTCCGGGGGCTTCTGCCCTCTCAGTTTTGTTCAGCCACTGATGTTTGTACTTTTGCTTTTTCCAGTTTTTTCAGTGGCTGCTGTTTTGATTTTGTTACACCAGAGAACTAATTTAGGTGGTAGAGGTCGTGTGATCTCAGGTGTTTTTGAAATTAGTAGAGTTGGTGCTTTTCAGGGTTTTCTGGGATTGCAGTAAGTGCCCTTCCTATCCTTTTCTATTTAGTTAGTTTGGGCCCCAGCGTTTGCTCATACTATTTTCTTTCTGTGTCAGTATTTCATCTTGTCTAACCGCCATTACATGTTTGGGGGCTTTCTATTATCTTTGGGGTTCTGCTCCGGGGCAGATAGCTTTCCTATATCTATCTTTAGGTGTAGTTAGTTTCTCAGGCTGTGACGAGGCGTCTAGGACCAACGGAGGAACGCTCCACGGCTGCCTCTAGTTGTGGTGGTTAGTCAGGGTACTGCAATCTCATAGATTCCAACTGCTCTGGTGTATTGCCTTTTTTACCTGCACTCCTCAGCTACCGAAACATAACAGTCATCAGCATAAAGATGGTACTGAAAGCCAAATCTGCTGATGGTCTGTCCAATTGGGGCCATGTAGAGAGAGAAGAGAAGGGGGCCAAGGACTGAGCCCTGGGGTACACCGACAGTGAGAGGAAGAGGAGATGACGTGGAGCCAGAGAACGAAACACTGAAGGAGCGGTCAGAAAGATAGGAGGAGAACCAGGAGAGAACAGTGTCCTTAGTACCTAGTGACTGGAGCCTAGACAGTAGGAGACAGTGGTCAACTGTGTCGAAAGCTGCAGAAAGGTCGAGAAGAATGAGCACAGAGTGGTCGCCGTTACGTTTTGCTGTCAGAAGGTCATTGGTCACTTTGATGAGTGCAGTTTCAGTCGAATGTAGGGGGGCGGAAGCCGGACTGTGAAGGGTTTAGAAGGGAGTAAGTGGAGAGGTAACGGGTGAGGCGGGAGTAGACTAGGCTCTCCAAAAGTTTAGAGATGAAGGGAAGATTGGAGACCGGTCTGTAGTTGTTTGTGCAGGAAGGGTCGAGAGTGGGTTTCTTTAGTAGGGGAGTAATGATGGAGTGTTTGAAGGAGGATGGGAAAATGCCCGAGGAGAGTGAGAGATTAAAGATTGTAGTTAGGTGAGTCATATACAGGTCATATACAGTAGTATTCATGAGATTCCCCACAATATGATGGCCCCCAGTGCTCTGTGCACGGTATGATACCCCCATACATAGCCCCACACATACAGTATGATGGCCCCATAGTAGTCCCCACAACACAGTATGATGCCACACAGTCCCTCACGCAGTATGGTACCTCCAGATCAAGAAATTTATGTTCACATTTATGCCCACCCAGGAATGCCCCCAAAACAGCTATTCCTTGGTATGGTTTGGACAAGCCTCATCCAGTTTGAGTCATGGGATTTTCTTAGATCTCAGCAAATATGGTTTGTTGGTAGGCATTTCTTAGGTGCATGGTATCAGAATCTGGCTCCATTTTAATCTTGCAATGGATTTCCCTCAACTCTATGTACTGTCATGTTCTTCTGCTCACTCTTTATCAGGCATGATAGATATGAAGGAAAGAAAACAAAAGACCTAACACCGAGAATGTGAAGTTCTGTAGAAACACAGAAAGGACGCTTCTCATTATAGATCCATGACTTTCTCTTTACACACCAATCACTGACATATACACTACACTGTGTGCAGAATTATTATTAGGGAAATGAGTATTTAGATCACATCATCCTTTTTATACATGTTGTCCTACTCCAAGCTCTATAGGCTTGAAAGACAACTGCCAATTATGTAAATCAGGTGATTTGCATCTCTGTAATGAGGAGGGGTGTGGTCTAATGACATCAACACCCTAAGGTGTGCTTAATTATTAGGCAACTTCCTTTCCTTTGGCAAAATGGGTCAGAAGAGAGATTTGACGGACTCTGAAAAGTCAAAAATTGTGAGATGTCTTGCAGAGGGATGCAGCAGTCTTGAAATTGCAAAACTTTTGAAGCGTGATCACCGAACATCAAGCATTTCATGGCAAATAGCCAACAGGGTCTTAAGAAGCGTGTTGATAAAAAAAGGCACAAAATAACTGCCCATGAATTGAGGAAAATCAAGCGTGAAGCTGCCAAGATGCCATTTGCCACCAGTTTTGCCATATTTCAGAGCTGCAACGTTACTGGAGTATCAAAAAGCACAAGGTGTGCCATACTCAGGGACATGGCCAAGGTAAGGAAGGCTGAAAAATGACCACCTTTGAACAAGAAACATAAGATAAAACGTCAAGACTGGGCCAAGAAATATCTTAAGACTGATTTTTCTAAGGTTTTATGGACTGATAAAATGAGAGTATCTCTTGATGGGCCAGGTGGATGAGCCCGAGGCTGGATCAGTAAAGGGCAGAGAGCTCCACTCCGACTCAGACGCCAGCAAGGTGGAGGTGGGGTACTGGTATGGGCTGGTATCATCAAAGATGAACTTGTGGTACCTTTTCGGGTTGAGGATGGAGTGAAGCTCAACTCCCAGACCTACTGCCAGTTTCTGGAAGACACCTTCTTCAAGCAGTGGTACAGGAAGAAGTCGGTATCGTTCAAGAAAAAAATGATTTTCATGCAGGACAATGCTCCATCACATGCATCCAAATACTCCACAGCGTGGCTGGCCAGTAAAGGTCTAAAAGAAGAAAAAATAATGACATGGCCCCCTTGTTCACCTGATCTGAACCCCAAAGAGAACCTGTGGTCCCTCATAAAAAGTGAAATCTACAGGGAGGGAAAACAGTCCACCTCTCGGAACAGTGTCTGGAGGCTGTGGTGGCTGCTGCACGCAATGTTGATCGTAAACAGATCAAGCGACTGACAGAATCTATGGATGGAAGGCTTTTGAGTGTCATCGTAAAGAAAGGTGGCTATATTGGTCACTGATTTTTTGTTTTTGTTTGAATGTCAGAAATGTTTATTTCTAAATTTTGTGTTGTTATATTGGTTTACCTGGAGAAAATAAACAAGTGAGATGGGTATACATTTGGTTTTTATTAAGTTACCTAATAATTCTGCACAGTAATAGTCACCTGCACAAACAGATATCCTCCTAAGATAGACAAATCTAACAAAACCCCACTCCAACTTCCAAAAATATTAAGCTTTGATATTTATGAGTCTTTTGGGTTGATTGAGAACATAGTTGTTGTTCAATAATAAAAAGAATCCTCTCAAATACAACTTGCCTAATAATTCTGCACACAGTGTACTTTGCAAAGTCATAGGCATTTGTACATTGAAGTGTATGCTAGTCATACGGTTCTCTATACTGATCTAGGATGCCGTCTATACCGGGATAATCTTCTGCAATAACCAAGAGGAAAGTAAACATCTAAATAAG
Organism: Oophaga sylvatica; assembly: GCA_033576555.1. Taxonomy (NCBI): domain Eukaryota; kingdom Metazoa; phylum Chordata; class Amphibia; order Anura; family Dendrobatidae; genus Oophaga; species Oophaga sylvatica. The sequence goes on from JARQOD010000008.1 coordinate 70,389,792, forward strand.
ACACAAAATCATGATATTCCTCCAAATTCTTTAATGTTTGGCTCTTGTCCATCAGTCTGTGACAGTAACATCCCTGGATGCATTGACTGGATTGAGATATTTGTGGAAAAAGAACAACATCTGTAGTCAGAGAGAACGAGTTGATCCATGAGAACCATATGGTATTTTTTTTTTTCATTGTAAAGCACACAGGATCAAGGAAGAACCAGTGAAAACTATCGTAGTCTATTCTTACATCTGGTTGTGTTTTATTTTCTTCTTTTCAAATCTCAACTATGTAGAAATTTCTTATAATATAATATTTCTTACATATATAGATCATCTTGTTTTTAATTCTTTTTAGGTTTATTTCACAAAAGAGTAACATTTTTTCTGGTTATCTGCATTTTTAGCAAATTTTCAATTTGTTTTTTTATCCAGTAATTGGTATCTGACCATGTCACATTCACTGGGGATAGGCATTCTTAGCACTGTACGATGATAATCGGTGGGCGAGTTTTCTATGTAACAATGGGTCATTAAGTACCTCAACAATTTACCAACTATATGTAGAAAAACTAAGAGCTGCATCTATAGTAAAGTAACTAAGTAACTAGAAAGTGAGCATAGAGACTACCTTGCTTGGTTTTGTGTACATCCGGAAAACATTGGCTTACATGTAGTTGAGAAAAGAATTGGTACTCTGTTGATGATCGGTCCTGGCTCTAGTGCCAGGCCTTGCTGCCTTGTCCTATGGCCACCTCCCTTTGCAGCACTGTACACCGGGTTTCTGAGGTAACCCAGCAAACTCCTCTGACACCATCAGCCTAGGCCTTCTAAAATCCACCTCAGGCAGAGGTTAGGTGTTTGGATATTAGGCAGCATTACCACAGTTGTGCCAAGTTTGTCAGGGGATTTCATATGCTTTACTAAGCTCAGGTGTCTATCATTTCCACTGCTGCTTCCATGCTACATCCACTGTTATTTGCATGTTCAGTCAAGCTTAGGCTACTTTCACACATCCGTTTTTTGCCGGATGAGACGGATCCGGTTTTCGGCCGGATCCGTCTAGCGGATCCGACCAAAACCCGAATCCGTTTAATCCATTTTTTTTCCTCTTTTTTTCGACAGATTACGACAGATCCGGTTTTTAAAAACGCCCCTTGGTGGCTTCCAAATGTGATTGGCTACTGAAAACCTATATATACACTGTTCCTACAGCCCATCTTTGACAGGTTGTAGAGGAGCAAGTGCAGGTTGGAGAGAAGAGCAAGTGGCTGGTGAAGCAGGACGTTGTGATAGGAAACATTCTGAAGAATTTGGTGGATTTCACAGTGGAGGCGAATCGTTTGAAAGCGATTGTTCTGGAGAAGGAGAGAAAGAGACAGCAGCGCATCATGCGTCAGCAAAGATGACGACGTTTGTGGATCCACCCCATCACAGCCCAGAGATTGATGCGTGGGGTGTATTCTACACTCTACATGGAGCAACGACGAAACCCTCAGAAATTTTTTGCATATGTTCGGATGAAAAAGGAGAACTTTGATTTCTTGATGGAGCATATTGGAGACCTCATAAGAAGATCTAACACCTATTGCCGCTTCTCCATTTCACCGGCGGAGCGTCTGATGGTGACTCTTCGGTAAGCTATATTTATTTGATCTGCTTGCTTTAGAGCACACTTGTCCTGGAATATTGTTGCTGGTAGTTTGTATACGGCCATCTGACTCAGCTTTAGCAATTGGAGTTACTATAAAAATAAATATTTTTATAGTATCTCCAATTGTTAAAGCTGATGTGTGGTATGTAATGCTGTGATTTGAAACTCATTTTTTTTTTTTTTATTCACAGATTTCTGGCAACTGGAGAATCTCTTCCCTCACTCCATTTCCAGTACAGACTTGGGATTTCCATCATATCTGGAATTGTGAAGCACACATGCCGTGCATTGTGGGACTCTTTAGTTGAGAAATTTCTACCACAGCCCACAACAGAGAGTTGGCTTGAAATTGCTGACAAGTTTCTACAAATCTGTCAGTTTCCTAATTGCCTGGGCGTTGTGGACGGGAAATATATCCGCATTGTCAAGCCAGCAGGATCTGGATCCGAATATTTTAATTACAAAAAATATTTTTCCATTGTCCTCATGGCCATCGCTGACACAGAATACAAATTTATTGCTGTCGATATTGGTGCCTATGGCCCAGTGGCGTAACTAGAAATGGCGGGGCCCCACAGCAAAATTTTGAACGGGGCCCCCTCTCCCAAACGGGCGGCGGGGGGGGGGGCGGGGTTTTGATAGTGGGCGGAGCCAATAGCAGTGGGCGGAGCAAATCACAGCAATTCTCTAGGCCCAAAAAATACTCTTCAGTCTCATAACGGCCAGCTTTTTGCCCAAATCAGAGCTGTATTTAAAGCAGACATTATGGAAACACAATATAATATAATGGACTGGTAGCAATGCAGCCCCCTTATGCTACCATTACTAGTAACCATGTCCCGCATAACTATTAATGCAGGCACATTATGCCCCCATAACTAGTAATAAGCCCTCTTATTCTCCCATCAGTAGTAATGTGCCCCTCAAGTAGTAATGCAGCCAAGAATGCAGAGTTATCACTCACACAGTATGTGCCCCCGTTAATCTTCGGTGGTATCTTCAGCTCCACAGTGGAGCACACTCACCACCAGTCTTCACCCTTCTGGGCGCCGCCGACGAGTGACGTCAGCAGCGTGATCACATGACATGATCACGCTGCAGACGTCGCTCTGACCCGGCGGTCAGAGCTTCAATTGTACTGGCGTCTGTATAGACACCAGTGCAATTGATTCCTGGGAGACGGCACGCAGCAGCTTCTCTGCGCCGGCTGTCAGCATGACAGCCAGCACAGGGAACCGCCGACTCTCAGTCCATGGGCGGCGGAACACAGCCGCAGGGGAGACAGCTGCAGCAGGGACGGGCCCCTGCTAGCCCGGGCCCTATGGCAGCTGCTTCCCCTGCTTCCACGATAGTTCCGCCCCTGCTATGGCCGCTGCAATGACTCACAAGTCTTCAAACTGTCAGCAATGGGCCGTCAGCTGTATGGAAACACCTTCCAGTTCCCACCCCTAGACTGCTGCATCAAACATCTGGACCACCAATGCCTTTTGTTTGTGTAGGGGATGAAGCCTTCCAGCTGCCAGAACACCTGCTGAAACCGTAATCCAGCAGAGGATTGACACACACAAAAAGAATTTTTAATTACCGCCTCACAAGAGCAAGAATGGTGGAGTGCGCTTTTGGTATCTGACAGCGAAATGGCGTGTTCTATTGACTGCAATCAACCTAAAAACTGAAACTGTGGACGAGGTTATCAAAGCTTGTGTGGTCCTGCACAATTTTGTTATCTGCAAGGAACCGATTTCCATTGAGGACAACTCTGAAGAAACCACCTTGCATGATTACCAGAACATTACCAATAGAACTTCTGTGACTGTTTCCCAAATGAGGGACAAATTTGCAGAATACTTTATGTCAACTGAAGGAAGACTAGACTGGCAGGATGACAGAGTTTGAAAAATTACTCTGTTACCTTAAGTCATGTACCTTGTGTACCCACAGTATACCTTTTCAAACCAAAGTTGTCTACCTTGTTGTGGATTATGTACAGTATTTTACCTTTTGGCCAAAGTTGTGTCCCTTGTTGTGTATTACCCAAAGTATTTCACCTTTTACGCAAAGTTGTGTACCTTGTTGGGGATTACCTAACAATGTACACAACTTTGGTTAACAGGTAAAATTAATTTACCTTTTACCCAAAGTTATGTACATGGTTTTGTATACCCAATAAATTTTACCTTTATTTTACCTTAGAACTAAATGACAGACAACAATTTTAATCAACCAATTTTACATTTATTGTATTTTCCATACAAATGTTTATTAACATATTTTTTTTCAATGTCAAAGAAATGTTTATTAACATATTATTTTTGCAATGTCAAAGAAATGTAGAAATGTTTTTTAATAAAAAATATGTTACAAGTATAAAAGTTTTTTTTATTTACACATACATTTACAAATTGGTATAGTGTGGGGTGGAGATACTGCTGGAGGGGCTGCAGGACACTTCGACATTGGGAGTGTGGAGAGAGGACTGGGATGCTTGTGGGGAAGGATCAGGTAAAAGAGGTGAAGGGGTGGAAAAAGAAATGGAACAGGTGGACATGTGGGAGGCAGAACAGGTGGGTGGTGGAGAGGAGGGTGGGGCAGGGACTGGAGGAGCAGATGATGTGGTTGGGAACTGGTACGGGGAAGGAGGTTGGTATGGGGAAGGATGTTGGTATGGGGAAGGATGTTGGTACGGGGCAGGTTGCTGGAAGTGGGGAGGTTGCCGGTACTGGGGAGGTTGCTGGTACTGGGGAGGTTGCTGGTATTGAATAGGAGGGGGAGGAGGGACAGTGGCTGGAGGGGGAACGACTGGGGTGGAGGAGGTTAGGAGGTAACCTGCGCTAGAGCAGCGTAGCAAGAATGCATTACATGCATCTGCTGGCTAGGAGATAGTGTATTCATGCGCTCGACTACAGACCGTAAAAAGCTGTGGTTTGGAGAACTTCTTGCTTCTGAATGCATGGTTTGCAGAAGTTTCTTTATCTCCAGAATGCTGGAGTTGAGTTGATTAAAGCCTGCGGCCATTTGATCTGACAAGACTTGAAGACAGTACTGGAAAGATGCATTGAGATGCAAGAACTCGGGCGCATAGCTCCTTTCCTGACCCCTCTGCCGCTGCCGCCCAGTAGCCACAGGTTTACTAGAGGTGGCAGCGGCAGAAGGGTGGGGTAAAGGGAAAGCTATCTCCTGACCAGTAGCCTCATGCAATGCACTCGGCCATGATGCTCCAGCGCTGGTAGAGGGGACAGAGGACTCACATGTCAGGAAAGGCTACGAAGGTGCAGATGGGCCGGGGCGGTCGAAGTGTCCCTCGGTGGCGGACTCCTGAGAGATCGCTCCAGAAGGGTCCAACTCTGCAGGCTCCTGAGTGCTGGTCACCGTTCTGTGGAATAAAGAGAAAAAATACAATTAATATATTGATATTGAATGGCCCTGGCTGAAAAAAAAAAAATTAGTTAGACATGTTAACATTTTTTTTTACATGGGGTGTGTAATATTTACCTTCTGGTGACCATTGTTGCCCGGAGGAACGACAGGGCTTGTGCGTACTTGTACTTGCTCCTGCGTCCTCCAGATCCACTCGGGGCCCGCATCTCTTTGTTGAACTCCTTCTTGAAGCGATCCCTCACAGACCGCCACCGCTTCACAATTCTCTCCCTGAAACGAGAAAGCACAAATTGGTTACTATACAACATCAGTGTTTCCCAAACTCCAGTCCTCACGGCCCCCACGGGTTATGTTTTCAGGATTTCCATAGTGTTGCACAAAATGAAATCCTGAAAACATGACCCGTGGGGGCCACGAGGACTGGAGTTTGGGAAACACTGCTTTACATCCAGCAACCTGAACTGTACATACTTACGCTCTTCAATCTGGGCCCGAGCATCGAGGTCCTCCCAGCGGTCCACGAGTTGTGAACAGATTTCCTCCCAGTGCCGACGGGTCACAATGAGATCAGCATGGCGGCGGTCCCCATGTTCCACAGTGGCTCCCTTTCTCTAACCAGATCGATGAGGAGGTCCACATCAATCCCCCTCCTTACCGTCAGAGTCGGGAGCACGCTGTGAAGCCTGTTAAAGAAAAAAAAAATACATTAGCCTCCAAACTACCAAGTAAAAAAAAAAGGGAAAAAAAAATGAAAAAAAAATGTAAAAAAAATGTACAGTTATATTTACACAATGGAGACCGCAGCGTTGCCCACGCAGACGGCCCTGGGAGGACCTCTTACTGGAGCACCAGATTCAGAAGACTATTTAAAAAAACAAAAATTATGTGCTTGGATGTAGGCATATGTGTTGGGTGCAGTGTGATGTCTGTAGTAAATTGTTTTCTATGTGTTGTGTGTAGTGTGATGTTGTGTATCTGCGATGCATGCAGTAAACTTACGAATTGCGAGCCCACTCCGGGTATCTCTCCACCCCTTCGTTCTTCTTCTGGGAGCTCCTCTTCAGCTTCAGTTTCCTGGTATAAATAAAATATAATGCAATTAATAGGTATATCACAGAGATGCATTGTGAATTGAAAAAAAATATATATTTTTTTTACCTGTAAACGCTGACGATGCGAGGGAGGGCTCCCAGAAGAAGAAGACGTGGTGTCCTGCTGCTGCTGCCGGCTGGACTGCATTACTGTTGGTGGTGCTGCTGCTGTCGGGCGGCCTCTGCTGTGGAATAAAGTAAAAAAATGCCATGAATATATTGATATTGCATGGCCCTGGCTGAAAGGGGTTGCGTGTGATATTTACCGTCTGGCGTCTGCTCCCGTACTCTCCTGCTCAATCCCGGACTCCATTTCTTGGGGTGGTGGTGGTGCTGCTGCTGCTGGTGTTGTTGTCGGGCGGCCTCTGCTGTGGAATAAATAGAAAAAAATGCCATGAAAACATTGATATTGCATGGCCCTGGCTGAAAGGGGTTGTATGTGATATTTACCGACTGGCATCTGCTACCGTACTCTCCCGTACTCTCCTGCTCGATCCCGGACTCCATTTCTTGGGGTGGTGGTGGTGGTGCTGCCGCTCTATTTCTCCTTCTCCTGCCTTCTCCTGCGGCTGGCTCCTCTCTTCTTGGCTGGCTGCATGGTTATGGCTGAGGGTTCCACTGGCATGGTTTATATATGTTTGCTGTGGGCTGGGCTACTCTGAGCATGCTCAGACAAAAAAAAACGGATCCGACTTTCATTGTGACAAAAAACGTTACAGTTGCTGTTTTTTCCTGACGTCGGAATGAGACAATTAGCTGGCAAAAAAAGGACGAAACGCAAGGCCATGCAGCGCGATCCGGCGCTAATATAAGTCAATCGGAAAAAAACGGATCCAGCATTAGATATCGCCGGATCCGGTTTTACAAAAAAATGCCGGATCGCGCCGGACGGCGAAAAAAACGAATGTGTGAAAGAGGCCTTAATAGAACCTATCCACATCTACTTTTCAGCAAGCAGGTTACCAACTCCTTGCAACTATCCTCAGTCCTCCTCACACCTGGCCTCTGCAACCAAGGAAATACTCTTCAAGCATGTTTCCAAGTTGTCTATACTCACTGGTTTCTTGCAGTTAACCATTTCCTTACAACAAGTCCCAGTTTGCATTCATTGCTGCTGTTAATGATTGTCCTGCTGGAAAATACCAGACTAAATTTATCTACCTGTTACTGGAACTACTTCCTTGCCAGAAGATTCCAGTTTCCTCTACTGTTAAGCCCCCGTCACACTAAGCGAGATCGCTAGCAAGATCGCTGAAGCGTCACCGATTTTGTGACGCAACAGCAACCTAGCCAGCGATCTCGCTTAAGGTACTGTCACACTAAGCGAGATCGCTAACGAGATCGCTAAAGCATCAGCGATTTTATGATGCAGTAGCGATCTCGTTAGCGACGCAGCTGTGTGTGACATGTAGCGGCGATGTGGCCCCCACTGCGATGTCGCTGATCGTTCAAGAATTTTCTGAGCTGTTTTTTGGTCGTTGGTGTCCCGCTGGTGAGCCTGAATCGCTGAGTGTGACACCCTTTATGAACGACTTCACCAGCGGCGCAGGCGGGAGTAGGTTTTCCCAACGACCGCAGTGGTCGTTACACAGATCGCTGATCTCTGATGAGATCTTTGTGTTTGGAAGCTAACTAGCAACCACATAGCAATCGCACCAACGATCTTGCCAGGTCATGTCGTTTTCGTGATCGCTGGTGCGATCGCTAAGTGTGACAGTGCCTCTAGTGTGACATGCAGCGATGACCAGCCCCCCTGCTGAGTATCGCTGATCGTCGTTGAATGTCCTGGACCATTTTTTCATTGTTGATCTCACACTGGCCAACGTGCATCGCTGCGTGTGACAGCTGGAGACCAACGATCAGCGAGCTGGTTTCCAATGTACATATCGGGTAACTAAGGGCTGCGCGGTGCCTAGTTACCCGATATTTACCCTGAATACCCCCTCCCAGCTTCTGCTGTAGAGTGCTGAGAGCCGGTATCTAGGGTACATATCGGGTAACTAGGCGCCGTTGCAGCGCTTAGTTACCCGATGTGTACATTGGATACCAGCTCTCAGCGCTCTACAGCAGAAGCTGGGAGCCAGTAACCAGGGTACATATCGGTTAACTAGGCGCCGCGCAGCCCTTAATTACCCGATGTGTACATTGGATACCAGAGTGCTCGCTGGTCCTGATCGCTGGTGAGACTGCCCATGTGACAGCTCACCAGCGATCAGCTAACGATGTCCCAGCGATCCCATCCACGTCGGATCGTTGGTGGGATCACTGGGACATTGAAGAGTGTGTATCTGCACAATTGGGTCTGCTTAATCTGTGCTATCTTATCTGCTTATTTATCTGTTGTCTTGCATACTGTGCTGTCCAGGTCCTTACTGATCCACGTGATCATCAAGACCTGCTTTGCTGTAAGATTGCCTCCAATGTTGATGATTGCCTTTGTAACTAGGTGCACTACCTAAGGAAGCCAAGAAACTCCTCTCCTGCGGCACAGTTTTTTTTTTAAAAAAAAACAAACAAACTGAGCTTTACTCACCCTCCCGGGGTCCAGCGCTGAGTCTGTGCAACTGCTCCCAATGTGTCTGAAATAGAGATACTGCAGAGCTTCAAGCCCAGAATAAATACCAAAAGAGTATAGAAATATACAAAACTTTATTAATGGATATTAAAATAGTTCACAATAGTAACATTTAGAACAAAAGAGAATGGTGATTGAGCAAGTGAAAAACGCCTGCAGCACATATATATATACACGTAAACCCAGAACCGTATAATACTAATATGTATGTGGAGGAAATTGGTAATTTCCACCAGAAAAAAAGGGCATCTTAGTGCCATTTATTCCTTAATAGTACTATATCCGTATAAAGGATAGAGCCTATATGATATATATAGTTTTAAATAGGCTCACACTATGGCAATGCTGGAGGATAAGTTCCAAATCAGCCACCTTAATTTAAGAAAATGCCATACTAATGTACGGAATTAGGTGCAGAGAAGTGCTTACCCATATTGGGGGATATGCGCTGCATCAGGCACGTGCCCCTACGCACGTTTCGCCTTTTTGCTTCCTCGGGGGGCAGTGTGGATAGCGGTGCTGACACATATTAAATAGTGGTATGCCAGGCTGTTGCCAATTGGCGTTGATGAGTGGCGCATGTGCAGACCACCACAGAGACCGAGGACGCTCCGCTTCAGGTACTCCAATGGCGTCCCGGGTCAAGGAAAAGTTTCCTGTGACGTCAGCAGACCCGGACGTCATCTTAAGGAGACCTTCAGCGGCGCGACCCGATCCTGCCGTCTGCGCATGCGCACTTCCAGAAACGCCATTTTGGTTGTTGGCAAGGGAATTTAGACATTATGAATATCAGTAAGTCCACTTAACTAAAGCGATATGGCGCACAAAATACATAGAAGTTGCTGCTAAGTCGCCAACATGTGTATCATGAATCATAAATTTACCCCAACTGATCTATTAGTATAAACTTTCTTTTAACCCCATAATGGGTGAACAGTAAGGGTGCATAATATTGAAAAGATGTACAATAATAGTAACGAGATTCTACAATGTGTACAATAAATTACAACAACCAACCTGACATATATACCTAAACAATACCAAAAATGAGAAAATGAAAGAATAAAAAATAATAATAAAAAATGATGAATGGATTATGACGAGACTTCTACGGTTCACTCAAAGGAGCCAAAAGGATGAAGTCGAGGGGATGTTCCTCTGGAATTCAAGTGTAAATCGTCCGAATGGTTCTCACTTCGAATAGACACCACGAAGAGCCAACAATTTGAAAAAAATAAAAAACGTTATCTGTGAACAATAGAGGTAAGTTAAAACCAGCACACAAACTAAAAAACAAAAGAAACGGATGTCCAATGATGGCCTACAAAAAGCACGCATATGAGAGTTTCTCATTAAGACCGTTAGGAAACATTGTGTTCAGAACCGTGATCCATTTGCACTCAAGCTGTGCTAATATACGTTTGAGGTCGCCACCTCTGATGCCAGTGCGAACCCGGTCAATCCCTACAAATTTCAAGCCACTCGGGTTGCAATTGTGGTGCAACCTAAAGTGGCGTGGAATTGTTTTGAGGGAGTCCATATGTCATGGAAATATATATGTCTTCCATATATATTCAAAGTATATTCACATATGTGTATTCACAGTTCACAGTTAGATAGATCTCACTTGCTAAAAAAAACCTTGTGCTCACATATTTCTAGGCCAGATATATTCAGTCGTTTTAAAGAAATCTGGCCTTCATAAGACCTTCGTAAAGGAACAAATGCATGAAGTACAAAATGTCCTATTAGATATCTGTTGTTTACATTATAGTTATGCAAGGCAACTAGGTCACAAGAATATAAACAATAATTCTGCAACTTCAGCTCTTTTAATCATGATTATCATAATTATCATATTTACACTAGAACAGCCAATAATCTAGCAGCTTTTAATTGTATGTTAATTGACTAACCAGCCCCTTTTTGTAAACGTATAAAACCTTGAATGAATAATAAATGTATGTCTTTGACGAACTGTTATACTGACACTTTCGTGTGGACAGTCCTCATTTCGTTCTGAGCGCTCAAAAAGACATTATATAGAGATTTGGACATGGCAAGCAGCAAACACAGGATATTTTTATCCTAATTAAATTTCCATATCAGTTGGCGCCTGCACGCGGGGCATTGGACGAAACGCACGAGGACTCGGCCGACCGGAGAGACGGGGGTGTTGGCCCTGGCCTTGGCACACGGGACGGAGACTGCAGCTCCATCAGTAAGGTAAGAAAACTTTGTCATCTTACCTGAATGTTCCCTGTGCCTAGTCCTAGCCTACACTTCCAGCCGGTCGGACGTGGTCATCACCGCATTCCCAGGTTGTGTAAAAAGTCCATACCCTTATCCAAAAGCCCTGGGATATAAGCCAAGTTGTTTGCTGCTGTGCTGTATGTTTCATGTTTTATGTGAACCGGGAGAAAGTTGGAACGGTGACTGTGTTTTTGCTTGCTGATCTCTGGGGCTGTATAGCAAAAGACAATTGCTGCATAAGTTCCCGCAGTAAACTTTCACGCACCGGGAGGCCATCCCAGTCAAATCAGACGTGGAGGGCGGGAGCTTTGTTTTGGATAAGTCCACGCAGATATTCTTCACACATTGGAGGGAGGTTATCCCAAAAAATCCAGTTGTGGAAGCGAGGGCTTTGTTCGGTTAAGTTTCTGCAGTAAACTTTCACGCACTGGGAGGCCATCCCAGTCAAATCAGACGTGAAGGGCAGAAGCTTTGTTTGAATAAGTTCTCACAATAATTGTCCACGCACCGGGAGGCCATCCCAGTCAAATCAGACGTGGATAGTGAGAATTTTGATGAAGGCTATTGCAGATTACTGTGACCGGCGCACCGGCCAGGGCTACGGTACAGAGCGATAGAACCTTGAGCCTCTCCGCGCTCAGTGCAATTGGTGAGTTATCAGTTACCAGAGCAGCTTGTATGTGTCACAGATCATCAAAAGAGGGATTCGTATTCTCCCGGGTGTTTGTCTCATTGTCTGTATCAGGTACTGTCGCTTTAAATCACATCTCTGTGAGCTCTGTCAGTAACTCATTCAGAGCAGTGTGCTGGCTGCAGCAGCGAGAAAACCCCTTTGACCCCCCCTCCTCTGCTAATCACGTTATCAGGCATTCTGTTTCTTGGCTTTGATTTTTATTTTTATTTTTTTAAGCTAGTTTTTTGGCTACAGGTTTTAACGTGAGAATTATCAGGCATTCAGACTGAACTATATTCATTTTTTGCTATTCTGAGGAATAATAATTTTTTTTTTTTTTTTTGATACGTGATTTCAGTGGCTATAGAGACAGCAAGCAGAGATATAAGGAAGGGAGGGGGGAAGCAGCCAGCTGACATTCCAGAGATTTTTAATTAGCTGTTTTAGTAACAAGGGTTGTTTTTCAGAGTTTTATGATTAATACAGTTTTTCTTTTCTCCCCTTTTTGGTGAATTTATTTATTTATTTATTTTTTTTTTTGTTTTGTTTACTTTTTCTAGAGTTTTTTACTAAATCTAACTTTTTGTTTTTTTAAAAAAAAATTTTTTTCTTTTAAGTACATTTTTAAATGATTTTGGAGAGATTTTTTTTTTTTCTCTAAGCAATTTATTTTAGAGCTTTATTTCTCCAGCCATTTTTTTTTTCTACAAGCTTGCCTTAGAACAAGGTCACATAGATAAGGAGAATTACAGGCTGAGGGAGAGAGCAGACACAAACTACGCAGTGGTCTGAGTTGGGCATTCGGCGAGGAAATAATTTTTTTTTTTTTTTTTTTTTAAAAATGGGGAACAAGATGGGCAAGCAGGAGAGTCTTATGCTCCTGGAGAGAAAACTGCCCCCCAGCTGGTAGCTGAACAAGAAGGAGTAAAGTATGTAAAAAATTACAGACAGCTCATGAAAGTGTGTGAAATCCATAAGAAGGGCAGACTCCAAGCTGCGGAATGGCAGGATGTATTGAAAAATAGAAAAGGGAAGCTAGTAGATTCAAAATTGCTGACTGATGCAAATGCATGGTACAAAGTGGCAGTAAACTTGCATCGTTTAGGAAGTCCAGAAAGATATGTGAACAAGCCAGGATATGATTTTTATGTGTACAAGATAGAGAAAGATGCTAAGCCATCACCACCCCCATATGGTGAAGGGAAATATTGGACATGTTCAGTCTGTTCTCAACAGAATCAATGGTACAGGGACACTTGTGCAACATGCGGTGCCTCCCACCTCTCCCTACTGGGAGACGGCATCATAGCTCCAGCCATGCCCTCCCAGGCTGCACGAAGCGGGGAAGATCTTTCTCCTCCTTCCTCCTCCTCTCAGGCACACCTCCCTTCTTTTCCTTTTTTTCCTGCTTCGTTACCAACTGGGTCAACGCCCAATCCAAGCAATGTGGTGTCCCTGTATTCAGTGTCTCCAGCACAGGGCACCTTGTCTATCCCAAGCACAGTACAAACATTGCCAGTCATTATATCAGGAGAAGAAAGTACAGATCTCCCTACACAAAACGCTACATGTAGCCCCAGACACAACAGTCCACTGCTAGGGCTTCACAGGGAGTGGTATAGCTACAGGGCTGCTAGCATGGAACCATGACACTGATCCACCGCAGCCTCAGCAAGGAAGTGGGAAATCCCCATGCAGCAAGACAACTTTAAAGCCCAAATCTCACCCAGTGTATGCACCAAGTACACCATGTCACTTCTTATCTGATGAAGATGAAGATGCAACGTCACACATGCTGCCCAATACTAGGGAAGAAAACACACAAGCACCAATAGAGCAGGGACAGGTAGAGGCACCATCCTATGAGCCCTTCATCCCAAGCCAGGTGATCAGTATGATGCCAGACCCAGGGATACATCCCATGCTATTTTGCCAAAAAATGCAGCAGATCCAGCAAACGTATACAGCAGCCTGGATTGATCTCTGGACCGAAATGGAAATAAAAGCAGGTGATGCATTCTGGTCAATTATGAGAGAACACTTCAAGCTTCCAACAGAGTTAGATGCGTATGCCTGGGAGACAGGACCAAAGCTAATTGAGCAACTCAGAGAATGGGCCAAAAGCAGACTGACAGGACAAACTCTCAGCCTACATGTCACGAGTCAAGACAAGACAGAGTCTGTGGAGAAGTTCCATGACAGAGTAATGCAAGTGTTTCAAGATTTGGGCCTCATTACCCATGATCAGACACACAGACGGATGTTGGCACAGGCTTTTGTGCATGGACTGAGAGAACCAATCAGGAAACCACTGGTAGCAGCCAGGCCTGAGTACACGTCAATAGCCATGGACACCCTGCTCACAGTAGCAAAAAGGATTGAGTCCCGCCGGGACAGAAGGAATGTCAAGTGTTACAACTGTGGCAAGCTTGGCCATTACCGGAACCGCTGCAGAGAACCCCTACGACCCACCACTTTGTCTAGAGAAGCAAGCCAAGGAAGAAACACAGAAAGCAGTGAAGAACCCCGTCCATAGGACAAGAGCACACCAAGTCCACAAGGAACCCCACCAGTGGGACCAATATCCTGAGAGTGGATGGCGTAGTCATATCTTTTCTTGTGGAACTCCGCAACCTCACCTACCTATCAGAATCTTCTGCTTCCTGCATGGGAATTGATGGTCAAGTCAGATATTTCCAGATTATGAAGCCCCTGAGCGTGTGGACTCAGCCAGAACACTCCATCATGTCCCAGTTTGTTGTATAAAAAACCTGCACCCTCAACCTATTGGGAGTGGACCTACTGCAGAAGCTGAAAGCGACCAGAGTGTTCCAGGAAGATGGGACCATGACACTTTCTTCACCCCTGACCCAAGAAGAAACAGGAACCTCAAACAACCACACTGCAGACCTATCACAGGAGGTGCTGGATATAGTACCAGAAAAGCCACTCCATCACCCAGGGTCAAGATGTCTCTGACCAACTGAAGGTCTAAGTGAACTCGCCTAAGAAGACGGCCTGAGAACTTTGACATTGGCCAGGATATTCAACTCAAGAAGGACTCTACTCGCTTCATGGAATGGCAACACCTCATCCAGCTCTAACGCCAGAGGTTCATCTTTTGCAAGCACCAGGAGGTGCCCCCTGCAATCAACCAGTTCACCCAGGCCCTAGACCGGCAAAAGGCCACTCAGCTCTTCAGACTTGTGCACAAATATTGACCTGAGACCGAGCTGGATAAAAAGAAACTACTGATGGCCCGTGCTGAGAAAAAAGCAGCCGTTTAAGGAGACGTCCCAACAAGAAGACCCCCTGTGACCAGAGCAGGTGCTAACACAGTGACTGTCTTGGTGGAGAACAAGAAAGCCAGCTGGTCATCATCTCTCATGATGTGGATCCTAGTAGACGGCTTGTTTTCCCGCCAGCTCTGCGCCGGCAGATGGGAGTCCCCTGCCGCATACTGAAGGACAAGGCCAAACTGGGCTGCCTCGCCCATCGGAATCAATCCCAGCTTTCCACAGTGAAGAAAAAGACTGTAAACCCCACTGAGTTCAGAATGGTGCAAGGCCTGGAGGCCGCGAAAGAGGCTACGGTATTTGAAACCCAACAGTGCTGAACCATCACACTCTGCTCTCAAGAGTCCCAGTCACCGCAACGGTATTCACGGTGATCAACCTGGCCAGTACCTTCTTCAGTGTTTCCCCTCCACCTGGAGGCCTGCTTTCACGCACCAGTGCAGTGCATATGGACAATGTTGCCTCAAGGTGCTCAAAACAAGCCCTTTAAGTTTCACCAAGACAATGTCCTCCATCCTCGTCAACTGGATTGCAGAATATGCAAGAGTCACTCTTCTACAACACGTGGATGACCTTCTATTTTGTGTGGTTGACATCAACACCTGCACAGTCTATTCCTTGTCTCTCCTACTCTACCTGGAAGAACAGCAACGCAAGGTCTGGAAGAACAAAGTCCAGTGATGCCAGAAGCAAGTTACATCCCTGGGACACTGTATTGCCCACAAGACGAAACACATGTCAAAAGACTGGAAGACCACTGTGGAGAAGATGGCTCCCCCAACAACTCCAAGAATGCTGCAGGCCTTCCCTGGTCTAGTGTCATATTGCAGAATCTGGATCCCTGATGCCTCAGTCCTAATGCAGCCTCTGTGCGCTTGCATCAACGCAACCCCGCTCCTTCTATCAGAGGCAGCCTTCAACCCATTCAGGAGATTGGAAGAACTCCACAGTCTCAGCGCCAATACCAGGCCTACCTGACTATGAAAAGTCTTTCCGTCTACCTGATGGAAGAAAGAAGGTCATGCTACTGGAGTCCTGGCACGGATTCACGGGGGAAAACAGAGACTTTTAGGCTGCCTCTCAGCCCGCTTGGATCCAGTTGCAAGAAGAGCACCCTCCTGCCTGATGGCAGTATCTGCAGCACACACCCTCCTGGACAAGGTTGCTGAAATCACTCTTGGACAGCCACTGGAAGCTCTCACTCCACATGACATCTTGGCAATCTTCAATCAAGCTCAACCAACAGTAATCTCTCCACCGCCAGGCATCTTTGTGGCGCCTCTATTGCCTTTGTCTCATAATGTCACTGTCTCCAGACCTACAGTCCTCAGCCCGGCCACTCTACTCCACTCCCAAGGGGGGATACTTGGATGGCTCCAGAAGAAGTTTCAACACAGGAAGTGCAGTGACCAGCAATCAAGAAATCCTGTGGTCCAGAAGTCTGTCACCTAGCCTGTCAGCCCAGGAAGCAGAATTGATAGCGCTGACGAAGGCCTGCCAGATGGCAGAAGGCAAGACTGCAAACATCTACACGGACTACAGGTACTCGCATGGCATAGCACACGACTTTGGACCCATCTGGGCTACAAGGGACTTCATCACAGCAAACGGGACAACCGTGAAGCATCATGGAGCCTTCAGGGACCTACTGGGTATACTCCAACTTCCAAAATGGTGGCAATTTGAAAAATCAAAGTGCATGGAAAACTGAAAACAGAAGAGGCATGAGGCAATAACATGGCGGACATGGCAGCCAAAGAAGCAGCCAAAGGAAGACAACATGGAGAAGTGGGAGAGGTCGTAGAGCCGGACGGCTACTACATGACGACTGAAGACAAGAAACCTGACAAAAAGACGTCCTGGGATCTGCTCAAGAAGTTACAAGACCAAGCTCCAAAAGGAAAAGAGCTGAATGCGAAAAAAGCAACACGTGAAGAAGGAAGGCTATCAATAATAGACTTCAAACTCTGCCTACCACAAAGTATGCACCCTATGGTGGTCCAATGGGTACATGGACCCACATCCACATATCAAAGACACAGATGAATGATCTGATTGGTGCTTACTGTTTCGCTTCAGGGATCTCCACCCTAACAGCCAAATTCACCAGCAGCTGTCTGACCTGCAGCAAATGCAAGCCTGGACGTATGGAAGAAAGTCCCCCTCACCTCATCTGGAAAGACCACTCTACCAGCTTCAAAGGATCCAGATAGACCACATCCAGATATCGCCAAGTGAAGGATTCAAATACGCCATTGTGGTCAAAAGAAGAATTTTCAAGATGAACAGAAGCCTTCCAAGTCAGCAAAGACTACTGCAACGAAGCTACTTTCGGAAAATAGTGTGCAGATACGGGGTTCCAGAAATGATAGAAAGTGATCAGGGACCCGCATTCACAGCAAATCTGACACACAAGACCCGATTAGCAGTAGGGTCAGATTTAGGCCTACACACTCCTTACCACCCCCAGAGCAGCAGGAAGGTAGAAAAACTGAACGAAACACTTAAGAATAGAATGCTGAAAAATTTCCCAAGAGACATGCAAACCATGGCATGACACACTCCTAATTGCACTGTTTAGCGTAAGGCACACTCCCAGAGACCCAGAAAAGCTGTTTCGTGCCTGCATCTTCTGCTAACAGATAAGACATTTTCTTCTTTTAGTTTTTTGGTGCCTGCATTTTGTCCTGCACTTCTGTGGGGGTCTGCCGGGTCCCCTTCGGGGGGCTTATGCTCCTCTCAGTTTAGTTCAGCCACTGTTTGTTCATTTGCCTTTTCCAGTTTTTTCAGTGGTTGCTGTTTAGTTTTTGTTACACCAGAGAACTAATTTAGGTGGTAGAGGTCGTGTGATCTCAGGTGTTTTTTGTAATTAGTAGAGTTGGTACTTTTCAGGGTTTTTTGGGGTTGCAGTAAGTGCCTTTCCTATCCTCTTCTATCTAGACAGATTGGGCCCCAGCGTTTGCTCATTCTATTTTCTGTCTGTGTCTGTATTTCCTCTTGTCTAACCGCCATTACATGTTTGGGGGCTTCCTATGTTCTTTGGGGATCTGCTCCGGGGCAGATAGCTTTCCTTTTTCTATCTTTAGGTGTAGTTAGCTTCTCAGGCTGTGACGAGGCGTCTAGGACCAACGTAGGAACGCTCCACGGCTGCCTTTAGTTGTGGTGGTTAGTCAGGGTACTGCAATCCCATAGATTCCAACCTCTCTGGTGTATTGCTTTTTTTTTGCCTGCTCTCCTCAGCTACCAAATCATAACACTTATGTAATTGAATTGGTCAAAAACTAATGTCCATTCTCGAGTTTTTCTCCTCACTGCCAGATTTGATGATCCTGTCCAAGAGCCCCAGATGACATCAACCTCTGTGTAACTAGAGGGAAAGCCTGTTTGAATCCACGTATCGCATTGCAAGGAAGCTCCCGTACCAGGAGAGACACCTAAGCCATGAAGGATGTCGTGGATGCTCTGACTGACCAGACAGATGACCAGATGACCTACCTGATGAGTTCAAGGCCAGAGACCAAGTTAAAGCAGGATTTGAGTCACTATTGCCACTAGTAACTATAAAAAAATGTTGATTGGATAAATTACATCTATTATAACCAGCAGAGATTTGTTAACTTCACCATAGATGCTGTAAAAGGTTTGGCAGCACAGTTAGGCCCCACTTCCATTATGGCATTCCAGAATAGAATGGCTTTGGATATGATTCTAGCTGAGAAAGGAGGTGTTTACAAAATGATCAAAGACACCTGTTGCACCTACATCCCAGACAACACTGGCCCAAATGGTAAAGTCACAATGGCAATACAGAAACTTAATGAGTTATCAGAGGAACTGAAACAGAACTCAGGTGTCACTGACCCATGGGATCGATACTTTGGGTGGATGAGTGGGTGGCAGAAAATGTTGGCACAGGTTGGGACAGCCATTATGGGGGTTCTCATTTTTGCATTAATTACTGGTTGCTGTGTAATTCCTTGTATCCGCAGGAAAAAGCTGTTCAGGAGACAACCAATTTGATGCCACTCACCATCTTGGACCTCGCACCAGTCCGGATAGAACTGCCTGGCTTGACCAGATCTCCGAACTACCTCCAGACTGAGAATACACATCCTTGATGAATCATCCTATCAAATAAGGAGACTATGATTGCAAACACATAAACCCCCGACAGGGACAGTCCTCCTGACCGCCCATTTGCGAAAAGTCTGTATTCGGTGGGGGAGGCATGTACTAGGGGTGTCTCAACTCACCGGCAGCACAAAAGAGTTGCAGCGCTTTGGGCCAGGAGCAGGTTTTTAGGGCAAGTGGTATCTAAGGGGGGACTGTCATGGAAATATATATGTCTTCCATATATATTCAAAGTATATTCACATATATGTATTCACAGTTCACAGTTAGATAGATCTCACTTGCTAAAAAACCTTGTGCTCACATATTTCTAGGCCAGATATATTCAGTCGTTTTAAAGAAATCTGGCCTTCATAAGACCTTCGTAAAGGAACAAATGCATGAAGTACAAAATGTCCTATTAGATATCTGTTGTTTACATTATAGTTATGCAAGGCAACTAGGTCACAAGAATATAAACAATAATTCTGCAACTTCAGCTCTTTTAATCATGATTATCATAATTATCATATTTACACTAGAACAGCCAATAATCTAGCAGCTTTTAATTGTATGTTAATTGACTAACCAGCCCCTTTTTGTAAACGTATAAAACCTTGAATGAATAATAAATGTATGTCTTTGACGAACTGTTATACTGACACTTTCGTGTGGACAGTCCTCATTTCGTTCTGAGCGCTCAAAAAGACATTATATAGAGATTTGGACATGGCAAGCAGCAAACACAGGATATTTTTATCCTAATTAAATTTCCATATCACATATCCACAACTTCTTTGGCTGCCTGTATACCTCTAACATGTTCCCTCACCCTCACGCGAAATTCCCGTGAGGTGAGGCCGACGTAACTGAGGTTACATGGACATGTAGCTAAATATACCACATGATCAGTGCTGCAGGATATGTAGTGTCTGATCCGGTGGCTCCCACTTCCACATGCCACCCCAAAATTCGTTGCCCTGTTAATGTTGCGACAGGCCAAACAGGACCCACACGGAAAACAACCCTGTCTCTGCACACCAGCACCAAAATGACTACGTGGATTAGCTATGTAATGACTCCTAACTAGGAGATCTTTTAAATTAGGGGATCTCCTAGCTGTAAGGAGTGGGCGGTCTGGTAAAACCCTTCTTAGTATGGGGTCAGAGGGAGTACCGGCCAGTGTCTATTTAGTATGTCTCTCATCTGTGACCAACGATTGTTAAATGTTGAAATAAATCTGACTGGTGGGTTCGTCTCCCTCACTTTCTGAGTAGTACCCAGTAGTTGGTTCCGCGGTGTACTCCTGGCCCTCAGATAGCCACGCTTAATTGTCCGTCTGCTGTACCCTCGATCATTGAAACGATCCGACAAGTCCCGAGCCCGCCCCTCGAAAAGCTCATCAGTGGCACAGATACGCTTCATTCTAAGGAATTGGCCCGTTGGAATGGCACGAATAGTGGCTGGAGTATGCGATGAACTTGCATGCAATAATGAATTAACCGATGTCTCTTTGCGGTAGACATCCGTCAATAACGTGCCACCTTCCGTAACCATGATTTTGATGTCCAAAAAGTCAATGATAGTTCGTGAGAACTTGTATGTCAACTTAATATTCATTGCGTTATCATTAAGTACCCCGATGAACTCCTGAAGGGCAGACTCAGTTCCCTGCCATACAAATAAAAGGTCATCAATATACCTGTACCAATATACCGCCTGGGAGGCGGCCTGCGCGCCGCCGCCGAAGAGCTCCCTCTCCCAATAACCCAAAAACAGGTTAGCATACGACGGCGCACAGGCCGCCCCCATGGCGGTACCACGCCTCTGCAAATAAAATTTATCTTTAAATGTAAAATAGTTATGGGTCAGGATGTATTCCAACAGTTCCATGATGAGGGCATGCAGGGGAGAGTCAAGGTCCCCCATGTCAAGAAAAAATCGTACCGCACGTAATCTGTCGTCATGATTGATGCTGGTGTACAGAGACTCCACATCCGCCGTAACTAGGATCATGTCTGGTTCTAAAGTGAGGCCATCAATTTTCCTCAGGACGTCCGTAGTGTCCCTGACATAGGAGGGCAGGGTCTCCACAATAGGATGTAAGTAGTATTCTACAAATTTGCATATTGGATCACAGAGCCCTCCTATGCCAGAGACAATGGGACGCCCCGGAGGTTCCCGTGGATCTTTGTGTATGACGCAGTAGCGATCTCGTTAGCGACGCAGCTGTGTGTGACATGTAGCGGCGATGTGGCCCCCACTGCGATGTCGCTGATCGTTCAAGAATTTTCTGAGCCGTTTTTTGGTCGTTGGTGTCCCGCTGGTGAGCCTGAATCGCTGAGTGTGACACCCTTTATGAACGACTTCACCAGCAGCGCAGGCGGGACTAGGTTTTCCCAATGACCGCAGTGGTCGTTACACAGATCGCTGATCTCTGATGAGATCTTTGTGTTTGGAAGCTAACTAGCGACCACATAGCAATCGCACCAACGATCTTGCCAGGTCGTGTCGTTTTCGTGATCGCTGGTGCGATCGCTAAGTGTGACAATGCCTCTAGTGTGACATGCAGCGATGACCAGCCCCCCTGCTGAGTATCGCTGATCGTCGTTGAATGTCCTGGACCATTTTTTCATTGTTGATCTCACACTGGCCAATGTGCATCGCTGCGTGTGACAGCTGGAGACCAACGATCAGCGAGCTGGTTTCCAATGTACATATCGGGTAACTAAGGGCTGCGCGGCGCCTAGTTACCCAATATTTACCCTGAATACCGGCTCCCAGCTTCTGCTGTAGAGTGCTGAGAGCCGGTATCTAGGGTACATATCGGGTAACTAGGCGCCGTGCAGCGCTTAGTTACCCGATGTGTACATTGGATACCAGCTCTCAGCGCTCTACAGCAGAAGCTGGGAGCCGGTAACCAGGGTACATATCGGTTAACTAGGGGCCGCGCAGCCCTTAATTACCCGATGTGTACATTGGATACCAGAGTGCTCGCTGGTCCTGATCGCTGGTGAGACTGCCCATGTGACAGCTCACCAGCGATCAGCTAACGATGTCCCAGCGATCCCATCCACGTCGGATCGTTGGTGGGATCACTGGGACATTGAAGAGTGTGTATCTGCACACTTGGGTCTGCTTAATCTGTGCTATCTTATCTGCTTATTTATCTGTTGTCTTGCATACTGTGCTGTCCAGGTCCTTACTGATCCACGTGATCATCAAGACCTGCTTTGCTGTAAGAATGCCTCCAATGTTGATGATTGCCTTTGTAACTAGGTGCACTACCTAAGGAAGCCAAGAAACTCCTCTCCTGCGGCACAGTTTTTTTTTTTTAAAAAAACAAACAAACTGAGCTTTACTCACCCTCCCGGGGTCCAGCGCTGAGTCTGTGCAACTGCTCCCAATGTGTGTTCTGAACCCAGGGAGGGAAAGTACAGCTCAGTTTGATAGTTTTAAAAACAAACTATGCTAATAGACAGTTTTTATCCGAAACTGGAAAAAAAATTAACCTCATTCAGACATCAGTGATTTTACATGTATGCAAAAAATGTTCCACTTGTCATCAGTCTTTTTCATCAGTGTACCGTTTTTTACGATAACATAATATCCGGCTGTGCTGCTTTAATGAAGAATTCTTAGGACCAAGAGGAATTGAACGTTTTTTTTTATTTCCACAACGCATTTCAACTCTGGACTAGCGTCTTTTTCAACTGAAAAAAAAATTGCATAGTAAGTGTTCAAGGACAGGGAGTTTAAAAAAGTCTGGAGGTGTGACTGAAACTGAAGAAAATGCCCAAGGAAAATGTGAAAAAGAGGGAAGAGTAGCGGGAGGGTAAGGAGAGGATGTTGAGAAGGGGACTAATAATATGATTGCAGAGGAGATGGAAATAAAATTATATATAAGGAAAAAAGGGTGATAGGAAGTAACAAATAAAATCAGCAGATAAATTACCATAGGTGAAAAAAATAAGGAGTAGATTGGAGAAGGGTTGGACGGGGATAGAAACTGTGCTGTGTTAGGGCTCATACCCATTAGGGAGAAAAAAAACGGTCCATTATCTGGATGGAAAAAACGGTCCAAATATATGCAATTGTCATGCGATTGTGATGCGATTTGTATGCGATTTTTAATCGCTCCATCCGTTTTCCATCTGTATGCAATGCGATTTTAACATGACGTTTTTCATAGAGCAGTTCTCTCTATGTAAAAAATCATGTAAAAATCACATTGTAAAAATTTTTTTACACAAAAAGCAAAAAATTATATATATATATATATATATATATATATATATATATATATATACAGTACAGACCAAAAGTTTGGACACACCTTCTCCTTCAACGATTTTTCTGTATTTTCATGACTGTGAAAATTGTAGAATCACACTGAAGGCATCAAAACTATGAATTAACACATGTGGAATTATACATTACACTTTACAAAAAAGTGTGAACAACTGAAAATATGTCTTATATTCTAGGTTCTTCAAAGTAGCCACCTTTTGCTTTGATTACTGCTTTGCACGCAGAAAGGATGAACGGATGGACTCTATATGCCTGGTTCCCACCGTGAAGCATGGAGGAGGAGGTGTGATGGTGTGGGGGTGCTTTGCTGGTGACACTGTTGGGGATTTATTCAAAATTGAAGGCATAGTGAACCAGCATGGCTACCACAACATCTTGCAGCGGCATGCTATTCCATCAGCTTTGCGTTTAGTTGGACCATCATTTATTTTTCAACAGGGCAATGACCCCAAACACACCTCCAGGCTGTGTAAGGGCTATTTGACCAAGAAGGAGAGTGTTGGGGTGCTATGCCAGATGACCTGGCCTCCACAGTCACCAGACCTGAACCCAATCGAGATGGTTTGGGGTGAGCTGGACCGCTCACCGCTTCAATTTTGAGTAATCCCCAACAGTGTCACCAGCAAAGCACCCCCACATCATCACACCACCTCCTCCATGCTTCACGGTGGGAACCAGGCATGTAGAGTCCATCCGTTCACCTTTTCTGCGTGCAAAGCAGTAATCAAAGCAAAAGGTGGCTACTTTGAAGAACCTAGAATATAAGACATATTTTCAGTTGTTTCACACTTTTTTGTAAAGTGTAATTTATAATTCCACATTAATTCATAGTTTTGATGCCTTCAGTGTGATTCTACAATTTTCATAGTCATGAAAATACAGAAGAATCGTTGAATGAGAAGGTGTGTCCAAACTTTTGGTCTGTACTGTATATATATATATATAGGTCATACACTTCTACATAGTAAAATAGCCGCTAATTCAATTGCCGGCTTTTGTGAAATTTCAGACCCGACATGAAATGACACATGGTTTACATACAGTTGACCATGTCATTTCATGTAGTTTGATATATGGTGTTCACTAACAATTACATGAGTGTATGTGTGCAAAATTTCATATAGCTAGGGGTTAATTAAAGGTGTAAATTCGTTGAAAAAAAATGCGTGGGCTCCCGTCCTATTTTCTCAACCAGACAGACAAAGCCAGTGAGTGGGGGCAGATAATAATAGCCTTGGGAGGGTGCATTTATTTTGTGACCCCTTGGCTACTAACATCTGCCCCCAGCCACCCCAGAAATGGCAAATCTATAATTAGATGCGCCCTTTCTGGCACTTTGCCGGTCTATTCCCATTGCCCTGTAGCGGTGGCAAAGGGTTAATAATGGGTTAAAGCCACCTTGCTATTGAAAGGTGACTTTAAGCCAGGTTAATAATTGAGAGTTGTCAATTATTAATCCAATTGAAGGAAATAAAAAAACACACACACACATGAAGAATAAATAATTTTAATGAAATAAACACACCTTTTTTGACCATCGTTTATTTAACTGTTAATCCTTGCGAAGCCCTTGCTCTCCTGTAATAAAGAAAAAATAATAAAACAACATTATTCTTACCTATCCGGTGCTCTGTCAGGTCCCACGCTGTAATCATTCACAAAGGGTTAACTAGCTTTCAGCCAAGCAGCGCAGCTAATGCTTGCTGCTGAGCTGAAAGCCCCCGAATGAATGAGTTCCTCTCCCGACGACAGGAGAGGAACTGATTACTGTGGGAAGCTTCTTTTTTCTGGGGTGGCTGGGGGCTGTCCGATTTTTTATCGCATCCATTGACTTGCATTAGCGATTATCATGCCAAAATCGCTGCAAATCGCAGCATGCTGCAATTTTTTTCTCAGACCGATTTCAGCTGAGAAAAAAATCTCAAATGAGAAGTCCCCTATTGAATAACATTGGTCCGATTGCAATCCAATTTTTTATCGGCTTGCAATCGTCCGTTTTTGTCTCCAGTGAGTATGAGCCCTTAGGAAAAAAAGAGGAGAGGGTAAAAAAACTGATTGAGCCACTGGGAGGAAGAGGACGAAGAGGCAGGGCTGAGAGGTAAAAGGACATGCAACAAGGGAAGAGGGAACAAATGATGATTTTTCGTAGAGAAAGATAGTGTGGAGTGCAAGTAATTGGTGCAAAAGACAAGGAAAGTTTTGACAATGTAACGTGTTGGAGAGGATTAATATTAATGAAAGTGATATAGAAGATTAAACATGTGAAGACAATAGAAAAAAACTAATAAGAAAATGATGAAGGTGAAATTCATAAGAGGAAATGGAAAAGGGGATTTTTATTTCAAGAGGTTTTGTGTGTGCAATAGCTCAATAAAAAGTGGTAAAGGATTGAACAGTGAAAATGAAATTTGTGAGAAGTTTTTTGTCAGTGTGTCAATTTTACCATCAGTTTTGCATCAGTGATTTTTGCTGATGAACAAATAAATAAATTGGAAATTTTCTCTGTCATAGAGAAAAATTAAAATCCATAAGACATCCCTAGGGAGGGGACATATCACCCTAATATTGAATATATGGGACTGTCAGAGAGAGCTAGCTGACACTTCGACCTTCATTGAGGTAGGAGCCCCCTGCAGTGACAAGGGAATTATAGCAGGGAGTTTTGATGAGAAAAGAACAGCAAGTCTGAGATTTGTCTAATCAGAGGTGGGAAAGTACGCTTCTCAGGCATAAGCTTCCTCTGATCAAAGCCAGGATCGCAGACCTTTTGGCGCCAGTAGTCAGTGATGAATATTGGGGTTTTGCATCGATCCAATATTTATGGTAGATATAAATTTCATCGTCATAGGAAAGAAACAGACATAACACATTCACTCACATCACTGTAAGGCCATTCAAAACCTTCCAACTTAATAACAGTCTGATGGATAATGCTATCCAGGTCATATTTCTTATCTATGTAAAGATAAAATCGTGATTGGAAATATGACAACAATATCTACCTCTTTGAACCTCCATGTGCAAAGATATTCTGTAAGTTGGACATTTCATACAATTCTGAAAGACCTAGCAGATCCACAATCAGCCCCCACATGAGCTCATCAAGAGGAGGTATGTGGGCGTAACCTTGATCTAATAAAAAGCGATATTTAGGCTTGTGTCATTCGTCAGTCCTGGAACGTACAGCTGCTGTGGGTTCTGTCTGTTTTCCTGAGGAGTACCTCCCTCCAATAGCTCTGAGCCATTTCCATGACATAAGGGGTATATATATATTCCATGTGTTGGAATCGGAGGTGTATATACCAAACATTCACTGTGATTTCCCCCAATAACTGGCTTAGTAGTTGAAGTGCAGCTGCGGCTTCATCCATCACTCATCAGTCAATTGCGTTAGTGTCCTGACGATTGGAGACAGCGGAGTTACGTTCCCCTAAAAAACTGGTGGCAGTGGTGGGATCTGTGTAAACTCCCCAGTTTCATCTGAGACAAAGTGGTAACAATGGTTGGATTTGGGGGACCCCTGGCTGTTATTCTTGACAATTAGTGGCGGTGGTGGGATCTGCTTGGTCCCCTCTGCAGTTATCCTTGACATTCTCCTATCCATTGCAATGTTAATCAAGGACATCACAGAGACTAGACACTGATGCCATTCATGATTTTGATGTAGTATTATCGTATGGGTAATTTTGATCTATGACTCAGATCGAACTCCGAACATCTCTGCAATGTTTCTGCACACCACTCAATCCGCAAAAAAATGGACATATAAACAGTCCAATAGATTATTGGGTATGTGTTCGATCCATGAGAACCACTAATAGAACACCTACATGAAAAAAAACCCTAAGTGTCAAATTATAGCTGTGACTTTATCCTATGGATTTATAATAAGTTCTGATCATTAAATTGATTTGGATGATGCTATATACTCTATATACATTATGTCTTTTAGGCTCTGCCATCATTGCTGCTTCCGGCAAAATATCCGGAGCCGTTCATTTAGCATCACCTGTGCACCAACATTAATGTTTCAGACATGTAATTTTTCTCGGAGATAATATTCATGGATATTTGTCGGTGAGGTGAGGAGAAAATGAATGTAGAAAAAAGCTTGTTAAAAAAAAAGAGAGGGAGAAAGACTTGTGAGAAGGCGTTGAGAGGATAATCACCATCTTCAGCGGAGGGGATAATAGCTGATTCATGCAACTCTCCGTTCCAGACTACTCATGGTGCGTCTGAAAAGGCCTGACTTCTTGGGAAAGAATTATTCTCCTTATGAGTGAATCCTTCAAGGACTCACATATTTTCACAGGATGAATCCTATCTTTCGCAGGGGATCGATGACAAAACAATAATTTATGTGGGCTTCTTTCAGCCTCTCTTGTAAAGTAGAATCTATTTTTCATGTGCACAAAGACAGCGAGGAGAGAGAAGCCGTCCTATAGATTCTCTGCTGATTATATTTACTAAACTGATAGCTTTCATCTCAGCGGCTTACATGACTACGCGCAGCATATTATCCGCTGTTATGGATTCTTGCGGCTCAGCTCTATTGTTTCTAATTTTACCTTGGTGGATTAGTTTGTAATGAGAGTGGGAAGATTTGCTAATTGTGCACCTGGCCTCTTACAGGCAGCTCCCTCTATTTTAGGCTCACAGATACTTGACTTTTTTAAGACTTTTTTAAACCCTTATTAGTCTCCATTGTATTCCACGTATTAACAGTATGGCTAACGTCTGCTTGTTGGCATTGAAAAGAGAAATAGTTTTAATAGATTGAAACTTGTAATATATTTATCTGATTTTTGTTATTTAGGTTCCATAAACAATTTAAAAAAATCATCATATATAATACACATATACCTGCCAGTAGTATTTTTTTTTAAGGAATTATCCCATCAAATGCATTTATCCCTTAGAGCTCACTTACACCAGCATGTAAGTGCTACCCGAGGTTTTATTGGCTAGCACCCCGAGGAATATTATACTATGGAGCAGTGCAGATCTGTGTTTTTTTTCTCATGCCAATTCGTCATGAGAAAAAAACTGTAGCATGCTGCGAGTGGTTCTAGAAGCCAATCGCACACACTCATACTAATCTATGGGTGCCTTTAGACAACGGACTGCACTCAGATGTCATTCGAGTGCAGTCCATCATCCGTGGACACAGGCAATGGAGAAGGTGGAAAAATTAAATTCTCTGCCATCTTCTTACGAGAAAATCGGATTACACTAAGACAACACTTGGCTCAAACTGTGACAGAGTTTGATTGGAGTGTCATGACCATAATCAAGCAGATTCTCTTGCATGAGAATAATCACTCATGTGACCCCAGCTTAACTCATAGGGTGGGTACTAAGGGGGCAATTCATCAAAGCTTTTTCAGCAGAATTTAATGACAAGCAAATGTGCTCAGATAAGGTGCTATCTGAG
The DNA here is from genome assembly GCA_033576555.1 of Oophaga sylvatica. NCBI lineage: Eukaryota > Metazoa > Chordata > Amphibia > Anura > Dendrobatidae > Oophaga > Oophaga sylvatica. Next base: position 70,418,552 of record JARQOD010000008.1, read on the forward strand.
CATGCCTGGGTGCTAACTGAGTGTCTTCAGCGTGCTCGAAAATATGTTTGAGTCCCCGCGCCTGCATGTCTCTCGGCTGTTCGACAGCTGCAACACATGCAAGGATTGGCTGTTTGTTTCTTGCATCTGTTAGGCTGTGGTTCCACGGTCCGGAACCACAGCGCTTTGGACGGAGCGGAAATTCCGCTCCGTCTAAGCCCCGACCCCTTTATGACGCGCGGTCATTCCGGAGGTGTTCAGGACACCTCCGGAACACCTCCGGAAAGAACGCAGGGCTACATAGCCCTGTGTTAATTCTGTTGCGGCGACGCACCGTCGCCGCAATACGCGAGGACATGCTGCGGTCTAAAAAGACGCGCCGCATGTCCGTTTACGCAGGTTTGCCACCTGCGTATTGTTACGCATAGTGGAGACGGGATTTCTTGAAATCCCCTCCACTATGCTGTAACATCTGGACGCTGCGTGTTTGGCACTGCGCCAGCGCACAGCGCCAAACACGCAGCGTTTCCTGACCGTGGAAACTCACCCTTAGACAGACACGAGACTCGAACATATTTTTTGAGCATGCCGAAGACACTCAGCACCCGAGCATGCTCAGATAACACCTTATCCCTGCACGTTCACTCATCGCTATCAGATTTCTGATTTCTAGGATGCGTTCTCAATATCCAGATTCACTAAAAAATGTCTGGTGCATTCCCTGCCTATGCTTTACAACAGTCTGTGATAGTCCCTTCTGATTGGCTGTGCTATATAACATGACGTAATAGCTGTAAGGCTGGGGTCACACACACCGTCAACTAAATCTGACCGTTTTAGTGGGACGATTCTCGCAGAAAAGTTTCATGAACATTGATGCGTCTAGCATCCGATTTTCTCTACCCATAGACTTGCATTGGCGATTATCGACCCACAATCGGTGACAATCGCAGCATGCTGCGATTGCACTCGTACGTTTAAAACGGACCACAAAAAATCTGATACTGGGAGCTGCTCCATAGATTAATATTGGTCAAACTGCAATGCGATATTTCATCGCTTTTCAGTGGTACGATTTTGTTGCCAGTGTGACCCCAGCCTAAGGCATTATGGAGGAACCTGGTGGGCCACATCTTAGGTACTGTCAGCCTTCTTCTTTAATAGATGCAATGTGTAAAATGGTGCCGGTCATTTTAGCTGATTTGTATGAATTGAAACCAGTGAATTCCTGAAAATTCGACATGAGTTTCATTCACATAGAATTAAATTGATTCTCTCTACAGCCATACCTCTAGCGCTGTGGTTCCACGGTCCGGAACCACAGCGCTTTGGACGGAGCGGAAATTCCGCACCGCCCAGAGCCCCGCCCCCTTTCTGACGCGCGCTCATTCCGGATGTGTTCCGGACACCTCCGGAACACATCCGGAAAGAACGCAGGGCTACATAGCCCTGTGTTATTTCCGTTGCGGCGACGCAGCGTCGCCGCAATACGCTAGGACATGCTGCAGTCTAAAAAGACGCGCCACATGTCCGGAAACGCAGGTCTTCCGCCTGTGTATTTTTACGCATAGTGGAGACGGGATTTCTTGAAATCCCCTCCACTATGCTGTAACATCTGGACGCTGCGTGTTTGGCGCTGCGCCAACGCACAGCGCCAAACACGCAGCAAATCCGGAGTGTTTCCTTATCGTGGAAACATACCCTTAGACCTCTTCAGCCATACCATTAGTTTTAGTAGTAAAATCATCCTGACAGGTGTAGACAGGGCGGTCTAATACTAATAGCCAAAAATCAATTGATTGATCGATGAAGCAATCAATATTGTGTCAGACATTCGCATGAAACATACGGTTTATTATAGTGATTTAATGTTATTTTGACCTTTTGTAAAATTATTATTCTGCATTTTTTAGCTTTCTTCAGCAAACCAGTAATTTACAAAATGGAAAAAGGATTGTTTTGTTTTCATGTTGGTACAGCATGCCTATCGCCTACCAGTCGTTGTACAGTCAGGTCATGTCCCTGTAAACACTGTCATGAAAGCTTCCACCTCCAAGTTCTGCAGGAGATTGAAGATATTGTCTAAACCCTCCTGGCGGGGACAGTGGAAATATCACTTCAGAATTCAGTGTCCTTCTTTTCTATTGTTACCTGTTTTAGCTATGTGTTTTCAGCACAGCTTGATTAAATTCCATATGTGGCTTAAAATGTAGCTGCCCAAAGGAAACTTGTAGAAAAGCATGGACTTGCCAAGTCAAAAACTGCTTTTAGTGCACAAACCAGTCTGAGGCTAAGTGCACACGTTGCGGAATTTCCGCGGAAATTTCCGTGGCAATCCCGCACTTCTCTGCCGCGGGAAATACGCATTTTTTTGGTATGCTTATTCCCGCCAGAAACTAGCGTTTTGCAAGCATAATTAGCTTGCAGAATGCCAGCGTTTTCCTAGCGATCTGTTGCATCGCTTGGAAAACTGATTGACAGGTTGGTCACACGAGTCAAACATAGTGTTTGACAAGTGTGACCAACTTTTTACTATTGATGCCGCCTATGCCGCATCAATAGTAAAAAGATCTAAAGTAAAAATAATAAAAAAAATAATAAATCGTATTATTCTCACCTTCCGGAGGCCCCTGCAGCTTTCCCGCCTCTCAGCGACGCTCCCGCCAATCCCGTTCCCAAGGATGCAATGCGACAGACCCCAGATGATGTAGCATCACGCGAGACCGCTACGTCATCTGGGTGATTCTCGCAATGCATTACTTTTGCTGAAAAAAACGCTGCATGTGCACAAAAATTGCGGAATCCATTTAAATGAATAGGATGCTTAATGCTTGCGTTTTTTCGCGTTTTTGCTGCGGGAAAAAATGCGAAAAAAAACGTGAAAATTCCTGACGTGTGCACTTAGCCTAATAGTTTCAGTAGTTGCTCCAATTCTGATGAATACTCCCATCAGCCACTCCTGCTCTCATTGTTATTAGCAGCAGCAGGTGTAGGCTGATGGGAACAATAGTCCCATCAGCTGACACCAGTGACCAGAGGTAAACTTTATACCTCCAATCACAGCTGAGCGATCTCACTGTCTTTTGACAGCATGGGAACTGCCGCTGTCTGACCGGTGGGGATGATTTCACCGCTGATCAGAAGCAATGTTTGCCTCACTGTCATGCGCATGACAGAATAGGAAACACTGGATGTTCGGGCCCCCCATTCAAGTGAATGGGTTTCGGGTCTGCTGCTCAGTGTCTCTGCTGGATGACAGGCTGTATGGTCGCATCATACAACCATGCAGCCTGCCATCTAGATGTAGCAGAGCTGACTGTGAGATCACATCCTGCTGTCCTTGACTTTCTCTGCAGAAAATACACTGCAAAAAGGTCAATCTGCATTTTTGCAGCGTTGTTTAACCATCCATTCAAGTCAGTGGGTGAAAAATGCTTCAAAATTGCTGACAAAACACTGAAAGAAGTGACATGCTCTCTGTAAAAAAAAAAAAAAATGCAGCAAAGCACAAAATCCTGATGACAAAAAAAACAATGTGTGTGGTGGGGTTTGAATTCCTGCTGCTGCACAGGGGGAGTCTCGAACCAGTCCCACGGCAGTCTCCCATTCATCTCTGTCCACAGTGGAGCCTGCTCAGCTTAGACGTCGGTCCCAGCATCTCGCCCAGTCTAACAGTGTGCAGAGGATTATTGCTGCTCCTCCAGGCTCTGCTATTGTAGCCAGTACTGGTTAGCGGCGAGCAGACGTCTTTTGGACAAAGTCCTTGTTTTCCCCTTCTGAGCATGCCCAGAGTGAGATCTCTCATTGGAGATCAGGGGTCACATGCTCAGGTACTGCAGCAGCTTCTATTGGTCCGCCAGGAAGGTCCTGTGACTACTGGTGTTCTGGAACAAGTTTCATTGGTCCTTGTTTCTGGCAGGTCCTGTAGTTGTTACTATAAAAGGGTAGCATGGCTGGGCCGCCATGCGCTAGTATCAATCTTTATATGCTATGCGCCAGTGTGGTCATGCGTGTGTGTGGTTAGGGCCCGGCTGAAATAAGCCCCTAGAATACCGACTTAATCGGTGAGGAGTTTGGTATGCTAGCTGGTCAGGGTCGGTGTCCTAGATGCCCTAGATTACCGGCATAACCGGTGAGGAGTTTGATTGCCGTATTCAGGGTCTGGCGTTCAGACGCCATAGATTGCGGGTGACTCCCGTGAGGACATTAGCGCATGATCACGTTCTATGTTCGCTTAGCAGTTAACTGTGTACCTGGATGCCTGACAGGACACAGAAGTTTGTCTCAGCGGCTCTGTGACGTAACAGGGTTAGCTTTCAACGCTAGACAGCGCCCTAGCGTGTTTATTTTGCGACTCAGTTGTGTTAAGTGAGTTCGCACACATCGCCATATAGCGCTGCGGCACTCCTTCTAGCGGCTCTGTGGAGTAGCAGAGTTCGCACTTATTGCCACAGCGCGTTACGACATTTATTTTGGCAACTCTGCGGGATAACAGAGTTCGCTTCTTGCGCCATTTTACTAGCAGCAGGCTCCGCCTGCACGGTGGACCCCGGGCTGCTAACGCACCTCTCTACATCATATATTTGGTGCGTTCCGCAGACCCTAACATTGTGTGCATGAGATTTATGAAATCTCATAGGTTTTGCTGGTACTGTAAAAAGCAGCTGAAAATTAGAATACAAAAGCAACAAAAAACACAGCAAAAACTCCCAGTGTGAACATACCCTACAGAACAAACTCTCCCATTCTATTCAATGGGTTCATGAAGAAAACATGACAGCCATCCATGTGCTTTCCAAGACATGACAGTGCCTTTACCATTTAATGTGTAGGAGGAGAAGCTTGGAAACTCTTCAGTTTTTTTGCATATAAGAAAACCAGATTCTATAGTGATGGTAAAAAACGGACACAAGGACCACAAATGGATGACAATGGAATTCAGCCACTAATAAAAAAAAGCAGACATCTAACAAACATATGAAAAATTGTCCGATTTTCATTCAGAAAACTCAGACAATTTTCATTTGCATCGTCATCTGTGTGCCATTCGTGTGTCTGTATTGTATGTATACGTGACATCCATATTTTAACATCAGCATTTTAAAACGTACAGGATCCAATTCATTTTCCTAGGCTAATAATAGATGCAATATGTCCGCTCTGTTTAAGTGCCAATTTTTTTTGCGCACCCATAGTCTTGAATAGGTGATTTTCATCCAATGTATGGAAGAAAATAATGAATGCTGATCAGCTCTGTAGAATTATATTGGTCAGTGTGCTGTCCGATTTTTATTTGGACATCACATGTGCGTATAAAATGCTAGTCTGAACTAGCCCTCAGACTGCAAAGAAATAGGGGTTTTTGGAAAAAACCCTATCCCCTAATTTCAGTTTGTTTTAGGCCAGTGTCACCAGAGTGTCCAGTTTTATCATCAGCATGTCATTCCTGTGTCCGTTTTATCATCAGTGTGTCATTCGTGTGTCATCAGTGTTTCTGTGCTTATCATCCTTGTTGGCATCATTGTTTCATCCGTGTGACATCAGTGTGTCCGTTTTTAACATCAGTATTTTCCATCCATCTGTCATCAGGGTGTCTGAGGGGAGATATGTTCACTGCGCATGTTGGCGTCAGTGGTATGAAACCAGGATATTTTACCTCCAGCACACTAAGTGTTGGGAGGGTTAAAGAAAGCTGCATACATGAGCTGGTTTTATGTGAGCACTCATAGAGTGGGAGAGCGGTTGCTCACCATATCTCCTCCTGCAGAGCCGACACCGGCATGTGTGTTAACAGGACCTGTGATGAGGTCACGGTCAGGTGATCAGCACCTGGTCTGGGTTAAAAAGCCTGTCTGGAGAGTCAGTGGTGTGTGTCTTGGGAGTGGAGGCACTCCCACGCAGTTCCAAGGAGGAGTGGTGGACTGTGTGTGGTGCCTGCAGGTTGAAACTTGCAGAGAAAGGACTCTGTTATACTTTATTTGTTTTGTTTTCCATTAAGCCAGGAAGGCTCTGTTTATGTTTTCTGAACCCTGCCTTGGTCTATGCTGACTTTAATAAACCAGCAGGTGTTTCACTATCAAACTGTTCCTGTGTCTACCTGAAGAAGCAGCTAAGTGTGGCAACCCCTCACAGCATTTTTACCATCAGTTTCATCAGTGTTTTTCAGGTACAGATAAAGAAAGAAATTACAAATGTTCTCCAATGCTTTGCAATGTTAAATACGGGTGGTTCAATGATGCTGTCTGTGTGCTATATGTGTCTTTCACGGATCCATAGACTGGTATTGGGCTTTGTCATCCGTGCTGCTGGAAAGAAAACCGACATCTCCATGTGCTTTGCATGGTATGTGAAGGGTCAGCCTTAGGCGCAGGCAAACTAGGCATTTGCCTAGGGCCTCCACTCTCCCAGGGGCCCCAGTCAGTGACATGCCGCTAATAGCGGCACACTTCTATGGGGCCTGCAAGTTATTCAACTGTATCGGCATCATGGTACCGGTACGTCTCGGGACGTACCGGTGCCATCTTATATCTGAATATATGCAGATATATAAATAGCCTTATAGAGGTCCAGTTAGGAGAAAATACCTCTTCTGTAAGAGACACTGGTTAGTAAATACTCATTATGTGATCTAATCTTTGTATATGTTTGCTGATTGTTGCTGCACTCCTCACCTTCACCAGGACCAATGCTGCGTGTCCCCCACTGCTGCCCCCCATTGTTTGTTATTGTCCGCAGTGCTGACACTGTGAGCTAAGTGAGTCTGCGCCATCAACTGCTGAAAATCAGTTATTGGCTGCAGCGGTGTCAATATGACGTCGGCACTGCTGACAATAACTTACATCAGGAGCAAATGCGGGGACTCTGCACGGGACCCGCGGAGGATCAGCAAAACACGGTTTGTTTCATTTTAGAAAACAAACACCACTCGAGAGAGAGGGATTTTCCAGTTTTGTGGTGGGGAGGTGAGTAATGTTTTGGTTCATTTTAACTCTCATTAACTAAAAAGAACTGTAATTCACTTATTGCAATATTGATGGCATCCAAAGCTCCTCTGTGTGGATACTATGGACGGCCCTATGTTCTGCACCCATCTATAGACTCATGATTTTTGTATCTATATACCGTGAAGCTCAGATTAGTTTTCAGTTTGCAAAATGTATTTTTGTCTCAGTCAGCAATTTACAATAATGGTGCATCCTCCATGACATCCACCTCTTATAGACAGGTATGGAAAAACATCAGTCATCTTCTGGCTAATTGCAAAAGCAATTTTCTAATCATTTCTTTTAGGTTAAGCTCGCCCCAGAGACAGAGGGGGGAAAAAGGGAAATTACTAATATAATTGAATATTCAAAGAGGGAAATTTGGCCGGCGTCCTGTTACATAATAAGATCGTGCACTTGGTCACTGCTTCACTCACAAAGGTGGTTTACGTGTCTTGAGGCTGTGCACATGATTTAGGTGCTATTAAAAATCCATATTCCACAATATGTGTTCATGGAGAGGCAGTGCAAGTTAATTATTTTCCATTTCTAGGCAGTTGCCTTTAATGAGTTTTAACTGGTGGAAATCATTAATGTCTGACTGTCAGGAAGCAACTGAGATAATGAACCCACAGTTTATCCTTCTGTCGCAAAGGTTTATTCAGCATCGAAAGCTCCTTGCCCACATTTTAAAGGGGTAGTCTTGTTTACCTTTATTTACTACAGAAGCTAGCTGGGTGGCAAGTGGGATGGCTGCCTACTCACATGGATGGGCACAGCAGCAAATTGGCAAGGTGGCAAAACCTCCGAGGTCTGCATCTTCCTTGGTGGGTATTGCAGATCACTCAGTACTTTGAGTGCTCACTTTCATCTGTGTTACTGATCTACTCTGCATATGCAGCAACTGAGATAACAAGGATCAAAGAAAGAGGATCAAATAGTTGACACTCCCAGCAAAAATATATAAAATCTTGGTTTTCTTTATATCTCTATTCGTCTAAAATGCTACACACATGGCTTTATAATGCTCTTCTAACGCATATGAAGAAGCGTGTACTCAAGCAAAACAGCTGTTTCTCATTTCACTGATGCTTCTGTCTGCAATCCTGTTGTTACGATTCCTCCGCTCAGCGTGTCTTGGACGCAGCAACTCACAGTTCAGTCATCTAATCTGATGCAGGGGCGTGCTGAGCTGTCAGTGTTTTGATGGACCGCTCAGACGTCAAAACGGAGTGTGACGCTAGTCACTACTCACGGACCAACCGTGAGGCAGAAGAGTCAGATGTTCCGGGATCAATACCAAGACAGTATGTAGATAACCAAGGGAAAAGACGAAGGCTTGTGAGGTCACAGTCCAATAACAAGAGACAGCGGATCAAAAGCCAAAGGACAAGACAAAGGGATTGTCAGAACGCAGGATTGGACAGATGAGCTGTCAATCAAGGCACCGACAGCTCAGCAAACCCATCACAGGATTAGACAGCCAAGCTGTCTATCAAGACACAGACGACTCAGCAAGACAGTTTCCATAGAACATTATAGCAATCACTTACTTAGCAGAGGAATCGTAACGCTGAGTCTGGGAGGTTCTGAGCTTCTTTCAGGTGTTCCCTGTTCCAGGTGATTAACCAGCTACTTAGCTGAGCTGTCAGTTCCAGATCTCTGCCAGTCGTAGCATCTGCTTAGTGGTTTGCCTTGTATTTCTGTGCTCTGTTTGTTGATCTATTGTTGCCTGATCTTGGACCTTATTCTGACCATCAATTAGCCTATCCCCTTTGCTTTGATCCTATATCTTCCTGGTATACTGACCTCGGACCATAACCTGACTTTATCTTTGTTTTTCCACTTTAGTTTACTATATACTTTCTTGATATCTGACCCCATTGCATTTGACTATCCTTCTTGTCCGTGAGTAGTGACTAGTGTCACACCTGTGGCCGAAATAAAATTTATTTTACTGAAATTTCCAGTGGTGAGTGACCCTTCTCTTGCCCTCCTCTGAATTTTCTGAAGACATTGAACATTCTACATATTTAGGTCCAGAAAAAAACAGAAGATATCAGCAAGCTCCACATACAGCATAATGTACGTGGCGATGTAATCATATATAAATATAGGTCTGCCCGAGGCTTATATATTATACAACAAAAGAACTGTGTTGTAAAAATTATTGTTTTTTTTTTACAACATTCAAGAAAAAGTCGAAGTTTCATTGCCCGATGAGGTCAGAACTACAGTAAGGTCACTTTAAACCACAACATTGATTTCCCCCCATCAGTCATGAGAGGCCTACGTGACCACAGAGCCATTTATCTGCATGCACCTATTTTTACTCTGGCTGCATAAATTCTCCCAGGCTGCGGAGATGGATTGTTGTCACTGTCTTAGTCAAACATGAAATATCTGCACACGAGGAATACTTTACCTCTTTGAAGTGTGTATTAACTTTTCATAATGGTGTGCACGGTCAGTGGTGTTGACCGAAACCATCATTTTGCTGACTTCAATATAAATCTCTTGTGTTTTCCCTCTGGGATTACCATGAACTCACATAGCAAAAGAGATCCATTTTATGTTTTTCAACACTTGAATTTTCAATGAAAGGCATATGTGCCCATTTTATTTTTCTAATTATAATGCCTGACTTTACCGGAAGTGGATTTCTAGATTATTTTCTATGATTTAAATCTCATTTTAATGTTGGATATGTTTTCAAAACCTGTGTTATAAAATATCACTGACTTGTAATGCAGCTTTTCAGCCTGTGCTGTGTGCAGTGAAGAAGCAGTCCCTTCATTGTCATAAAAAGGCAGAATTACACCTCCATGTTACACTTCTATTTTAAAGGGGTTATCCAGAACTATTTAATGACTACGAACCTAAGAACTAACAGGAAGGTGGGTGCTAAATACCTGCCTGCTGTGCTTGGCACTGATCTCTGCCGGCACAGAGTGGTCACTGACCCTTCCTGACAACAATTCAGCAGCTTTCAGTGACATCACGTCGACAGAGGTTTGGCTTCTCTTATAGACTGCTCTGTCAATGGGGCGTGACTGCTGACATCATGCGGATTGGCTGTTGGCTCCCAGCTGCCTAACTGCGGGGATCCAGCATAGAATCTGCAAGATATCAGCAGTCAGGTCCTATTGACAGAGCTACCCAGAAGAAGAGCTGCTCTGTTAACATGGAGCAGCTGAATCACCAGCAGGTCCACTCTGAGCCGGCTCCAAGTAGAACAAGCAGGTGGTAGTTGTCTCTGTTAGCAACTGCCTGCCTGTTTGTTTTTAGACGCATAGTAAAAAAAAATAGTGTGGGGAAAACCCCTTTAAAGTAAAGAACTAAGAATCTAAATATTTACAATAGGCTATATACTACCCAGCACCTCCTCTCTTCTACCTCTCCCAACGCGAGGTCTTCTGCACGGAGCATGCCCACAACTCTGTTTTCTGACTTTCAATAAAATAATTAATTTGTTTCTCTTCATGCGCATATAAAGAGAATATTTGCTGAAAAAATATATTTTATCTAAAAGAGAATTTGTTGCTTAACATTAATGCTATGGGTGCAGCTAGTGAGCTGGATTCTCTAAGTCACAGGGCAGGGTGAGCAGCATTAGTTATTTATTCAGGAGAAACCCATACAAACATGGGAAGAACATACTAACTCCTTGCAGATGTTGTCCTTGGTGGGATTTGAATCCAGGACCCCATCGCTTCAAAGCAACAATGCTAACCACTGACCCACCATGCTGCCCATGTAGCATGGACTGGAAATGAGAGTGCAGCAGAACAGATCTTGACGGACAGCATGTGGATCAATGAGGACTAGAATGGGTGTCTTTAGATCATTTGCAAAACTGAAATCCAGATAGTCTGGAAAACATAGTTGATAGTGGAGATAAAGGTGGCCTGACAGTGTACAATGACTGGCACATGGTACAGGCTTGGGTGCAGCAGATGGTCAGAAAGATGAGCCTGGGTACCTCTTTCAGGATAGAATGGAAATGGTGAGAATTGCTGTTCTGCGGATATTTGTGTTGTGCAAATGAGTGTGCAAGTTGCTATAACAAAGAAATTAAAGATTTGACTAGAGCATAAACCTAAAACAACCCATATCCTGCCTTGAAGTTATGGTCGTACCATTCACTGATAACTAAATATGAGGTTTAGTTGGGCTGGAAAGTATTGACAGTAGTTCAACTATTTCATACCCAATACCAGTCCACCAAAAATAACATCCCTAGTGGTCTTGAAAAATGTGAGGGGCTAAATATAGGATAGCTAGCAATCTAGAGCAGTGAGAGAACTAATGGTAATGGAGCGCCCCGCCAGGGACGTGGGGCACTAGGTCCGGGTTGGACAGTTCTTCAGGGGAAGTCATGAGGCCGCGACCCAGTCCGTGGCCCTGGGCATCCAATAAAATGTCAAGAAAAGTCCTAGGAATAGTTTATAGGGGAATAAGTCGTGATGCCACCCGTGGTGTTCAGCAATAAGAAAATGGTCGACACTGCGATTCAGGTCCACTGGGGCGGTTGGTGATGCAGCAGAGATGTTACAGCTCTCCACTGGTAGAGCTAGGCCCAAGGGCAGTTATAGAGTTAAAGATGTTGGTAATGGTTGTAGTGCAGGGTAGGTGACGCTGTCAATTAATTTGAGGACACAGCAGGGTGCAGTCTTCACATTTTGCTCAGTCTTTCAGGTTACACTCACCACCCGGGGTGCTGTGTCCTCCGTGTCGGTGATCCAGCCAGCTCTCGGGTAGTTTGGGGTACACTTTACCAGAACCCCCTTCTTGTGTACCTTCTCTGGTTATCTCTCCCAGCTCACGCCACTCCTGCCCTGCTCCTTACACACAGTGTCCCAAGCCAGCAGCCTCAGATAGTGTTGGGCGATGTCCCCTTGATCCTATGTGGCTACCTTTTCAGCAAATGTGTGTGGATTTGGCTGTCGCACATATAGTCACTACAGCCTCCGGTTTGCTAGCTGAGTCCTACAGTCTCTCCACTAGTCTGGTGCCGTTCCCCCACTGGTCCTTCCCTCCGACTACAGTCAGTCTGGATTTGGGTGCCACGGGTGGATTCTTCACTTCCCTGGCCCCTAGGATTCCTTCTTTCCTCAGGAGCTCCTTTCCTCACAACTGCTCCTTTCAACCTCCTCACAGCTTCTCCTTCAACTCACTACTCTCCTTCCAACTGTCACACAACTTCCTGCCTAAACTGAGGCTCCTCCCCCTTTTCTACAAGTGATGTTGTGCTGGATGCACTTAATGGGAGTAGTGCGCCCTCCTTACCCGAGAGCTGAGCACCACACCTCTGGCTGAGGTGCAGTACCTCTGTGGAGACTGGACCCTCAGGGGTGCCACAGTAACAAATCTCATGGTCTACAGCGGTAGGGGCAAATGGGAGCATGTCTGGTGGTCTAGGACTGTGAATAACAGTCTTGGTAAAGTAGGGGTGGACGTGAGCTAATGGTAACATCCTAGGGGTCTAGAGTGGAGGTTAACTCATGTGATGGGGTTAACTAACTTTACTGATGGTTCTGGTGCCAGACTCCTATCCAGTGTTTTTTTTCATCTGTGGCTATAGGCTCCTTAAACACAAATATGCCTTCATTCAGTTATGGCTCTCAGCTTCAATTTATGGTAGGGGCCCTTCTCTATGACACCCATGTGCCCTAACAAGACTTGCTGACTGGTGCTCTGGTGGGACAACCAACCCAAATACTTTTTAAACCACGCTGGAAATATGACTAATTGTTACTGCACCCTGCCGTCATGGCCTACTTGCCTTTCTCATACCCCAGAGTCATCATCCAGATCTATTGAATGATTTCATATTATTGATTATCTGACAACGTGTCTCCACACCATGAAGGTGACTGATACATTTAAAAATTAAGTTGTTCTTCACTCATCTGTTTTCTGTCCAGCAGGGTTATGAGAACATGTATTGTTTTAAATGCAGAATTATCTCCCTGGACTCTTGCGGAGCAGAACTCTCGGGATATTTGCTATTTCAACAGTAGTACTCCAGGGATCAAATGTCAAGATTCCACTATATATAGAAAAATTTTAATTATATTACATAGAAAACAAAGCAGAGTCCTGTTTCCTCCATCATACATAACCCTGTAAGTATGAATGAGCAGTATGCTCACTGGCTTGTTCAGCTCATTATTGAGTTTTCTGAATACACAGTATATCAGGAGAGGCAGCCTCTACATCAAGCTGAAAAACTGCTAGTGTTAAATTGATGCATGGTAATTCATTTTGACTTGACCGTCTATGAATGTAGGTTATTCTGATATTGCGCAGCTCGTGTCAGCCTGCTATTTGGAATCTGCCTACAGTGACTATGGGGAATAATGGGCGCATTTAGGGAGATCTCACCTGATTCTAACTGATAATTGCATACCTGCCATCTAACTTTAGGTCAAGAACAGAATATTGATCTTTTTGTTCTAACCATGTTTTATCTTTTTTTTCCTTAAGAGACGGAAATATTAAAAAAAAAATATTTGCAGACAATACTTGTTAGAATAAAAATAAAGGCGAAAACAGTCAGGAATTTTCAAAAAATGCTAAAGCGGAGAATGCCCCAAGTACAATACACCCTGCCTTATATATAATTCAGCTTCTGAAAACTATGATTAGCACTTACATCATTTGTAAATCAGAAAATGGAACAGCAAGGAAATACGGACCAGAGTGTGTGGCTGCATGTATTTCTATGCAGCTGAACGCTCCGGTCCGAGTTCCGGCGGCAGTGCCGGGTATTGAGGCGAGAGACTCGCGCAAGTTTCTCGCATTGCACTCGCAAGTGTGACCCCAGCCTTACCCTTGCAATTAGATCCAGTCAGGAACACTCCCAAACTAAACAAGACCTCTCGCGTTTGGGTGGAGTTTGCATAAACCCCTTCCCTTTCTTCTCCAGGACAACCTCAAATTTGCCAGAACTGTAATGAAAAGTTCTTATAAAATCTAGGACTGTTTGCCAGCAGAGGTATAAGTCCTACCCCTACAATGTCTACAAAAACCATCCCACCAGGAATGGCATCAACCTAAATTGGATCAGGAACTTATGGATAGGGTTTGTGTAGACCCATCTTGCTTTTCCCCTGGATAGTTCTGAATTTGCCTGGACTGCTTTCAGAAAAATATCAGTGTAGTTTTGGCAAATCTGGGACTATTGGCAACTTTGCATAAGGGCAGACGGCCGTAGATTCTCTCATCCGAGAAAATTGGACCAATTATGTAAACGGTTATCTGGAGGGAGATGTGCTATATTTAATATCATATCAGAATTCTCTAAAAGTATTCACCAATGGGTACTCTAAACCAGGGAACCAACTCAAATCCGATATATGACCAATGTAGAGGACATGGCAAATGTCAACAGTAAAATGACAGTTCAGGATTTTTGTTTTAATATAGCCAGAGCTAGTAGATCAAAGAAGTAGCCTTAGGGTGTGTTCATACAGGGCAGATATGCTGCAGATGGCCAAATGGATGACATTTTACCAAATATCATGCATACACTGTAAAAAAAAATATTGTCTTCTATACGCATAATAAATCTGCAGCATGATCATTTAAGCTGCTGATTTTTCCTTGTGGATTTCATCCTTTTGCATTGAATCGTCAATCAGAACTTTTATCTGATTCTGATAATGTTTCTGTAATAAATGCAAAGGTTGTCAAAAATAAACAGGTTGTCCCACAATATGTTCTGCTGCCCCATTCATCATCTATGGGAGCGACGGAGACAGCTGGGTACAGGACTCGTCTATCTCCATCAGTGCCATAGATAATGAATTGAGAAGCAGTGTGAATGTGTAAGGATATGGACATGCTGCCCATGTTTTCCCCTTGAAGAGACAAGTTTCAATGTTGTGAAATGTGTTATGTCGTGTAATATGAAATATTGTGCAACATTTAATAAATGTCAATGATATGTTATGTGAATTGTGATATGTGTTAGATATGTATAGTTTGACTTTAGGAATAGTTAGAGTTAATCTTTGGGACTAGCCCACAGTGGGAGTGATTAGTGTAAGGGAGAGCGATAGTGGTCCACTTACTATGCACTCCAGACCCTAAGTCCAAATTGATCAGTCCCAAATTCTGGGGTGACCCTAATTGAGAAGAGACTGAAGAGTAGGGATAGCGAGATCCAGATTACGTGTGACTAAGAGACAGTGTGACTTTCCGGAAATGGGTCCTAGGAGAGGACACCTAGCCACAAGACACCAAGGTAATAACGCTGGAAGGTAACGGGCCGAAAAAAAACGGAGCATGTGGGACTAGTAGAGTGTCCCGAGCAGGAGTTCCAGGACGCCAGCAGTGGAAAGAGGACGCCGAACCGCAGAACAAGTAAAGGACACTTATTAATCAGTACTGTAGTGTTAAAGTTTGGTTGTGCTGAAGTAGGGAGAAATAGTGGCCATAGAGATCCTGGAGCATACTGCTGAGGAAGATATTGTGTGGAAAATGCTTCAAGTTGTAAAGGATATGTTTATAAGACTGTGTGCTCGCTATCCCTTGTATTCAACCCTTAGGCCGGGGTCACACTTGCGAGTGTGATGCGAGAAACTCGCGCATCAATACCCGCCACTGCCACCGGCACTCGAACCGGAGCGTGCGGCTGCATGTATTTGTATGCAGCCGCACACTCCGAGCCGAGTGCTGGCGGCAGTGCCGGGTATTGATGCGAGAGACTCGCGCGAGTGACCCCCGGCCTTAGTTACCATTCAGTAAAAAGTTTATTTTTGAATGGTGGCCTCCCTCATTGAACTGTAAAACATCTGGTCCTGGCAAAGCAGCAACATCAGTTACATGCCGCCTGCAACAGTGTAGTGCCCTCATAGCACAAGTCCACACACCCTGCCAGGACTTCCACCTTCATGTAACATGCCAGGGTGCCACAGATGAGTGCCTGCCTGACCCACGGCTACTGCCCAGCACCACCTTACAAATGCTCCACCAAATTCCATTCAAACTAGGGACATGTTCATACCTGCAGGTATCAAACACATCACTTCACCCATGGATAGGTGATAACAATAAAATATGGCTGTGGGACAACCTCATTAATCATAAATACGTAATAAATTATCACAGTGGATGAGCTGATGTGATCTGACTTGCCAATCTTTTATCAGTCCTTATTATGAGTCTGTATTTGCCATATATAAATCAATGGAGAAAATATTCCGGCATGTTGTCTTCATTGCAACAAATGTAGCTCCATATTAGATCTAGTTGTTTGTTTTTTTCTGGATAAAAACCCTTTTTGAGATTAATAAAAAAAGAAATGGTTGTCTTTCGTAGGAACACCACCGCTCCTACCCACAGGCTGTTTTATCGTACTGCAGTTATTCACATTAATAGTTTATTTTCCTTCTTGAAACTTATTTTGTATAAGGATTAAGCACAATGTGCAAATTAATGCATGAGAAGAGGAGGTACAGAAAAGTGATTTTCATGGTATAAAGTATGAGAAGAGATTGTAACAATAAAATGCACAGGAACATACGCACCACATAGGTATAAAAGACACGGTCATGTCTGTTGTCTCGGCTCATATGTAAAAATTGACAAAAATGTCAGCTAGGGTCACACTACTGTATTGGCAGCACGGTGGCTCAGTGGTTAGCATTGCAGCCTTGCAGTACTGGGGTCATGGGTTCAAATCCCACCAAGAACATCTGCAAGGAGTTTGTATGTTCTCCCTGTGTTTGTGTGGGCTTCCTCCCACACTCCAAAAACATACTGATTGGCAATCTAGATTATGAATAAAATGGCGCTATAAAAGCAGAATAATAATGTCTATATATAATATGATAGAATGGGGCTAAGTGCACTCTGATCATAGTGTGATCTGATTTTCTTGGATGGAGAGAAGATGGGGAAAATAATTTCCATTCTATCAATCTCTGAAAGTCGTGCAATCTGAATATCGTATGAAAATTATGCAGACTTGTCCCGAGTAAAAAATTGGACATCTGCACGGCCCCGTAGAGTAACGCTGATGTTTTGTCGGATTGTACATGGAACACCAGAAATGATATCTGAATCCTAAATATTTATCTTGGCTTTATTATAAATACATATTTTCATATTTTTCATTACATATATTAAATAAATAATAGTTACTAATGTATAAATGTAACAATACACAAATAAGCAGAAGGGAGAAGAGGAAATGAAAAGTGTGCCTGTACAGAAAAGACCCATGGCGCAGCGTTTCTGCCATACACATTGAGCAGTTCATTATTTATAAACCTGGGGCAAGATAATAAATCACTATACAAAAGGAAAACAGTGAGTGGCCGCTCACCATCACTGCTCCTCTATTATCCTATCTAATTCATTGCTCAGTAGCCTGCATTGGGAAAGGTGCATGGGTCAGGGTCAGATACAGAGTGATTGACTGGTGCAAAAAGAAGCATTCCTGGGGAAGAGGGATCCTTCCTGTGACTTTCTAGGCTTTTCTGTAAACGGCTGTTAAATAAAGGAAAAAAGTTTAAATAAAGTTAAGAGGCTTGATCTGGGTCAGCCGGGCAGTCGGTTTGTAAAAGCTTTCAGCTCTGATGACCGTGGTTATTGCTTCTTCCCAGAAACACGGCAATTGTTTTTCTTTTTTTTTTAAGTACATACTGGAATAATC
Source organism: Oophaga sylvatica (assembly GCA_033576555.1). Classification (NCBI taxonomy): domain Eukaryota; kingdom Metazoa; phylum Chordata; class Amphibia; order Anura; family Dendrobatidae; genus Oophaga; species Oophaga sylvatica. The sequence goes on from JARQOD010000008.1 coordinate 70,436,180, forward strand.
ATCAGAAAAAAAAATACAAATGGAGAAGATTTATGACACAGCCAAGCGCTTTATTTCCTGGAGAAGCTTTCTAAAAATATGTTTTTTCATCACCACAAAGAAGAAGTTGGGGGGACAAAGTGTAATTAATTACATCCTGCAACATTGTGCTGATTGAATCCGTGACCCCAACACTTGTAAGGTCAGGGAGTGATAGATTAGTGCAGCATAGAATATTAGGAATGGCGTTTGCAATGGGAAGCTCATTATATGAGATGTCAGGTCATGTAAATCAAACGAAACAAATACAAACATCCATCAAGCAAATGCAGATAGTGATTACTGGCAGCAGAGATAGAGCGAGCTGGCAGCAGAAGGCTAAATGCATTTCATCCGTTATCCATAAGGGGGACAAAGGATGATGGCAAACTGGTGCCAGGCGGCATATACTTATGTCACGTAGGAAGCGATCTGGAATATTCATGCCTTTTTAAAGGGGCAATAAATAACCTTTTGTATACAAAGCTCAGTGCACTTTGTAGCCATAATATTCTAATGGGCGACAATTTATTACCATGGTGTGAGAAGAATACAAGTTGTAACTCATGAAGTTTCCATGTGGCACTGGGTAATAATAGCATTAAGGGCTAATTCTGCTGTCAAGAAACATTGATTTTGGGTGGAGCTATGGATATAAATGATTGCCTTTAAACATCACTTACTCCATGTAATAAAACATGACATTGAGTTATGTATGCATTATTACCGGTCAGTACTTCAATTATCTGGAATATGTGGATAGTAAGCTTGTGTGGTAGCGTGGTATGACTCATAGAGTATCACACAGCTTGGAGCGACACATAGACAATGGGCCATTGATTATAGTATTTCTCAATGTCTAACAGCTAGAGTTCCAGGTGAACGCTGGATATATATATGGGAGAGCTGTGGACTAAATGCAGCTCATCCCCCAATAAAACTAAAGGCCCCTTGTAGCAAAGCCTGGTAGGCCTGAGTTAAATCCTAGCACTGCAGATAATAATGAGATGCACCTGGCTAGCTTTGACTAAGAACCAGGACATAGAATCATGGAATGTTAGAGTTGGAAGGGATCTCAAGGGTCATCATGTCCATCCCCCTGCTCAATGCAGGATACACACTGTACAGTGAACATGTGTTCTATGCACCGTATAAACAGAAAGCTGCCGATCAGTGGTGCAGAAGGTGTGTGTTCATAGAGACAAATGTAAAATCCATGAAGAAATCTCTAAAGATGGAACATATCACCCTCACAGTGAACATATGGGATTAATTATAATTGGGGAAGTGAAAAAGAGCTGACACTTCAACCTTCTATTAAAGTAGGAGCCTCTTGTCATGAACAGATAATCACAGTAGGAGATCTGCTGAGAGACAGTCACCAAGTCTAGGATTCGTACACTCAGAGTTGGAGAGGTACCCTTCCCGAGGAAGAGGCTTCCTTTGTTCAAAGGAATTATCTCAGACACTCTGAAGCAATTGGTCAGTGATGAAAATTGAGATTTGGCTAGATCCGATATTTCTGGGATATGTATTTTTGGAGTTGTGATGAACATAACGCATTCACTCACATCACTGTGAAGCCTTCCTAACACCTCCAAATTAATATCAGAAGATGGATGTGTGTGGCCCAGCTGCGCTTGGAGCCACATGTACCCTGGAGGATGCACAGAAGGTAAACCCACAAATATACCCGATATTCATTCACACCTTCACATTTCCCTGGAGCCACCAGAGGGAGCCCTTGGAGAGTATGCATATATATAAGGGTAGTGGAGAGACGGAGCAGTAGTTTCCAGGCAGTCTAGCTGAGAGTTGGCTAGTTGTTGGTGTTACCTCAGATGAGCTGAGAGGAAAGTTACCTTAGAACGTGACAGACTGATAATTCCCTAGGAAAGTGGAAAGTAGCTCTTGAAGTGTGCATAGATCAGTCTGACGGAAGGTCCTGATAGCTACTTCGGACAGAGCCTCAGAAGGAAGCGAAGGAAAGGGAATTGCAGTGTTTGAAAGACTGAAGTTTACAGCTTGAACTTAGTTTATTTTGTGGAGTCCAGTAATGGTGGAGGAAGATTGCCACTTAGCCTGGTCAAAACTGAGTCAACTGAGGTATTTGCAGTGAGCAAGCGTGCCAACGCTTTGAGAGCGGTGAAGAGAAGGAAAAACTGCCATCTACTGCTAGTGTGTGCTTATGTTAAAGGTGAGAGTAGGACGAAAGGCGAGTGGAAGGAAGAAGAGTGACAGAGGTTGAAACAGCATTGATCGCTTACCTCTACTCTGCACTACCGGACGCCGAGTCCGAGCTTGCTAGCATCTACACGACTAGTAGGAGATACCGGAGACCCTGTGGGATTTCAAGTCGCAGGAGCCCACAGTGCTGATACGTAACTGGGGTCAGGAAGTACAGGAGTCTGGTCAGCGCAACCATTAGAGACTGAGTTCTATCCAAGAGAAGGCTCCACCACAAAGTCAGCCGGGCGTATATGAGAATACAGAGTTAGACTTTGTTTTATACAGGTCAGAAACTCACACACATACAGGAGTACGGAGGCCCTACACCTACTCAGTGGGATTACTGGACGTGCATCCTCCACCCTGACAGATTCCCGAGACGTGCCTGCAACTATACCATCAGTAAAGGTACAGAAAGAGACTTTCGTGTGTGTGTCTGCCTTATTGATCCTGCACCCCTACACCGCCATATACCCTGAGGGATCAGTCTTGCCTGTGGAAGACTTAACACCTTGCTGCCCAGTAACAACCCCTCAGAGGATCTACCCTGCAGCGCTGGTCACCCTGACCAGGAACCACAGGTGGCGTCACGAACATTTCTACAAACCTATAATCCCCTGTAAATATCCCACATTTTCATGGTGATCGCCCAGGGCAACGGACCGAGCTGTGCTACCCGTGACATCCCCCATTGAAGTGAACGGGCTCGGTGCCGAGTACCCCACAGGTCCTGGCTATGCGACTCAGATGATGCTATCCATGCCATGTTTCACCTCTATAGAAAGATAAAAAAAAAAGTGATATGAAACATGACAACAACATCTGCCTCTGACCTCCAAGGGCGAAGATATCCTGAAAGTTGGGGATCTCATAATCTTTTAAAAACCTAGCACAACCCCACTCCCATATGAACTTGCCAAGTTAAAATCAGAGTTTGAGTTTTCATCATTTATCAGTCCTGGAAGACACAGTCCTCTGTGGTTCTGTCCGTTGCTCTAAGCAGTCCTTCCCTATGCTAAGCTCTGAGCCCTTTCTGTGATAGAGGTTTAGTTCTTTTCTTTTGTTATCCCTTTTATTGCATGTGATTGTATATGCTATATTGTTTTGTTCCCATTACGAACATCTTTGTATATTTATTATAAACACTGCCTACTTTTCTGGATTAAATATATAAAATGTAATAGCTCCGTTCTTCTTGGTCACACAAGACTACCTCTTGTAGACCACTTGTGTGACCAAATGCTGGTGCGGTTGGCCCAGGGTTCCTCCTAATGCAGGTCAATGCCAGACCTCATGTGGCTGGAGTGTGTCAGCAGTTCCTGCAAGATGAAGGCATTGAAGCTATGGACTGGCCTGCCCATTCCCCAGACCTGAATCCGATTGAGCACATCTGGGACAGCATGTCTCGCTCCATTCACCAACGTCATGTTGCACCACAGACTGTCCAGAAGATGACGGATGCCTTAGTTCAGGTCTGGGAGGAGATCCCTCAGGAGAATATCCGCAACCTCATCAGGAGCATGCCCAGGCGTTGTAGGGAGTTCATACAGGCACATGGAGGCCACACGCAATACTGAGCATCATTTTGACTTGTTTCCACTCTAATTTTGGAGGTCTCTCCAAATCCAGGCCTCCATTGGTTCAAAAATTTGATTTCCATTGATGATTTTTGTGTGATTATGTTGACAGCACATTCAACTTTGTACAGAACAAAGTATTCAATGAGAATATTTCATTCATGTAGATCTAGGATGTGTTATTTGAGTGTTCCCTTTATGTTTTTGAGCAGTGTATATTCAATGAGTTGGATTTGGAGGTGTATATACCATACGCTCACTGTGAGTTCCCCAATAACTGGCCTAGTAGGAAAAACAGCCGCAGCCTCGTCTATCACTCATCAGTCAATTGCAAAATTGTCCTGATGATTAGAGGCAGCAAAGTGTCGTCCTCTGTCAGGCTTATACAGAGCTTGGCATTCATGGAACTGGTAGATCTGAAGCAGATAAAAGTGACACATTGCTGCAATCAGGATCTTTGCACCTACATCAAGCTGCTCTCAGATTGGGTATGTAGAACCTTGTGACAGATTCCCTTTAAAAGTATTTTGCTTTTCCAGAATATTTTATGTTCCTTTCTGGCTCTCTGTAAAATCAATTTTGGATAAATCATCATCGGTAGAATAAATTGTGCCCTTGAGTTTTCATTTCATTATAATATATAAATCCCATGTGACATTACTGAGGAAAGATGAAAAATTACATTTTTTTACGGAATTAATTACTATTTTTAAATAACTGACTTGTGAATTGACAGGATTTAAACTTAAAGTATTTCCATGGGTTTTCTAACAAAAACATTTATGCCTTATAATCAAGACAACACATCCTCCCTCTGGATACTCATCCATCAGTGCCCACTAGAATGCTGCTTATTTACAGTTCTGGACATATCTGTATATAAAAATGCACCACAGTGCCAGGATAGATACTGAGGAGGCCAGATTGCTTGGTGATGTGCCATGGCCCCTTCATTATGATGAACGGTAAAGGAGTGGGAGAGGCTAAAGTCAAGTGATCGAGACTGTTTCCAGTCAGGAAGTCAGATATTTCCCAACCTGTAGCAAACAGTCGCATGACGAGGGTATTCCAGAAGTAAGTGGAGACCGAGGAAACAGATGGCAAGATCCAGAAAAGAAGCACTAGAAAGTGACAGAAGGTGTGAGTGAATATCCAGAGATGGATTACGCAGTACTGAGCTTGAAAGTCCAAGAGGTAACCGAACAGTTCAGCACAGGGAAAATAAGATGAAGAGTGCCCCGGTCAGTAGTTCCAAGGCGTCGGTCAGCAGAGAAGCTGAGTAATGGCCATAATGGGCAAGTAGCTCCCCTAGGGGGGAAAGGGATGTGGAACTGTGGGTTGCAGTACAGAATTCTCACTTACTGGCTGTGGTACAGTTATTGGGGATGAGTGACGTTCCTGAAGTGCCATGCTGTCTGTTGTTGTGTTAGGTAGCTGAGGAGGACTGAAACAACAGCCGGGCAGCCGAACACCTGAGATGTTGGTAACTTATGGGTTGCAGATTCCTAAACTAACCACACAACTGGAGGTAGCCGTGGAGCGTTTCTACGTTGATCCTAAACGCCTCGTCACAGCCTGAGAGATAACTACACCTAAAGGCAGAAAGATGAAAGCTATCTGCCCCGGAGCAGATCCCCAAAGAAAATAGGAAGCCCCCAAATATGTAATGGCGGTTAGACAAGAAGAAAGCACGAACACAGACAGAAAATAGAATGAGCAAACGCTGGGGCCACAAGCTGACTAGATAGGATAGGACAGGAGAGATTACTTTCTGCAACCCAGAAAACCCTACAAAAATCCAACAATTCTGATTACAAAAATACTGAGATCACACGATGTCGCCACCCACTAAATCAGATCTCAGTCTGAACAAAACCAAGCCACAGCCACTGAAAAAACAGGAAAAAGAAAATGAACAAATAACAGTGGCTTCAGATAACTGAGAGGAGCACAAGTGTTGTGAATGTGTTAGAAATGAGTTCTGAGCAGAAGCTCCCTCTGGTGGTTGCAGACAGTGCTGAACCATTTAGTGAAGATTGGCAATCAGGAGTTACAGACTGGTCCTATATAAGGGAGGGTCCCTCCCATCAGGGTTGCCGGTGATCAATTGTTCTTGTCTCAACTGTGGTTCCTGGTTCACTTGGAGGCTTGCTGAATCTTGCCTCTTCTCCTGCTCTCAGATAAGACATTTTCTGTTTTTATTTTTGTGCTTGCTTTTTGCATTGTTTCCTGCACTTTTGTGGAGGTCAGCCAGGTCCCCTGCGGGGGCTTGTGCTCCTCTCAGTTTGTCTGAGCCACTGTTGTTTGTTCATTTGCCTTTTCCAGTTTTTCTTCAGTGGCTGCGGCTTAGGTTCGTTACACCAGAGAACTAATTTAGGTGGTAGAGGTCTTGTGATCTCAGGTGTTTTTGCAATTAGTAGAGTTGGTACTTTTTAGGGTTTTTTGGGATTGCAGTAAGTGTCCTTCCTATCCTTTTCTGTCTAGGAAGATTGGGCCCCAACGTTTTCTCATACTATTTTCTGTCTGTGTCTGTATTTCCTCTTGTCTAACCGCCATTACATGTTTGGGGGCTTCCTATGTTCTTTGGGGATCTGCTCCGGGGCAGATAGTTTTCCTCTTTCTGTCTTTAGGTGTAGTTAGCTTCTCAGGCTGTGACGAGGCGTCTAGGACCAACGTAGGTACGCTCCACAGCTGCTTTTAGTTGTGGTGGTTAGTCAGGGTACTGCAATCCAGTAGATTCCAACCTCTCTGGTGTATTGCCGTTTTTGCTTGCTCTCCTCAGCTCCCAAATCATAGCACACAAGCCCCCCGGAGGGGACCTGGCTGACCTCCACAGAAGTGCAGGGAACAATGCAAAAAGCAAGCACAAAAATAAAAGCAGAAAATATCTTATGTGATAGCAGAAGATGCAGGCAAGACTCAGCAAACTTCCAAATGAACCAGGAACCACAATTGAGACAAGAACAATTGATCACCGGCAACCATCATGGGAGGGAACCTCCCTTATATCAGACCAGTCAGTGAACCCAGATTGCCATTCCTCGCTGAAAGGTTCAGTACTGTCTGTAACCACCAGAGGGAGCCTCTGCTCAGAAACCATCTCTAGCACATTCATATCAGTACCCTCCCTTGAGGAGGGGTCACCGAACCCTCACTTGTGCAACCAGGCCGATCAGGATGCTAGAAAAGACAAGAAAGAGTACATACCAGGACACCAGGGATGCCAAAAATAAATCATAATAATTAGAAAATATTTTTATTGAAAAAACTGCAAAACCACACTGTAGTCATTAAAAACAATTAAAACAAGGCACAAAGCCCCATAACAGGAACAATAAACCCCTATAACCCCTATCTGTATAATACAATACACTTAGATGAAATATATATGGAAACCTCAGCCAAACATGGTAGTATACTTAGAACATAGTCACCCCCAAAGGCCAAAATGAAGACAGGACCAGAGAGGAACAATTAGTCCTCAAATTGCTGCATACAAAAAAAAAAAAAAAAAAAGGCACAGTTAAGCATGGACAATATGAGATGGTAAAGCAATACAAACCAATTGCTATAGACTAATACAGATCAGATGTGAATAGGTCTACTCATAAAGATTAATATATCAAGTAGATCTTAGCATAGCAGATGGTATAACAGTTGTCCTTAATCTAATACACAAAATAATGCAGCAAATAATATAACAGTTGTCCTTAATCTAGTGCACAAAGTGATGCAGCCCTAGTCTAGTGCACAAAATAATGCAGCAAATGGTATAGCAGCTGTCCTTAATCTAATGCACAAAGTCACAAAGTAATGCAGCAAATGATATAACAGTTATCCTTAATCTAGTGCACAAAATGATGCAGCCCTAGTCTAGTGCACAAAGTAATGCAGCAAATGGTATAGCAGTTGTCCTTAATCTAGTGCACAAAATAATGCAGCCGACCACTCCCAATAAGACTGGCAAAATATAACACAGCTATAGGGGGGATTCTCATGTTAGAGGCATGACCAGGTTACCAAACCAGGGGTTAATAGGCGGGATAGAGCCCAACGCGTGTCGCCATGTGAAATGAGATCTCTGCCCCTGATGAAGCCATTTCACATGGCGACACGCGTTGGGCTCTATCCCGCCTATTAACCCCTGGTTTGGTAACCTGGTCATGCCTCTAACATGAGAATCCCCCCTATAGCTGTGTTATATTTTGCCAGTCTTATTGGGAGTGGTCGGCTGCATTATTTTGTGCACTAGATTAAGGACAACTGCTATACCATTTGCTGCATTACTTTGTGCACTAGGCTAGGGCTGCATCATTTTGTGCACTAGATTAAGGATAACTGTTATATCATTTGCTGCATTACTTTGTGACTTTGTGCACTAGATTAAGGACAGCTGCTATACCATTTGCTGCATTATTTTGTGCACTAGACTAGGGCTGCATCACTTTGTGCACTAGATTAAGGACAACTGTTATATTATTTGCTGCATTATTTTGTGTATTAGATTAAGGACAACTGTTATACCATCTGCTATGCTAAGATCTACTTGATATATTAATCTTTATGAGTAGACCTATTCACATCTGATCTGTATTAGTCTATAGCAATTGGTTTGTATTGCTTTACCATCTCATATTGTCCATGCTTAACTGTGCCTTTTTTTTTTTTTTTGTATGCAGCAATTTGAGGACTAATTGTTCCTCTCTGGTCCTGTCTTCATTTTGGCCTTTGGGGGTGACTATGTTCTAAGTATACTACCATGTTTGGCTGAGGTTTCCATATATATTTCATCTAAGTGTATTGTATTATACAGATAGGGGTTATAGGGGTTTATTGTTCTTGTTATGGGGCTTTGTGCCTTGTTTTAATTGTTTTTAATGACTACAGTGTGGTTTTGCAGTTTTTTCAATAAAAATATTTTCTAATTGTTATGATTTATTTTTGGCATCCCTGGTGTCCTGGTATGTACTCTTTCTTGTCTTTTCTAGCATTACTATTACATACCCCGGGTTGATGCCTTTCTATAAGTATTTCTTGAATGGTGCCCTCCACTTGTTGTTTTGGTTCCAGGCCGATCAGGATGAGCTCGGTGATAGGCACGGATCAGTCTCCTAGCATGAATGTCCGAAGCAAACACCCAAGAATTGTCCTCCTGACCATAACCTCTCCACTTAACCAAATACTGGAGTTTCCGTCTAGAAAAACGAGAATCCAATATTTTCTCAACCACATACTCCAGATTGACCTCAACCAAAACAGGGTCAGGAGGCGCAGCCATAGGAACCACTGGCTCGACAAACCTCTTCAATAAGGACTTGTGGAACATGTTATGGATCTTAAATGTCCCTGAAAGATGCAAACGGAAGGAAACAGGATTAAGAATCTCCATGATCTTATAAGGTCCAATGAACCTAGGCTTAAACTTTGGAGATGCAACCCTCATAGGGATATTTCTTGAGGACAACCAAACCAAGTCCCCCACTTTAAACCGAGGACCATCACTCCTATGCCGGTTGGCAAACCGTTGGGCCTTTTCCTGAGAGAGAGACAACCTCTCCACTACCTGGTCCCAAATCTGCTGCATTTGCTCTACAACAGAGTCAACACCTGGACAGAAAGAAGCCTCCGCCTGTCCCGAAGAAAATCGAGGGTGAAACCCAAAATTGCAGAAAAATGGAGACATTAAGGTGGCAGAGCTAGCCCTATTATTAAGAGCAAACTCAGCCAAAGGCAAAAAAGAGACCCAGTTATCTTGATCTGCAGACACAAAACATCTCAAATAAGTCTCCAAGGTCTGGTTTGTTCTCTCGGTTTGTCCATTGGTCTGAGGATGAAAAGCAGAGGAGAAAGATAATTGAACACCAAGTTTAGAACAAAATGTCCTCCGAAATCTGGAAACAAACTGGACTCCTCTGTCAGACACAATGTTCTCCGGAATGCCATGTAACCGAACCACGTGCTGAAGGAACAAAGGCACCAATTCGGAGGAGGAAGGCAACTTAGGTAATGGCACAAGATGTATCATCTTGGAAAACCTATCACAGATTACCCAGATAACGGTCATTCTCAGAGAAACAGGGAGGTCGGAAATAAAATCCATAGAGATATGGGTCCATGGCTTCTTGGGCACAGGTAATGACATTAGCAAACCACTAGATCGAGAGCAAGGCTTGGAGCGAGAACAAGTCCCACAGGACTGCACAAATTCCCTGATGTCATGAGACAAAGTAGGCCACCAAAAGGACCGACTCACCAAGTCTCTGGTACCAAAAATCCCAGGATGACCAGCCAACACGGAACAATGAATCTCAGACATCACACTCTTCTTCCACTGGTCTGGGACAAACAATTTCCCAATAGGGCAGCGCTCAGGTTTATCCTCCTGACACCCTTCCAGAGCCAGTCTCAAATTGGGCGAGATGGCGGAAAGAACTACACCCTCTTTCAAAATAACAGTAGGATCAGATAACTCAGGAGAGTCCGCAAAGAAACTCCTCGAGAGGGCATCCGCCTTAACATTCTTAGTGCCAGGAAGAAAAGAAACCACAAAGTTAAAACGTGTGAAAAACAAGGCCCACCTGGCCTGTCTAGGATTAAGTTGCTTGACTGATTCGAGATAAACCAGATTCTTATGGTCTGTGAGGACCACCACCTGATGTTTGGCTCCTTCCAGCCAATGTCTCCACTCTTCAAAGGCCCACTTCATGGCCAATAACTCCCGATTACCCACATCATAATTACGTTCAGTTGGAGAAAATTTTCAAGAGAAAAAGGCACAAGGGTTACTCTTAGAGGTCTCTGGATCTCTTTGGGACAAAACGGCACCTGCCCCAATTTCAGAGGCATCAACCTCCACCTGAAACGGTAGAGAAACATCAGGCTGCCATAGAACAGGAGCAGAAGTGAATCTCTGAAAACATGCAATAACCCTTGCGCTTCCCAAGGGAGCAGTGAAAGATGGTGCAATAAGGGATCCACTAAAATACTGACACAAATAAAAACTATATTGAGCTTATACCTAATGGTGTCAGTGGTGACTTACTTGGCTCACTTGTGCTGCGCCGGGTTTTAAATATGGAATCCCGTCAGAGATAATGCGGAGGCTCCGGTTCTGTGGATGGTCCGGAACGGGGGGTAAAGATCCTGTGTACCAAACCGGGCTTAGAAGTATAAGAGTCCGTTTTTCAGAGTTCTGTATAAAAGTGCCGTGGGCATGGAGGGTCCGGGGTGGGATAGGGAGATCCTGCAAGGGAGCGTCCTCCCTGACACGCAGGAGAACTCCTGAGCTGCCGTGCAGCTGAGGTGATGCCGTGCGGCTGCCTCCGGCCGAGAGGAGCCACTTAGAGGAAGTGAAAGCGAAAGCAAAAAGGGATGGGGAAAGAGCGGGTGACGTCACCGCCGTATGGGAGCTGAGACAGGTCAAGATAGTATCCAACGCGTTTCAAAGGCTCTCAGGCCTTCTTCATCAGGGATGAAGACCCGTTGGAATCCCAGACTTATATACCTATTGGTATATCAAACCCCTCCCCCATCCCTGAGGAAAGATAGTGGGTTGTTGTGAATGGGTTTGAGATGAGTTCTGAGCAGAGGCTCCCTCTGGTGGTTACAAGCGGTACTAGTGAGGACTGGGAATCAGGTGTTACTGATTGGTCTTATATAAGGGAGTCATTTTCCCATCAGGGTTGCCGGTGATCAATTGTTCTGGTCTGAATCCTTCTTTCCAGTTTCCCTTGTAGCCTGCTGTGTCGTGTCTGCATCTCCTGCTATCAGATAAGACAATTTCTTATTTTGTGTTTTTGCTATATTTTTGCATTTTGTCCTGCACTTCTGTGGGGGCCTTCAGGGTCCCCTCCGGGGGCTTTTGCCCTCTCAGTTTAGTTCAGCCACTGTGTTTTGTACTTTTGCTTTTTCCAGTTTTTTTTTCAGTGGCTGCTGTTTTGATTTTTTTACACCAGAGAACTAATTTAGGTGGTAGAGGTCGTGTGATCTCAGGTGATTTTGAAATTAGTAGAGTTGGTGTTTTTTCAGGGTTTTCTGAGATTGCAGTAAGTACCCTTCCTATCCTTTTCTATTTAGATAGTTTGGGCCCCAGCATTTGCTCATACTATTTTCTTTCTGTGTCAGTATTTCCTCTTGTCTAACCGCCATTACATGTTTGGGGGCTTTCTATTATCTTTGGGGTTCTGCTCCGGGGCAGATAGCTTTCCTATTTCTATCTTTAGGTGTAGTTAGTTTCTCAGGCTGTGACGAGGCGTCTAGGACCAACGTAGGAACGCTCCACGGCTGCCTCTAGTTGCGGTGGTTAGTCAGGGTACTGCAATCTCATAGATTCCAACTGCTCTGGTGTATTGCCTTTTTTACCTGCACTCCTCAGCTACCATAACATAACAGTATCACCGGCCATAAAAATTGTATGGTACTCACAGAAGGGAAAAAATATTTTGAAGGAAGAAAAGTTGTCAGAGATATTTTTCTGTTTGTTGCATTTTTTTTTTTTTTTCCCTCTGTATCTCTGGGTGCTGGGGAGGATCTTTTCTCCCAATGGAGTTTGCACAGTTGTCTGGCCGTGTGGATCAGCTTGCCACTGAGGTTCAGAGTATTGCTGCATATCTTGCTAGGTTGCCTGTTGTGGAACCTAGGATCCCCATGCCAGATTTGTTTTTAGGGGATCGAGCTAAGTTTCAGAATTTCAAAAATAATTGTAAATTGTTTTTTGCCTTAAAATCTAAGTCCTCAGGAAACGCAGCGCAGCAGGTTCAAATTATCATCTCTCTCCTGCGCGGCGATCCTCAGGATTGGGCTTTTTCCCTGAACCTGGGGATCCTGTTTTGAGTGATGTTGATGCATTTTTTCAGGCTTTGGGGTTATTGTACGATGAGCCTAATGTCACTGATCAAGCTGAAAAAGCCTTGTTGGCATTAAATCAGGGGCTTGATGACGCTGAGTTATACTGTCAGAGATTCCGTAGGTGGGCAGTCCTGACCAAGTGGAATGACGATGCTTTGGCAGCCCTTTTCCGGAAGGGTCTGTCAGATAATGTAAAGGATGTTATGGTGGGATTCCCTGTCCCCTCTGGTCTCAATGATTCTATGTCATTAGCGATTCAAATTGACAGACGTTTGCGTGAGCGGAGAAGTATGCGTGGAGTGGTGTTTGCCTTGTGAGCCAGCTGCTGAGCCCATGCAGTGTGATGGAGTGGTGTCTGGGGCACAGCGTCATGAGTTTCGAAAGCGCAATGGGTTATGTTTCTACTGTGGTGATGCCTCTCATATGCTATTTCAGTCTGCCCTAAGCGGGGAAGACATTTTGCACGCTCAGTTGTCTTGGGTAGTGTTCAGACTAAGTTTTTATTAACTGTCACTCTGATATGCTCTCTGTCCTCATTTTCTGCTCAGGCTTTCGTTGATTCTGGAGCAGCTATTAACCTGATGGATTATGATTTTGCTAAACGTTGTGGGTTTCCCTTGATACCCCTACAGAAGTCTATTCCCCTACTGGGGATCGATTCTACCCCTTTGGCTGAGAATAAACCCCAGTTTTCTACTCAGGTGATAATGAGGGTTGAACCTGATCACCAGGAGTGCTGCAAATTTTTGGTTCTATATAACCTGCATGACATTATCGTGCTGGGTTTCCCTTGGTTACAGTCGCATAATCCTGTTTTGGATTGGAAATCTGTGTCTGTAACTAGTTGGGGCTGCCAATGTGTTAATACCAACACTCCTGTTTTTTCTGCCTCCCCCAGGCTGAGGATGTTCCTGACTTTTTGTTTGATTTTTCTGATGTGTTTAGCGAAAGTAAATCTGCATCCTTACCTCCCCATAGGAGCTATGACTGCGCTATTGAATTAGTGCCAGGTAGTAAATTCCCTAAAGGTCGCCTTTTTAACTTGTCTGTACCTGAACATGACGCTATGCGGTCTTATATCAAGGAATCATTGGAGAAGGGTCATATCAGACCATCCTCTTCACCCTTAGGTGCCGGTTTTTTCTTTGTGGCCAAAAAAGATGGTTCATTAAGGCCGTGTATTGATTATCGTCTCTTGAACAATATTACTGTGAAATATCAATACCCGTTACCCTTGATTTCTGACCTGTTTTCCAGGGTGAAAAACGCTACTTGGTTTACCAAGCTTGACCTCAGGCGGGCGTATAACCTTATTCGCATTAAGCACGGGGATGAATGGAAGACGGGATTTAACACCCCTGAAGGGCATTTTGAGTACCTTGTGATGCCCTTTGGGCTCACTAATGCTCCTTCCGTCTTCCAGTCCTTCATGAATGACATTTTCAGGGATTTTGTGGACAAGTTTCTGATTGTTTATTTGGATGATATCTTGATTTTTTCTAATGACTGGGACTCTCATGTGAAACATGTTCGAACTGTATTCCAGATTTTGAGAGAGAATGCTCTGTATGTGAAGGGATCAAAGTGTCTTTTTGGCGTACAGAAGATCTCATTTCTGGGATTCATTTTGTCCCCATCTGTTATTGAAATGGACCCGGTCAAGGTTCAGGCCATCTGTGATTGGGTCCAACCTACTTCATTAAAGGCTCTTCAGAGATTTTTGGGTTTTGCCAATTCTTATCGTAAATTTATTGGTAATTTCTCGGTTATTGTTAAACCATTAACTGATTTGACCAGAAAGGGTTCTGATGTGGTGAATTGGCCTCCTGAGGCAGTCTCTGCGTTTCAGGAACTTAAGCAGAGATTCACTTCTGCTCCTGTTCTACGGCAGCCTGATGTTTCTCTGCCATTTCAGGTGGAGGTTGATGCCTCTGAAATTGGGGCAGGTGCCGTTTTGTCCCAAAAAGATCCAGAGACCTCTAAAAGTAACCCTTGTGCCTTTTTCTCTCGAAAATTTTCTCCTACTGAACGTAATTATGACGTGGGTAATCGGGAGTTATTGGCCATGAAGTGGGCTTTTGAAGAGTGGAGACATTGGCTGGAGGGAGCCAAACATCAGGTGGTGGTCCTTACGGACCATAAGAATCTGGTCTATCTGGAATCTGCCAAGCGACTCAATCCTAGACAGGCCAGGTGGGCCTTGTTTTTCACACGTTTTAATTTTGTGGTTTCCTTTCTTCCTGGCACTAAGAATGTTAAGGCGGATGCCCTCTCGAGGAGTTTCGTTGCGGACTCTCCTGAGCTATCTGATCCCTCTGTTATTTTGAAGGAGGGTGTAGTTCTTTCCGCCATCTCGCCCAATTTGAGACTTGCTCTGGAGGGGTGTCAGGAGGATAGGCCCGAGCGCTGCCCTGTTGGAAAATTGTTTGTCCCGGACCAATGGAAAAAGAGTGTGATGTCTGAGATTCATTGTTCCGCATTGGCTGGGCATCCCGGAATTTTTGGTACCAGAGACTTGGTTAGTCGGTCCTTTTGGTGGTCTACCTTGTCTCGCGATGTCAGGGAATTTGTGCAGTCCTGCGGGACTTGCTCTCGCTCCAAGCCTTGCTCTCGCTCTAGTGGTTTGTTGATGCCATTGCCTGTGCCCAAGAGACCATGGACCCATATCTCTATGGATTTCATTTCCGATCTTCCTGTTTCTCAGACAATGACCACCATCTGGGTAATTTGTGATAGGTTTTCCAAAATGATACATCTTGTGCCATTACCTAAGTTGCCTTCCTCCTCTGAATTGGTGCCGTTGTTCCTTCAGCACGTGGTTCGTTTACACGGCATTCCTGAGAACATTGTGTCTGACAGAGGAGTCCAGTTTGTTTCCAGATTTTGGAGGACTTTTTGTTCTAAACTGGGTGTTCAATTGTCTTTCTCCTCGGCATTTCATCCTCAGACCAATGGTCAAACTGAGAGAAGAAACCAGACATTGGAGACTTATCTAAGATGCTTTGTGTCTGCTGATCAGGATGACTGGGTCTCTTTTTTGCCTTTGGCTGAGTTTGCTCTTAATAATAGGGCTAGCTCTGCCACTTTGATGTCTCCGTTTTTCTGTAATTCTGGGTTTCACCCTCGATTTTCTTCAGGACAGACGGAGGCTTCTGTCTGTCCAGGTGTTGACTCTGTTGTTGAGCGTATGCAGCAGATTTGGGACCAGGTAGTGGAGAGGTTGTCCCTCTCTCAGGAGAAGGCCCAGCGGTTTGCTAACCGGCATAGGACTGATGGTCCTCGGTTTAAAGTGGGGGACTTGGTCTGGTTGTCCTCAAAGAATATTCCTATGAGAGTAGCATCTCCTAAATTTAAGCCTAGGTTCATTGGACCTTATAAGATCATGGAGATTATTAATCCTGTTTCTTTTCGTTTGCTTCTTCCAGGGACATTTAAGATCCATAACGTGTTCCACAAGTCCTTGTTGAAGAGGTTTGTTGAGCCAGTGGTTCCTGCTGCTGTGCCTCCTGACCCTGTTTTGGTTGAGGGCAATCTGGAGTATGTGGTTGAGAAAATATTGGATTCTCGTTTTTCTAGACGAAGACTCCAGTATTTGGTTAAATGGAGAGGTTATGGTCAGGAAGACAATTCTTGGGTGTTTGCTTCGGACATCCATGCTAGGAGACTTATCCGTGCGTATCATAGAACTCATCCTGACCGACCTGGTTGCTCAAATGAGGGTTCGGTGACCCCTCCTCAAGGGGGGGGTACTGTTGTGAATGTGTTTGAGATGAGTTCTGAGCAGAGGCTCCCTCTGGTGGTTACAAGCGGTACTAGTGAGGACTGGGAATCAGGTGTTACTGATTGGTCTTATATAAGGGAGTCATTTTCCCATCAGGGTTGCCGGTGATCAATTGTTCTGGTCTGAATCCTTCTTTCCAGTTTCCCTTGTAGCCTGCTGTGTCGTGTCTGCATCTCCTGCTATCAGATAAGACAATTTCTTATTTTGTGTTTTTGCTATATTTTTGCATTTTGTCCTGCACTTCTGTGGGAGCCTTCAGGGTCCCCTCCGGGGGCTTTTGCCCTCTCAGTTTAGTTCAGCCACTGTGTTTTGTACTTTTGCTTTTTCCAGTTTTTTTTCAGTGGCTGCTGTTTTGATTTTTTTACACCAGAGAACTAATTTAGGTGGTAGAGGTCGTGTGATCTCAGGTGATTTTGAAATTAGTAGAGTTGGTGTTTTTTCAGGGTTTTCTGAGATTGCAGTAAGTACCCTTCCTATCCTTTTCTATTTAGATAGTTTGGGCCCCAGCGTTTGCTCATACTATTTTCTTTCTGTGTCAGTATTTCCTCTTGTCTAACCGCCATTACATGTTTGGGGGCTTTCTATTATCTTTGGGGTTCTGCTCCGGGGCAGATAGCTTTCCTATTTCTATCTTTAGGTGTAGTTAGTTTCTCAGGCTGTGACGAGGCGTCTAGGACCAACGTAGGAACGCTCCACGGCTGCCTCTAGTTGCGGTGGTTAGTCAGGGTACTGCAATCTCATAGATTCCAACTGCTCTGGTGTATTGCCTTTTTTACCTGCACTCCTCAGCTACCGTAACATAACAGTGGGTATATGGGAAAAAAGGGGAAGTGGTGAATCCACTGTGTATGTTTAAAATAAACCCATGTTAAAAACCAATTTTATTAAATATATTAAAAGTGTTCTTAAAATTATTGTCACCAATATTAAAACAAATGAATGTTATTATATGTTAAAAAATGGACAGTGGCCAAAGCATACCTAAGATGGATAGCATGAAACGGATCTTGATTGGCCAATATATCACGTGACTATTGAGGTATGGGTTGTATTTGAACCGTGTGTCCATGATTAAAACAGTTATCTTTTTAAAGAAAAAATAAATAAAAAAAAAATATATATATATATATATATATGTGTACTAAAAAACCTTTTGCAGGAAGAATAGATGCAATGTTTACTTCCTAGGTTAAATGCTTGTAAATAACCTATGTGGAAAAAACCAATATAGAGTTTATGAAAAGCCAAAAAGTTCAATTTCTTGGTTTAATCCCGTGGGGGCTAAAGTGTCCAAGGTAAAAATCCACCGTGATTCTGCACGTGACATTTGTTTAAGGTAATCACCGCCTCTGATGCCCTTGCGAACCACTTGTATTCCACAAAAAAAGGCCTCCCTTACGGACTTATTGTGGTGTTCTAAGAAGTGTCTAGAGAGTGGATGACCTTGAAAACCCTTCTGTATATTATTAAAATGTTCCTTCATGCGGTCAGAAAACCTACGTTTCGTGCGTCCCACATAAATTTTCCTACAGGGGCATACAATTATGTAAATGACCCCTGTGGTACCGCAAGAAATGGAATCTTTGATATGGAAAAGATGCTTGTTGTGCGCATCATAGAATACACTTTGCTTGGTTTTACGGAAACTAGTCTGAATACAGCATGGACATGTGCCACATGGTGTAAAGCCACTAGAAGTGGATTTGGACAAAAAAGATGATCCCTTACCCACCGTTGGAGCTACCATGTTGCCCAATGTTTGGGCTTTCCTGTAGACGAATTTTGGGTAGACTGGTAGAAATTCGCCTATTTTCTTATCACCCTGGAGGATAAACCAGTGTTTGCGGATGAGTTTTGCAAACTGATTGTGATTTTGATGATATTGAGTGATAAACGGAAGATCGTGAATTTGTTCCATAGTGGTGGGTAAGGTACTAGAATTAGATTTAGTTTTGTGAATTAAAGACTGTCTAGAACATAATCCAACTTCATGTTGTGCTTTTTGTAATAGGTACTCTGGATATCCTTTTTCTCTGAATTGTTCAATTAAATAGTCAGTCTCTTTAAAATAGTCATGTATGTTGGAACAATTGCGTTTTACCCGCATAAACTGGCCTTTAGGGATATTGGTCAGCCATATAGGAAGATGGCAGCTATGAATGTCGATATAGCTGTTAGCATCTACATCCTTGCGAGGACACCTTGTGAGAATGGTGTCTTTGTTCGTGTAGATTTCTAGGTCCAGAAAATTGATGCTGCTTTGACTGATATTTGACGTAAATTCAAGGCCAAATGAATTATCATTAAGGGTGTGGATAAATTTATTAAGAGTATCTAATGGTCCATCCCAAATAAATAGGATATCATCAATAAATCTACGCCAAAAATTAGCCCAGGATGAAGCTGGCCTGACTGAAATATATGAAGCTCCTCCCATTTGGCCACATACAAATTTGCGTAGCTAGGTGCAAATCGTGTGCCCATAGCTGTACCCCATGTTTGCAAATAGAATTGCCCTTCATAATTAAAATAGTTATGCTGGAGTATAAATAGTATACTCTCAATGATATACAAAATCTGAGTGTTGGAGTATATTTCCAATTTTCTAAGGAAATACTCCGCTGCCTCACAACCCTTATGATGATTAATGACGGTGTATAATGATTTAATGTCCAAAGTGCCCAAAATGAATCCCTTTTTCCATTTAATGCCCTCCAGAGCCTGTAATGTATGATTGGTATCTTTGAGATAGGCTGGAACCAGGGTAAGACACTGTTGAAGATACGTGTCCACATACCGGGACAAATTAGATGTGAGGCAGCCAATTCCTGAAATTATAGGTCTTCCTGGGGGGCACTCTTTATTTTTATGAAGTTTTGGGATATGATAAAAAACAGCAATATTAGGCGTTTTGTTCATAACGAAACAGAATTCTTTATTATTAAGTATACCCTCCTTTTTACCTTTCTGGGCCAGGATATTAAGGTGAGCAACAAAGCGGGTAGTGGGGTCATTGGATAGTTTTTTGTACGTTATTTGGTCACTGAGTATCTTAATAGATTCTTCGTGGTACGTGGTTTTGTCCAATATAACAATGCCCCCCCTTTATCAGCTGGGCGTATGATGATATTATTATTAGACTGTAGATTTTGTATCGCTAGTCTTTCCTGGGCATTTAGATTATCTGATGCGTATTTCCAATGTTGCTGTTTCATTCGTCTGATATCTGACACTACCATAGTTTCAAAAGTGCGAAACGCACTGGAATATTCCTGTAGTGGATTGAAATTAGATGGGTTAGCCAAGTTGGTATGAATATAGTCTCGTGCCATTGAATGGGCTTGAATGGTTGCCATGGGACCTTTCTTTAAAAATATATTTTTTAATAGCTAGATTGCGCAAAAATTTTTTACACTAATATAGAGATCAAAAGGTCTTGACCTGGTGGTAGGTGCAAATTTCAAACCTTTTTGGAGAAGTGCACATTCATGTTTAGATAGCGTGTAGGAGCTCAGATTGAAGATTTCCTTCGTCTCCTTGTTAGTTGTGGCTACTTTCTTTTTGCCGAGTTGCCCTCCTCTCTTACCCCTTTTTGTTTGATGGTTCTTGCCTGGAAAAAATCCCGGTTTATTACGGAACCAGAATGGACGGTGGGGCCTTTTTTCTTTTTAGGGTCATTATATGGTGCCTTACCTCTGTATGTATTACTCTTGGTAATATTGGCACCCTTTAATCGATTGGTTCCCAGTCTGGGAGCTGGTAGTGATTTTAGTCTTAAGAGCGGTAGGATGTTAGACGAGGTAGTAGCCACCTCACAGTCCAGAGGATTAGTCTCCTGAAGAACAGATGCCTCCCCCTCTGCTTCCACATTTGTCAGAGGTGCATATCTGTTAGTAGTAGATATCTGAGGGGATATCAAATTATTAGGCCTTCCTTCTATTGGTGTCAAAATAGATATTGGGGTGGTATTAGCATCAAATGATAGTTTGTGAGTTGTTGGGCTGATTGGTCTTAATTGATCTGAATATATATGTTTCTTTGAATTAAAGTTAGAGACCGGAGTGTATTGAGTAGAATTACTATTAGTGTAAACTGAGAATTCTAATGATTGTTCGGATCTATTACATGGGGGGTAATGTTGTATTCATCTAGGATCAATAAATCATCTGGTCTCTGATGAAAAGTAGAAGACTCAGTATCCATGCGCCCTGATGAATTAAGGAATGTATCTCTAGGGATATTATCCCTTTGAAATTTTCTAATTTTTTTAGCAATGATTTCCTGTTCTTTATTTTTTAATCTATATAATATATTATCAATTAGACCCTGATAGTCATCCATGTGGTCAACCTGCTCCAATTGATCAAGCAGTCTGACCACCTGGCGACTAGTGGCCTTAAGATTAGCGGATCTTTTATCAATGATAAATTGTAATGTTTTAAGGGAAAAATCTGTGAACATATTATCCCATTCTTGTTGAATGCTGTCGTTGCCAAAATCACCAGCCAAGGTCTTATAAATAAGTAGACATTTAGGGACAATTCTGGCTTGAGCATACTTCTCCAAAGTTGCTACTTCCCATAGGTCTCTTAATTCAATAAAAAGATATTTTTCTAGGGATCTTAACAGGTCCTTGACCTCATGATCTATATTGCTTCTAGAGTGGCTGAGAGGGAAACGTTCCTGAACACGGGAAAAACGCAGATTCCTATCTGCTTTTTTACATAATTGTATGCCCCTGTAGGAAAATTTATGTGGGACGCACGAAACGTAGGTTTTCTGACCGCATGAAGGAACATTTTAATAATATACAGAAGGGTTTTCAAGGTCATTCACTCTCTAGACACTTCTTAGAACACCACAATAAGTCCATAAGGGAGGCCTTTTTTTGTGGAATACAAGTGGTTCGCAAGGGCATCAGAGGCGGTGATTACCTTAAACAAATGTCACGTGCAGAATCACGGTGGATTTTTACCTTGGACACTTTAGCCCCCACGGGATTAAACCAAGAAATTGAACTTTTTGGCTTTTCATAAACTCTATATATGGTTTTTCCACATAGGTTATTTACAAGCATTTAACCTAGGAAGTAAACATTGCATCTATTCTTCCTGCAAAAGGTTTTTTAGTACACATATATATATATATATATTTTTATTTATTTTTTCTTTAAAAAGATAACTGTTTTAATCATGGACACACGGTTCAAATACAACCCATACCTCAATAGTCACGTGATATATTGGCCAATCAAGATCCGTTTCATGCTATCCATCTTAGGTATGCTTTGGCCACTGTCCATTTTTTAACATATATTAACATTCATTTGTTTTAATATTGGTGACAATAATTTTAAGAACACTTTTAATATATTTAATAAAATTGGTTTTTAACATGGGTTTATTTTAAACATACACAGTGGATTCACCACTTCCCCTTTTTTCCCATATACCCACTATCTTTCCTCAGGGATGGGGGAGAGGTTTGATATACCAATAGGTATATAAGTCTGGGATTCCAACGGGTCTTCATCCCTGATGAAGAAGGCCTGAGAGCCTTTGAAACGCGTTGGATACTATCTTGACCTGTCTCAGCTCCCATACGGTGGTGACGTCACCCGCTCTTTCCCCATCCCTTTTTGCTTTCGCTTTCACTTCCTCTAAGCGGCTCCTCTCGGCCGGAGGCAGCCGCACGGCATCACCTCAGCTGCACGGCAGCTCAGGAGTTCTCCTGCGTGTCAGGGAGGACGCTCCCTTGCAGGATCTCCCTATCCCACCCCGGACCCTCCATGCCCACGGCACTTTTATACAGAACTCTGAAAAACGGACTCTTATACTTCTAAGCCCGGTTTGGTACACAGGATCTTTACCCCCCGTTCCGGACCATCCACGGAACCGGAGCCTCCGCATTATCTCTGACGGGATTCCATATTTAAAACCCGGCGCAGCACAAGTGAGCCAAGTAAGTCACCACTGACACCATTAGGTATAAGCTCAATATAGTTTTCATTTGTGTCAGTATTTTAGTGGATCCCTTATTGCACCATCTTTCACTGCTCCCTTGGGAAGCGCAGGAGTTATTGCATGTTTTCATTTCGGTTATTTCCCCGTTTTAGTCATTAGTACACAGTGGCTAATTTAACCCCAGCTGCCTCCCCAGGAGTTCATACATACAACAGGACATCTCATTGTCCTTTTCTTATATACATGCACCTAGTTTCTTTTTAGGTTGCGCCAGTGTGATTTTTGTATTGCCACTCTACTATCAGAAGTGAATCTCTGCTTAAGTTCCTGAAACGCAAAGACTGCCTCAGGAGGCCAATTCACCACATCAGAACCCTTTTTGGTCAAATCAGTCAATGGTTTAACAATACCAGAGAAATTACCAATAAATTTACAATAAAAATTGGCAAAACCCAAAATCTCTCTGAAGAGCCTTTAAAGTAGTAGGTTGGACCCAATCACAGATGGCCTGAACCTTGACCGGGTCCATTTCAATAACAGACGGAGACAAAATGAATCCCAGAAATGAGACCTTCTGTAAGCCAAAAATACACTTTGATCCCTTCACATACAGTGCATTCTCTCTCAAAATCTGGAACACAGTCTGAACATGTTTCACATGAGAGTCCCAGTCATTGGAAAAAATCAAGATATCATCCAAATAAACAATCATAAATTTATCCACAAGATCCCTGAAAAAATCATTCATGAAGGATTGGAAGACGGAAGGACCATTAGTGAGCCCAAAGGGCATCACTAGGTACTCAAAATGCCCCTCTGGGGTATTAAACGCCGTCTTCCATTCATCCCCGTGCTTAATGCGAATAAGGTTATACGCCCCCCTGAGGTCAAGCTTGGTAAACCAACTAGCACTTTTTACCCTGGAAAATATGTCAGAAATCAAGGGTAATGGATATTGATACTTCACAGTGATCTTATTCAAGAGACGATAATCAATACACGGCCTCAATGAACCATCCTTTTTGGCCACAAAGAAAAAACCGGCGCCCAAGGGTGAAGAGGATGGTCTGATATGACCCTTCTCCAAAGATTCCTTGATATAAGATCGCATAGCATCGTGTTCAGGTACAGACAAGTTAAAAAGGCGACCTTTAGGAAATTTACCACCAGGCACTAATTCAATAGCGCAATCATAGCTCCTGTGAGGGGGCAAGGATGCAGATTTACTTTCACTAAATACATCTGAAAAATCAGTCAAAAAGTCAGGAACATCCTGAGACTGGGGAGAGGCAGAAAAAACAGGAGTGTCTGCATTAACACATTGGCAGCCCCAACTGGTCACAGACACAGATTTCCAATCCAAAACAGGATTATGAGACTGTAACCAAGGGAAATCTAGTACAATAATGTCATGCAGATTACACAGCACCAGAAATTTGCAACTCTCCTGATGATCTGTTTCAACCCTCATCATCACCTGAGTAGAAAACTGGGGTTTATTCTCCGCCAAAGGGGTAGAATCAATGCCCAGTAGGGGAATAGACTTCCGCAGGGGTATCATGGGAAACCCACAACGTTTGGCAAAGTCAAAATCCATCAGGTTAATAGCTGCTCCTGAATCAACAAAAGCCTGAGCAGAAAATGTGGACAGGGAGCAAATCAGGGTAACAGTCAACAAAAATTTAGTCTGAACACTACCCAAGACAACTGAGCGTGCAAAACATCTTCCCCACTTAGGGCAGACTGAAATAGCATGAGAGGCGTCACCACAGTAGAAACATAACCCATTGCGCTTTTGAAACTCATGACGCTGTGCCCCAGAAGTCACTCTATCACACTGCATGGGCTCAGAAACTGGCTCACAAGGCAACACTATCTCATGCATACCTCTGCGCTCACGCAAACGTCTGTCAATTTGAATAGCCAATGACATAGAATCATTGAGACCAGAGGGAGCAGGGAATCCCACCATAACATCCTTTACATTCTCTGACAGCCCCTTTCGAAAAAGGCTGCCAAAGCATCATCATTCCATTTGGTCAGGACTGCCCACTTTCGGAATTTCTGACAGTACAACTCAGCGTCTTCAAGACTCTGATTTAATGCCAACAAGGTTTTTTCAGCTTGATCAATGACATTAGGTTCATCATACAATAACCCCAGAGCCAGAAAAAATGCATCAATATCATTCAAAACATAATCCCCAGGTGTCAGGGAAAAAGCCCAATCCTGAGGATCGCCGCGCAGGAGAGAGATGACAATTTGAACCTGCTGTGCTGCGTTCCCTGAGGCCTTACGCTTTAAGGCAAAAAACAACATACAGTTATTTTTGAAATTCAGAAATTTAGCCCGATCCCCCAAAAACAAATCTGGCATGGGAATCCTAGGTTCCACAACCGGCAACCTAGCAAGATAGGTAGCAATACTCCGAACCTCAGTGGCAAGCTGATCCACATAGCCAGACAACTGTGTAAACTCCATTGAGAGAGAAAAAAAAGTACTCCTCAGCACCCAGAGAAAAAGAGCGAAAAAATGCAACAAACAGGAAAAAAAAAAAATATCTCTGACAACTTTTTTCTTTCCACACTATTTTTCCCTTCTGTGAGTACCATATAATTTTCAGTTTGGGCCGGAGATACTGTTGTGTTAGGTAGCTGAGGAGGACTGGAACAACAGCCGGGCAGCCGAACACCTGAGATGTTGGTAACTAATGGGTTGCAGATTCCTAAACTAACCACACAAGTAGAGGTAGCCGTGGAGCGTTCCTACG
This sequence comes from Oophaga sylvatica, assembly GCA_033576555.1. NCBI lineage: Eukaryota > Metazoa > Chordata > Amphibia > Anura > Dendrobatidae > Oophaga > Oophaga sylvatica. The sequence goes on from JARQOD010000008.1 coordinate 70,461,365, forward strand.
TTGATCCTAGACGCCTCGTCACAGCCTGAGAGATAACTACACCAAAGAAAATAGGAAGCCCCCAAACATGTAATGTCGGTTAGACAAGAAGAAAGCGAACACAGACAGAAAATAGAATGAGCAAACGCTGGGGCCACAAGCTGACTAGATAGGATAGGACAGGAGAGAGATTACTTTCTGCAACCCAGAAAACCCTACAAAAATCCAACAATTCTGATTACAAAAATACTGAGATCACACGATGTCGCCACTCACTAAATCAGATCTCAGTGTGAACAAAACCAAGCCGCAGCCACTGAAAAAACAGAAAAAAGAAAATGAACAAATAACAGTGGCTTGAGATAAACTGAGAGGAGCACAAGCCCCCCGGAGGGGACCTGACTGACCTCCACGAAGTGCAGGGAACAATGCAAAAAGCAAGCACAAAAATAAAAGCAGAAAATATCTTATCTGATAGCAGAAGATGCAGGCAAGACTCAGCAAACTTCCAAATGAACCAGGAACCACAATTGAGACAAGAACAATTGATCACCGGCAACCATCATGGGAGGGAACCTCCCTTATATCAAATCAGTCAGTGAACCCAGATTGCCATTCCTCGCTGAAAGGTACAGTACTGTCTGTAACCACCAGAGGGAGCCTCTGCTCAGAAACCATCTCTAGCACATTCATAACAGTCTGGTGGTGGATACAGAAGACTAAGTAAAGAAGGACAGAGAAAATGTGTATGAAGATGTTTCATTCATTGAGAGAAACATTCATGAAGTTATGGTCCCGCTATCTGTTGTATAGAATTCCCACCAAGTTGTTGTTCAGTAAAGGACAGTTCCTTTTTAAGTTGTGGTCTCCTTTATTGAATAATGAACTTTTGCAAGACCTGTTTCTAGCCAGCCGAAATCACCGGTATCATGTGGCCTGAAAGGGTGTGACACCTCTGTAGCTGGAGTCTACACATGTAACCTGTACCCCCCATCTTCATGTATTGTACGGGGCACGAAACATGAATACCTCGCCCACAGCTAGCACCCTGCACCACGGTACAGATAATCATGAAGTTATAGCACCAGACGTAATGACATCCCAATTATCAGTCATTTGAGCCTTCAGACAATCAATGGCCTCAGCAGTCAGGTGACTAATTGGTTCAGACACCATCAGTTCTAGTTCAGACGGAGACGTCCCTAGCATCAGCAATGGAATGGTGAGAGTCCAGAAGGGTAAGTTTTCCTTGATTGTATGAAATCTCCTTCCTTCTGGCCATCTGATCCCTTGATATAGTAAACAGTGAGATTTTCATGTGATAATCCCAGAGACTGATCACTTAATACACTGAGATATGTGAGCCGCCCTCCAGGGCCGTGGGGGTACTCGGATCCGAGCCCATTAACGCCTATGGGGATGTCATGGCAACACAGCTCAGTCCGTGGCCCTGGGCGCTCACCCTTAATGGGGGATATTTACAGGGAAATAAATGTTTATAGGATAATTCGTGACGCCACCTGTAGTACCTGGTCAGGGTGACCAGCACTGCGGTGCAGATCCACTTAAGGGTTGGTGTTGTGCAGCTATAGGTGTTAGGCCTCTCACAGGTGAGGCTGAGTCCTTTAGGGCAGGTAGATGTGGAGGGATGCAGGACGGAGGGGAACCTGGCAGTTAGGGGTAAGAAGATGGACACACACACATGAGTCACTTTGGTACTTTTACTGAAGATGTTGCAGGCACATCCCGGAGCACTGTAGGGTGAAAGGTGCACATCCAGATTCTCCCACTGAGTAGGTGTGTGGCCTCCTGTTCCTTGCCTTTCTGTAATGAAGTCCTGGCCTGCATGTAGCTGGGCCTAACTTAGTCTCCATCCTGCACCTGGCTGACCTTGTGGTTGGACCTTTTTCTTGAAGTACACAGTCCCTGCTTGCAGTGCACTGCCTGCCGGACTCCGTCCTTCTGGCCCGGTTACGTATCAGCTCTGTGGTGCTCCTGGGACCTGTAGTCCTCCAGGAACTCCGGTGTTCTCCTAATGGGTCGTGGAGATCCCTATATGCTCGGACCCCGGCGTCCGGTAAATACTTGTTGAGGTGAGCTGGTAAGGCTCCTCTGCCTCCTTTTACTACTCTTTCCACTTGCCTTCGGCCCACTCGGGCCCTCATACAATTACACACACTGGCAGTTGGTGGGCTGCCTCTTCTGCCGCTCTCAGAGCGTCGGCACGCTCCTGGCTCTCAACTTGAGTTATGGAGTCTCTCACTGCAAACTCCACTCTGCTCTGCAGGCTTGTCTTGTCCGAGCTCTGACTAGATTGGACTGGACTAGACTCCACTCTACTAGACTCTAATAACCTGAACTGAACTGCACTGCTCTGCAGACTTCAGACTGACCTCTTTCCTATCTTCATCCTCCTTTTATATGCCTATCCGGCTCCCTCTGGTGGTCTGAGGGGATGGGTGAAGGTGTGTGTATGCATTAGGACCTCTAGTGGGTAAATTTTTTAGTGCACCCTTCCAGGAGATGTGGGAATCCTAGCGCAGCTGGGGCTCCACATATGCAAATTCCATTAGTTTATCAAATTATAGCCTGTTATGATTTGGTAGCTGACGAGAGCAGGCAAAAAAGGAAATACACCAGAGAGGTTGGAATCTATGGGATTGCAGTACCCTGACTAACCACCACAACTAAAGGCAGCCGTGGAGCGTACCTACGTTGGTCCTAGACGCCTCGTCACAGCCTGAGAAGCTAACTACACCTAAAGACAGAAAGAGGAAAACTATCTGCCCCGGAGCAGATCCCCAAAGAACATAGAAAGCCCCCAAACATGTAATGGCGGTTAGGCAAGAGGAAATACAGACACAGACAGAAAATAGTATGAGCAAACGTTGGGGCCCAAACTTCCTAAATAGAAAAGGATAGGAAGGACACTTACTGCATCCCAAAAAACCCTGAAAAGTACCAACTCTACTAATTACAAAAACACCTGAGATCACACGACCTCTACCACCTAAATTAGTTCTCTGGTGTAACAAAAACTAAACAGCAGCCACTGAAAAAACTGGAAAAGGCAAATGAACAAACAACAGTGGCTGAACTAAACTGAGAGGAGCACAAGCCCCCGGAGGGGACCCGGCAGACCCCCACAGAAGTGCAGGACAAAATGCAAAAAGTAAGCACAAAAAACTAAAAGAAGAAAATGACTTATCTGTTAGCAGAAGATGCAGGCACGAAACAGCAAGCTACAAAGTGAACAGGAATCAAAGATGAGACCAGAACAATTGATCACCGGCAACCCTATGGGAGTGAACCTCCCTTATATAAGACCAGTCAGTAACACCTGATCGCCAATCTTCACAATCTTCATTGGATAGTTCAGTACTGTTTGTAACCACCAGAGGGAGCTTCTGCTCAGAATTCATTTCTAGCACATTCACAACAGTACCCCCCCCTTGAGGAGGGTCACCGAACCCTCATTTGAGCAACCAGGTCGGTCAGGATGAGCTCTGTGATACGCACGGATGAGTCTCCTAGCATGGATGTCCGAAGCAAACACCCAAGAATTGTCCTCCTGACCATAACCTCTCCACTGAACCAAATACTGGAGTTTCCGTCTAGAAAAACGAGAATTCAATATTTTCTCAACCACATACTCCAGATTGCCCTCAACCAAAACAGGGTCAGGAGGCACAGCCATAGGAACCACTGGCTCGACAAACCTTTTCAATAAGGACTTGTGGAACACGTTATGGATCTTAAATGTCCCTGGAAGAAGTAAACGAAAGGAAACAGGATTAAGAATCTCCATGATCTTATAAGGTCCAATGAACCTAGGCTTAAACTTAGGAGATGCAACTCTCATAGGGATATTTCTTGAGGACAACCAGACCAAGTCCCCCACTTCAAACCGAGGACCATCTGTAACGCTGGTATTGTCTGTACTTTGTTTTCCAGCGTTACTTTGCATGTTTTTTTGCATTAACCCTTTTGCTCCTTTCCCCTAACCAGCTGGGATACTGTTGTCTGTTACCTATATGGATGCTGCTCAGTTCCCGGCTCTGCTGCGTACCCGTACTTGCGTGAGTGGCTCCGCTGCTTTGCATGACCGCCCGCATGTGCGGTTCCTGACTTGCTGTGAAAGCCGTCCGTAGCTTGTAAAGTCCTCTGCAGTGGTGCATGACTTACTGCGTGGTTGGCAGCAGCCATTGTTGGGTTCCTCTGTGTTGTGCTGTCTGGCTCTGCATAGGGGGCGCGGCCCACACCTGTCCTGCTTTTATGTGGATTGGGTGTTTACTAGAATTACTGCTCCAGCCTATCGCTGTGAAGCAGCTCATATATAAAGTTCCCCAGCCCTAGTGGGCGTTGCCAGAGCTTCACATTGAATCCACACTGAATCCCTGAACCTAGCCGTATGTGGTTGTGTGTTCAGCTCCTGCTCTGAAGTTGATCAGCTCTGGAGAGCTGATTCCCTGTTCCTGCTGTGTCTTGTTCCCTGATCCTGGATCTAACCCGGTACCTGAATGTCTGAACTGTGTCTTGTGTTTCCGCCTATGCTGGGGGCTGATTACCCAGATCGCCGTTCCTGGAGGCTGTATATCCAGGCCTGTTCCTGTTGTGTCTAATTACCTGAACCCCTGATCCCGGATCACATCCTGTACCTGAATGTCTGAACTGTGTCTTGTGTTTCCGCCTATGCTGGGGGCCCGAGCAATGTTGTTCCTGTGCAGTCTAACTCTGTTTCAGCCATCAGCTCCTGATTCCAGTTACCTGCCTGTTTCCTGTCGGCTTGCCTGTCTGCCCTCCGTCTGCAGTTCCATCCAGAGGTTCGGACGTCATCTGCAGAGATCCCCGGCTCTTGCCTGCTCACCTAGGAGCGATCATCTGCCATCTGACTGCAGCTCCATCCGGAAGTTCGGACATCATCTGCAGAGATCCACGGCTCTTGCCTGCTCACCTGGGAGCGATCATCTGCCATCCGACTGCAGCCTACCTGGAGGCTCCACCATATCAGGTCGTATATGCCTGCCCTGTTCTAGAGACTGCCTGGTCACTTGCCGTGACAACCTGCCTGTCTAGAGACTGCCTGGTCACTTGCTGTGACAACCTGCCTGTCCAGAGACTGCCTGGTCACTTGCCGTGACAACCTGCCTGTCCAGAGACTGCCTGGTACTTTTCTGTGACAACCTGCCTGTCCAGATACTGCCTGGTCACTTGCCGTGACAACCTGCCTGTCCCAGAGACTGCCTTGGTCACTTGCTGTGACAACCTGCCTGTCCAGATACTGCCTGGTCACTTGCCGTGACAACCTGCCTGTCCAGAGACTGCCTGGTCACTTGCTGTGACAACCTGCCTGTTCCAGAGACTGCCTGGTCACTTGTCGTGACAGCCTGCCTGTCCAGAACCCTGTGCCAGTGACTGTGAATCCTTGCTATATAACCTGAGTTCATCTTGGAAGGAGGAGTCCGGTGTGTGCTGAGTTTCTGTTACTCTGTGCTCAGCTTCTGTGCAATCCCCGGCCAGCTCCCGTTGAGCCTGGCGGGGCTTGCACCAGACCGCTGGGGTTCCTTTTCAGGTCGCTGCCAGATGTCCGGATCCTATGCCTGATGACCATGGCCTGATGTCCGATGTCCGACGACCACTTCCAGATGTCCGGATCCTATCCATCTTTACCTGATGTCTGGAGCCTGCTGATCGGTACCAGATGTCCGGAGTCCGATGCCTGTGTTCCAGTCCGTGTCCCTGAGACCCAATCCGTGTTCCTGATCTTCCAGTCCGTGTTCCTGTCTGTGTTCCTGACTCCCTGTGACCCAATCCGTGTTCCTGATGTTCCAGTCCGTGTTCCTGTCTGTGTTCCTGACTCCCTGAGATCCAATCCGTGTTCCTGATTTCCTGTCCGTGTTCCTGTGTCCCTGAGATCCAGTCCGTGTTCCTGATGTTCCGATGTCCTGCCGGTTCCTCCTTGGTCTACCCTGTGATGACGTCTGTCCTGGGTCGGTGTCTGATGTTCTCCTGCTGAGCCTGTGCTACGCCTGAGGCCTGAGAGAGAGGCCGTCCTAGTATGCCCGTGCCAGATGACCCTGGACTTCATCAACCCGTGATGACCCCGCCATCGTCTGACGTTCGTCCTGGGCCGGTGTCTGATGTTCTCCTGCTGAGCCTGTGCTACGCCCGAGGCCTGAGAGTGAGGCCATACTAGTATGCCCGTGCCAGATGATCCTGGACTTCATCAACCCGTGATGACCCCGCCATCGTCTGAAGTCTGTCTGAGGTCGGTGTCTGATGTTCTCCTGCTGAGCCTGTGCTACGCCTAAGGCCTGAGAGAGAGGCCGTCCAAGTATGCCCGTGCCAGATAACCCTGGACTGCATCTACCCGTGATGTCCTCCAACACTCGTCAGTGATTCTGAGTCGTGTACCCTTCTCTGATGTGCGGAATTGGGAGTCCGGTCTTATGTTCTGTTTATGTACTGTGTTTCTTTAAGTAAACTTTATGTTTCTTCTTACCTGAAGTTGTGTGGTGTTGTCTAGTCCTGCAGGTCGCCACCTTGCCCACATGCTCGGCTGCCACGGATCCCGGTCGCTGCCCTTCCCTAGTCCGGGCAGGCCCGGGTCTCCCTCCGTGGTCCAGTGGGTCCACATTCTCTTGTCATCTGGGACCCATGCCTCACGTCGTCGTGGACTGGCGGCGAGGGAGCATTGGCTAGCTGGGCAAGCTATGCCATGTCCCGGCGCCCCACAGCCGTGGGAAGCGCCACACCATCAGTCCTATGCCGGTTGGCAAACCACTGGGCCCTCTCCTGAGAGAGGGACAACCTCTCCACTACCTGGTCCCAAATCTGCTGCATACGCTCCACAACAGAGTCAACACCCGGGCAGACAGAAGCCTCCGTCTGTCCAGAAGAAAATCGAGGGTGAAACCCAGAATTACAGAAATATGGAGACATCAAAGTGGCAGAGCTAGCCCTATTATTAAGAGCAAACTCAGCCAAAGGCAAAAAAGAGACGCAGTCATCCTGATCAGCAGACACAAAGCATCTCAGATAAGTCTCCAATGTCTGGTTTGTTCTCTCAGTTTGTCCATTGGTCTGAGGATGAAAAACCGAGGAGAAAGACAATTGAACACCAAGTTTAGAACAAAAAGTCCTACAAAATCTGGAAACAATCTGGACTCCTCTGTCAGACACAATGTTCTCAGGAATGCCGTGTAACCGAACCACGTGCTGAAGGAACAAAGGCACCAATTCAGAGGAGGAAGGCAACTTAGGTAATGGCACAAGATGTATCATTTTGGAAAACCGATCACAAATCACCCAAATAACGGTCATTCTCTGAGAAACAGGGAGGTCGGAAATGAAATCCATAGAGATATGGGTCCATGGTCTCTTGGGCACAGGCAATAATAATAATAATCTTTATTTATATAGCGCCAACATATTCCGCAGCGCTTTACAGTTTAACAGGCAATGGCATCAACAAACCACTAGAGCGAGAGCAAGGCTTTGTAAGGTTCTTTGTCTCTTTTGACATGTTCCTTGAAACTCAGTTTTCCGTCGGCCATTTTGCTTTCTGTCTTTCTGCAGCTCTTGCCCTCAGTTAATATGGAGTTTCCAGTTTTCATGTTCCCGCCCTGATTCTCTCCCTCTTGCTTCTTAAGCAGCCTCAGCTGAACAATCAGTGCTCCTGAATCAAGCCTCAGTCAGCCTGTGACCTGACTCCTGGAAACCTAGGATTTTGGACTCCAGCTATTTCCTACTGAGGAACTTTGGAACACTTTTGGACTTTGGAAACCTGCTGTCTGGTGAATCCATGTTTGCAGAGGAATTACGGTACAGAGAAGAGATCCTGAACCTGCCTGGAGAGTTATTGTAGAGCTTGAAGTTACTCTGGCCTGCTGTGTTCTCCTGCCTCTGTTCCTGCAAACTGTGTGACCTTTTCTGCATGCTTGTATGAAGTAATACAAGTCATTTCATATCAACCTATGTCTCATGTGTTTTCCTCGCACCCAAGCACAAGACGCTATAGGAACTGTACACTATACATGACAAGATTCAGGAGCCAATGTTTAGTGTCTGCTGGGTCTGGGAAAGCCGTGTCTGCTGTGACTGTGGATATCAGATGTCCATTTAATACCTTCTGTGATGACAGTGGTTGTGACTTCTCACAACCATTCCAGGTGAGCGCATTCCCTTAAATGTTACTCTGGAGTGTTACCACAGGTAAACACTATTTTTTTTTTTTTTCCTTTCCTCTTCTCCTTCCAGCACTTCTGCCTTAAAAGATCTGGAAGATGGAGGCCCGCATAAAGGAGCTTTGCGGAGTGACTGATACAATCCTTGCAGATATACAGACTATAAAGACCCGTTTTGCAAGCCTACAGGACCTCACTAATCATAATTTGCAAGTGTTTGGACAAACTACTCAGGAATTACGAGCCAGGATTGAGGCTCTAGAGGAACGAGTCCAGGCTCCTGCCATAACCCCGAGTTCTAGGATCCCCAAGTTACCTCCTATTCGTTTTGGCGGTGAACGTGAGAAATTCAGGGGATTTATTAACCAATGCAATCTATTTTTCTCTGCACATGCTTCACAATTTCCCACTGAACGATCCAAAGTGCTTACTATAATCATGTTGCTTACCAATAAGGCTTTGATGTGGGCAAACCCTCTGATTGAGACTGAGGATGATTGTTTGAATCACCTTGATGCTTTTATTTCAGCCATGGGGCAGGTGTTTGATGACCCAATCGAGGTGCAACAGCTGAAGCAGCCATGTTAACTTTGCGCCAAGGTAAGCGTTCAGTAGCCGAATATGCCTTGGATTTCAGGAGATGGGCTCTTGATACCACTTGGGACACTTCCGCCAAAAAATCTATTTTTCGGAAAGGGTTGTCTCCACTGATTAAGGATGAACTTGCTCGTGCCGACCCTCCCACTGCGTTAGGTGACTTTATTAACTATTGTATCCGTATTGATGCTCGTCTGACTGAACGCAGACAAGAGAGATGGTTCGAAAATAATCGCACTAACCTTTTCCTACCTCCCTCCTCAGCTAAGGAACCTTTGAGTAGGATCACAAGGGAACCAGAACCTGAACCCATGCAGGTGGACTCTTTACAAAGACGGGTTAGTGATGCACGCAAAGAACATCGTATAAAGGAAAATCTATGTTTTTACTGTGGTAAGTCAGGGCACTTCATTATAAACTGCCCCAGCCGTTCTCGTAAGACTACTGCAGCAGTCATTCACTGTGAGTGTTGCGAGAGGAGCCTGTCATGTCCGAGCCTCAGACTCCAGAGAGATCTGCTGCAAGAGATCTTGATTTTTCGGACTTAAACTCTGTTAGTTCTGGGGACAATGACGGTATAAACGCTGCAATTTTTCAAGTTTCCTCAGCGGTGTCCCAGCTGAGTTGTAAAATAAATAATTCTCATTGCTTCCTTTCCATCAAACTCTGGGTGGAACTCAGTCTGGGTGTCTAGCTCTGCTATGATCGACTCAGGAGCAAGTGGAAATTTTATGGATATCTCCTTTGCTCTGAAACAGGGGATACGTTCAGTGAAGAAGGCTACTCCAGTACAGATGGAGACTGTGGATGGCTCCCTGCTGACCTCTGGACCAGTGGATCAGGAAACAGAGCCTTTGAGGGTCCTTATGGGTAAAGATCATCAGGAGAAAATGTCTTTTATGCTTATCTCTTCTCCCCACTTTCCCATTATTCTAGGGCTACCATGGCTGCAGGCGCAGAATCCTACGATTAACTGGGAGACCAAGGAATTACACTTTGCGGAGAAACAGATGAGTCAAGGAGTTTCAGCTTGCTCTGTTCCTAAAGGAACCATGTCAGTCCCTGAACTACCAGCTGTATACCAGGACTATGTGGATTTATGTGACAAGAAGAACGCTGATCAGCTTCCTCCTCACCGTCCATATGATTGTCCAATCGAATTATTGCCTGGAGCCGAGATACCTTTTGGTAAGATCTACCCCCTAGCGGGGCCCGAGCTAAAAGCTTTGAAGGACTACATAGATGAAAATCTAGCCAAAGGCTTCATACGCCCCTCTTCATCTCCCGCAGGTGCACCCATCTTCTTTGTGAAGAAGAAAGATGGATCTCTGAGACCCTGCATAGACTATAGGGAACTCAATAAGGTTACTATTAGAAACCGTTATCCATTGCCTTTAATCCCTGAGTTGTTGGAGAGAGTGCGGCACGCCAAAATTATCTCTAAACTGGATCTCCGTGGGGCCTATAACTTGGTCCGTATTAGACCTGGGGATGAATGGAAGACTGCATTCAGGTCACGCTATGGACACTTCGAATATCTAGTTATGCCTTTTGGTCTGAGTACCGCCCCAGCCACTTTCCAACACTTGGTGAATGACATCTTCAGGGATCTCCTAGATACATTTGTGGTGATTTATCTGGATGATATTCTAATTTTTTCTAACTCCACAGAGGAACATCATGGACATGTGAGAATGGTCTTAGAACGCCTAAGACAAAACCATCTCTACATCAAACTTGAAAAGTGTGAATTCCATAGGACCGAAATTCAATTTCTGGGGTATGTACTATCTACGCAAGGGATTAGTATGGATGGAAGCAAGACCCAAGCCATCAAGGATTGGCCAATTCCTAGAAATGTGAAGGAGGTGCAGCGCTTCATCGGGTTTGCCAACTTCTATAGACGTTTCATTAGGAATTTCTCTGAGGTAGTGTCACCTATCACCCAACTTACCCGGAAACAGTCTAGGTTCTCCTGGACCCCGCAAGCTCAGGAAGCATTTTCCTGTTTAAAGGATAAATTTACCACCGCACCTATCTTAGTACATCCCAACCCCGAGCTTGCCTTCATAATAGAGGTGGATGCTTCAGACTGTGCCGTTGGAGCTATACTCTCTCAGAGAACAGGTGAGAAGAATGTCTTGCATCCCTGTGCCTTCTTTTCCCAGCAGTTGTCTTCGGCTGAGAGGAACTACGATGTGGGCAATAGAGAATTGTTGGCCATTATTGCCGCCTTCAAGGAATGGAGACACCTTCTTCAGGGAGCTGCACAGCAAATAGTCGTCCTGACAGACCATCGTAACCTTGAATTTATCAGGTCGGCTAAGTGCCTGACTCCTCGCCAGGCTCGCTGGAATCTTTTCCTAAACCAATTTAATTTTGTAATTTCTTATAGACCAGGATCGCGCAATGGAAAGGCTGATGCACTCTCTAGGATTCATTCAGCAGAGACACGTCCACTTACTCCTCCTAAGACTATTCTTCCTGACTCTAGATTCCTGGGAGTGATTCATAATCAAGACCTACTTAAGGACATCAAGGAAGCATACCATGCGGATTCTTTGTTGGCTCAACCCCCAAGGGACGTAAGTCTTGTCTTTAAGAATGGTGTGTGGATTCAGGGACAACGTCTGTATATACCTGAAACAGTCAGATTGAGAGTATTGCAACTCATCCATGATTCCAAGATAGCCGGGCATAGGGGAATTCTAAAGACACAAGAATTTCTTTCTCGTTTCTTTTGGTGGCCCACTTACAGGAAAGATGTTTTAAACTATGTCACTTCATGTGAAGTCTGTGCAAGATGCAAAACACCTCGCTCCTCACCAACAGGTCTGTTACAACCTCTTCCCACCCCGTCCCGCCCGTGGGGATCCATTTCTATGGACTTCATTGTGGAGTTACCAACCTCTCAAGGGAAGAACACCATTCTAGTGGTGGTTGATCGTCTAACAAAGGCAGCTCATTTTATCCCTTGTGTCGGCTTACCCACTGCAAAACAGACATCAGACTTGATGATTAAGAATGTGTTTCGCTTACATGGAGTACCGGATGAGGTCATTTCGGATCGAGGGGTGCAATTCACTTCAAGGTTTTGGCAAAATTTCTGTGCCGCATTGGACATTAAAGTAAACCTTTCTTCTGCTTTTCATCCCCAGACTAATGGACAGACAGAACGAACCAATCAGACCCTGGAGCAGTATCTCCGCTGCTTTATCTGCCACCTACAAGATGATTGGGTGGATCTACTTCCACTGGCTGAGTTCTCTTATAATAACTCTCAGAGCGCCTCCACTAAGCAGTCTCCTTTTTACTCCAATCTAGGTTATCATCCTAACATTCTTCCTCGATTTCCCATAGATACGCCCTTGCCGGCAGTGGCTGAAAGAATCACTTCTTTACAAAAGAATATGGATCTTCTAAAGGAAAATCTAGAATTGGCTCAGGAAAGGTACAAGAAAGCAGCAGATAAATTTCGTAAACCTGCACCAGCTTTCAAGGTAGGAGATTTGGTCTGGCTGTCAACCAGAAATCTTAAAATAAAGATTCCATCGTCTAAATTGGGACATAAGTACATTGGACCTTATAAGATCAGTAAGATTATAAGTGCTGTTGCTTGTCGTCTTCAACTGCCCAGAACTATGAGAATCCACCCTGTCTTTCATGTATCCCTACTAAAGGCTGCAACACCCAATACGTTTCCTGGACGCTCTTCTCCTTGCCCTGACCCAGTGCTGGTCGATGGTCAGGAAGAATTTATGGTGGAAAGGATTCTAGATTCCAGGTTGTACAGAAATCAGTTGCAATATTTGATTAAATGGCAGGGCTACCCAGTGAAGGACAACTCATGGGAACCAGTCAATAATGTAAATGCTCCTCGCCTGCTCCGCCAGTTTCATCAGAGGTACCCTGACAAGCCTGGTCTGAGGTCAACCGGAGGTTGTCCTTAAGGGGGAGTAATGTAAGGTTCTTTGTCTCTTTTGACATGTTCCTTGAAACTCAGTTTTCCGTCGGCCATTTTGCTTTCTGTCTTTCTGCAGCTCTTGCCCTCAGTTAATATGGAGTTTCCAGTTTTCATGTTCCCGCCCTGATTCTCTCCCTCTTGCTTCTTAAGCAGCCTCAGCTGAACAATCAGTGCTCCTGAATCAAGCCTCAGTCAGCCTGTGACCTGACTCCTGGAAACCTAGGATTTTGGACTCCAGCTATTTCCTACTGAGGAACTTTGGAACACTTTTGGACTTTGGAAACCTGCTGTCTGGTGAATCCATGTTTGCAGAGGAATTACGGTACAGAGAAGAGATCCTGAACCTGCCTGGAGAGTTATTGTAGAGCTTGAAGTTACTCTGGCCTGCTGTGTTCTCCTGCCTCTGTTCCTGCAAACTGTGTGACCTTTTCTGCATGCTTGTATGAAGTAATACAAGTCATTTCATATCAACCTATGTCTCATGTGTTTTCCTCGCACCCAAGCACAAGACGCTATAGGAACTGTACACTATACATGACAGGCTTGGAGCGAGAGCAAGTCCGCAGGATTGCACAAATTCCTGACGTCACGAGACAAAGTAGGCCACCAAAGGACCGACTAACCAAGTCTCTGGTACCAAAAATTCCGGGAAGACCGGCCAACGCGGAACAATGAATCTCAGACATCACACTCTTTTTCCACCGGTCTGGGACAAACAATTTCCCAATAGGGCAGCGCTCGGGTTTATCCTCCTGACACCCTTCCAGAGCCAGTCTCAAATTGGGCGAGATGGCGGAAAGAACTACACCCTTTTTCAAAATAACAGCAGGATCAGATAACTCAGGAGAGTCCGCAAGGAAACTCCTCGAGAGGGCATCCGCCTTAACATTCTTAGTGCCAGGAAGAAATGAAACCACAAAATTAAAACGTGTGAAAAACAAGGCCCACCTGGCCTGTCTAGGATTAAGTCGCTTGGCTGATTCCAGATAAACCAGATTCTTATGGTCCGTGAGGACCACCACCTGATGTTTGGCTCCCTCCAGCCAATGTCTCCACTCTTCAAAAGCCCACTTCATGGCCAATAACTGCCGATTACCCACGTCATAATTACTTTCAGTTGGAGAAAATTTTCGAGAGAAAAAGGCACAAGGGTTACTTTTAGAGGTCTCTGGATCTCTTTGGGACAAAACGGCACCTGCCCCAATTTTAGAGGCATCAACATCCACCTGAAATGGCAGAGAAACATCAGACTGCCGTAGAACAGGAGCAGAAGTGAATCTCTGCTTAAGTTCCTAAAACGCAGAGACTGCCTCAGGAGGCCAATTCACCACATCAGAACCCTTTTTGGTCAAATCAGTCAATGGTTTAACAATACCAGAGAAATTACCAATAAATTTACGATAAAAATTGGCAAAACCCAAGAATCTTTGAAGAGCCTTTAATGAAGTAGGTTGGACCCAATCACCGATGGCCTGAACCTTGACCGGGTCCATTTCAATAACAGATGGGGACAAAATGAAACCCAGAAATGAGATCCTCTGTACGCCAAAAAGACACTTTGATCCCTTCACATACAGAGCATTCTCTCTCAAAATCTGGAACACAGTCCGAACATGTTTCACATGAGAGTCCCAGTCATTGGAAAAAATCAAGATATCATCCAAATAAACAATCAGAAATGTATCCACAAAATCCCTGAAAATGTCATTCATGAAGGACTGGAAGACAGAAGGAGCATTAGTGAGCCCAAAGGGCATCACTAGGTACTCAAAATGCCCCTCTGGGGTATTAAATGCCGTCTTCCATTCATGCTTAATGCGAATAAGGTTATATGCCCCCTGAGGTCAAGCTTGGTAAACCAAGTAGCACTTTTCACCCTGGAAAACAGGTCAGAAATCAAGGGTAACGGATATTGATATTTCACAGTGATATTGTTCAAGAGACAATAATCAATACACGGCCTTAATGAACCATCCTTTTTGGCCACAAAGAAAAAACCGGCACCCAAGGGTGAAGAGATGGTCTGATATGACCCTTCTCCAATGACTCCTTGATATAAGACCGCATAGCGTCATGTTCAGGTACAGACAAGTTAAAAAGGCGACCTTTAGGGAATTTACTACCAGGCACTAATTCAATAGCGCAGTCATAGCTCCTATGGGGGGGCAAGGATGCAGATTTACTTTCGCTAAACACATCAGAAAAATCAGTCAAAAGTCAGGAACATCCTGAGCCTGGGGGGAGGCAGAAAAAACAGGAGTGTTGGTATTAACACATTGGCAGCCCCAACTGGTTACAGACACAGATTTCCAATCCAAAACAGGATTATGAGACTGTAACCAAGGGAAACCCAGTATGATAATGTCATGCAGATTATACAGCACCAAAAATTTGCAACTCTCCTGATGATCAGGTTCAACCCTCATTATCACCTGAGTAGAGAACTGAGGTTTATTCTCAGCCAAAGGGGTAGAATCGATCCCAGTAGGGGAATAGACTTCCGTAGGGGTATCAAGGGAAACCCACAACGTTTAGCAAAATCAAAATCCATCAGGTTAATAGCTGCTCCCGAATCAACAAAATCCTGAGCAGAAAATGTGGACAGGGAGCAAATCAGGGTAACAGTCAACGAAAATTTAGTCTGAACACTACCCAAGACAACTGAACGTGCAAAACGTCTTCCCCGCTTAGGGCAGACTGAAATAGCATGAGAGGCATCACCACAGTAGAAACATAACCCATTGCGTTTTCGAAACTCATGACGCTGTGCCCCAGAAGCCACTCTATCACACTGCATGGGTTCAGAAGCTGGTTCACAAGGCACCACTGTTCCACGCATACCTCTACGCTCACGCAAAACGTCTGTCAATTTGAATCGCTAATGACATAGAATCATTGAGACCAGAGGGGACAGGGAATCCCACAATAACATCCTTTACATTCTCTGACAGACCCTTCCGAAAAAGGGCTGCCAAAGCATCGTCATTCCATTTGGTCAGGACTGCCCACCTTCGGAATCTCTGACAGTATAACTCAGCATCCTCAAGCCCCTGATTTAATGCCAACAAGGCTTTTTCAGCTTGATCAGTGACATTAGGCTCATCGTGCAATAACCCCAGAGCCTGAAAAAATGCATCAACATTACTCAAAACAGGATCCCCAGGTGTCAGGGAAAAAGCCCAATCCTGAGGATCGCCGCGCAGGAGAGAGATGACAATTTGAACCTGCTGTGCTGCGTTCCCTGAGGACTTAGATTTCAAGGCAAAAAACAACTTACAGTTATTTTTGAAATTCAGAAATTTAGCTCGATCCCCTAAAAACAAATCTGGCATGGGAATCCTAGGTTCCACAACAGGCAACCCTGCAAGATAGGTAGCAATACTCCGAACTTCAGTGGCAAGCTGATCCACACAGCCAGACAACTGTGCAAACTCCATTGAGAGAAAAAAAAATCCTCCTCAGCATTCAGAGAAACAGAGGGAAAAAAAATAAATCTCTGACAACTCTGACAATCTTCTTTCTTTAACACTATTTTTCCCTTCTGTGAGTACCATACAAATATCAGTTTTTGGGCCGTGATACTGTTATGATTTGGTAGCTGAGGAGAGCAGGCAAAAAAGGAAATACACCAGAGAGGTTGGAATCTACTGGATTGCAGTACCCTGACTAACCACCACAACTAAAGGCAGCCGTGGAGCGTACCTACGTTGGTCCTAGACGCCTCGTCACAGCCTGAGAAGCTAACTACACCTAAAGACAGAAAGAGGAAAACTATCTGCCCCGGAGCAGATCCCCAAAGAACATAGAAAGCCCCCAAACATGTAATGGCGGTTAGGCAAGAGGAAATACAGACACAGACAGAAAATAGTATGAGCAAACGTTGGGGCCCAAACTTCCTAAATAGAAAAGGATAGGAAGGACACTTACTGCAATCCCAAAAAACCCTGAAAAGTACCAACTCTACTAATTACAAAAACACCTGAGATCACACGACCTCTACCACCTAAACTAGTTCTCTGGTGTAACAAAACTAAACAGCAGCCACTGAAAAAACTGGAAAAGGCAAATGAACAAACAACAGTGGCCGAACTAAACTGAGAGGAGCACAAGCCCCCGGAGGGGACCCGGCAGACCCCACAGAAGTGCAGGACAAAATGCAAAAAGCAAGCACAAAAAACTAAAAGAAGAAAATGTCTTATCTGTTAGCAGAAGATGCAGGCACGAAACAGCAAGCTACAAAGTGAACAGGAATCAAAGATGAGACCAGAACAATTGATCACCGGCAACCCTGATGGGAGGGAACCGCCCTTATATAAGACCAGTCAGTAACACCTGATCGCCAATCTTCACAATCTTCATTGGATAGTTCAGTACTGTTTGTAACCACCAGAGGGAGCTTCTGCTCAGAATTCATTTCTAGCACATTTACAACAATAGCCTGTAAGAAGACTAAAATTGATGTTGAAGAATTGCCACGAACCAAGACATCGAGGCATCGATGGTCCTTCCCATTCAAAGGCCAGTTCAATAAAATCCAATTCAGGGAGCGATGAACATAGTTTTGCATTATTCCCTCCAATTGTTAAATTTGTATTGAGGACATGTGTTTGGATGATTATTTTGTAATGTTTTTTTTTCAGTTGGAAATGTTCTTTTTGCAGCACAAATTAGATCCTGCCCTCTCTAAATAAATATTCAGGGTTTTGTTTAATTTTTTTTGCTCATTTATGTTGAAACAATAGAGTGAACCTTGACTCTTCCTCTCCTAGGGAAAGACTGTTTTTCTAGCGGGTTCAGTGAAATGGAAAATGTAATGAATCCTGCCCATTGCACATCTCCGGGGTGTTCATGAACTTGCTGTGATTTCACCCAGAAAGTTCTCTATTTTATTATTAACAGGATGATTTTTGCAAGTCTGCACTTTTATTTTTCCGATCTTACTTGCTCAATAAGTCTCCAAAAGCTAAACTAATTCTAAGAACAAATGCTTAGGGGACACAAGCAAACATTTGTCAGACATTGTATTATTACAGTACTATTTTCCAAGTAGCAGATCAGTTAAATGTACTCTTAATGATTTCTTAATAGCTAGACATATAGTCTGCGCATCTACAGCTGTCTCCTTTACAAGTGCAATGTGCAGGCCAAGTGTAATTATCACCTACAAAATTATGTCACAAAAGTACCCAAAGATCTCAAATACTGAAAAGTATTAATACTGACCCCCAACATTCCTGATGGACTCTAGAGCAAGTTGGGCCAGGGGGATTCATGGATTTTTTTGCTCTACTTGACCTCATGTCTATCTTTAGTTGGTCACTAAGTCACTAGATATTATTTATTGAAATATTATGTAGCTTGTAGTTATTTTTCAACACATGATGTCTGGGACATTTTGTTCAGCACTTAACATGACTTTAATATTTGCAATTGAGACTTATGAACCATCTCCCTAGTTTAGAGAAGGATCAGTAGGCTTTTAATTTGCTACACTGTCTATGAATTTATATTGGTATTGCTCATATTTATAGTCCTCAGCATACATGAGTATCCCCACCTTTGGAAAGTGAGATTTTAAGCAATATCTCACTGAACACGAGAACAATTTCCAAAATTTTGACAATACTGAGTTTCGTAGAACATTTTTTAACCCATAACATGAAAGTAAAGTAAATAATTTAAGTTTTTTGCAATGAAAGTTATGTTTTACTCAAATCAGTTGATGTAAAAATGAATGCACTCCACATCAAAAACTACTGCATCTAATATTTTGCATGACCTTCATGGACAGCACTAAGTCTTCTAGGCATGGAATGAAGCTAGCAATATATTGTAACGTTTTTTTTCCATTCTTCAAGAACAAGCACTTTTAGAACCTGGATGCTTGGTGTAAAGTATGGCTCAACTTGTCTCTTCAGAATTCCTCATACGTGTTTGATTGGCTTCAGATCAGGAGATATACTTGGCCAATAAATCACTTTCATCCTGTTCTTCTTCAGAAATGAAACAGATGTGTGTTTTTGATCATTGTCATTTTGTAAAAGTGCATGTCCACCAAGGTCACAGATTAATGGTAGCATCCTATCTTTATATGTAACACTGGTGGGTGTGGACCTACTGTACCATGGGCCAGGCTTACCCTGGAGGGGCTTAACTAATTGACTACCGGATATTCAAAATATCTTATGATGAGGATAGGCTTGGCTGCCAGTAGTCACCAGATACCACTCCAGGTCTGTCCCCAGGTCTGCACCAGCTGAACGGTGCATCAGAAAAATGGGTAAGAGGTAAAGGTGGACAGAGGCAAACACATGGTCAGACAATTCAATGGTCACGGCAGGCAGCACAGGTTCAATATACGTAGTTGAGGTCAGAAGCGGAGAGGTCAGGATATAAATAAGTTGGCAAGCCGGGTCAGAACAAAGGAGAGACAATACAGTACAAGAAAACACCCTACAGGAAACTAGACATCAACTGAGTGGTGAGAGGAGCTGCCTAATAAACCTGCTGCTGCTTGTGGATATAACAGAGAATCTGACCTATGCAGGACACAATGGGGTTAAATGCCAGCATAAAGTGGCCAAGTCTCCATATAGCCAGGTGGAAACTTACCAAGCAGCAAGAGGATGCAACACTGTTAGGAATATTGCAATAGGCAGCTCAGCGAGACAGCCCGCAACTGAGGAAAGCAGAGCGGTGACCACATTGAGTAGGGTGGCGCTTTCCACCTGTGTGAGTAACCAGCGTGACACAATATAGAGCTCTACATCTGTGAATTCATGACATTACCAATGAAATGAAGCTCTCTGGCACCAGCAGAACTCATGAGGCCACAGTTAAGGACTCTGCTACCGCCATGTTTCACTGTAGGCACCATACTTTTTTCTAAATTCTGTTTTCTGCAAGGAAGAGTGGGCAAAAATTGCCAATTCTAAATGTTCCATGCTGATAAACTCGACCCAAAAAGACTGAATGCTCTCATAATTTCTAAAGGTATGTCAACAAAGTATTAGTTTCAAAGTGTGCATATTTATGCAACCACATAATTTTGGTTCTTTGTTTTTTTTCCACCTGAAAAGATTTTAGTTTATTTTTCAGTTGAATTGTACAAATTACAGGTAAAATCTGAAATACGCAAATGTTTTAGGCCGGTGTCGAAAACATCCTGCAAAGTAAGAATGCCTTAAAAAATAGAAATGTTAGCAGTTTATCAATTAACAATATGAAAAGTAAGTGAATAAAGAGAAATCTAAAGCAAATCATTACTTGGTGTGATAACCATTTGCATTCCAAACAACATCAAAGCATCAATTCTTCTTTTGAAGGAACTCAGCAGGGAAGTTAATTTGAGCATACTCATTAGAGATGGGTGAACCTGAACAGTAAAGTTCGGCATCCGTACTGAACACCGAACATGGATTTCGGGTTCGGCACCTGAGCACCGGGTGTTTGTCGAGCTGTCATGTACATGACAGCATGGCAAACACTACTTCTGATTGGCAGTAAAACCATCACCGCTAGTCAGACAGCCACAGTTCCCAAGCTGTCAAATGATAGCGTGAGCCTGCAGCTATTATCGGAGGTATAAAGTTTACCTCCGGTCATTGGTGTCGGAAGATGGGACTACTGCTCCCATCAGCCAATTTCTTCTGCCGCTCATTACAGTGATAACAGGAGCGGCTGATAGGAGTATTCATCAGTCGACTCCTGCACTGTAAATAATTTAAAAAAAAAAAAGAGTGGGGTTTGATAACCAGCCAGGCAAAATTCACAGCTGGGGCTGCAACCCTCAGCTGTCCACGTTAGCAAAGCTGGTTATCAAGAGTAGAGACCTCCCCATTTCGTATTTTTAAATTATTTAAATAAATAATTTAAAAAACACGCCGTGGGGTCCCCCCAACTTTTGACTACCAGCCTTGCTAAAGAAGACAGTTGGGGGCTGGTATTTTCAGGCTGGTAAGAGGCCATGGATATTGGCCCCCACAGCCTAAACATAGGAGCCTGCAGCCACCCAGAAAAGGCACATCTATTAGGTGCATCAATTCTGGCACTTTTCCCGGCTCTTCCCACTAGCCCTGTAGCTGTGGCAAGTGGGGTTCATATTTGTGGGGTTAATGTCACCTTTGCATTGTCCGGTGACATCAAACCCACAGCATAGTAATGAAGAGGAGTCTATAAGATATCTATCCATTACTAGACTGAGAACCACTGCTGAATGAGCTGCTGCGAGCACAGCTTCAGTGACTAGCAGTGACGTCATTGAGGTTACTGCCAGTCACTGAGGCTGAGGCATTGCATCTTGGCAATGTCCAGCTTAAAAGGTGTTTATCCCCCAAACATGGATTACAGCATGGGACATATCATCAGACAGGTGAGGGATATTGATGTTTTTTTTGTTTTTTTTTGTTTATTACAGGAGACGAGGGATTCAGTGGAATTAGGCATTAGGTAAGTATAACTGTGTTTATTTTTAAATAAAAAAGTAAAAGTGTGACTTTATTCTGGCTGTGTGTTTTTTTACAATATAACTATAGGATTAGTAATGGAGAGGTGTCTTATAGACACCTCTCCATTACTAAGCCGTGTGCTTGATATCACCGGACAATACAAAGGTGACATCAACCCCACAAATATGAACCCCACTTGACATTGCTACAGGGCAAGTGGGAAGAGCTGGGCAAAGCACCAGAATTGGCACATCTAACAGATGTGCCTTTTCTGGGTGGCTGAGGACTGATATTTTTAGGCTGTGGGGGAGCAATATCCATGTATCCATGGCCCCTTACCAGCCTGAGACTAACAGCCCCCCAGCAATCTGCTTTAACAAGGCTGGTTGTCATAAATGGGAGGCACTCTACGTCAGTTTTTAAAAATTTTAGCACATGATCCATTTGACTGAGGAATATGGACTTGCTTTACACATGGGTCCAAATTGTCAGTCCAACCTTGGTCAAAGAAAAATCATGCACTGATTATTTTTTTTCATTATCTGTTATACTGTATTATATGTTATTTTTAATCAAACTATAGAGGCACAAAATAAGCTTTCTATAAAGTCCCTCGAGAGAGAGAGAGAGTGTGCTAATTGAACACAACATGATTTCATATTGATTTAAACGATTTTACTTTAAGTTAAAATATACATAAAAATAACCTTTCACCAGTTTGAGCATAATAAACTGGCCCCATCATGGAATAGCGGCTGCAGATCTGCGTAAAACATAGTTTTTATTTTTTTAATTTCGCCTCTCCTCAGCAAAATTATTAGCTTGTACATTTTTGATTATAATTTATATAAAGTTCAACTTGGCATTACCAGAGATTTTAAACTGTAGACGTGTACATTTTCCTCAGGATGAGATTTAACCAATCATAAGAAAGCAGTGTCATGCAGGGTAGAAAAGAACATGCCTTCCTCTCCTCATTGATCACTGCAGCTACTACGTTATGCAGAGATGCAACAGAGCTGAGTTATGTGTCAATTACAAATACTTCCAGAGTTCATCTCACAGTGCTGTCAGTATTCAAGTTTACCCACACTGACATCCTTGAGATGAGATCTGAAAGTTTGTATTGATACATAACTGAGCTCTGCTGTATCTCTACACAGAAGCTGCAGAGATGAGTGAGGAAAGGAGGGTATGTTTTTTTCTCACTAAGATGACGCCTCCTGCTTCTGATTAGTCAATCACATGCAGGGGAAGAAGTACACACCCCCAGAGACAAATCTCTTGTAATGTCCAGTTGAAAACTTTACAATAAATTATAACCTAAACTTTACAAGCCAATATCTCTGCAATTTAGAGGAGAATTTTTTAAAAACTCAAAGCAATGTTTTACAAATCTCTGCGTGCTCAAACTGGTGAAAGCTCCTCTTAATAATAAATTGTCCTGTGGCTTACACCACTACACATCGCAGTTAGTGATTTGGATGAAAAATTACAAAACAGGAGCAAAAAATATAATATAGGTATATCATTATCACCAGTCTGCATTTATGCAGTGTAAAAAATAATGAAATCCAAAGAACTGATTGCTCTGAAAAATCATACCAGTGAGATGGCCATAACAATAACTCAATATGGCAAATCATATTACAGAACTATAATTATTCCAAGTCCGTCATCTTATTAAGGTAATTAAATCAGCAGAGTTCTGATAATGTGACATCTATCTTCATTGACATTGCTGTAAATAAATGGCAGGAGAACGGTTTGTTTGATTTGTGTTTGTGCCGGTTGGTGGTCAGTTCAGAGGATACATCAGAGATAGCAGGACTGTCCTTGTGTTTTTGTCTTCTCTCTCTTCTTTGCGCCTCTGTATTCATCAGCTTATCTGTGTGTCAAGGTAAGCTGGATCTCTGGAAAATAATTAAAATACAGACTACTTATAAAAAAGCAACATGGTTAGTCTAGCAATGAACAGACCGTAGAAACATTCTTTCGACATCTGTGGAGCAAATGTTTTTACTCAGTAATCCCCATTATTTATCATTGTTCATTTAATATTTGTACACAATTTACATCTGACACAGAGATAAGCAGATCTGCTGAGATTTTAATTTGCTAAATCTCGCAGTTTTACCACGAAATTCGATTTGCATCAAATTGAATGTCGCTTATCATGCCCTAAGGCCTGGAGATGTAAGATGTACAAAAAAACAACTAATACTCACAGATCACCTCTGCTGCTTCTTGTCCACCGTAAGGTCTTCTGCACCTACTCTTACCATTGCCATGTGCTAAAACCTCGGGCATCTTCACTCTAGGCTGGAAGTCCCGGTTGATAGTGTGCGTCGTCAGGTCAGGGCACAGGCTCAGAGATATCCTGACACTATTCTCAACTGGAAGTCCCAGCCTAGCATGAAGATGCCTGCAATTTCAGCATACAGGGCTACGAAGAGGCGCCGAGTACTGTACAGGGGAAAGCAAGCAGAAGAGGTGACCATAGAGGTGAATGGTGAGATATTAATTTTGTTTTGCTGTTCTAACTTCTACGGTTCAGTAAAATGGTGGCCAGCAAATTGCACAAAATCTGCATTCTGTAGAATACAGAGATTTGTAAAATTCAATTCCACTAGAAGAAATCCACCAAACTCCAGGCAAAGTGGGGGTGATTCATTAAGACTGGTGTAGGGTACCAAGTCTTTACAAAGCTCTTGCTGGAGTATAGTCACCTAATTCATTTTGCGCTGTGTGCACCGCTTAATGAATTAGGTTTATCTGTGACCCAGCTTCTGCAGCCTCCAGAAATGTATGGCAGTTGGGGACTGGTGTACATTTCTGTAGTAAGTTACCCCGCTTTAGTGGTGAAACATAATGAATTTGACCGGTGGGTGTGACCATGCCCTGTTCCACCCAGGCTGCAACCATTTTGGCATAGTCGACCAGGACCGTTGTGTAAATGCCAAAAGTTGTAATATTTTATATCTTCTGAGTTACGCAAAAATATTGTGACTTATTAAGGTGTTTACTCCAGATATCTAACATAAACCTCTTAATCAATCACCCCCAGTAAGTCTCAATTCTCTTGTCCAAAATCTACGGGACCTTTGGCAAACCTTTCACTTTGGAAATCCTGTAGACGGCACATTACAGAACAGGAAGACAAGAGCAGACAGATATATACGAGTTATGTGTGAAAAGATTCAGTATCATCTATTCTTGGTGTTGAGTCCAGTGAATACGACCACCTACTAGACTCTTAGTATGCACCTATTCACACTAGTCTGGATGTGCCAGTCAGTTTTTTGTTATTGCTATGTTAGCTCTCTGACCAAGCACTCTGCCTTTCAACATGTGATGATTTTAATTACAGCAGGTTCCTAGCTACCCATAATTGCAGGCTTTGCTGAGAGAGGTGTCCACATTCACCCAGGAATTCAGACATCAGCCTTAGAGAGGGATTCACATTGTTAGGGACCCATCAGTTTTTGGGACCACCTTGATGTTGGTTGATGGGCAGGCATATGATTTGGCCAAATTGTGTGCAAAGCGTCTCATATTTTTTCCTAATATTCAAAAGCTATATTGCTATTCATATTTCATATATTTGACATTGTCATGCTTTAGCACAATAGAGTGCAACCTTTTTTGTACAAGGGACTAGTGATGAGCGAACCTGCTCGCCACTACTCGTTACTCGCCCGAGTATCACAGTACTCGGTGTACTCAGCGCGCACTGAGCATTTCTGGGATTATTCAGCGGGAACTCGTGTCTCCACCCAGATTTTTTGGGGGACTTTGCAGACCCAATCACGATGCAGGGATTGTCTGCCAGGCAATGAAACGCCGCAGCCATCTTTGTTGTGGTCGTGCAGTGATTGGCTGGCCGCACAGCATCATCAGGGGTATAAGAGATCGGACCGCATTCAGCTCCGGATTGAGATAGTGTAGGAGGAGCTGCTGCCGAGAAAGGGTCAGATTTGGGGATTTCTTAGTCAGTGTGGGATCTACCATCCTAAACTACTCAAATCCAGCTAAACCAACAGTCCTTCTAATGACTAATTCCAGAATATATAGGTTCCAGTGTTAGGTAGGCAGAGTAGTGTACGTCGCTCTATACACATCAGTGCAAGGCCTGCAGGCACTGTATGTGTGTATATAGATCATAGCATGCATCAAGAGGGTCCATTCCCTTCCTGTGTCCTGGTGCTGCTGCTGCTACCTGTAGGATATATTTGCCGTATATAGCTAGCCGCAGGAGTAATTGGAATACAGGCCACACATTTTTTGGTGTGGTATCTCTGTGCCAGCTCATATCTGTGCGTGCTCAAAGTTTGGCCAGTTTAAAGCAGGATTCTTTTTTTGTCCTGGCTGTCACTGTACTTACATACAGCAGTAAATAGCAAAAAAATAAAAAAATACAGGCCACACATTTTTCGGTGTGGTGTCTCTGTGGCAGCTCATATCAGTGTGTGCTCAAAGTTTGGCCAGTTTATGGCATTTTTCTTTTTTGGTCCTGGGTGAAACTGTACTTACATACAGCACTATTTAGCCAAAAAAAAAAAAAAAAAACATTTGTTGTAGTGATATCTCCGTGCCAGCTCATATCTGTGCGTGCTCAAAGTTTGGCCAGTTTAGACTGGTTTTCCTTTTTTTATCCTGGGTGTGGCAGTACTGATATACAGCACTAGTTCGCCCAAAAAAAAAAAAAAAAACAGGGCACACATTTGTTGTAGTTGTATCTCCGTGGTAGCTCATATCTGTGTGTGCTCAACGTTTGGCCAGTTTAGGCCAAAACATTGTATTTTTTTGCAGTCAGTTAACATAATTATTAAATCTGATAAGGCCAAAAACATTTTTACCTAAAGTCCAGACAGGTAAAAGTGTGGTTTTCAAGCACACGTATCACATACAAGTTGACTCCCAAATAACCCTTTTGTAGTGAATGTGTATAATATTCTATTCACTTTACAATGGGCAAGGCACATGGCAAGGGACGGGGAAGTGGACGTGATGGTGCAAGCCGAAGCCGTTGGCAAGCTGAAAGTGGCACACCGAAAACACCCACATCTTCTCGCTGGACCTTAGTGTCCGAAGTCCTAGGAGACCACAGCAAGACAGCACTATTGAAGCCCGAGCAGTGTAAAAAGGTTGTTGGTTGGATAGCGGATAATACTTCCAGTTACTTATCCACCAGCACCATGTCTTCAACATGGTCAAGTCACAGTAGCCGTGAATCTGGACCGCATATTCCTTACCCTCCTTCCTCCCACCATGCTGAGTGCCCTGAGACAACTGATCCCACACTCGGACACTCTGAAGAGCTGTTCAGTTTTCCATTCGGAGAACTAGAAGCGGGGCAAGATGATATTCCATGTAGCGATGCACAAACCTTTGAGCAGCCACGGTCACAAGAGGTGGACGATGATGAGACACAATTGCTGGAAAGTCAGGAGGAGGACCAGGGTGGGGAAGTGGAAGATGAAGTGGTGGATGATGTAGTAACAGACCCAACCTGGCAGGAGGACATGCAGAGCGAGGACAGCAGCACAGAGGGGGATGTAGACGTCGCACCACTTTAGGCAGGAAGAAGCAGTGTGGTGGCTGCAGACAGAAGGCGTGCAATCGTTCCCCGTAACACCAAACTGACGGAAGTTGCCAGTCCAACTGTTAGGTCTTCCAGAGTCTGGTTATTTTTTAAAGACTCTGCCGATAACCCTAAACATTTGCAACATCTGTCATGCCAGCATCAGCAGGGGTAGCAAAGCTACCAGCCTTACCACCACCAGCATGATCAGGCACATGGCAACAAAGCACCCAACTTTGTGGGCCCAACCCCAGGCTCCAGGAACAGTGTCTGCGGGTGACACCACTGCTTCTTCCACTGTTGTGCGTGCAAGCCAATCCCCTGTCCACGGGCAAGTGAAGATGCCTCCTGCCCTGCACCTGCCCACAGTAAATAGCACCATCATCAAGCACGCCCACGTCCTTGTCCCAGCGCAGCCTTCAGTTGGCCATACCCCAATCATCGGAACATAAGCGGAAATACGCAGCCAATGCCCCACAGGCCACAGTACTCAATTCTCATATTTCTCATCTGCTTGCGGTCGAAATGTTACCTTTTAGGCAGAAGCTTTCCGCTACCTGATGGCAGTGGCCTTCCCAAGGTAATCTGTCCCCAGCCTCCACTATTTCTCCCGCTGTGCCGTCCCGGCATTACACAAGCACTTGTCCCACAACATTACACGTGGACAAGTGCTTGTGGCCAGGGATGCTACATCTCGCTGATGACACACTGGGTTAACATAGTGGTAGCTGGGACCCAGTCAGACCTTGGGATGGAACACGTCCTCCCGACTTCAAGGATTGCGGGCCCTATGTCAATCAGGGTTGCCCCCACTGTGTACAGCTCCTGCTCCTCCTCCTCTTCAGCATACATATCAGAAATGAGCACATCAGTCACAATCTGGAAGCACTGCAGCACTGCCAAAGCAAAGTGGCAACAGGCTGTGCTGAAGCTAATTTGCTTAGGTGACAAACCGCACAATGCTGAAGAGTTGATGACAGCTCTGAAAGTGCAGGCAGATGTGTGGCTGATACCGGTAAATCTCCAGCCAGGCATGGTTGTGTGTGACAATGTCAGGAACCTGGTGGTGGCTTTGAGGTGGGGCGAACTGACACGTGTACCATGCCTGGCCCATGTGCTGAACCTCGTTGTTCAACATTTTCTAAAAAGCTATATGGAGCTGATGGATCTGCTGGTTAAAGTACGCCGCCTGTGTGCACATTTTAGAAAGTCAGCTACAGCTTCAGCCGCCCTCGCCGTGCTTCAGCAGCGATTGCAGATTCCAGCTCACCGACTGGTGTGTGATGTCCCTACGAGTTGGAACTCTACACTGCACATGTTGGAAAGGATTCATGAGCAGAAACGGGAAGTTGTTGAATACCAGCATCAACAAGGCCGTTGTTTGTCAGGTTTGACTCCACACATAAGACCTCAGAAGTGGAAAAATGGATGTCAGACATATGTAGCATCCTCCAAAACTTTGAGGAGTCCACCAAGATGGGGAGCGTCGATGACACCATAATTTGCATCACCATCCGCTCATCTGCATTTTGAAAAGCTCTCTGCTCGCAATGAAAGAGGAGGCATTGCAGGCGGAGCATGAGGACATGGATCAAGGAACCATACAGGGGGATTACACACAGCCCAGCCTCGTGTCATCCCAACGTAGATTGGTTGACAATGAGGAGGAAGAGGAGGAGGAAGAACAGGAGGTACTTTCATGCGCTATAGACCGAACTACAACCACAACTGTCATACCGTCTGTTCAGCGTGGATGGCCTGATGACAAGGAAGAACAGGAGGAGAAGGAGAAGGACACCTTGGTCAGTCGTCCTGTTGGTGAGGACATGGAAGTCTTGCCTGTTACCAGTCTGGCATGCATAGATGACTTTATGTTGCGCTGCCTTTCCTATGACCCTCGTATTGTCAAAATATTGGGTACCAGTCATTATCGGCTAGTGACACCTTTATACCAATGCTACAAGGAGAACTTTCAATCTCTTGTTCCAGAGGCAGACAGGTGTACCAAAATGGTGCAGTACCATAGGGTCATTGTTGCATAATTATTAATAAAAAATTCCCATCTCAAAACGCTGGCGGCAAAGATAACAGTTCGTTGGCCAACCATGTAGGACAGGTGAGACAGACACATGTTCACTCCAGCAGAGGCAGAGGAACACTGGCAAAGTTCTGGGACAGTTTTCTAAGACCCTCTCATCGCCCATGCACTGAGGCACGGGGTAATCTCACAAGGAATGCAATCTTCTCTTAAATGCTATGGGAGTACCTTGCTGACCGTACCAACGTCCTCCGTGATTCCTCTGTGCCTTTTAATTATTGGGTATCCAAGCTGGACACTTGGAATGAGCTGGCTCTCTACGCCTTGAAGGTCCTGGCATGCCCTGCCGCTAGCTTTTGTCCGAGCGGGTTTTTAGTGCTGCTGGTGGCATTCACACAGATAAGCGCATTCGCCTTTCTATGGAAAATGCAGACAGGCTGACTCTTATTAAAATGAACAATGGATGGATTGGGCCTGACTTCTCGACACCACCAAATGATGACAGTGAAGCATAAACTCTAATGTAGTGTTTTTTGGGGAGATGTATTCCCATGCACCTCTTCACAACCAAACATGGATAATCGCTTCCTGATTTTGGCTATTTGGTGTCCTCCTCCTTCCTTCTCCTCATCCTCACCGTCCACCACCACTTGAACACCAGGGTGAACGTATTCAGTCATGCTGCGGCCACTCTATGTTTTGGCAAAAGTGTTATGATGCCCGTCATCAAAATACAAAAAATATGTACACCCCCAAGGGGAAATGTTTGCCAGCCCATACACTAAGTGTATGGGCATTCCAAGTCTAGGAGACCCGCTCCTAGAAATTGGGCCTATTTTTTAATCAGGCCTTCCTCCACGTCTGATCATCCACCGCCACTAGATCAAAAGGGTTTATGTGTTCCATGCAGCTACGGCCAGTGTCACATTATTAATAAGGATGGGTGGTTAGTCTGTGCGTAAAAGACTTGTTCTGAAAAAGGTTTAGGTGTACCCCACAGGGGAATGTTTGCCAGCCCATACACTAAGTGTATGGGCATTCCAAGTCTAGCAGACCAGCTCCTTTTTAATGGGACATTTTTTGGTAAGAGGCCCTCCTCCTGCTTCTTCCAAGGGGGCATTGGAGTTATTGGGGTGCATATGACTTGGTAGCAGGGCAGGACTTGCAATGCATAAAAAAAACGAATGAGAGGACAAAATGAATAAAGTAAAGTGGATTTTCCTGTGCCCATCCAGTACCTGGGTTCAAAGGATTATTGGGGTGCATATGACTTGATAGCAGGGCAGGCCTTGCATTCAATGCAACATTTTTTATGGAAACCATCCTGGACATCTCGTGAAAGGGGTATTGGGTTGCGTCTTAATTCTTGGCAGCCCATCCACTCACTGCATAGGCTATAACAGTTTAGGAGACCCACTGTTTAATAATGGCCCTTTAAGCAGATTAATCCTGCCTGATGCCTCTGTAAAAATAGGCTCTGTGACTTTAAGAGTCCCTACTTCATAAATGAAACAAGATATGACTGCTTATGTGTCACACACCACATGGCCAGCTAGGGTTGGTAAATGTTACAATGACATTTTGGAATGAATGCATTTGTTTTCATTGAAAGCAATGTTAAAGTTGAAAAATGCTTCAAAAACGCTGCGTCTGAACATAGCCCAAGTGGTGGAGGAACATTTTGGTCTGGGGTTATTTATTTTGCTTTATATACAAGTCATTAACCTGGAAAGGATGTACTTTAACATATTTGCCAGCAAAATATGTTTTGGTTTAGTTTTGGTATGTCTTTTGGTGCACAGGTAAAAATGGCAAGAAACTCTGACAACATTGTTTAAAGCTGTGAACTAGGAGTCAGGAATGCTTCCTGGGGCGATCCCCATGATGTCCCCGTGTCATTTTAGCAGTGTTTCCATCATTTTCAGATGTTTTTAGACCTTAAAAGGACCCCCTGAGGGGATCACGGTAAAAATGCTCGGGTCTCCCACAGACTTACATTGGGCTCGTTGTTCTTTCCGAGTACCCGAGTATTCCAATTTGCTTGACCAGATCAACGAGCACCCGAGCATTTTAGTGCTCAACCATCACTACAAGGGACAAGATCATAGACCTGCACAAAGCTGGAATGGGCTACAAAACTGTGGTGTTGTTGTGCAGATGAAGGGAACTCCAGAAGGCCACACAGAGATGCTGGATGGTAGGTTTAAACAGCCATACTTTATTTTCGTTCCTCTCTCCTGCTCCCCTTACCCAGGACTTCCTGCTCCTGCCTAGTCTCCTCCTCCCCATTACCTCATTGTTACTAGGCAGAAACTGAAACAAGAATAACAGCAAGCCAATCACAGATATAGTAACAACATCACATCTCTCCTCTTCTCACCAAACAAAACAACATTATAACTGGATAACGGTCCAAAAGTTCACATTAGTACGAAGGATTTTTTTTTTTTTTTTTTTTTTACTGCAGAACATAGTCCAAGAGGTGGGCTGGCGGTCTACGATTTGCCCTCGCTGGATAGCGGTGAGACATCACAGTCCCAGATGAACTTTCTGAGTCCCCTGAGGTATCCTCCATTGGAACTGCTGAGCTCTGGGGATCCGGCAGGACGTCATCGCTATCTGCCTCGTCTGTTTCTGGGACATAGTCGCAAAATTTTTTAAAATGGGACACGTTCCTTGTGACCTGGCGACCGTGATCTTGAGCAGTAACCATGGTGCCTTTGACTTGTGTGACCTGAAAGGGTTCAGGATAGTATTGTGATGCAAACTTGTCTCTAGGTCTTAGGCTTTTTACCAGGACCCAATCTCCCACCAATACTTCCGGTGGCTTGCAACGATGACTGCTCTTATCTGCATACCTCTTCATCTTCTGTTTGGATATGGCATCCTTAGTATCAATTGGGGTTTGAACAGGGCTCTGCGGAACGCTCGGGAGTTTGACACGCATAGGCCTGTTGAACAGCGCAGTGGCAGGTGGTATCCCAGTAGTAGAATGGGGTGTAGCTCTGTACTGTCTAAGAAATCTGTGTAACTCTTGCTGTAAGTCCTTGTGCTCCATGGTAGCGATCCTCAAACTTTTGTTGATTGATTGCATGAACCGTTCCACTTCACCATTGGCCTGAGGCCAGTAAGGAGTTATTTTCCTGTGAGTGAAACCAAGATAGGTTGCGAATGATCGAAAGTCTGTGCTATTAAAAGGTGGTCCATTGTCGGACTTCACTGTTTCCGGTATGCCATATGCCGAGAAGATCTTGTCTAATTTTGGTATAACAGCCCTGGCAGAGGTTGTCGAAACATGTTCAATGACTGGGAACCTCGAATAG
Organism: Oophaga sylvatica; assembly: GCA_033576555.1. Classification (NCBI taxonomy): domain Eukaryota; kingdom Metazoa; phylum Chordata; class Amphibia; order Anura; family Dendrobatidae; genus Oophaga; species Oophaga sylvatica. The sequence goes on from JARQOD010000008.1 coordinate 70,493,483, forward strand.
TCATCCATGATAACCAGCAGATAGGAGTGAACCGGTAAAACACAGAAATCAACACTAACAGCAGACCACGGGCCCTCTGGCAGGGGTGTCATTTGTAAGGGTGCGCGTCTATGGTCAATTGTAGTTGCTTGGCAAGGTATGCAATTTTCAATGAGTGCCTCTACTTTTTTGTCTAGTCCTGGAAACCAGACTTTCTCTCTCAGTAATTGCTTTGTTTTCACCACCCCTTGATGAGCCTCGTGGGCCAGATCCAGTACTCTGCTTTGAAGTTTCTGGGGTATCACCAGCCGATTGTTACGCAACAGTAGATTTGAATCAGACACGGAGAGATCATGTCGTGCATTAAAGAAGGCTGTCAAGTAGGTTGTTTGATCCGGTGTTTGGAGGCGGGCTTCAGCAAGAAAATTGCTCCAATTTTTAGATCGAACAGTCTCTATAACTAACTGAAGTTGGTGATCGGAATCCACCGTTTGTTGTATTTCCTCCATAGTCATAGCTTTTGGCACAGAATGTGCAACAATAAAATTGATATGTTCCTCTGCAAGGATAGTTGCTGGGATGTCGTCCTTGGTAGTTTGTGGTGTTGGGTGTCTCGAAAAGTAGTCAGCCGGATTACCAGCTCCTGCCTCGTATCTCAACCGAAACTGGTAGTTCTGTAGGCGGAGCAACCAGCGTTCAAGTCGTGGGGGAGGCTTTGAAGAATGTTTGTTGAAAAGCGGAATGAGCGGTTTGTGGTCGCTTATCACTGTGAATTTATGTCCCATAAGGTACAGATGAAAATGAAGGCATCCCCATACAACCGCAAGAGCTTCCCTTTCAGTTTGTGAATAGCGTTGTTCTGTCTCTGTTAAGGCTTTGCTTGCATAGGAAATGGTAGAAACGTTGCCTTCTTTGGACACTTGTGTGAGAATTGCACCCAGCCCACCGGACTAGCGTCCAAGATCAGCTCTGTGGACTTTAGAGGGTCAAAATAGGCCATGACGGTGTCGCCAGTCAGACCGGACTTCATGGAATCGAATGCTGCTTGGTGTTCAGTAGTCCATGTCCAAGGAGTGTCTTTTTTCGTGAGTAGTCGCAGGGGTTCGGAGATCGTGGCCAGATCAGGCATAAATCGCCCACAGTACGTGACTAGTTCTAGACAACTGCGAACCTCTAACATAGTAACATAGTTATTAAGGTTGAAGGAAGACTTTAAGTCCATCTAGTTCAACCCATATCCTATCCTAACCTGCCCTAACATGTTGATCCAGAGGAAGGCAAAAAAACCCAAGTGGCAAACAGTAAGCTTCACATTGGGGAAAAAAATTCCTTCCCGACTCCACATACGGCAATCAGACTAGCTCCCTGGATCAACGCTGTATCTAGGAAACTAGTGAATATAGCCTGTAATATTATACTTTTCAAGAAAGGCATCCAGTCCCTTCTTAAATTTTAGTAAGGAATCACTCATTACAACATTAGACGGCAGAGAGTTCCATAGTCTCACTGCTCTTACAGTAAAGAATCTGCATCTGTGATTATGGCTAAACCTTCTTTCCTCCAGACGTAGAGGATGCCCCCTCGTCCCCGTCACAGGTCTAAGAGTAAAAAGATCATTAGAAAGGTCTTTGTACTGTCCCCTCATATATTTGTACATTGTAATAAGATCACCCCTAAGCCTTCGTTTTTCCAAACTAAATAACCCCAAGTGTAATAACCTGTCTTGGTATTGCAGACCCCCCAGTTCTCTAATAACCTTGGTCGCTCTTCTCTGCACCCGCTCCAGTTCAGCTATGTCTTTCTTATACACCGGAGACCAGAACTGCACACAGTATTCTAAGTGTGGTCGCACCAGTGACTTGTATAGAGGTAAAATTATGTTCTCCTCATGAGCATCTATGCCTCGTCTAATGCATCCCATTATTTTATTTGCCTTGGCAGCAGCTGCCTGACATTGGCCACTAAATGTGAGTTTGTCGTCCACCCATACACCCAAGTCTTTTTCAGTGACAGTTTTGCCCAGTGTTTTACAATTAAGCACATAATTATACATCTTATTTGTTCTACCCAAGTGCATGACCTTACATTTATCCCCATTAAAGCTCATTTGCCATTTATCAGCCCAAGCTTCTAGTTTACATAAATCCTCCTGTAATATAAAATTATCCTCCTCTGTATTTATTACCCTGCAGAGTTTAGTGTCATCTGCAAATATTGAAATACTACTCTGTATGCCCCCTACAAGGTCATTAATAAATATGTTAAAGAGAAGCGGCCCCAATACTGACCCCTGTGGTACCCCACTGCTAACCGTGACCCAGTCCGAGTGTGCTCCATTAATAACCACCCTTTGTTTCCTATCCATGAGCCAGTTCTTAACCCACTTACACATTTTTTCCCCTATCCCCATTGTTCTCATTTTATGTATCAACCTTTTGTGTGGCACTGTATCAAAAGCTTTTGAGAAGTCCATGAACACCACGTCCACTGCATTCCCTTGGTCCAGTCCTGAACTTACCCCTTCATAAAAGCTTATCAGATTAGTCTGACAAGAACGGTCCCTCGTAAACCCATGCTGATACTGTGTCATGAGGTTATTCAGCTTCAGATACTCCAATATAGTATCCCTTAAAAAACCCTCCAGGATTTTACCCACAGTAGATGTTAAGCTCACTGGCCTATAATTTCCAGGTTCAGTTTTTGCCCCCTTTTTGAATATTGGCACCACATTTGCTATACGCCAGTCCTGTGGTACAGACCCCGTTATTATGGAATCTTTAAAGATTAAAAATAAAGGTCTATCTATAACTGTACTTAATTCCTGCAGTACTCGGGGGTGTATCCCATCCGGGCCCGGGGATTTGTCAACTTTAGTGATTTTTAGACGCCGCCGTACTTCCTGCTGGGTTAAGCATGTGACATTTAATGGAGAAATTTTTTTATCTCTGATCATGTTATCTGTCATGGGATTTTCTTGTGTAAATACAGTTGAAAAAAAGTCATTTAGCATATTGGCTTTTTCCTCATCCTCATCCACCATTTCACCCAGACTATTTTTAAGGGGACCAACACTATCATTTTTTAGTTTCTTGCTATTTATGTAGTTAAAGAATATTTTGGGATTATTTTTACTTTCTCTGGCAATGAGTCTCTCTGCCTCAATCTTTGCTGTCTTGATTTGCTTTTTACAGAATTTATTCAGTCTTCTGTATTTATTTAATGCCTCTTCACTACCTACTTGCTTTAATTCCCTAAACGCTTTCTTTTTGTCCCTTCTTGCGCCCCTTACAGCTCTATTTAGCCATAGTGGTTTCCTCCTAATTCTAGCATGTTTATTCCCATAGGGTATATACTGTGCACAGGTCCTATTCAGGATACTAATAAACGTCTCCCATTTTCTTTGTGTATTTTTATGTCTCGGGATATCGTCCCAGTTTATTGCACCAAGATCATCTCTCATCCGTTGGAAATTTGCCTTCCTGAAGTTTAGTGTCCTTGTAACCCCTCGACTACATATCTTATTAAAGGATACATGAAAGCTTATTATTTTGTGATCACTATTACCCAAGTGACCCCCAACCCTTATATTTGATATGCGGTCTGGCCTGTTGGTTAATATTAGGTCTAGCAGTGTCCCCCTCTTGTTGGGTCCTGAACTAGTTGTGAAAGGTAATTGTCTCTCATAGTTGCCAAAAACGTATTACCTTTGCTGGAACTGCAGGTTTCTGTTCCCCAATGTATTTCAGGGTAGTTGAAGTCCCCCATAATAATGACTTCTCCTTGAGTTGCTGCTTCATCTATTTGCTTTACGAGGATATTCTCTGTTGCTTCCATTATTTTAGGAGACTTATAACAAACCCCTATCAATAATTTATTATTTTTCCCCCCTCCCCTAATCTCCACCCACAGAGACTCTACATCTTCATTAGATTCACAGATATCACGCAGGATGGGTTTTAAGGATGATTTTACATATAAACACACACCCCCACCTCGCTTATTTTTACGGTCATTTCTAAACAGACTATAGCCCCGTAAATTAACCGCCCAGTCGTGGCTCTCATCCAGCCAAGTCTCAGATATCCCCACCATGTCATAATTATGTTCCAACAAAATTAATTCTAATTCCGCCATTTTGTTGGTGAGGCTTCTAGCATTAGTATACATGCACTTTATGTATCTCTCTGAACCTCTATTCTTTCTTAAATTATTAACTGTTCTAACCCCACCCCCATGCCACCCCCACCCCCAATTTCATTATTTGTGCCCAGGTCTCTATCTGTACTGCCTTCCCCTCCTATAAAATGAATACCCTCCCCCCCAGTCCCTAGTTTAAAGACTCCTCCAACCTTCTAGCCATTTTCTCCCCCAGCACAGCTGCACCCTCCCCATTGAGGTGCAGCCCATCCCTAGCATAGAACCTGTAGCCAACTGAGAAGTCGGCCCAGTTCTCCAGGAACCCAAACCCCTCCTTCCTACACCAATTCTTGAGCCACTTATTAACCTCCCTAATCTCCCGTTGCCTCTCTGGTGTGGCACGTGGTACAGGCAGTATTTCAGAAAATACCATGTTGGAGGTCCTTGCTTTAAGCTTGCAGCCTAATTCCCTGAAATCATCTTTAAGGACCTTCCACCTGCCTCTAACTTTGTCATTTGTGCCAATGTGCACCATGACCGCTGGGTCCTCACCAGCCCCTCCCAGTAATCTGTCAACCCGATCAGCGATGTGTCGGACTCGAGCGCCAGGTAGGCAGCACACTGTTCGACGATCCCTGTCTTTGTGACAGATTGCCCTATCTGTTCCCCTAATAATTGAGTCCCCCACTACCAGCACCTGTCTGGCCTGCCCTGCTCTCCTAATTCCCCCCTTACTGGAGCAGACACTCCTCTGGCTTTTAGAGGACATGCCTGGCTGCAGCAGTGCTACCCCTGTACTGACAACCCCCTCATCTGCCAACTTTGCAAACTTATTGGGGTGTGCCAGATCAGGACTAGCCTCCCTGGCGCTCTTCCCTCTACCCCGCTTTCTAACTGTCACCCAGCTTCCTACTTCAGTGTCCTGCAGCTCCACCCTAGCATCCCCCCCCTCATCTATCCCATTGAGCGTCTGCTCAGTGAGCAGAAGACTCCTTTCCATATTGTCTATGGATCTCAGTGTTGCCAGCTGCACATTTAGATCCAAGATTTGGGCTTCCAAATGCACAACGTGCTCACATCTCGCACAGCAGTATGCACCCTCGACCGGCTGTTCAAGGACTGCATACATGTGGCAAGATGTACACTGGATGGCATTGGCAATATGGGAGCAATTTTAATGAGATTATAACAGCAAATAGTAAAATAATAAATATTTAATAAATACAGTACAGCAATTCAGTAAACCTCCTGGAAACTCCCTGAATCAAGTCACTGAATCTCAAGTCACACTTACACCATCACACTTATCCGCACACTCAGCTACGCTCACACTCCTTAAGCAGAGATTTAAAGAGAATTTTTTTTTTTCTCCTTCAGCAGCAAATCACCCTGCTGCTCTAATGCACTTCCAAAAAGACTTGAGTCCCAACCAGCTGGCCCTTATAAACCCTTAATTATGAACCCCACCCTTAATTAACCCCTTGTGAATATAGCTACACCAAGATTTAAATGCAATATAGTTAACCTTTAAACCTTTAAACACACAGATAGTAAAATAAGAGATTAATCCTTTAGAGAGAAAAAATAGGTTAAAAAAGCCCCCAAAAGATAGAATAGGTAGAAAGGCACTCAGAAATCCTACAATTCAGTCCACTACCCATCACCAATTCACACTCCAGGTATCATTTTTTAGAATTTAAGAAGGTTTTTCCAAATACCAACCTTTCTTTCACTGGAATGCTACAAGTTCAAAACAACTTACCACCAGATTCACGCACCTACTGCAGCACCCCCCCGGTCAAACACTCCAGTCACACTCACGTCCACTCACACTCAGCTCGCTCAAGCTAAAGCAAGATTTAAAGAGAGATTTTTTTTTTTTTTTCTCCTTCAGCAGCAAATCACCCTGCTGCTCTAATGCACTTCCAAAAAAAAAAAAAAAAAAACATTTTGAGGTTGGCTAGCTGACTTTATGGCAGCAACTTTCTGAGGATCTGCTGAAACTCCTTGCTCCGAAAAGATATATCCAAAGAAGCTTAATGACTTTTGGTTAAACTCACATTTTGACGGATTGACAGTTAGATTGCAGGCTTGCAGTCTCTGAAACACTTGCTCTAAGTGACTGTCATGCTCCTCTTGGGTTGTACCATATATAAGAATGTCATCACTGACGTTTAGAACTCCTGCTATTCCAGATAGAACCTGACTGATAACGTTCTGAAATATTTCTGCTGCAGATGAGATACCAAAGTTCAACCTCTTGAATCGTCGTAATCCCACATGGGTACTAAAAGTTGTAATGTACCTGGAATCTGGATGCAACTCAAGTTGATGATAACCTGATTTTAAATCAATTTTAGAAAATACTTTTGCACCATTCAGGTCTGTGATAATGTCATCAATAGTGGGCGTGATGTGCCTTTCTCTTTGAATAGCCAAATTGGCATGCCACATATCCACACATAGCCGGATTTTACCAGGCTGCTTTGGTTTTGGTGCAACAACAATGGGCGATACCCAAGGAGTCGGGCCTTCAACTCGTTCAACAACATCAGACGCTTCCAGATCCTGCAGTTCTTGCTCCACAAGTTTGCGGACATGAAATGGGATGCGCCTGTGAGGTTGACCTTTAAAGAGATTGGGGTATCTCTGCATGATGTGTTGGGCCGAAGGACCTGTGACGCTATTGACCAGGTTGACCAGACCCAGAGATATAGCACTCCTGCAGCTGAGAAGCGTGTCTGCGGAGCACTCTACTACATATACAGTGTCGGTGATGGACTTCCCGTCAGCTGCAAGTTCTGACTGAAATTTGCCACACAGGGGTAGTGCAGATGCTGAACCATAAGGAAAAATCTTTAGGTAGTGCTTTGTAGAGCAGGTCTGTTCGGGAATTGGCTATATACTGCACGGCTGATGACGTTTACTGATGCCCCCGTGTCTACTAGGGCTTCCACCGGACTACCATTTATCAGGATAAGTCGCCTTGGACTGGTAAGTGCGTGCAGTGTTTGAGATCCCTCTGCAGTCACTGAGAATAGATAAGTACTGTGAGGCTCGTCAGTAAGCTGCAGCGTTTGGATTTTCTGTGACCTGGGTTGTACTGTGGAATGAGGGGATTGTGGTTTGGATCTACACACTTTTGCAAAATGGTTTTGTTTTCCACAATTATGGCAGGTCCCCCCTTTTGCTGGGCAGACATTCTGGTGAGGATACGACCCTCCACAGTTGTAGCAAGTTGCCCCCTGCATACGAGGCACAGGCGGTCTCTGTGTCAGCTTTGCTATACAAGATGGTGCTTCCGCCTTGCACTCAATGTTCTCTATGAGTTTAGCTTGTTTTTCGGCGGTATCATTTACACGTGCTGTTTCAAGCAGTTTTGCTAAAGTCATGGTGGGATCTCTGAGTGCTTGTCTCCGTAACTTAGAGGAGATGCAGCCTTGTAAAATCTGCATTTGGATCTCTTTGTCGACATCTGTAAATTCACAGTAAGCTGCAAGGTGCCGTAGTCGGACATGATATTCATCAATGCTTTCTGTTGCTGACTGCTTTAATTGTCTAAACTTGAAGATTTCAAATGCTGCATTTCTGTGTGGGGAGAAATACTTGCTTAATGCTGCCTTACTGAGCTCATAGTCTTTATCCTCTCCTGTATTAGGCAGATGTCATGTGTGCATTGCCACGAAGATCGTCGCGGTTGCACATTTTGACTTCTCACAGCTGAGCTGCTGTTTCTTTGTGTTTGGCAGCTAGGGAGTTAATTCTGTCTGTGCTCGGTGCTGGGACTGGGTGCAGTTTCTCCCGGCTGCAATTGATTATTTGTTGATTGGTTTCCTTTAAATTCCTGGTTGTCTGCTTGGGGAGTTGCCAGTGAAACCTTCATGCAGACCACAGATAGGAATGAATCTGTATAGACTTTAGTTGTGAGCTCCTTAGTTGTTCTAAGCTCAACTTGGGTAGAGTTTATTTCCCAGACCATTTATGTTCCTTTGGTGTTTGAGTGTGTATGCAAGCGAGTGTTATCCTGTCTGTCTTATATGTCTAATCTGTGTATTTAGCTAAGATCAGCCCATATCCCTTTGGTGGTAGTCAGGATCCTTCTTAGGACTGATTACAGGGTTCAGGGTCTGATAGGAGACAGGGTTAGGTTGGTGACTTGGACCTCTGAACCATTATCAGTACCTCCAAGGTGAGGGATTAGTTAGGACCCCAGTTTAGGGTCAGGTTAGATCCCGGTCCACCTCTTTCCTGTTTCAGCTCATCAAGTCCTCAAGATTAACCCTGAGTTCAGCAGATATCGTGTCAGGTAAATCTATTCTATACTTACATGCTGATGTTGCTATACTAGTTGTTGTATAGAGTGTTGTTCCTGTATTAATAGTTTACTGACATTGTATACATATCATTAGACAGCGTGACATTTTCACTGGCCAATAAAAATTATCTCCAGTTACCATGGATCCAGTAGCCCAGCTGGCTCTGCAGTTGCAGGGATTATCCATGGAGCTGACGGACATTAAGTCCAAAGTTTTGTCTCCCCTGGAGCAAACCAGAGTTGAACCTAAGGTTGCTCTCCCGGACAGGTTCACTGGTGGGCGAGACAAATTTTTCACCTTCCGGGAGGCATGTAAATTGTATTTTCGGCTTCGGCCTCGATCATCAGGGAGTGAGGAGCAGAGAGTGGGAATTGTTATCTCACTTCTGCAAGGGGACCCTCAATCCTGGGCATTTTCCCTTCCTCCGGGATCCCCGGCTCTACTGTCTGTAGATCAATTTTTTACTGCCCTGGGATTGGTATATGATGACCCAGATCGGGTCTCTCTTGCTGAGACAAAATTACGTAAGATACAGCAGGGAGATCGTCCGGCAGAGGAATTTGCTTCTGAGTTTCGTAGATGGGCCACAGATACTCAGTGGAATGACCCAGCTCTTAGGAGCCAGTTTTGTCATGGGCTTTCTGATAAATTAAAAGACGTTTTGGCTCAGTATGAGTCTCCTCCTTCTCTGGAGGCTGCTATGGCCTTAGCTATCCGTACTGATAGACGGCTTCGGGAGAGGGGTGAGGTAACCCCACTCCCTGTTGTTTCTCCACCTACCACTAAAGTCCCTTATGTTGAGGTTCCCCTTGTCTGTTCGGATGAGCCTATGCAGTTGGGAGGGACATCATTTCGTAGGAGGGGATTGGCGGTACGCCGCAGGACTAGAAGATGTTTTTTCTGCAGGAAAGAGGGACATTTTGTTGGAGAATGTCCATCCCGTGCCTTGTTGAGCCAAAAGTCGCCGGAAAACTGTTAATCCCAGGTTGTGTGGTGGACGACAACCTGGGAGTATGTATTTCATCCGCCAGTTCTTCTCAGTTCCTTGTACCAGTGGAGGTGGTAGTTGGTACGAGAGTGGAGAGATTGTCTGTTCTTCTTGATAGTGGTTCCGGGGCTAATCTGGTTGACGCTCAGTTTGCTCAGGCTCAAGGTATGCATCTGAGTGTATTGGTCAAACCGATCCCTATATTCTCCATTGACGCCAGGCCTCTCGGCCAAGGTAGCTTTGTTCATGAGGTTCATAACATTGACCTTCGGGTAGGGGCAATACATAGGGAACAATTATCTTGTTATGTGTTGGAGGGTCTACCTACTCCCATTGTGTTGGGACTTCCTTGGTTGGTTAAACATAACCCTGTGATTAATTGGCAGTCCAGAGAAATAAGCCAATGGGGTGAGTTTTGCAAAAGCAACTGCATGAACACAGTCATCAGTGCAGTCGTGCCTAGTACATTGCCTCCTTTTTTGGAGGATTTTGGGGATGTTTTCTCTGAGGAGGGGTGTCAGGAGTTGCCTCCTCATCGCGTGTATGACTGCTCTATTAATCTCCTTCCTGATGCTAAGTTGCCTAAAGCTAGGTTGTATAATCTTTCTGGTCCTGAGAGGCAGGCTATGAAAGATTATATTTCTGAAAGTCTGGCCAAAGGGCATATTAGACCTTCATCTTCCCCAGTAGCCGCGGGGTTCTTCTTTGTGAAGAAGAAAGATGGAGGCCTACGCCCTTGCTTGGATTTCCGCGAACTTAATCGGATTACTGTTCGAGATCCGTATCCACTCCCTCTTATTCCTGATCTCTTCAATCAAATTGTTGGCGCCAAATGGTTTTCGAAATTGGATCTCAGGGGGGCGTATAATCTGATTAGGATAAAAGAGGGGGATGAGTGGAAAACGGCGTTTAACACGCCGGAGGGACATTATGAGAACCTAGTCATGCCTTTTGGTCTGACTACTGCTCCAGCAGTATTCCAACATTTTGTTAATGACATTTTTCGTCACCTTGTGGGGCTGTTTGTGGTTGTATATTTGGACGACATTTTAATTTACTCGCCAGATCTTGTGTCTCATCAGGAGCATGTGAGACAGGTGTTGCAGATCTTGCGAGACAATAAATTATACGCCAAACTGGAGAAGTGTGTATTTGCCGTACAGGAACTTCAGTTTTTGGGTTTTTTGGTGTCAGCCTCCGGTTTCCGTATGGACCCTGAAAAGGTGAGAGCAGTGTTTGAATGGGATCAGCCAGGGGATCTTAAGGCTCTGCAGCGTTTTTTGGGGTTTGCTAACTACTACCGGAAATTTATTTGTAATTTCTCATCTGTCGTCAAACCTCTCACTGACATGACAAGAAAAGGGACGTATTTTTCTAAATGGTCGGACAAAGCTTGCCAAGCCTTTTCCTCTTTGAAGAAATGTTTTGCTTCGGCACCCGTTCTCATCCAACCAGATGCATCTCAGCCGTTCTTTGTGGAGGTGGATGCGTCTGACGTAGGGGTGGGTGCTATATTGTCCCAGGGTCCGTCCCCTGGTAAATGGCATCCGTGCGCTTTCTTTTCTAAGAAATTGTCGTCCGCCGAAAGGAATTATGATATCGGCAATAGGGAACTTTTGGCCATTAAGTTAGCTTTTGAAGAATGGCGTCACTTTTTGGAGGGGGCAGTCCACCCGGTTACCGTTATTACTGATCACAAGAACCTGTTGTATTTGGAATCCGCTAAGCGTCTGAATTCCAGACAAGCTCGATGGTCGTTGTTTTTTTACCAGGTTTAATTTTGTCGTCACTTATCGCCCGGGGTCTAAGAATGTAAAGGCTGATGCCTTGTCTCGCAGTTTCCCAGGGGCCGGGAAAACGGATGACCCGAGTCCTATCCTTCAGGAGGGGGTGGTAGTGTCGGCTGTATTTTCTGAGCTTGAGGAGGAGGTGTTAGAGGCTCAGGGGGACGCCCCTGCAGGACCTCCAGGGAGACTGTTTGTCCCAAATCTGTTGAGACAAAAGGTTATTGAGGCACATCATAATTCTGCTCTAGCAGGACATCCAGGGAGTAAGGCTACTTTAGATCTCCTTTCTCGCCGGTTTTGGTGGCCTAATGCTAATAAAGATGTTATAACTTTTGTCGCGTCATGTGGGGTGTGTGCTCGCTCTAAAACCCCTCATACCCGTCCGTCTGGGACCCTTTTACCCTTGAAACTTCCGGAGCGTCCATGGACTCATTTATCTATGGACTTCATTACGGACCTTCCTCCGTCGTCAGGGAATACTGTCATACTGGTGGTTGTTGACAGGTTCAGTAAGATGGCACATTTCGTTGCTCTTCCTGCACTCCCTAATGCTAAAACTCTGGCGCAGGTGTTCATTAGGGAGATCGTTAGACTTCATGGGTTGCCTTCTGATGTGGTGTCAGATAGGGGTCTCAGTTTGTGTCCAAATTTTGGAGGGCATTTTGTTTACGTCGGGGGATGCAATTGTCATTTTCCTCGGCTTTTCATCCGCAGACCAATGGTCAGACAGAGCGTCTGAATCAGAGCTTAGAGACATATCTCCGGTGTTTTGTCTCAGAGAACCAAGAGGACTGGTCTTCTTTCTTGCCTCTGGCAGAGTTCGCTCTTAACAACAGGGGAGCGAGTCCACTGGTAAGTCCCCGTTTTTTGGGGCATATGGTTTTCATCCCCAGTTTTGTACTTTCAATGGGGGGGCCCTTCTGGGGTTCCTGAGGAGGAGCGTTTCTCGTCGTCACTTGCTTCCGTGTGGAGAGGTGTATTGAATAATCTGAGTGCGATGGGGAACCGTTACAAACGTATGGCTGATAGGAGGAGAGTTTCTGGTCCAGATCTGAATGTGAACGATCTGGTATGGTTGTCTACCAGGAATATAAAACTTAAAGTGCCCTCCTGGAAACTGGGTCCCAGATTCATCGGGCCGTACAGGATCAGTTCCATAATTAATCCTGTGGCATTTCGTCTGGACCTCCCTCCTACGTTTAAAATTCATAATGTGTTCCACAAGTCATTACTTAAAAGGTATGTGGCACCAGTTATACCGTCACCTCTACCTCCTCCTCCAGTGTTGGTCAATGGCAACTTGGAATTTCAAGTATCAAAGATCATTGACTCACGTCTGAATCGCCGGTCCCTTCAGTACTTGGTGCATTGGAAGGGGTATGGTCCAGAGGAGAGGACGTGGGTCCCTGCGTCTGATGTTAACGCAAATCGTTTGGTTCGGACCTACCACAGAACTCACCCGGGCAGCCTGGCCCTGGCCCTGAGGGTCCGGAGGCCCCTCGTAGAAGGGGGGGTACTGTCATGTGTGCATTGCCACGAAGATCGTCGCGGTTGCACATTTTGACTTCTCACAGCTGAGCTGCTGTTTCTTTGTGTTTGGCAGCTAGGGAGTTAATTCTGTCTGTGCTCGGTGCTGGGACTGGGTGCAGTTTCTCCCGGCTGCAATTGATTATTTGTTGATTGGTTTCCTTTAAATTCCTGGTTGTCTGCTTGGGGAGTTGCCAGTGAAACCTTCATGCAGACCACAGATAGGAATGAATCTGTATAGACTTTAGTTGTGAGCTCCTTAGTTGTTCTAAGCTCAACTTGGGTAGAGTTTATTTCCCAGACCATTTATGTTCCTTTGGTGTTTGAGTGTGTATGCAAGCGAGTGTTATCCTGTCTGTCTTATATGTCTAATCTGTGTATTTAGCTAAGATCAGCCCATATCCCTTTGGTGGTAGTCAGGATCCTTCTTAGGACTGATTACAGGGTTCAGGGTCTGATAGGAGACAGGGTTAGGTTGGTGACTTGGACCTCTGAACCATTATCAGTACCTCCAAGGTGAGGGATTAGTTAGGACCCCAGTTTAGGGTCAGGTTAGATCCCGGTCCACCTCTTTCCTGTTTCAGCTCATCAAGTCCTCAAGATTAACCCTGAGTTCAGCAGATATCGTGTCAGGTAAATCTATTCTATATTACATGCTGATGTTGCTATACTAGTTGTTGTATAGAGTGTTGTTCCTGTATTAATAGTTTACTGACATTGTATACATATCATTAGACAGCGTGACAGCAGAGTAGTGAAGATATCATAGACTTGTTCTCCTGCATAATGTAATAGCATGGCTTTCTTCCTGGTATCATCTGATATGTTCATGGCTTGTAGGAATATATCAAAACGCTTCAGCCATTTCTCCCAACATGCTGCTAAGTTAGCTGGGGACTGATGCACATCAAAAGCAGGGAAGGCAGGTAAACAGGCCATTGTTGTAGAGCTGAAATACCTTTAGCTGATGATGAACGCTTCCTCGTCGCCAGTTGTGGTGTTGTTGTGCAGATGAAGGGAACTCCAGAAGGCCACACAGAGATGCTGGATGGTAGGTTTAAACAGCCATACTTTATTTTCGTTCCTCTCTCCTGCTCCCCTTACCCAGGACTTCCTGCTCCTGCCTAGTCTCCTCCTCCCCATTACCTCATTGTTACTAGGCAGAAACTGAAACAAGAATAACAGCAAGCCAATCACAGATATAGTAACAACATCACAAAAACCATACGTAAGGTGCTGGGTGAGACAACTGTTGTTGCAATAGTAAGAAAATGGAAGAAATACCAAATGACTGTCAATCAACATCGATCTGGGACACCATGCAAAATCTCACCTTGTGGGGTATCCTTGATCATGAGGAAGGTGAGAGATCAGCCTAAAACTACATGGGGGAACTTGTTAATGATCTCAAGGCAGCTGGGACCACAGTCACCAAGAAAACTATTGGTAACACATTAAATCATAAAGGTTTAAAATCCTGCAGTGCCCACAAGGTCCCCCTGCTCAAGAAGGCACATGTGCAAGCGCGTCTGAAGTTGCCAATGAACACCTGGATGATTCTGTGAGTGATTGGGAGAAGGTGCTGTGGTCAGATGAGACAAAAATTGAGCTTTTTGGCATTAACTAAACTCGCCGTGTTTGGAGGAAGAGAAAAGAACACCGTCCCCACTGTCAACCATGAAGGTGGAAACATTATGTTTTGGGGGGTTTTCTCTGCTAAGGGCACAGGACTACTTCACCGCATCAATGGGAGAATGGATGGAGCCATATATCGTAAAATCCTGAGTGGCAACCTCCTTCCCTCTGCCAGGACATTAAAAATAGGTCGTGGATGGGTCTTCCAGCAAGACAATGACCCAAAACATACAGCCAAGGCAACAAAGGAATGTCTCAAAAAGAAGCACATTAAGGTCATGGAGTGGCCTAGCCAGTCTCCAGACCTTAATCCCATAGAAAACTTATGGAGGGAGTTGAACATCCGAGTTGCCAAGTAACAACTTCAAAATCTTAATGATTTGGAGATGATCTGGAAAGAGGAGTGGACCAAAATTCCTCCTGACATGTGCGCAAACCTCATCATCAACTACAAAAAAACATCTGACTGCTGTGCTTGCCAACAAGGGTTTTGCCACCAAGTATTAAGTCTTGTTTGCCAGAGGGATCAAATACTTATTTCTCACTGCAAAATGCAAATAAATTTATATAATTTATACAATGTGATTTTCTGGATTTTATTTTTTATATTCTACCTCTCAATGTTAAAATTAACCTACCCTTAAAATTATAGACTGTTCAAGTCTTTGTCAGTGGGCAAACTTACAAGATCAGCAGGGGATCAAATGCTTATTTCCCCCACTGTATGTCTTTTCATTCAAAAGATCAGAAACAAACTAATAATGACCATCTGTGTCGGCAGAGATCAGCACTTAGTACAAAAGGTAGGAAAGTCAGCACCTACTTTCCCATTTACCTTTTTACTATTGGACTGAAAACTAAATCTTCGATAAACCCTTTAATATGGAAATACCTCTTTATTAGACAATTTTCATCCTATCCTTTTTTCTAGAAAAATCTGTTGAGTCTTAAAAAGAGTTTTTAACTATCAAACCCTTTGCCTCCCCCCAAAAAAATCATTTGTGAGAAGGAAAACCACTGTCTTAGAAGGGTCAAGGCATCCATACTACTGTATTTTAAGGTGTCATCACAACAACCATGTACACTCCTGCTTTTTGTCTAAAGGAGCAGTCTCACGATCTTCCATATGCCCATAAATTATTGTTTGCGTTGCGTTGTACCATAGTTTTGGAATTCATGTACATCTATTTAAAGGCTCTATGGATTGTATTACAAGATTTTGCTACAGGCTTTGTGAAGTTACATTAATGTATTATCACACTATTTATTACACAATCTCTTAACTAGTTAACTCTGCTTTCAGCTCTGGATTTATTTCATTTTTGCACCAAAAAATTTCTTCACCATAGTTACCTGTCCTTATTTTTTTATTAATATTAAGTTTTTATGATTAAAATTCCACTCACTAAGACTATTCAGTGTTAGGCTTCTTTGATCATACCAATTATTTCATTATGAACGTCTACCTGGTAAGAAACTGATTTTAAATTTGAGTAATTTGCTCAATTTAAGCTCAGGAAACTGTACGCTTCAGTGCCCAAGAAAGTATAAAATGGAAATAATCAAGCATTCAGCAACACGTGATCTATTTATTAGATGCAGCTCTGTCTGTTTCCATGAGCACAGGGAATGTAGTTTTATATTTATAACCCCTTCAGCCCTGAGCCTTTTTTCACTTGACCAAGCCAAATTTTATAATTCTGACCACTGTCACTTTATGTGTAATAACTCTAGAACTCTTCAACAAATCCCAGTGATTTGAGATTGTTTTTTGTGACATTTTGTACTTCATGTTAGTGGTAAATTTTGCCCAATACGATTTGTGTTTATTTATGAAATTTTAGAAAATTTAACCAAAAATTTGAAGGTTTTGCAATATTCAAACTTTTAATTTTTATGCCCTTAAAGAGCACCTGTCATCAGGATCATCCATGTTAAATTAAAGGTATGGGCAGAATGGTGCCATCATACTGATTTAATACATACCTTCAGTGTAAAAATCTGTAGCCTGGTTTTTGTTAAATCATCATAATAAATTTCGGTTTCCTCAGTGCTTCATGCTTAGTGGCCAAACTTGTGGGTGGGACTGTGGGTATGGTCTTCATCACTGAGGGCTCAGCCACAGCCCCTCCGCTGCCTCTGTTGCATTCATTATCATGCATTCATTTACATTTTGGGCTGGCGCCATCTAACCTGTGGGCAGCGTTCTATCTGGTGGTGGTCTCCATGAAAATGAGGTCAGTGGTGGCACATGCGCAGAATGAGATCTCGGCTCTATAACAGATAATGGACGTGAGTGGAGACTTTATTTGTCGATTGATATGAAGCTTTTACTGGGAATATTTTACATAACATTTTGTATCACGTTTATCCTGCGCTCTACGCTGAGCACTTACATCAGATTTACATCTAAATCTCCAGTTGATGTGAATCAGTTGAAACCCCCGAGGGATACATTCCCTATAATGAGGCAGTAGAGTTACTCTGGACTCTATCTCGACTCCATCAGCAGTGTCTTCTTTCAGAGGTGCAAAAAACTGTGGCGGACTGCACTTTTATGCATGCTTAAAAAGACAGACACCACTGGATCACAGGATAGATGGCGTCCAGTGCCTCCATCTTCCTTATTATGGGGAATCTTCCACCAGGGGTTCCATCTGAATCATGTATTTCAGAGATTTACATGGAAACTCTGGTGTAAGTGCTCAGCGTAGAGCGCAGGATAAATCTGCGATCTTTGGGAGGCAGGATGAGCAAATCAACAGCAGGTGAAAAAACTAGTTTTATATATTTTTTTACGCCATTCTTTGAGCAGTATAAGTGATTAGACGACTTTTTATTCTTCTGGTCAATGCAATTACAATGATACCAGATTTATATCTTTTTCTGTTTGGCTGCTGTCACACACTAAAAAATTTTTTTACAAAACAAAGTTTTTGCATCATCAAATTTTGAGAGCTATAATTTTTCTATATTTTCGCTGACAGTCATGAGTGGGCTTGTTTTTGCTGGACGAGTTGACATTTTTATTGGCGCCACATTTGGGCACACAACAGTTTTTGATCACTTTCTATTCCAATTTTTGGGAGGCAGAATAAAAAAAAAACAGGAGGTTGTTTTTTTTAATATTGTTTAGTGTAGTAAAAATGATAAGGCAGCTCTATTTTTCAGGTCAGTACGATTACAGAAGGGGTTGCCACCAGGTATTTCAGGGCCCCATACTGGCAAACTTTTCAGGCCTCTTTGAGACTCTGCTGGGACTCCCCCTCAGCTCCACCTCCACCCCTCGAACCTTTCACAGTCCCACCGCCCACTTTTGGAAAAACTTCACTTCTGCACCACGTCCTCACCAATCACACATTAACAGTTCCCATCGAACACTATATCACATACACAGCCATCAGCTTTTGTTTTGGCCAAAAGATTTTTTAAGCCGCCATCATGACAAGGTAGACTCTTTTGGCAGGGCCATACTCTAACTATTAAACATTTTGCAAAATACCCAAAACTCTTTTTAGGTATATTTTTCTTTATTTTTGTTTAAGGGGATAAGTCATATACATTTTTTAAAAATGAACAATAATCCCACACATATTACCACCACATAGTGACCGTGTAATACCACATACAAAGGACAAATACCGTCACACAATGTCCGGACCACATATTATCACCACATAGTGACTGAATAATACCATGTACAAAGGAAAATATTGCCACACCATGACCAGATCACATATCACCACCACATAGTGACTGAATAATACCACATACAAGGGACAAATACCGCAAAACCGTGGCCATACCACATATTGTTTCTGAGAAGCATTTGGTATAATTGTGTACACCTGCAAGATGGCTCCCAACCAATTGCTGGGAGTCATCCTGTATAAGATTCCCATTCGCCAGGCAACAAGTTGAGTCATTAGGTACTTAGTGTTCTACCAGTGCAATTGTGAGGTCCCCTGGTCTCGGTTCGGTCTTTCCTGATCCCGAAAACTGGTCCCGGTGCAGTCAGTGTCCTGAATGTTTTACTCAAATCCGATGCAGCCAGTCCTGCTCCTGTAGTCCCAGGTCTTGGTATGGCCATAGTCTGAATGTTGTACCCTGGTCTTGGTAGCAGTCAGTCCCTAAATCCGAAGTCCCTTGGTCCCCTGTATGACCAGTGCTGAACATTGTCCCCTGGTCCTGGTGCAGCCACTCCTGTTCCTGAACTGCCCTGATCCTGGTGTGGCCAGTGGCTGAACATTGTCCCCTGGTCCTGTTGCGGCCAGTCCTTTTCCCGAACTCCCCTGACCCCGGTGTGGCCAGTAGCTGAACATTGTCCCCTGGTGCGTCCAGTCCTTTTCCGAACTCCCTTGATCCCGGAGTGGCCAGCGCCTGAACATTGTCCTCTGGTCCTGGTGCGGCCACTCCTGTTCCCGAACTCCCCTGATCCCGATGCGACCAGTGCTGAACATTGTACCCTGGTCCGTATGCTGCCAGTTCCTCATCTAGTATTTTAGACCAGTGTGTCTGCATGTAGCCCTAGTCAGTGTCATCAAACTAGACCCCTGTTATCAGCAACTGTAGTACCAGGATCAACCTAGGAATGGTACCTGGCGACTACCTGCAGCCCAGTCTGTCTCCCCCATCAGGAGCTCCATTGACACCTGGTAGCCGATTAGCTATGCCCTTTTCTAGGCAGGCCCAGTCTTGTGGCAAAGTGGGTCCACAAATCCATGCGCACACACCATTGGGTACTACATCCAGCAGTGAAATTATTTTAAAATAATAAACAGAGGCATACTTACATTCTAGTACACCCCGCAGGCCACTCTGGAGTTTTGAGCTCTTGAAGCAGTTTTTGTTCAATTTGAAAATTGCAGGACCACTACAGGCAATTACAGAGTTGCATAGAAGAGTGCATCATCAGATATTTCTCTGCTATGCTATTCTAGTTTCCTAACTGCTTCTGTGGCCTTGTGTCTTCAGAACAGAGCAAAATCTGATTCTGGAGCCGGCTCAGACCTCCGAAGCAGCTTGCATTGGATTTGCAAGGGTGCTAGAAGGGGAGTACCCTCGGTCTATTATTCTAAAACCATCGAAAAAAATGTATTTAACTGCTTTTAACCTACTACTGCTGCAGCTAACTTCGAGGACTGACCAGAAAGCTGCCAGTTCCAGTCAACCGAATGTTCATCACGGCTCTTTCATGGGTCTGACAATCCAAATAGCAATGCAGATGCTGTTATTAAGCCTAACATTGATTGACTGTAGAGCAAAATATCAGTGCTATGGTTCCTTTTTGCCCGTCGCTGCATCCCTTTCTCAATTCAAGAGCACAGCTCAGGTCCTGTGATGTGCATAGTGGACTGCACAGAAGCATGAAGGAGGAGTAGAAAGAGACAGAAGGGTGTCTTAATGCATCCCTTTTTTGACCTAAGTCCCAGTATCAGGGAGTTCAGTGTTCGCAGAGGCAGGCCCAGGCACCAATATCACTCTTAACTGACTGAGGGCCCTCCTAGCCCGCAAACTATCAGTAATTGTGAGGATGGGGACCCTTAGTCAGTAGTGATATCGATGGTGAGGAGAAGGGCAAAGGTGATATGAATGGTGTTGGAGGGGCTCTCAGTCAGTCAGGGTAACAGATGGCCCCCCTTTCCCTCTACCCATATTGGTAGCATATGTCATGTTTACTCAGGGCGATGTGCTACCGATAATGATTATTTTTAAGCTGCCTAAAAATAATCGCCCCCAACCAATGAGAGCTTTGCACATTCATTGAACGATTGCTTGCAAGTTTAGACAGGCCAATAGTTGGAAATTAGTATTGGCTTATCTAAATGAGCATTAGTTAGGGTTGCTATGGAGAGCGCTCTTAATAATCATGGGTAAGGGGTCACAGTAAGGGTCAGGGCAGGCTGTGCAGTCTCAGTCTAGCCTCCTCGTAAACACAATGGGCCCAAAACAGGGGTGGGATTCAAATTTTTAACATCAGGTTCTGTGTTTGTGTGTCAAAAAACCACACCCATTTAAGCCACACCCATTTAAACCACACCCATTTAAAGCCACACCCATTTACACACACCTTTTCCTCAAACATATACAAGTAGGGGCGCAGTCAAACATTTGAAAAAAAATACACCATACACAGCCCTTGCGCAGCCCCTCCACCATACAGCCCGCCATCATGCAGTACACCCTCGCGCAGCCCCCTCCACCATACAGCCCCCCGCCACCATGTACAGCCCTTACGCAGCCCCTCCACCATACAGCCCCCACCACCATGCAGTGCAGCCCCCTCCACCATACAGCCCCCGCCACCATGTACAGCCCTTGCGCAGCCCCTCCACCATACAGCCCCCGACACCATGCAGTGCAGCCCCCTCCACCATACAGCCCCCGCCACCATGTACAGCCCTTGCACAGCCCCTCCACCATACAGCCCCCTCCACCATACAGCCCCCGCACCATGTACAGCCCTTGCACAGCCCTCCACCATACAACCCCCTGCCACCATGTACAGCCCTTGCGCAGCCCCTCCACCATACAGCCCCCTCCACCATGCAGTGCAGCCCGCTCCACCATACAGCCCCCTCCACCATACAGCCCCCGCGCAGCCCCTGCTCAATTCATTTTATAAACAAAAAAAAAAATTTCCATACTTACCTCAAAGTCACTCAGTCACCGCTGCTCCCCTGCAGATCCTCTCTGCTTCCAGTGTCTTGGTTCGGTACATGTCAGGCCTGCGCGATGACGTCATCGCGCAGGCCCGACACCGGAAGTAGAGAGGGAGGAAGAAGGAGCTGCGCAGCCATCAAGATGACGGCCGTGCACAGCTCCCGGCCCGATACTGTGTGACGCTGGCGGCTGTGTCTGCTGCCGGCCCAGGCTGTGCAACAGTGCAGGTGCTGGGGCAGTGGGCCGGCGAGTATCGGATCGCGCCTCTGAATCTCCCTGGTTCGGGGAACCGGCTGCTTTTTTAACAAGCGGTTCCATCGAACCGGGGAGAACCGGCTGAATCCCACCCCTGACCCAAAGTATTCCAATTCGACACTGATTGTAGGTGTTAGTGATTGCATCTTCCATATGGATCACTGTACATTTATTTATGCATTTTGCTAATATATTACATCGCAATGGTGTAGTCACAGGTGTTTGTTGCAGTAATGCAAAGCAAGATCACATAACTGTAAAACAAATCCATGTATGTTTTTACTACTGTTTGTTATACTTTTCTCACCTTAATGTATTTTTAGAAAAAAACATAGGAAAAAATGATGCAATTTGCTGATAATTTAGCGCACTACCAGAACACTACTTGTATATGTCAATGGCCAATCAGCTAAATCCACACTGAGCCATCTCTTATTAGGAGTGGATTACATGAAGATGCTCAATGCACAAGTGAGTAGCTAAATGGTGTCTTCACTTGCAACTCAATTGTTTCTTAAGAGTATGGAATATGTTTGTGCATGACCATAATCAACAATCCTTCTTACATGGCAGATATGGTCTAGGCATTTTAGCTTATAGCATTGCTCCTTTATAATCAACACTTAAAGGATACCCAAGTGATACCATATCAGTAGGTTCACTGTGACTTGGCAGTGGCCTTCATACAGATCAGAGTTATAACTAAGAATTTCGTGATGAGTTTTTTACATTTTTGTTTAGCTGCAATCGATCAATATGCGTGTTTGGATGTGCGGCTCAGGTCTTTTTCTACAGTTAAAGCCTGTTGTATACTGTCCCTTCTGTTTTTTGATGTACTTGGTACCAACACTCTTCTCATTTGGCTCAGGAGACTGCAAGAGGGGTGCCGCCTATTCTGCTGTCCTCTTTTTGTCTGAGACCACATTGAAATAAATTTTATAACTCATTTCGATTGGTGTTGGTGCTGTGTGGCGGCCATCATTGCTGTGGAGCTGTGCATGAGGGATGGTGTGACCTGGAACCGCAAGCGATTTGCTTTGCAGTACGGGGCTGTGGGACACCTGAGTAGTTCTCGCCGCTGTTGCTGTATTT
>JARQOD010000008.1:70515961-70581256 GCA_033576555.1 Oophaga sylvatica
TGTCTCGTGACGTCAGGGACTTTGTGCAGTCCTGTGGCTCTTGCTCTCGTTCCAAGCCTTGCTCTCGCTCTAGTGGTTTGTTAATGCCATTACCTGTACCCAAGAGGCCATGGACCCATATTTCTATGGATTTAATTTCCGACCTCCCTGTCTCTCAGAGAATGACCGTTATCTGGGTAATCTGTGATAGGTTTTCCAAGATGATACATCTTGTGCCATTACCTAAGTTGCCTTCCTCCTCCGAATTGGTGCCTTTATTCTTTCAGCACGTGGTTCGGTTACATGGCATTCCGGAGAACATTGTGTCTGACAGAGGAGTCCAGTTTGTTTCCAGATTTTGGAGGACATTTTGTTCTAAACTTGGTGTTCAGTTATCTTTCTCCTCTGCATTTCACCCTCAGACCAATGGACAAACCAAGAGAACAAACCAGACCTTGGAGACTTATTTGAGATGTTTTGTGTCTGCTGATCAAGATGACTGGGTCTCTTTTTTGCCTTTGGCTGAGATTGCTCTTAATAATAGGGCTAGCTCTGCCACCTTGATGTCTCCCTTTTTCTGCAATTCTGGGTTTCACCCTCAATTTTCTTCAGGACAGGCGGAGGCTTCTGTCTGTCCGGGGGTTGACTCTATTGTGGAGCGAATGCAGCAGATTTGGGACCAGGTAGTGGAGAGGTTGTCTCTCTCTCTCAAGAGAGGGCCCAGTGGTTTGCCAACCGGCATAGGACTGATGGTCCTCGTTTTAAAGTGGGGGACTTGGTTTGGTTGTCCTCAAGAAATATACCTATGAAGGTTGCATCTCCAAAATTTAAGCCAAGGTTCATTGGACCTTATAAGATCATGGAAATTCTTAATCCGGTTTCCTTCCGTTTGTTTCTTCCAGGGACATTCAAGATACATAACGTGTTCCACAAGTCCTTATTGAAGAGGTTTGTCGAGCCAGTGGTTCCTATGGCTGCGCTTCCCGACCCTGTTTTGGTTGAGGGCAATCTGGAGTATGTGGTTGAGAAAATATTGGATTCTCATTTTGCTAGATGGAAACTCTAGTATTTGGTTAAGTGGAGAGGTTATGGTCAGGAGGACAATTCTTGGGTGTTTGCTTCGGACATCCATGCTAGGAGACTGATCCGTGCCTATCATCGAGCCCATCCTGATCGGCCTGGTTGCACAGGTGAGGGTTCGGTGACCCCTCCTCAAGGGGGAGTACTGTTGTGAACACGCTGGAGGCGACTTCGGAGCTGGGGCTCCCTCCGGTGGTTGCTGAGGGTAATGAACCAATTGCTGAATGGCTTTCAGCTGGGTCTGAATGGTCTGATATAAGTGACCTGAACTCCCATCAACCTTGCCGGTAATCAATTGTTCTTCCAGGTCTTGCTTGGAGCTCAGCTTGCATTCCTGCTTTGATTCAGATAAGTGAATTGCTGTTTTTTTTCCTCTGGTTGGATTTTCCGTGCTGGTTTGCTGCCTTTCAGTGGACTTCAGCCTGGTCCCTTTTGGGGCCTGGAGCTGCAATTGTTCTCAGTTTGTGTTTGCACTTTTGCTCTGTTCCTTTGTCACTTTTTATTTCCTGAATTGCTGTGTGTTACATCAGGGATCTGATTTAGGTGGTAGAGATCGTGTGATCTCAGGTTTTTTGTTAATCAGAAGTGTTGGTATTTTTGTCAGGGTTTTTTGGGTTGCAGTCAGAATTCTTTCCTATACTTTTCTATCTAGACAGAATTGGGCCCCAGCGTTTGCTCATTCTATTTTCTGTCTGTGTTTGTATTTTCTTCTTGTCTAACCGCCATTACATTTTTGGGGGCTTCCTACTACGGGGCAGTTAGCTTTCATCTTTCTGCCTTTAGGTGTAGCTATCTCTCCGGCTGTGACGAGGCATCTAGGATCACCGTAGGTACGCTCCACGGCTACTTCTAGTGTTGCGGTTAGCTTAGGGTCCTGCAACCCAATAGTTTCCAGCCTCACTGGTGTATTGCTACTTTGGCTATTTTTGCTATTTCTCCTCAGCTACCGAAACATAACACCTCATATTTAAACAGGCCAGCAAACACCCAACAAATGTCCATTCTTTCAATTGTAATGATATGTAAGCTGGCTTAACACTTTAACGACCTATGACGTACTCTTTTTCATCATGGGCCGCTAAGGAAAAATTAAGCTGGATGAAGCCGTGATCAATCACTTCATGCCATTAAATAACGTATTGCCAATTTGTGTTCATTGGATCCCATTGATTCTCCAACGACATGATCATGTGGTTACCATGGCAGACAGAGGCCTATCAAGCCTATTGTCGTCTTCCTGTGAAGCTCAAATGAGAACTGCAATTTTAATATTCTGTACTTTTTTATATATTTTATTTCAAATCTGAAATTTTTTTTTAACACCAAAATAATAAAAAGAACTGGGTAAGTTTGATACCGCCCTAATCGTACTGACTGGGAAACTCATGTTTCCAGATCATTATTATGACACAATGAGCGCTGTAAAAACAAACCACAAAAAACAATGGCAGTATTGTGGAATATTTTTTATCATTTTCCATTACATTGTTTGGTAAAATCAATTGCGTCATGCAAAACTGCAACTTGTTCCACAAAAATCATGCCATTTTATGGCTATTTTGACAACAAAAAGAATGAAAAAGTAATGGAAGAAGGGGCGGAAAAAAAAAGTGCAAAATTAAAAATTAATGTCCTTAAGGGAATAAAAATGATAGTTACTAGCAGAACATGAGCTGTTGAGCTGCTGATGGCATGATGTTCTATGGGCACAAAATGCTTATAGCAAGGATTGTTCTGTGCATATAGAACATTTGTTGACTTATGTGACCAGGCCAATAAATGACTGATGGTCATTTTAAAAGCCTGGATTAAGCCATGTAAACCCACCTTAAGGCCACATTCACACATTCATTATTTGTTCAGTATTTTTCCTCAGTATTTGTAAGCCAAAATCAGGTGAGAAATAGTGATGAGCGAGTATGCTCGATGCTCGGGTTTTCTCCGAGTATTTGGAAGTGCTCAGAGATGTAGGCTGGTTTCACATTTGCGTTCAGGAGGGCTGCTACTTCTGTATGCATAGGAGGAGCTTCAGGGAGGAAGAAAGGAGGAAGTAGGCAGCCATCCGCAGTCCTCCTGAACGCAAATGTGAAACCAGCCTTAGTTTCTGTCACCGCAGCTGCATGATTTGCGGCTACTAGACAGCCTGAATACATGTGGGGATTGCCTGTTTGTATTGATGCTGTCTAGCAGTCGCAAATCATGCAGCTGCGGCAACATAAACTAAATCTCTGAGTACTTCCAAATACTCGGAGACCACCCAAGCAACTCGGAGACCACCCAAGCATACTCGCTCATCACTAGTGAGGAACAATCAGAGGAAAACTTCAATTGTGCTTTTTTGACCCACTCCTGGTTTTGGCTTACAAATACTAATGTAAAAAACTGACCAAATACTGATAGTGTGACCATAGCATAAGGTTCACTAATACCTATCTGACTCCCTTGAAATGTCAGAGAAAGCCCTACTAACCTGATAGAGATGAACAGGTTGTGTGTCTATATAATGTACTAGGCACACTGCCCTCTTGGCCTATCTGCCAAAAGCTTTTTGAACCAAAGTCACAAATGAAAAAACATAGAAAGTAGAGTAAAAAGAAAAGATTTAAATTATACTCCTATTCTCTTCATTAAAAACTGTACTGAAAAAAAGCACATCATTGCAGCCTTAGGGTTAGACTGCGAAGTAGAGTCTAAGGGATTGACTATTCCTTCCTATCAACTCTATTACAAAGATGTGGACTTTCCCAAAGAGATTTCAGGGTCAATATCCCAGAATATCCTTCTATAGTAGGAGCTGACATATGTTTGAAGACAAGGTGTAAGTTTACAGCCATGGTTGTTCATTGTGACTGAAGTATATGAGTAGAGAACAGAGCAAGTTGGTGACAAGAATGATGGAATCAAGAATAGTCATGAGAAAAGTATCAGCAAAGAGTCTAAGTATAAGTGATTTGAACTTTTACTCTAATTTTGTTGACTATGAAGCTTGAAGTTTAAGCAATACTGCACTGGTACACATGCCTTGCACATGGAAACAAGGCCAAGCAACTCAACTATGCACAAAAACATAGGAACTGTGATCCAGAAAAATAGAAGCAGGTGTTCAGAACTGAGGAGTCAAAATGTGAACTATTTGGCTGCAACAGAAGGCAATTTGTTCATTGAAATAAGGTGGAGGCTCCTTGCAATTTCATGGCTGCAAATTAAGAAAATGAAGTTGGGAATTTGGTAAGGATTAATGATGTCTTCAATGATTAGAAATACAGGCAGATATTTATCAACCAAGCAATACCATCAGGGAGGCGTGTGATTGGCTAGAAATTTATTCTGCAGCAAGACAACTACCCAAACATACAGCCAATGTAAAAAAGAACAATGAGTCCTGGAAGTGATGATATGTCTCTCACAGAACCTTGATCTCAACATCTTCAATTCTGTATGGGATCTGTGATATTAGTCACTTCTCACAGCCAAGCCATGAGTCAGGATAGTCAAGGAGTTCAAAGTCTGAAGCCAAGGAGGGTACATCATAAACAGAAGGAAGAGACAAAAGCGTCGTCAGGTAACGGGTTCCGAGGTCAGAATACTAGGAAGATAGCTAATCACAGCAGAAGGGGTTAAACAGATGGATGGTCAGAATGAGGTCCAAGGTCAGGCAGCGAAAGATCAAAATAAAGAATGCAAGGCACAGAAAGAACAAGCCACACTTAGCTGAATGTACTGTACATCTGGCAGAGATCTTTGAGTAACGGTACTGCCACACTAAACAATCCCGCTAGCGATCACGATAACGACGCATACTAATGCGATCGCTAGCGGGATTGTTTCTATATCGCTAAGTGCGGCTTAACTTAGCGATATAGTTAACGACGCTATCGCCGTTAGCGATCTTCTTAACGACTTTAGCGGTACAAAAGTACCGCTAAATCGCTAAGAAAAGGTGCCACACTAGCGATATATACTTACCCAGCGGGAGCGCCGACGATAAATAGGGTCCGGAGCGATTCCAGCGACGAGCGAGATCACAGCAGGAAGCTCGTCGCTGGCAGCTGCCGCACTGAACAACATCGCTAACGGGATCGCTAAATAGTGACGTTTTTTAGCGATCCCGTTAGCGATATTGTTCAGTGTGGCATACCCTTAACAGCTCAGTTAAATAGCATGACAATCACCTGGTATAATGAACACTTGGAGCCAGCCAGCTCCTCCCAGTCTCAGATTGGACAACCGAGCTGTCAATCAACATACTGACAGCTCAGCATGCCCCAGCACCAGACTGGAAGATTGAGCTGTCAATCGAAGCACCAACAGCTTCAGCCATCCTGTACCAGATTGGATTGCTGAGCTGTCAGTAACTGCATCCCAGATACACTGAGGGGTGGAACCGTGACAGGATCACATGAACAGACAGAAGGATTTGTGCAAGCGACATCCACAGAAGATATGTGTTTTTTAGTTCTCCCAGTTGTTTGGAGTTGAAATACTTTACTATGGTTGTAGGATTCTGTGGTGCCTCTGTTCTGCATTGGAGCAGTGTAAAACTGGATACATACCACATGTTTTAGTATGCGGCCATGTGTGCATGAGCTTTTATACTTCAAGTTAGTTATTTGCACCCATAAAAAGTCTGCCACCAGTATAAATAGATTTATTGCTCGTTATTTCAGTGTTGGGCCTGCTATACTCTTTCATTTGTTAGCCATAAAACATTGGCCCAGGCTAATGAGCTAAAGTACTGCACACTAAGCTATCCGCTAGCGATCTCGTTAGCGTTGCATACTAATGAGATCGCTACGGGATTGTTCTAATCGCTAATGCTGGCACATTAGCGATATATTAACGCGCTATCGCGTTAGCGATTTCTTAAGCTTAGCGGTACAAAGTACCGCTAAATCGCTAAGAAAAGGTGCCAACAGCGATTAGATATTACCAGCGGAGCGCCGAGAGAAAATAGGTCCGACGATTCAGCGACGAGCGGATCACAGCAGAAGCTGTCGCTGGAAGCTGCCGCATGAACAATATCTAACGGTGCTAAATGTGAGTTTTAGCGATCCGTTAGCGTATGTTTAGTGTGCATACCTTTAGAATGGTGAAAAGTTGTTGATATCTCCTGTACTCTCAAACTTTTGCTCGCACGACCGAATAAATTATGTAAATTTATTTCCAGAACAATCTCATTAAATTTTGTTTGAAAGCTATACATTTATGAATTATTGACCTGTTGTGATGATTTTACTTTAATTTCAAATAAACAATAAATTCCAACTTCCATTTAGATTAGTGTATCGTTTGCAGTCAAGGATCTCCTTTCATTTCACTCCCTGCATTGTATTGACCTATTTAGAATTATAATTGATTTTGATGTAGTTAATCCTCTGCTCCATTCCTTGGTTATGTTATTTTATTGTGCTGTTGCTGGTAAACACTTCAATAAAAACTGATGCTGTTCCAGTCAAGTATTAAAGCGTGCCCTGAATTACTTTTAGTGCACTTCAAAAAGACCAGGAAGTGTGTTTTTTCCCGAGCTCGGTAACTAGTGTGATATAATGTTGCACAGACTATGGTCGGTAAATCACATTCTTTTTTTCATTGTTAATGTTGCTGCAAGTCTGAAAGAAAATAGTAGAGAAAGGGTCTGTAAATTGTCTCTGAAAGCTCTGTGTCTTTATTTGTTCTGTCTTCCGAAATGTATTTACATGATCCGGCCTGCATTGCTTGGGAATTTGTTTTTCATGCGGCATGATTCGATTTTATTGCCCAGATGTTACTTAAGTCTAAATCTATCTGCGTCAACAAACTCAGCACTTAATGTTGTAAACTTGCTTAAAGGTACAACCTACAGTAAGTAAAATAGCTATAAAATTACTCTGGGCAGCATTTCCTACCTTATTTCTCCTCCTGAATTCTGTAGCGGTAAACCATGTCAGAATGCATGCTCTCAGACGTTGAACTCTCTTTGACGATGCTGGAAGAGATGGTAAGGCATACTTAAAGGAAGAGACATCTTAACCTGCTGCAATGCTCTGTGAAAATATTTATATACTCCCATCTCATCCTTTACTAGTACGTTAATAGAAATATTTAGAGTTGAGAGTCTCATGGTTGATATAGTACGTTAATAGAAACTCTTTAATACTTTGTAAGCAACTTGTAAAGTTTTTAGTTCACTGCTTGACCGATCAAAGCAAGAAAGAATTCAATGGGTCTGAAATTCTTTAAGTCCAGATATGATGGTTATAGTTACATCACTTTTATTGTTATTTTAAAAGTACAGATCTGCCAAATCACATTCACCCACTTCTGTAACTTTGCTCACAACTCCAGGGTTGGGCATCTTTTGTGGATAGAATCGTCAGCAAATTAAATGAACCAATTACTAGATAGAAGACCCCCAAGGATTTTGACACTACTGGTCAACCTCTTCTGATTTTTTATTTTTTTTTGTTGGAGGCAATAAAGGGCTCCTTCCTGTCGATCCTAGTGTAAAGAATACCTGCTGTGGATGCAGTCGTGCTCCGCCGGTCTGTCCTTGCTGGGGGTGGAGTTATCGCACACTTGGGTGGTGCGACTACACACGGTGGTGTGGAAGTCGTGAGTGATGTGGGAACGCAGGACACCACGCTTCCCACTTGTTTCTTGGCCCAGGAGACATTGGATGCTGTGTCTCCTGTTTGCCAGGCAGCACAGGATGCTGCCTTGTCTGGTGTACGCCAATGGTGGAAATGTGTGCACCATGCTGTCCAGGTGAGCAGGGAGTAGCTCCCTGGACATGACTGGGAGGAATGCATCACCTAGGTTTTATCATTACCATTGGGCTGGCTATTTAAAGCTCGCTCCTTTCTAGTACAGTGCTGTTTATTAAGTTCCCTTGCATAGCGGTATGGTGAGTACTTCCTGATAGGGTTCTGGTTGCTTCTCAAGCAGTTGCTAATGGGCTTTACTAATTCTTCTTTATTAGCTATTAACTTATGGTTTCCCTTTGGTTTTCATTTGGGTTTTATGCTGCTGGATTTGGATTTAATCTTGTTACCAGACTTTACATTGTCTGCAACACCAGATGCCAGCTATCCTATGACAGCAGTCTGAAAAGAGCTCTGTAAAGCCCCCATCACCTTTGGGAGAGGGTGAAGGTTATCTCAGCCCTTAAGGACTTGCCTAGAGGGTATGCCACACTAAGCGTTCATAAAGCCCCATTCCAACTTTTTTTATTATTGCGGTGTAGGAGTGATGATACTAATCTTAGTTCCCTGTCCCTCTTCTCATACTTATCATGTCCCGTCTTCAGCTGTTTCCGGTGCCATTCCCGTCAGTCTCTATCTATTTGTGACCTGCCGCATAGCTTCAGCAAACTCATTGTAAATCTATGAGAGCCAGAGCAAAGCCAGAACGAGGCTCTCATAGACTTACATTGAGAGATTGTGACTTGTGGTAAGTCAGAGGTTGCGGTCACAAGTTAGCAGCATGGGATCGGAGCGATGCCAGGAAGAGCTGAAGGCGGCGGCTGGTACGTATGAGACTAGGGGCAGAGAACATGGATCAGTAGCATCACTCTAGCTCTGAAATAAAAAAAAGTCTGGCATGTAAACAGCCTACTCATTATCCGATGAGATGATTTTTAAGCAGGCTTATAAATCATCGTTCTCGGCAGCACAACGCTCTGTGTAAACAAGGCTTGCGCTGACGAGAACAATGGCAGCCTATGTGCACTGAATAATCTATTACACATCATTCGGTGCTCATCTTAACAAGCTGTCTGCTTGAGTAAATAGGCTATTAAATGATAATATTTGCTGATCAGGGGTCATTCAGTGCCGCTGGTCAGTCCATTGAAAGGGACCTTTATTTATAGTACTGTATTAACAGTGATTTCCACAGATCCCCATAATAGTGACAGCCACAGTTGTTCCCAATAATGCGCCGATAGCAGTGTCAGCCATAGTGTTAGGGGTCGAGTTCCTGCTTCTGCACAAGGGGAATCTCGAGCCGTCCCTGCTGCGGTCTCCTATCCGTCTCCGGCCGCAGTGGACTCTGCTCAGCTTAGACGTCGGTCCTAGCGTCTCGCCCAGTCTAACATTGTGCAAAGGATTACTGTTGCTCCTCCAGGCTCTGCTATTGTAGCCAGTACTGGTTAGCGGTGAGCAGATGTCTTTAGGGCAAAGTCCTTGCTTTCCCCTTCTGAGCATGCCCAGAGTAAGATCTCTCATTGGAGATCAGGGGTCACATGCTCAGGTACTGCAGCAGCTCCTATTGGTCCGCCAGGAAGGTCCTGAAACCACTTGTGTTCTGAAGCAGTTTCCTATTGGTCCTTATCTGGCAGGTCCTGTAGCTGCTACTATAAAAGGGTGGCATGGTCGTGCCGCCATGCGCTAGTATCAATCACATTATGTGCTTTGCGCCAGGGTG
The DNA here is from genome assembly GCA_033576555.1 of Oophaga sylvatica. NCBI lineage: Eukaryota > Metazoa > Chordata > Amphibia > Anura > Dendrobatidae > Oophaga > Oophaga sylvatica. The sequence goes on from JARQOD010000008.1 coordinate 70,525,424, forward strand.
ATCTTGCACGCATGTGTTAGGGCTCGGCTGAAATAAGCCCCTAGAATACCGGCACCTCTGGTGAGGAGATTGTATGCACGTGTTTAGGGCTCGGCTGAAATAAGCCCCTAGAATACCGGCTTCTCCAGTGAGGAGATTGTCTGATTGCGTTGCTGATTGCGTTGCTATGGACTGCTGTCCGCACAGCAGTTGTCTGTGCATACCTGTGGAGTTAACAGGACACAGTCCATATCTCTGCGTTTACACCTTAGCCACTCTGTGGCGTAACAGAGTTCGCTTATACCGCCATATAGGGCCACAGTGTCCATAGTTGCGACTCTGTGAAGTAACAGAGTTCGCAATTCCGCCATCCTACTAGCAGCAGGCTCTGCCTGCACGGTGGACCCTAGGCTGCGAACGCACTTATTATTTATATTTATTTTGTGCGTTCCGCCAGCCCTAACACATAGTTCCTCTATTATCTTGAAATTCATATTGCTCTCTATAACAGAATTCCCAATCACAGCCACAATGCCAAATGACAGCTCCTTCTACACTACTCTATAATATTGCTATACATATGGAATATTTACAGTGCTAGCTAAGTCTAGATATGGTAAAGGAGGGCACCACAAAGTAACAGGGATACACCTGAGGCCTGTTAAGAACCAGAACTGAAAAGAAAAGACAAAAAGCCACAGGCCATGTACACAGGGATCACCTAAAATAGACAAATATTTTATTTGGTACTATAGAAAACTGAAAAAAAACCACATAAAAACATTTAAGTCATAAAATGACATGAATGTTACACAGAGTTGCTCACAATAGAGCTGCAGCCCTCCAACAAGTGACATAAGTAATTGGCGCAAATATGAATATGCCAAGATACAACAATGTCAATATGAACGTATATGGTCAGCACACAGAAAAAAAAAAACTAAAAAATATATTGTAAAGGTCATATATGATGGAAAAAAAACCACACTTGTTTCTGTGGGTATATAATAATGCTATGAGGCAATCACAGGGACAAAGAAAGACACCCACAAAAATATGATAACCTGCACACTAATCACAGCCCATCCAAGGTATGACGATGTGAGTAAACACTCTCAGATGACAAAAAAATTGTATAAGGATTATAATTATTTATTTATATAGCACCATTGATTCCATGGTGCTGTACATGAGAAAGGGTTACATGCAAATTACAGATATCACTTACAGTAAGCAAACTAAAAATCACAGACTGATACAGAAGGGAGAGGACCCTGCCCTTGCGGGCTTACATTCTACAAGATGGTGGGGAAGGAGACAGTTGGTTAGGGGGTTGCAGCAGTTCCGGTGTTGGTCAGGCGGTAGCTCCGGTAGTGGTGAGTAGGCAGTGGGGTCATTACAGGCTATAAGCTTTCTTGAAGAGATGGGTTTTCAGGTTCCGTCTGAAGGATCCGAATGTGGTTGATAGTCGGACGTGTTGGGGCAAAGAATTCCAGAGGATGGGGGATATTCGGGAGAAGTCTTGGAGGCGGTTGGGTGAGGAGCGAATAAGTGTGGAGGAGAGAAGGAGGTCTTGGGAGGACCAGAGATTACGTGAGGGAAGATATCAGGAGAGTAGTTCAGAGATATATGGAGGAGACAGGTTTTGGATGGCTTTGTAGGTCAGTATTAGTAATTTGAACTGGATACGCTGAGGGAATGGGAGCCAGTGAAGAGATTTGCAGAGGGGAGAAGCAGAGGAGTAGAGATGAATTAGTCGGGCAGCAGAGTTAAGGATGGACTGGAGAGGTGAGAAAGTGTTAGCAGGGAGGCCACAGAAAAAGATGTTACAGTAGTCGAGACGGGAGATGATTAGGGCATGCACAAGCATTTTAGTAGATTGAGGGTTGAGGAAAGGACGGATTCTGGAAATATTTTTGAGCTGGAGGCGACAGGAGGTGGAAAGAGCTTGGATGTGCGGTTTGAAGGACAGAGAGAGTCAAGGGTTACTCCAAGGCAGCGGACTTTGGGTACGGGGGAAAGCGTGATGTCGTTAATTGTGATAGCTTGGTCAGGTAAGGAATATCTGTGAGATGGAGGAAAAATGATGAGTTAAGATTTGTCCACATTGAGTTTGAGGAAGCGAGAGGAGAAGGAGGATATGGCTGATAGACACTCAGGGATTCTGGACAGCAGAGAGGTGATGTCTGGGTCAGAGAGGTAGATCTGAGTGTCATCAGCATAAAGGTGGTACTGGAATCCATGGGACTTTAAGAGTTGCTCCAGGCCAAGTGTATGGATTGAGAAGAGTAGGGGTCCTAGAACCGAGCCTTGGGGACTCCAACAGAGAGAGGGTGGGATGAGGAGGTAGTGTGGGAGTAGGAGACGCTGAATGTGCGGTTGGAAAGGTATGAGGAGATCCAGGATAGAGCGAGTACTTTGCTGCCAAAGCAGGAGAGGATCTGTAGTAGGAGGCAGTGGTCAACTGTGTCGAAAGCAGAGGACAGGTCTAGAAGGAGGAGTATAGAGTATTGTCCGATAGCTTTGGCTGTAAGTAGGTCGTTAGTAATTTTTGTCAGTGGAGTGATGGGGGGCGGAAACCAGATTGTAGATTGTCAAAGAGCAAGTTAGATGAAGGATAAATGCAAATGGTCAAGCACAATGGGGATATTGAAAAAACATGCATTCCAATGTATGAAGACACTGTGAACACACTCCAATAGTGTGGCACAGACAAATGGAAAGAAATGGAGGGATAAAGGAAAAGTGCATTTAGATAAAGAATGTCCCATGGAGCATAAAGTGCATTTTAGACAAGGAGTGTCCCAGGAGGCATGAATGGACACATAATCCCGCCTTAATAAGAGATGAAATGCATGAAATTTGAGATACTTCATGAAACATGAGTGGGCACGGTAGTCCCACTTAGAAAAAAAGTCACACGAAGAGGGCTGAAGAGATGCCCGATGCGAGTCGCCACCCTAAATGCCCCTGTCATTTCATGACTTTTAAATGTTTTTACAGTGGGGGAAATAAGTATTTGATCCATTGCTGATTTTGTAAGTTTGCCCACTGACAAAGACATGAATAGTTTTTTCTCATCCTAGACTCTCCAGTGCATTCCTCTGTTATATGTGAGCTTGGTGTACTACGGTGCGCTGCTACTCTCTATCACATCCCTGCCGGCATCACTGCATGGCTTCCTATCTCCCATCAGGCAGATACACCGACTTACTCACCACTCCGGGCCATGCTGTGAGTTCTGCCCTCCACCTGCTCCATGCTGTAAATCACGTGTCCTTTGCTTGGTGTGTGCATACTTCCTGTCTGTGTGCTCTAGGCCTCGGGCGCCTGCACTTCCTGATTCTTATAGAGACAGTGTGCACATTCCTAATGTGTCCCCAGCCTATTGCCAAGAGGTACCTGGTACTTAAGGCATCTCCACTCATTTAGAAGATGCCTGAGCAACAAACTGTCTGCTTTCTGCTACTGAGCTGCCAGGTCCTGTCCTGTTTCTGCCATCCTTGAGGCTGTATACTGAGGCCCATACCTGTATTTATGTGTCTTGTTTCCGCGACCCTGAAGGATGTATACCCAGGCCTGAATCCTTTGTCCTGAACTTGTTCTCATGTCTGTCCTTGTCTGAACTAATTCCTTTACCTGTACCTGTATCCTTGTCTGAAGCATTCCCTACCCTCCTGTGTCTATCCTAGTGTCTGCTCTTTCTTTGCCTCAGTGGCTCTGCTCTGCTCCCTCTTTGCCTCAGCAGCTCTGCTCCCTCTTTGTCTTAGAGGCTCTGCTCTGCTCCCGTCCTGCATCCTGCGGCTCTGCTCCTGTCCCGCATCCTGCAGCTCTGCTCCTGTCCCGCATACTATGTCACTGCTCTGCTCTCATTCTGCATCTGTGGCTTTTTGTCCTTCCAGTCTGAACTGGTTCCTGCCTGTTCCCTTATCCCACTCGTACCTGCCTGTGTTCCTGTGCTTCCCGAAATAGTTCCTGTTCCTCCTGTCTGAACCCCTGCCTGCCAGCTGTGCCCGCCTGCCTGCCTGCCAGAGTGCCAGCCATGCCCACCTGCCTGCCAAAGTGCCAGCCATGCCCACCTGCCTGCCAGAGTACCAACCATGCCCTCCTGCCTGCCAGAGTGCCAGCCATGCCCTCCTGCCTGCCAGAGTGCCAGCCGTGCCCTCCTGCCTGCCAGAGTGCCAGCCGTGCCCTCCTGCCTGCCAGAGTGCTAGCCGTGCCCTCCTGCATGCCAGAGTGCTAGCCGTGCCCTCCTGCCTGCCAGAGTGCTAGCCGTGCCAGCCGTGCCCGCCTGCCTGCCAGTACATCATCCGTGCCCACCAGTACTTCAATACTTACAAGTCTTTAGTGTCCTGTTCCCCCATGGGATCAGCTGCTACTGCCCGACGCCGCCCTGGAGTGGTACCTGGCAGCTACCTAGCTAACTGTCGCACAAGCCTGAGCTCACCACTAGAGGCTCCAGTGAACACAAAAGTAGCTGCTTAGTCACGCCCCTCCAGGGTTAGTCTCCTTTGTGGCACAGTGGGGCCACAATACTCGCTCGCCCCATCCAGTCTGGGCGCGAGCGTTACAGTCTGCTCTTCCCTGGGTGGGAAAGGGTACAAACGGAGGGCAGATTCAGGAGATAAGGCAAGGTACGTGGCCCAAGCATCTTCAACTTCAGAAGTTACCCTAGGAACAGGGCGAGCTAGGGCTTTCACTAGCGTTAGGAATAGGGAAGGAGCCCCTGGTCCCAGGTGAATCAACAGCAGAGTCGTGACAACTATCTTATACAATGCCAACTTTTCCAATAGTAGATCAATTTTGCATCTGATTTTTATTTTTTTTTTTGCTAGGCACTGTTCTGAAATATTTAGAGGGTTTTTCCATGTGACCTAACACCTTATTACCTGGTTAGTTATGCACTTTGTCAGCAGCGAATCCTGAACCGAGCGAAGAAATTCCCTCAACTCTGTTTGTCACATTTGATTCTGGTTTCACCGTATGTTATATTGATTCTAGCTGTAGGTTACTGACTAGAGGACATGGTCTGCATTCTCCCACGCAGGTTGCGAAGTGATATGAAAAGCAATGTAATCTTTTTTTGTCAGTCAAGTATTATGAATTGCTTAGTTAGAAGGAGACATTTACATAAATAATGGCAGACATTAGGTGTCATTGAATACAATTATAGTGAACCGCTATTAAATATACTTAGAAGCTTTCACCATTAAAAGTGAGTTTAATCAGATGCAAAATTAAATTGTTACATGAACGTCCTTTGTTTTACATGTAAATTATATTGGTTCTTCAATACTTAACTGCAGAAATCCAGACACTGGCATTAATATCCAGACGTGACATGGAAATTTGCTGCATATTGCTCTTGACTGTTAGGCCGGCGTCAGACACAACTACAAAAAATCGGACCGTTTTAGTCGGTCGATTATCGGAACAAAATGAAAACATCACACATCCGCCTGGCATCCGATTTTCCTTCAAAGATGCGATTTAGTCGCATGTGTGTGTACCTTGTAACATCCGATTTTCATCCGACTTGCGAGAATTTCTCGCAGGCTTGCAAAACTGACATATAATGGATCCAAAAGAATAGTATTTAAATCACAAAAGAAAGAATAGATATATACACATAGAACACATAATATATATATATACATGTCATTGTGACATATATATATATACATATATTTATAGTTCATACACTTCTACATACTGTAATAGCCACTAATTCAATTGCCGGCTTTTGTGAATCACAGAAGCCGACATGAAATGATACATTGTTTAGACACAGTTAACCATGTCATTTCCTGTATTTTGATATATGGTTTGAACTTATAATTACATAAGTGTATGTGTGCCAAATTTCAGACATGTAGGGGTTAATTAAAGGTGTAAATTCGTTGAAAAAAAATGCGTGGGCTCCCGCTGTATTTTCTCCACCAGACAGACAAAGCAAGCGAGTGGGGCAGATAATAATAGCCTAGGGAGGGTACATTTTTTTTGTGCCCCCCCTGGCTACTAACATCTGCCCCCAGACACCCCAGAAAGGGCAAATCTATAATTAGATTTGCCCTTTCTGGCACTTTGCCCGTCTATTCCCATTGCCCTGTAGCGATGGCGAATGGGTTAATAAGGGGTTACAGCCACCTTGCAATTGAAAGGTCACTGTAAGCCAGGTTAATAATTGAGAGCTGTCAATTAGACAACTATCAATTATTAATCCTATTGTATGAAAGAAAAATCAAACACACACAGTTTAATAAAAAAGAAGTTTAATGAAATAATCACACAGTTTTTGACCATATTTTATTTTCCTGCTAAAACCATTTCCTGTAATAAAAAGAAAAAAAAAAGCAAAATTATTCTTACCAATCCGATGTACAGTCAGGTCCAACGGTGTAATCCATCAGAAAGGGTTAACAGGTTAGAGCTTGCAGAGAGCTAATGCTGTCTGCTGAGCTCTTACCCCCCGAATGAATAACTTACTCTCCCAGTGAAAGGAGAGGAAGAGATGAATGAATGAAGCTTAATTGATTTATTGGCACTTTCCCTTCAGTGACCTGACCTAAGGTGAAAGTGGGATAAAATCAATTAAGCTTCATTCATTAATCACATCCTCTCCTGTAGGCAGGAGATAAGCTCATTCATTCAGGAGCTATCAGCTGAGCACGCAGCATTAGTTGCGCTGATTAGCTGATTGCTAGTTAACCCTTTGTGAAGGATTACATTGTGGGACGTGACAGATCGCCAGATAGGTAAGAATAATGTTGTTTTATTATTTTATATTTATTTTAGGAGATCAAGGGCGTCACACGGATTAAGAGTAAAATAAAAGATGGTCAAAAAAATGTGTTTTTATTTCATTAAAATTATTTATTCTTACAGTGTGTGTGTTTTTTTATTTACTTCAATAGGATTAATAATTGATAGTTGTCTAATTGACAGCTCTCAATTATTAACCTGGCTTAAGGTCACCTTTCAACTGCAAGGTCATTTTAACCCCTTATTAACCCATTCGCCACCGCTACAGGGCAATGGGAATAGACGGGCAAAGTGCCAGAAAGGGCAAATCTAATTAGAGATTTGCCCTTTCTGGGGTGTCTGGGGGCAGATGTTAGTAGCCAGGGGGGGCACAAAAAAATGTACCCTCCCTAGGCTATTATTATCTGCCCCCACTCGCTTGCTTTGTCTGTCTGGTGGAGAAAATACAGCGGGAGCCCACTTATTTTTTTTCAACGAATTTACACCTTTAATTAACCCCTACATGTCTGAAATTTGGCACACATACACTTATGTAATTGTAAGTTCAAACCATATATCAAAATACAGTAAATGACATGGTTAACTGTGTCTAAACAATGTATCATTTCATGTCGGCTTCTGTGATTTCACAAAAGCCGGCAATTGAATTAGCGCCTATTACAGTATGTAGAAGTGTATGAACTATAAATATATGTATATATACATGTCACAATGACATATATATATTTATATATATATGTATTCTATGTGTGTATATCTATTCTTTCTATTCTTTATTAAAGCTGTCAGTGTGATTTTACAGTATAGCCGGGGATGAATTGCCGGCTTTTCTAAAGGACACTGATGCGATTTAATCGCAAGTCACACATGCGGTCCGTTTGTAATCCGATTTTTCATCGCTCCCATAGACTTGCATTGGCGATAGTCGACCCACAATCTGTGACAATCGCAGCATGCTGCGATTGCACTCGGACGTTTAAAACGGACCACAAAAAAGCGGATACTGGGAGCTGCTCCATAGATTAACATACGGCAGACTGCAATGCGATATTTCATCGTATTGCAGTCGTCCGATTCTGTTGCCAGTGTGACGCCGGCCTTACTAAATCTTTAGACTCTATTATTTATTGAATTTATTAATATAATTTAATATTTAAAATAATAGAAATATTTGTTATAGTCACACTTTTTCCCTTTTATGAAAATGGGAGACAAATCTAGACTTAATTATCACACTGAGGACATTGACAACACACGATTCCCAATCACATGCTGTAGAAAGCATCACACACGGACAAATGTTTTGCTACCTTCTGTTAAAGTAAGAAAAACCCACAATGATCACTGAAATAACTTGAAAGTGACAAAAGCAAATTTCTATTTAAATTTTTCAAATCAACTAATGGAAATCAGACATTGCTTTTCAATTGTGGTTCAACGGAAAAGAAAAAAATTAAAGTGGCCCCAGGACAAAAGTGATAGTACTCTTAGAAAAGATAATATAAAATAATAATTTGACTATACGAACATGTTAAACTAAGGTGTGTCCTGTAATTGGCATGAATTGTGTCTACAAACTTGTAATCCGTCAGGCTGCCTATTTGAAGAGTGAAAAGTAGTCATTGTGCTGTTTGATATCATACTGTTTCATATCATTGAAACCAAATTTTACAGCATTGCTCTAAATAGTCATTCTACTCTTGTGATTGGCATGTCATGTGAATTGCTCACAACATATATTGCAATGCAAATGATTACTAATCTCTTATATAGTCTGACGTCATTGCATGTTGTAGTTACAGGTGAAGGGGCTTGTGATCGATTTTTGCACAGAGTCTGGGAGTTCAGAATTGGAAACTTAACTACTGTTCCTTGATATTATAAAATATTTTACTACTGTCTATTTGTAAAAGTGTATATTGTTCTACATAGTAAAATATTTTTCTGTGTGAGCACTGATTGGTTTTTGCGGTGATGGGAGTGTTTGTTTAATTGATATAAGGGGGTAATACGTTTGATTTCCCCAAGAGAGATGCATGTGAAGCAATGTTCATCTGTACATGCCATATCCCCTGATGAATCCTAAGGGAAGAAACGCGTCGGGAAAAGGCTCCATTCACTTGGGACAATGATTCTTAAACATTTTTGTCTAAGAGAGACGCCTTATGAATGGGTGAGATTGTTCCTTTTATTCCCATGTATCGGCGTCCCATGCAGTTATTTATAAATTGGTAGACAGCATTTATACAATTCTAGCGGTGCTAGATTGTTCACTAAATATTGGTTCTAGCGGTGCAGAACTGATTTTGCTGCTATTTGGTATATAAGTCTCTTTTGTCCAAGTGTCTTATCTCTCTATATATATCATATATCCTCATCTACTATTATAATGTTGAGGATGTTTTTTTTGTTATATGTGTCCAATTTTAACGTTTTTGGTAAATAAATGTTAAGTTTTATACATCCCCCCTTTTTTCTATGCTGCCTTACTAATAGTAAAATATTCCTTGCTGATATTATTTGCACACTCGTATTGAGCCAATCAGTTCACAATAATGATCTATTGTCATGAAAAAATGGAATTCTGAAAGTGACCACAAGCAATTAATGACATTTGTTTTCAATGTAGACTTAAAGGGAATGTTCCATCAGAAAATGATCTACTGTTTAAATCATGGTTTGTGTTCCATGTGTTTAAGAAATTGGGAATTATTTTATTCATATCACAAAATTTATTAAAAAATAAGTAATCTTGCAATTCTTACACTGGCCCCTGGGATTATTATAGAAAGATACTGCTTGTCCTTTCAGAAAGAGTTTTCAGCAGTTTCCCTATCATCAGAGGTAACACATAAGTAACACTTCCATGCACAGCTGATAACACCACATCGACCAATCATAATAGGGGATGACACAGCATGCACTGCTCCCCCTCTCTTTACAATGCAGTTTACACATGCCCATTAAATATGTCATTACTAAATATAGGGATTGATTCTGTTTAGTGCTACAAATATACATGTGAATTTCCCGAAGCAACAGGAAGTTACATTATAAAAAAAAGCCACAGCAACCAGTGTAAAACTGTAAGATTTCAATTTTTTTATTTTGTAATACAGATTGTCATCTGAGAAAAAAAAATTGCCAAAAATTAAAAAAAAAATATATATATATAAATTATATACATAACTATTTTGTATATAGATGTCATTTTCTGGTGACATATTCCTTTTATGGCACTCTTGAACTTGAAATTAAAATTTAAATCCCTCAATTTTGGGGGGTCCAACCAATCATTTGATTTGCACAAGGGCCACGTGATATAATCTGTCAGGAGACAGAAGGATTCGGCAGCATCTGGCAGTCCAGAATCTTTCTATATGGTGCTCAAAATGATAAATATGCTACAGAAAAGTTAAAGCTTGGGCTTTTCATATTTGATGTCTTTTTATATTTTTGAGTAACATTTCAACAATAAAATACGCATTATATATACAATACACCCTGCTGAGTCCAACCAGTAGATCCCAAAGCTCAGTATTTTTCTTTGGATTTTATGTTAATCTAAGGCTACAATCCCACGATGAGTTTTTGGTGAGATTTTTATTACTCCTATTTTTTTTAAAAAAAATGCAAGTAACATAATTTACTTAATGGGTGCAGAAATAGTGCAGAAAATGTACAACATCAAAAACTCACCAAAAGCTCACCATAGGAACGCAGCCTAAGGAGTATGGGAACAGTTAGGTCGGACTCATATGTCTGTGTTATGCGGTCTGGGAAAATTCTCCTGACCTGAACTCAGCAGTCCCATAGGCATAGTCAGACCTTATAGGGAGACACTTTTTTGTTGGTTTGTTTTTTTGTCAATGATAATCTTTTAAAAGATAGATCGAAGGGGCCCCTGTAAGGTTAAGCTCCCACAATGAGTTTTGGTGAGATTTTAATGCTGTGCATTTACGTCTTCATATGAATTTATAGTGATCTCATGCCCTTTGTGTTTTTTTACAATGGGATGTATTGTGATCTCATGCCCACTGTGGTGTTTTTTTACACTATTTAAAATGACCGGCGGTTAGGGTTGAGCATTCCGATACCAAACCCGGTTCCGATACCTGAAATCCAATGTAAGTCTATGGGAACAAAATATCGGAATTAAAAATATTCCGATATTTTGTTCCCATAGACTTACATTGGATTTCAGGTATCAGAACCGGGTTTAGGTATCGGAATGCTCAACCCTACCGGCGGTACATTCGGAATCCGCAACATGTCAATTTCTCTGCAGAGAACTTTGAACTTTACGTGTAGATTTTCCCCATAGAATTCCATAAGAAAGTCCACAAAAATGCACATGTATTTTAGTGTGTTTCTGGTGCTGAAATGCACTGAAAGAGTGTGTAATTTGTCAAAGTCGATTGGCAGAAGGTATCAAAACCAAAGTAGCTTTATTTAAAACGAGACATACCACAAATATCAGCAGTGTTAAAAATAAGATAAAAACACATAAAGTAATGAAAAAAACACAAATAACCTAATTTACCTAATAGGTACAGAAATGCTGCAGAAAATCTGTAATATCAAAAAACTCACCAAAAGTTCATTGTGAGAACGCAGCCTACTGCAAAATAAACTCCTATTTTCTGTAGTTTGCCAGGGGAGTCAATGTGTTAAATTTAAGTGTGAAGATCAAGAATCGTAATGCAAAATGAAGTAATCTTTTAAAGATGTGGGCGAGAAGAAAAGAACAACATAACATGCACATTTATTGTAAATTGCATTTGGAAATATGGATTGTTGATAATATAATGACATCAAAATGAGAATGAATTGAGGCAGTGAGTCACAAGAAGTCAATATATCCCAAAATGAGGTTGATAGTAATGAAGTTAGAACAATAAATTAAATTAATAAATCGAAGCAAACGCACGTATGAGACAAATTGTAAATGGCGACGTTGGCGTGCAATAATTGTAATTGTCAACCACAGATGAGCCGGCTAGGCTTCCATTAAACTGTAAAAAAAACAACATAAAAGTGAAATTGTTATGTTATTAGAATGTATAATGCCATGCGTGAAGGAGAGCCATATATACATAATGATCTTTAGTGTATTTATTATACAATTACGTAGATAGATTTAATCTAGTGAATATGATTTTAATGTATTTCATAAATTATGCATTGAGTTAACCTTGAGACGTACCACATTATTTTGATTATTACCATACAGTCATTATTATTAGTAGGTATATGTTTTTCTTTTCTTTAAAGAAGTTGTCTTCTGAAAAAAGTGTCTTATAGTGACTTCAGACTTCTGGATCCTAACAGCGTGCGGTCCACGCACTGTCAGGATTCACTGATTTGCACATGTCACATTCCAATTAAACATGCCTGACTTCTCACAATACAAGTGAACTGAGAGAAGTCGAGCACATTTAATCGACACGTGACCACATGTATGAAAAATGCACACCGGTGGACACGTGACCGCCTGCCCTCACCTGCTACATCGGTGAATCGTGACAGCTTGTGCATTGCATGCTGTCAAAATTCTAGAGTCTGCAGTGACATAGCGTGACTGTAGACTTTTATCCGGAGACTGGATGAAACTCTTTAAAACAATAAATATTCTCGAATTGTATTTGTTACCTTATGGTCGTATGTCCCCAACCAGAAGCTAAGAAGGACATGTTCCAATATTCATAGTGCTCATCTGATAGACAGGTTGTTACCGTCGCTGAGCTCCACCCACTACTTTTCTCAGAGTGCTGATCTGTATAATGCAACTTCTACACTCCAAGCTATCATGGACTATTCTTCCCTAGCATACCATTCATGCAACATTATACAGGGAGACTCACTGGTCTTACAGCCATGCTGCCATGAAGACTGATGTCTGTAGCACAGTGATGGGCCATACTGGCCACTGGAAATGCTCCTGAGATACCGGGCTGAACCACCCACTGGTAACACGTCCTTAGATGATTGACTTCTCCTGCACCAGCGCTGAGCTGGTCTAGACCTCCTTCGGTAAAGGAGCTTGTGCATGTGACTTGTGACATGCCAATCCAATGTCTGGCCATCAATACAGGGCACGGTGTGAGGTCGGACCGTCACTGGTATTTTTGCAGCCACAGAATCAAGAAGAATCACTGTAGCAAGTACATTTCAAAAAGCCTACGAATGATGAGGATAAAGAATTTAGCACATAATCCTTGAATCCTTGATTTTCTTTTTCATACCTTGGAAGACTCTACCGGCCAGTTAAGAGTTAAAGCTCATTTTACGCTATTCTACCTAAAGGAAGCCTAGATTTATAGAGGACGTTATTTTTTAAAAAAAATTTCCATTGTCTTTTTCTCGTTAAAATCTCAAAGATATTAATATTTTGTGCATAATTTCCTTACCCTTGGTGAAAATAACAGGATAGATGTAAAAATAGAATATCATTAGAGTGTCAGGTAGACGAGTGTGACTAATATCCTCGGTGTCATTGATTTAATGATCTAACATTGCCTATGCACACTCAGCGTGTACATGGTTTACCAGCACTTGCAGATGTAGGCTGAAACGGGGCTGCGAGAGCTCCGGGAGAAGATAACAATCAGCTCGTCAGCTTAGGGATCACTGTCAGATTGTAGGCAGAGATAAGGAACAATGGCTGCCATCCAAGAGAGCGGATATAAAGAGCTTACTGCTTGTATCTGCTTTCTCTAGGAATGTGAGGGGAAAAAAGGGACACGGGCTATACAAGGATAGATGTAGAGCCAATGACCTCCAGATTATGTGGCATCTACCATGCTGGTTTTATACGTATGATATCCAGTCTCTGGCTTCAAACTGAATTTTCATCACTTCCAGTCGCTTCTGATGGGTCAGGGTCATACGACCATCAATTCTTTCATGTGAGAGAATAGGGGCCGATTATGCAAATACTCTCGATCGAACTCTGTCACAGTTTAATCCGAGTGTCAGTGCACTGTACTCTGATTCTCTCACATGAGAGAATCTCAGCACAGGTGCGGAGAAGACAGAAAAAGTTACTTCTCCATTGTCCATGTCCATGGTAATCGGACTGCAGTCGATGAAATCCAAATGCAGTTCGATGTTTCAGCCGAATTGACATGAGAAAAACATTGCAGATCTAAGCTGCCCCATAGAATAACACTGGGCCAATTGTTATGCGATAAAACACTGGGCTGTGTAATATGCCCATGTGAGCGAGCCTTTTTGTGTGTATGAGCTACCAACCAGGGAAGGACAAAGTTAAAAACAGGCCCTGATGCATAAACAGCAAGAAGGCCCACGCTCTTAAAATAGCTCATCATAGCGTGCCCTCCTTATGTCTCTCTACCAATCCACCAGTAAATGTGAGCTATGAAATGCACTTTTGCTGTCCATTGCATATATTTAAAAGACAGCAGGAACATGCCCCTAATTTTAGGGTAGCAGTATCAGGATTCTGTTGTTCTTCTGCAAATTGACCACTAGTGGCTGCCATTACTTTACTTAAAATTGTGCTGCATTTCCACTCCTTACCACTGGAGGCTGTGGTTGTGTTCTGCAATTACTAAGATCGCAGATTGTGAACCTGTGGAAGCCATCTTGTTTCCTGTTTGGGCCTACTTAAAGCCACATGGAACACTCACTCATTGCTTGAGTATTGCATTTAGCTGTTTGTCAAATTCATAGACGTCAAACTCAGCCCCATGGGCCCAAACTGGCATGCAGTATAATTATTTGGCCTACGAGAAAATACCAAATGTCTACTAGAGCAGACCGCTGGTAGACAGCATGCTAATACTACAAATCCCGCTCTTCCTCCCTGGTTACTAGTTCCAGTCTCCTGCTCTTGAGAACGGTCAGCATATTTATAAGCAAAATGGCACCTGACATTGACAATCATCCCTGAATCAGAGGCTGGTGAGTTTTTAACAGGATTGTCTAAAGAGGACAGCTGTCATAAAGTTATTTAAAAGTACAGACTAACTTTAATATAGATGCTCAAATCTTTAAACGCATCACTGCCTAAAACTCTATGGCGGTGCAGTTTATAAAGTTAACGGAGTTGGATATCCATCTAATAACATTTTTTAAATTGAAATGCTCATATAATTTAATTATCCGTGGTGGCTACCATGACTAATCACTACATAAATTAGTAATTTCATTACAAAAATGTTGATGCTAAAAAATAGGCCAGTCTTGGCGCAGACAGATGAAATGCATAGACCATTGGGGACATCCATTTATCACAAATATTAAAACTATATTTCATCTGCTGGAAGAATATTTGCATTGGTTGTTGACTCAATTTTGGCATTAATAAATAACTGAAAAATGATATAGATGTTTTATGTGTTAATCTATTTAATTGTAAAATCAAGAGTGGGAAAAACATCATGCAGCTTCACGTTGATGAAAATAGCACGCCCCGCTATCTAAAATATAGAAAAGATTCCTCAAGCCCTGTGGCTACAAATACATGATTACTGATTCTCCTTCTGCTTTGCAGAGCCATAAATGTGCAGCCCTGTATTTGCTCACTAGGGGAAACATTATTATGCCGCCTAAAATCAATTGGAGATTGAAATTCCGAGACTGGAGTCCTGTGGTTGAAACAGTTATATACCCCCAAAACATTCTAGTATATGGCATAAATGCTGTATGTATTAAAGCTCTAATGGCATTAATTGTACACAAGGATAGGTCATTAGAAGAGATGAGCAAATAAATTTGAGTGCTACTTGAATTTTACAAAAATCCGCATTCACTGTAATGTGGACTTTTAGCAATTCGCTTCCACTTGGATTAAAAAAAATGCCAGCAGCTGGCGACCATTTTACCATACCATAGAGGACCATTAAAAAGTTATAAAACCATCCTTGTAAATGCCATTCGGCTGACCTCTCTGGTCCTTCTGCGACTTGCCATAACCGATCCTGCCCTTGCCACATTTTTAAATCATCATTTCTGGGGTCCTTCATGCTGGACTGGGGCTTCCAGCTTTGGTGAGAGCCCTTGAGGGTTCTGCGTAAATGTGTAGAAAAGGTCATGATGGCTTAACATGCGCCATAAACTTTTGAACATACGCAGAACCCTCCCAGGCCCTATCAATGCCAGAAGTCCTAGTCCTGCGCGAGAGGCCCTGGGAGCAGCGGCAACTTGACGATGTGGTGAGGACAGAGATGTGAAGTGAGTATAATAATAATAATAATAATCTTTATTTATATAGCGCCAACATATTCCGCAGCGCTTTACAGTTTAACAGTTTCAAAACACAAGTCATAAGTAACAACGTTAACAATACAATAATTAAAGCAAAATAAGCCGTATAAGTGTTTTTGTTTTTACATCTTATGCTTATTTTGTTCTGAGATCTGGATAATGGAAAAGAGATATTAACTTCAGGAAGAATAACCTGTCCGCAAATCAAATTTTTCTGGAAAAAAAACGCATGAACAGGAGAAATCAAATTTTGCCTGATCCGTTTATCTCTAGATCGGTGGAGCTCTGACACTGGGCATCCTCACCATTCAGCTCTTACAAGTGCCACTGGAAGTACATAGTATACAGAGCTGGACCCTTCAGCTTCATACACTGTTTAGCGTCTGTTCTCCACTATTGCAACTCAACGTCTATTAAAGTGGAGTTAATCTGCAGTATCTGAGAACAGTCACTATTCACCCTACAGAGCTGTGTGTTTCTTCTCTGTAGACTGAGAACGTTTGATGTGGTGGCCTTGGGACCTAGTAAGAGCTGAATGAAGGGGGTGCCATACTTAAGAGCCCCACCAATCTGACACTGATTTCCTCTCTGGTTAGCCTGGACAATGGCAGGAATCATCCCTTATGTACAGTTGAAACCAGAAGTTTACATACACTAAATAAAAAGACACATATGTATATTTTTCTCAATATCTGACATGAAATAAGAATAAACCTTTCCCGTTTTAGGTCAATTAGGATTACCATAATTATTAATATTTGCCAAATGCCAGAATAATGAGAGAGAGAATGTTTTAAGGCATTTTTATTACTTACTGCAAAATCAAAAGTTTACATACACTAAGATTACTATGCCTTTAAACAATTCTGTACTGCCCATATGATGATGCCATGTGTTTTTTGGCAACATCTGAGTTAGAGACACCCCTGTGGATGTATTTTACAGCACACGTGAAACACACTGCTTCTTTGTGCAGCATCATGGGAAAGTCTAAAGAAATCAGCCAAGATATCAAGAAGAGAATTGTGGACTTGCACACTTCTGGCTCATCTTTGGATACAATTTCAAGATACCTGAAAGGGGCCTCCTTCATCTGTACAAACAATTATACGCAAGTACAAACAAGATGGGAATGTCCAGCCATCATACCGCTCAGGAAGGAGACAGGTTCTGTGTCCCAGAGATGAACGTGCATTGGTCCGACATGTGCATATCGACCCAAGGACAAAAGCAAAAGACCTTGTGAAGATGATGGTGGAAGCTGGTAAGATTGTGTCAATATCCACAGTGAAACGAGTACTGTATCAACATGGGCTGAAAGGCCACTCTGCCAGGAAGAAGCCATTACTCCAAAAGAAACATAAAAGCCAAACGTTCACCCAAGTCATTCAGTTTAAGGGCAATGGTACCAAAAACTAATGAAATGTATGTAAACTTTTGACTTTGCAGTAAGTAATAAAAATGCCTTAAACTATTCTCTCTTTCATTATTCTGGCATTTGGCAAATATTAATAATTATGGTAATCCTAATTGACCTAAAACGGGAAAGGTTTATTCTGATTTCATGTCCGATATTGAGAAAAACATGCAGATGTGTCTTTTTTATATAGTGTATGTAAACTTTTAGACATAAGAGCATTTGTTTAGCATTTTGCCAATTTAAAATTGTTGTTTTGCATGATCTAAAAGAGAAATGTAATATCTAACCATTTAAAGAACCTGAGGAACAATCATTGATTATGTGTGGGGATATACTTAATTTTGAAACCCATTTAAAGTGAACATGACCCATACCATTGCCACAAATTGTACAGACTAGCAATAGGTTAATGAGCAAAGCAGGACAAATCATTTCTCTTTAGATTAAAAAAACAGTTTGGAATAAAAATATTGCTTTCTTGTATATGTAAGGCATGTTTTACTTCATCACATATAAACCTCGTGACCATCTGTTTATAACATATATATATATAGACTCTTAGTGGGAGTAGGTGGAGGCCATCACTTATTCTACAGAACATATGTAGTGTGCTGATTAAAATTTGATATTCTGACACCAATGTGGTGCTTGCTTGATATTTCTACTATATTTGTATCTATATTTGTATCCATGGACATATTTGATGGACAGTCACTAATTATAATGTACAATCCATCCCTTATGTCAGTGTTCTCCATCAGATCTCCTGCATATGGCTTTTGGCAGCTGTAGACACTATTGTTAGCAATTTGATTCCTTTTGGAAATGTTTGAGCAGCTCTGGTTTACATAATACTAAACTAGAACATTTGCACAATGTGTCCACCCAAGAGTTAATTAAGCTAATATTAACTCTTGCCAGCCCTAGATCTACCGACCATACAATGATTGATTTTGGAGTTTGCTAAACTCCATGCTAAGTGGCCATTCTGAAAGAACCCTTGGGCATCACCTTTAAACACTGCAAAAAACGCGTACGTTGTATGTATTCACCAATTATGCACTAGCTGCCCGAGGACACAAGTCAGCTGGAATTGGGACAGTAGGCATAGTCAAACTGTAAAGTTGGAAACAGAAAGTAGAGTTGTGTGGACTAAAATGGCCACTGTACTTTCAGACTATATAAAGTTTTAAAAAATCACTTTATTTAAAAAATTGTGTTAACTTTGCTCAAAACTAAATGTCTGCCTTCTCTGTAAAACGCTGCCTGTTGTCAAGTGTAATCCATCTCTAGTGCTAGAGATACCAAGAAGTGAGGATGAGGGTATTTTGTTTTGTGCCTGCTTTTTTGTCTGTAAAATTGCACACAGGCATAGCAGAGAGGTAGGCTTTCAGTTTGGATGAAGTGAAGCCTTTGGAAAATTGTAGGCACAATGCATGCTGGGAAGAGGAGAGGAAGAAGAAAGTTCCACTACATGTGGTGCTGGCAGAATGCAAAGGAAAGGAAACTACTCAGTGTGAGTGACAAGTTATAGGACATGAGAAAAAGGTTAATTTGGATGTATTAGACTTCTGTATGTACCATATTAGACTTGTGTATGTACCAAAAGCTGTCACGGGTGTGTCAGATGCTACAGACAGTCGCTCTGCATCTGGCTGCAGAAAGTCTCTGCATTTGGCATTGCAGATGCCTTCTTAATCCTTCTGACTTTTGGACCCAGTGGCAACTACCCTCTGGCTCTAATTGACACACCTGGACCTGAATGTTTATAGACTCTCATTCTGCATCGGTTAGTCGCCAGTAATATTCACATTTTTTCCTTGTGAAGGCTTGGAGCTATAGCAGTTGGCTTACTTCCTCTCTGGCGCTGTTGGAGGATATTTTGTGTTACCTCTCTGAGTCTGCTCAAGCTAAGTTGCTTGTTTGTCTCCCTACTTGTCTTTAGTGTACAGTGGGGACTGACCAGTGCTTACCCCTTCCCTATTCAGGGCCTAGCTGTAGGGATATACAGGGCTTAGGTTTCCTACGCGGCGACTGGTGTGGAACCAATATAGGGATGCACTTCCCCTAGCGTTGGGCTTCCTTCCCCTCTTCCCCTGGTGTTGCACTTAGTCTTCCCACACTATACGTGACAAAAGCAGAGCACTTCTAACTTAATGTGGGAGACATTGGCACCAAGATCATACTTTTCTACAGAAAAAAAAATAGATACAGCCTTAACTAGTTTGTGAATATTAAGTTTGACATAGTTCGAACCAGAAAAAAATCAATTGAGATAGTAGTTGAAGCCAAAGAACAGACCCAAATTGGAAACATTTGAATGGACATTACAATGGGTCAATCAGAAAACATTGATATTTAGGCAATAATTGTCAGCTGTGACTGGGTTTAAATAACTTGGTGCTCCATGATGTAAGCCATCTCCTCGGTTGGCACCGATTTTTTTTTAACGATGTGATGGAATCATGTTACCGTTCATTTTCATTTTTCTTCATTTATTCCATTGAGAATGATGCATAAAATGATAAAAAATAAGGCAAAGCTTCATGAATACGATGAGGCTTCGTCACAGTCATTTCTACGTCAAATAGAAGACAAAGCCCGAGTTCTGTGAAGGCATCTCCTTATCAAGAATCTTCTCATTGGAATTCTCCCCTAGACGAGCTTCTCCAGATTCACTGGAAATACCAAACGCAATAAATAAATGCAGTTTGTTTGCCTTCTTTTATTTCTTTAGCTTCAGTGAAAACATTTTTCAGTGTGGATTTATCCTGTGATTATTTTAAAGCATAAGCAGGAATCAATATCTCTAAAAACTCACATTACTGTAAAAAATGTATCACATAAATCACTTTTAGCCCTCACTATACTTCTTACTTAATGAAACAAGGAAAGGAATTCAATTCATTTGAAGTGGTGCTCGTTTTTTGTATTTTTTTTTTCTTGCCAAGTACGGGGATTTGCATTCTGTCTTATGGAAGAAAAAAAACACACACAAACGCCATCCAATGAGATAAAATCAACTTTCTGTTACACTGAAATAGGAAGACAAAACGTGTTCTACTCTACAGGGGTTTCTATACTTGCGTATGTGTGCAGGAGTGGAGAACAAAATGCCGCTGTCTAGGGTTATAAAACTATCAAATGACGCAATGACCCAACTGGAGGAATTACATTTTCAAATGCACGTTTTTTTATGTTCAAGGGAATAATTTACATATTTATATATATTTCTGTTAGAAATCTCAGATTTAAAATTTAGCAGGGGATTTGGGAAAATTAGGGATTATGCATATTGCTTATGCCTCTAGGGCAAAGTAATTCTGATGGTGGTCTGTACCTTCAGGAAATGAAGGCTATTGAAGCTATGTAACACTTTGGTTGGGTTAATAACTGCATTATGATAGACAATCCAATAATGGACAGAGAAGGCTGATTAAAGCAGCTATACTCTGTCCCAATATGGTTTGTGCCATTCGTTGGAAATCCAAAGTGGCATGGTTCCCACCTATCACACACATCAAGCATATCACATGAACTTGCCATTATTGTCACATGGTTTATATCTTAAATAGCATACTCAAAGCACTTCCAAAACTTCTGTCTCCCTGGCTCTATTCCCCACCACGATCCACTTTCCAACGCTTGACCGACAGCTCATTGGCATGACTATACAATCAAGTAAATGAAGGTGCGATTGGGTGTGAAATAGAACCAAGGAGGTTGAAACTTGGGAAGTGCTTTCACACCCACAGAGAACTTAACCTTCATTTGCATATGTATAAAGACAGCGATTTTTCAGCGAGGGAGCACATAAAGGTATGGATAACTGCTTATTTGCACTGTCATTTATGCTGCACTATGCACTTTCCATGCTCTGATTTACATCTATGAATTAGATATGTATTTAAATGCCACCAGTACCTGATTTTCAGTGGAAATACAGCAGATGTGGGGTTAACCAAATGCTGTTTGAGTTCCAGTGATGGAGTGTGAGTGGCAAGAAGGTTTATTGTTGTGATTGATGTGCACTTGAGAGCAGACGGTGGAATTACTTGCATTTTCCTACCAGTCAGTCATCAGAACTTTGCTACATTGCTGTGCAATAAGCAGAGACTTCTGGAACTACTATAGCCAACAATCCAAATTTATTCTGTAAGTGTTCTGTGCATAGTTTAGGATAGCTTGTAAAGTATGATCCAAGGAGATAAACCAGGCCAGTGTGTACATGAGCACATCTTATCTGTATACCAGAGATAGTTTCCTTAGCCAAAGCCAGATGATTGGGCACTGTAATGATGAAAGCCTGTAGTAGAGCACTAGAAACAAGGAGGGGTCTGTCCAGTTGTATTATTGGGTACTGTGAGGACGAGAAGCTAGAATACAGAAGGAGGGAACATCTGGTTCTGTGAGTCGGCACTGTGAGGATGGGAGCCTAGTATACAGCACTAGTGACCAGAATGGGCTGTCCGGTTCTTTGGGTACTCTAAGGATGAAAGCCTTGAATACAAAACTACAGGCCAGGAGGGGACATCCAGTTCTGTGACTGGGTACTGTGAGGACGAGAACAGAGAGTACAAAATTAGAAACCCAGACCAGGAAGGGACATCCGGTTGTGTTACTGGTTACTGTGAAGATGAGAACCTAGGTTACAGCATTAGAGACCAGTAGAGACATCAAGTTGTGTAAGAAGGCACTATGGGAATGAAAACCTAGAATACAGAATTAGAGACCAGGAGGGGACATCCAGTTGTGTTACTGGGTACTATGAGGACGAGAACCTAGAATACAACATTAGAGAACATAGAGGGCTATCCAGTTGTGTGAGTTTTCACTCTGAGGAGGAGAGCGTAGAATAAAGCATTAGTGACCAGGAGGGAATGGTCGGGTTGTGTGAGTAGGCACTGTGAGGATGAGATCCTAGAATACAGCACTAGTAACACAGGATCACTCAACCAAGCTGAGTTCCTGTGTATCAGAGATTCAGGTTAGATAGCAATCATTCACCGACCGCTAATGTGCATGGAATTTCCAATACCATCCTTCACATGGTACTGTAAACAACAATTTCCCATAGGCCAGGGTCACATTTGTGAAAAACTTGCACCTTAATACCCAGTACTGCCGCCGGCACTCAGACCGGAGCGTCCAGCTGCATAGAAATACATGCAGCTGCACACTCCGGTCCAGAGTGCTGGCGGCAGTGCCGGGCATTGAGGTGAGTTTCTTGCAAGTGTGACCCTGTTTATACAGCAAACAAAAAGGCAGGAACACCTACCTGCCCAGATCTTGGAACAAATGCACTACAGGGTGCAGCCAGCCCGTAAAGCAAGATGTTAGCAACACAGGTCAGTATTCCGTGGCCGCTAGTCCTGAGCCCTGGAAACTGCCTCCTATGTGTCGGCATCTCCAGCTCCTCGGAGCGACATCATTATAGCGGCATAACTCACAACATTGCGGTGGGCCAAATAATCAAAAGAGGAGTCACCAGTGCCAGAAGTTAGGAGGAAATTCACAGGGCTTCCGATTAAAGTATAAACTGGACTACCGGACAAGGGTGCCACCAAATTTTTAGCTGATCTCTAATCCTATGTAACAAGCTTTATCAACTCAACATAAAGCAAGGTGGCTGAAGTCCAAACATAGCCAATACTGAGATGAAAAAATAGGGTTATTTCTTACCATATCAACCAGTGCCCAGTGTTTTTTTTTTCTGTAGACGCCTTCTGTATAATAAACATGACCAGACCCCAAACGACGCTATAGATCACTGTTTGCCAATTAGCGAAGCTCCTCTCTGCAACAATCATGATAAACGGGAGCTGATGTTCTTTATTGATCCAGAAAATGAATTTAGGAAATGTACCACTGACCCAAGAACCGTTAATGAGCAAGTGACACCGGAGATAATAATGATATTGGGAAAAATAATACATGGTGTTTTTACACATGAGGAATTGCACGACGGCATATTTATTACACATTATGAGAATGTAATTGTGCGGCAGAGATGAAAACACTCATAAATATATATATATTTTTTTTGCTATCTGCATTTTCTGCTTTTGGAATGAATGGGCAAAAATAGAGAAACTGATATCCGGCAGGCGGTAGAGCAATAACTCTTCTTAAAGACATATAACACTACGTCAATTAGATCATATTTCTGGCTTTATAGGAAATGCTCATTAGAAACTAATTTGCACTGCAAATTCTGACCAGAATGGAGAGCCGAGGCTAAATCTGATACGTTCAGATTAAAAAAAAAATTCTATATGCCTAAGTAGAAATTAAATTCACAGCTGAAGATATGACAGCCTATGCCAGGAAAAGCCAACCAAGAGATCATTAATTAACTTATACAGTGGAGCAAATGGTAGCTTGAATAATTTAATACAGGAAGATCGGTGCTGGCTTAAGAAACTAAACCTTAATACAACTTGTCCAATAATTGAACGGTAGATTAATGAGACCTTAAAGTTACCCTTATATGACGGTGGTAAAGCTGGAAAAAAAAACATAAGTCATCCCCATGAACATTGCATTCATCAAATGGTGTGAAAAAAAGAGGAAAATTCTGTTTTCACTGTTCCATCATTAGAAAACATTATATCTTATTTGCACAACACTCTCCCTCTTCCTATAGGTCTCTTAAAAGGGAGATCTATCTTTAAAATGTTTTACGGCATCAGCTTACCCTATGTAAAAATAATCAGCTGCACTTGCCCTCCCCTGCTCCACCATTGGTTTCTGCCAATTATAACACACATGACCACTGCATCCAATCATTGGTTTGTGCCATCTATATCAGCAAAACTACTGAGATCAGTGATTGGCTGCAGCGGTCATGTGTGCTATAGTTGTGACATCACCGTGCAGCCTATAAACAACCACCTGGAAAAGTAGAGGAAAGTCAGAAATAGAGTAGAGGAAGGTAAGTAGAACTGATTTTATTATTTTTACATAAGGAAAGTCGAAGTAGTGAAAAAATGTGAAGATGAAAAACCCCATTAATAAGTTTAGTATGGAGTATGCTGGGAATTGTAATGCACATAATCACCTTAAAGGGGATGGCCACTTTCTCTTGTTGGTGCAGCTTTCATCATACACTGACCAGCACCACTGGCCATACAATGACGGCCGATGAAGGAGCAAGTTACCAGTCCAGTCCATCAGTCTCCTCCAATAGAAAAGGAACTTTCCCAAGTAAGATGGTTTACAATGGAGGAAGCTGATGGACTGGAAAGTTCACATGCTCATCCAGAATCAGCCATTTCGTGGCCAGAAGTGCTCATCAGTGTGTGAAGAGGAATTCCGCACTAATAAAACAAAATGGCTGACCTCATTAACCTTATTAGCAATTAGTCTTTAATAGTTATTCGACATTTGGCGTTATCTCAGTTTAGGTTCTGTTCTCACCACATTTGGTTTATACACTGAAACACATCTCCCAAACATATAGTCCTAAAGCCCCACAATACACATTAAATGCGGCTGTCATCTGACCGTTCTGCTGGTAGTCATCTTGGGTGGTTCTCAACTACACAGGAGGTGCTCCCTTGATTTATGAGAACTGCCACCAGTCATGTCTGGCAGGGGCTTATCTTCAGGAGAACAAAAGGATCAGCAGTTCAAAATAGGAAATGATGGATCCTTAACTTGCCCTACAATAAAATTTCTGGGGCCCTGTGCACACTAGGGTGTCATCCAAACCTGTCAATATCAGGGGGTCCAGCCAGCATTAGTCTAATGTATATCAGGGACTTAACATGTGCAGTTCAGTAACATTAGAGGCCCAAATTCCTAGTATTGTAAAACCATTCAAACCATGCCATATACTTTTTGGGAGGTTCTTTTTGTATTGAGCATAGTTTTCGGCTTTTATACAGTCAAACCAAAGTTATCCCACCTAAATGGATGTCAAAAGCACACTCATTGGCATTCTGCCCACTATAAGCAATCGGAAACATCTTATTTTTGCTCTTAACCTCCAGCCCCCCTATGTGCTGTAATTATTAATAGGAATCTGTAGCCAAGAAAATGCTGTCTAGTTTTCTGGCATCATGTTATAGAGGATGAAGAGCTGAGCATATTGATATTTTAAGTTTGCAGGAAAAGATTCAGCATTTTATCAAGTGAAATCCATGCTCGTTATTGGGTCAGAGGTCCAGTTGGTGGTCCTATCAGTGATTGACAGGGATCCCTGTGTGTGCATGCATGTAGAGATCTGTCAGTCACTGAGTAGGACCGCACACTGAACCTCTGAGCAAAGAGCGAGCAGGGATTTAAATGAATAAAGTACAAGTTGTACCGAATCGGTCCCCACAAAATCATATCTCAATCTGCTCAGCATCTCCTTCTCTATAGCATGCTGCCTGCCAATCACACTTCTTGTGTAATGTGGGAGATTCCATTACGTTAAAAACATCTAATTTCATACTTACTTCCTGCACAAGAAAATAACCACTGTGGCCTCTTACGATCTAGGGGAATCGCCTCAGTGGTTCATGCCTTTCTTACAACTTTTGGTGCCCCAAATGAGGAGTGAAATATGGCTGACACAAGACAGGAGAAAGAAATGTAACCATTAGTTCAGCTATTTCTATTTCCAAGTCTCCGATAGTCCTAAATTTGATGGGATTGTCCTGAATTTTGAGTCATAAGGGATGGGATCTACTACCAAAATTTAGATGTTCTCACATGGTTTAATGGCTTTCCCGGGCAGGGCAGGGAGCAAATATCCATATTTTGTCAATGGACATGCTGGTAAGTTTTCTGTTTGCATTCTACATTTCTTTCTAATCTTAGAAGATTTCAATGAAACTCACCAAAAAATAATAGTAATTAAGTCCACGCCTTGAATTACCTTTGTGACATTCTTTAACATTTATTGTAATTGTGAGGAATTGATTTATGGATGGATTTAACTTTTTTCTTTTGCTTTTGGCCCTGTCAACGTCAATTGAGGAACGTGTTTCAGTATTTTTATAGTTTTTTAATCTATTCCCTTTTCATTACAATTCCTCAACAAAATCCATAGTTTACAAGCACAGATTGTAGCAGTACATTTTATGCATCAGTTGTTCAATCTGTTGGATCTTTTATTAAAAAACCCACAATTGTTAGCCTTAACCATTAACCGGCTATAGCTAATACACTAGAGATTACTGACATCAATTCTTTACAGCGTTATTGTTACATGAGAAGAGGAAGATGAATGTGCTAACCATCACAGTTTGTAAAAGAAACTTATGAAATACATGGTGTCATTGATTGACCATTTAAGCACAACTCTAGCCTGAAGCCTTGACCACCTGCAGTAGGTCAGTAGCAGCTTTTCATCGAGAGACTCAAAGGACGCTAATGATATTTCTCTCTGCTTAATGACATAGCAGACATATCAAGGAGACAAAGAAAATGACTGAACATATGGAAACATAGTTAGTAACAAATGGTTCAATCTAGAAAAGTGTAATGGCATCTATAAATGCACATACATGTTCCTTAGGGGCAGGAGTATTGTGTCCCCTCAATATCACACCTACAGGAGCTTTTGACATCCTGTTCTAAATCCAGAGATATTAAAGAGAATCTGTCACCAGGTCTTCCAATATAAAATATGGCCAATGCAATTACGACCTATTTTACAGCATTCTAATATACTGTATTTATGTCCACAATCCCTCTGAATAGCACCAATAAGACCACAGGTGCACTTCTCTCTGCTTTTCTGAGAACCGAGCAAAGTACTGTAGTGCACATGCCCGGGAAAGGCCAAAGAACGCCAATCACCTGGAAGTAAAGCCGATGCATGCACACTACAGTGATCTGCTCTGTCCTCAGCGGAGCAGACAGAAGTGTAGATACACAGGAGCATGATTGGAGACCTTGTGTGGATGACGTAGGACGCATCATACACATGAAGTAGCGAAGGTTGACAACGATCGTAAGAGACTAGAAGCCAGATCAAGACCAGAGATGCCCATCAGGCCGGATCGCAGTCTGTGAGTATAATGAAAGGTATTTTTGTGCTATACAAAGAGGATTGGGGGCATACATACAGCTTACTAAAATACTGTAAAAGAGGTCTCAAAGGTGGTGCTCTACTTTGGGAAAAGCTGGTGACAGGTTCCCTTTAATATGGATTTGGTTTCCCCTTTTCAGCTACTCTATAACAGCTTCCACTCTTCTGGGAAAGCTTCTACAAGATTATATAGAAGGTTGTGGGATTTTTTTTACTCATTCATCCAGAAGAGCATTTGTGAGATCCGACACTGGTGTTGAAGGAGAGGACCTTCAATATCCATTCTACAGTATTTCATCTCAAAAGTGCTGGATGGGGCTGACGTCAGGGTTCTGTACGGCCTGTCATGGTCTTCCACACCAAACTCCCCCAACCATACCTTTATGGACCTTGAACTGGGCACTGCCCTGAAGAACTGAAAATAGCCTTCCCCAAACTCTTCCTTCAAAGTGGGAACTATATTTGTCCAAAATGTCTTGGTATACTGATCAATTGGGATTTCTTGCATGCAGCTATCATGGAAAACAATGAAATTCCATAACCCATGCCATGAAGTTCCTGACGAAGGAAACAAGTTCCGAAACGTGCGTAGGGGCACGGATCTGTGGCACACTCCAGTACTTCATTGGTCTTCAGGTATATCATTGGCACATGGTACATTGTGGATTTGTTCCTTTTTCACTATTTATATATCAGCACAATGCACACTGCACCATTTTTCAAGGGGCTTTGAGGCATTTTTATATATTTTGACACTTTGTCCATGCGCGGTGGTGTTTTGCACACATTTGTGGAGTGATTAGTAAAATATATGCACATATACACATATCACACTTTTTGTGTTTTTCACATATTATATATATTTTTTATTTTTTTATTTTTTGAGCACATCCATTTTTGCCCGATTTGTGTCTTTTTTACCATTTTTTTATCTATTGTGGTTAATTAGGTTTTACACATACATTTATGGTTATTGCTCACTCATACCTTTTGATTTTTTATTCATCATTTTTTTGTTCTTTTTGAATTAATCCATTGTGAACACATGTGCATATCACCACCAGGTTACACCTATTAGCCTTTATAAATTTTTGCTTATCTGGCTTTATTTGTGAGTGTGCCATCGTTCAGTTTTATATTAATAATTGTTATTATCTGTATTAATCTTATTAAATATACATACAATTTTTGTGGTATTTGTATTCAGCCAATTGTCAATAAAGGCCTATTTTTTATTCTCATTTTATGTGTATTTTATATTTTAGATTATTTTATTGGTTTAATTAGTTCATTTATATTCATTCTCTTGCATCCCACCATTCTTTTCCGCCCCGCCATTTCCCAATACATTTGTTTGTTTTCACATTTGGGTGGTCAGCCATCTTTCTTCTTGGTGATATCATTAATATATTACTTTATCACATTATATCATTCATATTATTCAAAAAAAATTTTTCATATATATATATTTTTTTATTTGATATCGCATTGTGTATGTCTGAAAATGCTGAAAGTCAAGTCAGGCCACCATTTCCAAGTGGGCCTCCATCGGACTATGCCAACAACTTTCTCAATGCGACTATATGGAAAACTGTTCACCTTCAGAGATTGGAAGTGTTAGGCTAGGTTCATATTGCGTTTTACCAGCCCGTTCAACACATAGCGTTGACGGGCTGGTAACGCGATCGCGTTATGCTATACCCACTAGCGCAGATGAATCAGCAGATGATTCACCTGTGCTAGCAGTGACGGAGCCCAGACGCTGCAGCCCGCGTACAAGGCTCCGTCACTGAATGAAGGCACATCACGAACGCATACCGCTTTATGGCATGCGTCGCGATGCGCCCTCAAATGGGGGTGAATGGCAGCGTTAACGGACTGCGTTATACCGTGGTGTAACGCAGTCCATCTAACGGACTGCCTTAACGCAGTATGAACCCAGCCTTACAAGGGTGATTAGTGTCACAGCACCAAAAAAGCAGTTGATTCTGGGGCAGTGGCAGGGAAATTCCTGGACTGAATTCTAATCCTGAACTTTCCAATAGTAGAAGAAGACAATGCTGTCCAGTACGGGAAGGAGCCTCATTCCATTGACATGGGTATCTCCTGTAACCAGCATCACATACAACTCCTTTAATATGAGAACCATGGGACCACTTCCCTTGATGATTAGGGTGTGTACGCAGCATCTTTTTCAGGTAGGTCTGCTTCCTAATCCGCCTGAAAAAAACACTGAATAAACTAAATAATGAACATATGCTCAGTCCTTGGCCCCCTTCTCTTCTCTCTCTACACCGCCCCAATTGGACAGACCATCAGCAGATTTGGCTTTCAGTACCATCTTTATGCTGATGACACACAATTATACACGTCATCCCCCGACCTTACCCCCGCTGTACTACAGAACGCCACCGACTGTCTGTCCGCAGTCTCCAACATCATGTCCGCTCTCTATCTGAAACTCAACCTCTCCAAAACTGAACTTCTTCTGCTCCCGCCGTCTACTAACCTCCCTAAATCTGACATTTCCCTCTCAGTGGGCGGCACCATAATAACACCCCGGCAGCAGGCTCGCTGTCTGGGTGTTATGTTTGACACCAATCTCTCCTTCACCTCCCATATACAATCTCTTGCCCGCTCTTGCCGCCTACACCTAAAGAACATCTCTAGAATCCGCCCTTTTCTCACCATGGAAACAACAAAAACCCTCACTGTAGCATTGATCCACTCCCGCCTGGACTACTGCAACGCTCTAATACTTGGCCTCCCCATTACTCGACTATCCCCTCTCCAGTCCATCCTTAATGCAGCAGCCAGGGTCATCCATCTGGCTAATCGGTACTCGGATGCGTCCGCTCTTCGCCAGTCCTTACACTGGCTGCCCATTCATTATAGGATCCAATTCAAAGTACTTGTTCTCACCCACAAAGCTCTCCACACTGCAGCACCCCCTTACATCTCCTCCCTCATTTCTATCTATCGGCCTAACCAACTGCTGCGCTCTGCAAACGACTTTCGACTAACCTCTGCACTAATCCGTACCTCCCACTCCCGACTCCAAGACTTTTCCCGCGCTGCGCCAATCCTCTGGAATGCTCTACCCCAAGAAATTAGGACTATCCACAATTTGCATGGTTTCAGGCGCTCCCTCAAAACACATCTGTTCAGAGCGGCCTATCACATTCACTAATCAAAGTCATTCTCTGTGTAAGTGTGTGTGTGTGTAGCCCATTCACTATCTCCATCCATCCCTCACTCCCTTAAGATGGCTGGACCATCATTGTAAATGCACCATTGTATATACACACCTGTACTTTGTATCTCCCCCACCTCATTGTAGATTGTAAGCTCTCACGAGCAGGGCCGTCTTATTTTGCTTTAATTACTATATTTTTAACGTTGTTACTTATGACTTGTGTTTTGAAACTGTTAAACTGTAAAGCGCTGCGGAATATGATGGCGCTATATAAATAAAGATTATTATTATTATTATTATGTATTACAATGTAAAAATGATCTCAAGAAAAAAGTACGAGTAAGGAAATAAGCCTTGTCATGTGATGAATGGATGGTTGCTTCTCAAAAGTGAAGCCAGGATCCAAGTCCGTTGACCATCGGAAAAATTTAGGGCAAAAAAGGGAAAAAGGATGGATCCTTTTTTTTTGCCCTAAAAATGACCTGGTGTGCATATGTTCCTTCTTCTGAGCTTCTTTTGACAGCTCCACACTTAAAATTGGCCTGGTCATTCTTCAAGCAGCTTCTGCTTGGAGGCCGCTCACTGTTTTATACATGCAGGTTCAAAAATAAAAGACAAAGGCAAAGACTCGACAGAAGACAACCAGAAAGATGCCAAAAAAACTTAAATTGCAAAACTCAATTGGTTCATTGTGTTCACTAATCCTTAAAGTTTGATTATTTTACCTCCAGTGGCTACTATATAAGGAATTCAGTATTACATGGAACCATTCAGATAAATTGCCATCCATGTATTATATAGAAGAACCAACCCCACAAGGGCGAGAGCTGCTCTGGAATCTAATAAGAGTATATGACCCTACCCTAATATGAAAAGCATTGGTGAGATGAGACAATCTCCCAAAAGTTATAAACTGTGCCCAGTATGTCATTGATACATAATGTGTAACTCAAATATCCAACATTTTTCAATATTCATTTAAATTACAAACTATACCAGCAACGTTATTTCTCTTACATGGACAACCCCTATTTACCACCACCAATCCCGCTCTACCCCGGAGGAGAAGAGGTTACAATATCTGCAAAGCAAACTGTTATCTCTGCCTGATAATCAATTTTTAATTAAATCAACTAAATTACACCAGTTAATTTCCTGAGAAGTGATGTTCTTTTAAAGTCTCTTCATATTGACATTGGCAAATACCTGCTACCAGAAGAAATTAACTCTTTATGCTGCAAAACAGCTCTGAGACGTTGTTTAAAGGGTTAAAAGCTGCCTTCCTCCTGAATGACAAAATGACCCAGCGTGGTGTACAACAGCGTGAAAACTAATATAACGCACTGCGCAGATGCACAGATGATTATTTCATTATCTGATCAGCGCTGAAACGACAGATACAAATCGTTCCAATCATATAGTGATGAAAGAGTAATGAACAATGGATTCTTGAATGAGCACAGGAAGAAAATAATGAATTGCAGTTTAAATGAAATCAGGAGTCAATGGAGTGGATCACAGACTGTCCTTCAGATGCAAAATTTTACATTAGTTTAACTATGCCACTTCAAAGTAATGTCCTTTGCGGGAGGACATCATCATGGCTACACACCTATGAGGTTGTGCATTTTTGCAAGCCACGGGCACCAAGGGTCTCTTTAACAGTCAATCTTCCTTTTCTCATCAGTATGAGTGACAGCAGGCGAGAGCTGAGTGACCTGAGTCTGTTGTCTAACGAAATATAAAAAAAGTCTAATAAATTCAAAGACAGACGCTGGCATTTACCAGGACATATTATTCATTGCTCATATCCAGTTTATTAACAGCAGCTTACGTGACCAGGTCAGAAAATAACAACGAAAGCAAAATTCAAAGAATTCACAAAAAGCGCTAGGAAGGTTCTTTACTCGGAGATCATGCCAATCCTCGGTTCCTTTTAAATTCCAATATTTCTGCATGACTCAACAGTTAGAGATGAGCGAATTTGCTCTGATTCGGTTTTGAATACGATCGGCATTGAATATTGTTTTTGCAATATTCGTCGAGCACAGCCGAACATCATTAGAGTCAAAGGGAGTAGAAATTTCCGAATATGTTCAGAACTGATCATCAAACATACATTCAGCATGAATAGTGTTCAAATATGGCCCGAATATGTCAAAATCAGATTCAGGGACAAATAACAAACAAATTTGTGCATCTCTACTCAACAGTCGTCCACCAAAAACAATATTATAAAAAGCAGTAGTAGCTGGTAACTTTATACACAGTATCCCTACTATACTGAATCACAGTATACATTGTTTCTGGTCTTTGTTAACTTCACTGCAAAAAATATTAAATCACTCACCTTACCCCATGGTAAAGTCAAATTGCAAACCTATACTACCCCATTATATTCCACTTTGCTCCAGCCCTGTTGCTTCAGTGCTCGCACCATTTTTGGATACTTTCTTGTTAGACTGACCTCGCCTTCTCCAGATATGACCATGCAGTCCAGAAGATAAAAATTGGTAGGGAAGCAATGAATCAGCAAAGCTGAGGCAGAAGGGGACATAACAGGTGAATAAAGCTTTATAACGTTTCTCTCTTCCTTTCTTCGGACGTTACTGAAATCTGGAAGACTTAGGGAGCAATAACAGCTCTCACTTTTCCAGATTTCAGTTTCGTCCACAGGAAGTGAGAGTGAAGCAATCTATTTGCAGCCTTACATCATACAAGCCTTAGGAGACCCGGGCCTCTGTAGCACTGTCGACAGTGGAATTGAGTGTTTTTATTTTATATGAGCGAACATAGTAATTAAGGAAGGGGTTGTCTGAGTAGTGGACAAACCCTTTAACATTTCTCCATAAGGCACAGGAAGTTCCATCACGCTGCTGGTTGGCCTTCTTCAGCAGTCACTTTATCTCTCGCCTTGGGGTCAGCTCTAAGGCACTTTATATTTCTCTATGTGTAGGCTAGATCCTTGCAGTACAGTCTAATTCTTCCCAAAGGAGAGCTGTACACGAGTTCCTCTGCCTTCCTTACTGGTGTGTCATCAACCTTGACTGCTCCCTCAACAGAACCCACTTAGCCTGAATGATAGCACCTTGGTGTCTATCCTCCCTACTGAGATCTCACACTGCTCAGTATTAGCTTCAGCTGTCAGTTAGGCTCGGTGTGAAGAGACTGAATACATTCAGACTTATGAGCTCTAACTCTTTCATAAAATGCTCAAAATTTGACTGAGGTAGACTTGTTCAATTCATGGTGGAAATTTGATTTGCATGGAATAAGTTAGGTATCAATGGACTCGGACTGCAAGGGGTAAAAAAGAGGTCCACCAATTATCTCTTTTATCATCTACTTTCTACCATTTATCTTCTATTTTTTTCTTCTATGTTTCTTCTGGTCAAGCCTTTCACTCATTAGACCTAATGCCGTCATGTGGGGCATGATGCGCATCAGTAAGTTTGAATCATCCCATGTGACTGCAGGTGGCACAATGTATGTTGCTGATGTGTGTCGCCCCCACGTGTAACGTTGTGGGGTACAATGAATGGAGGACCCAGCTGAAAGGGAGATAGAAGACACAAGATAGACGAGTCGATCGGAGGACTGGCTGCAGCAGAACAGAAACAGGGAGGGTTGAGGGGAGGTGAGTCTACGATATTTTTAATCTCATTTTGGACCTCAATAATCCAGCAAAATAACAGCCAACAGGCATCTTCCTGGATTTGCCTGAAGCAAATTACAAAAAATTTGGATTCTGGTAAGTCTGAATTTTTTTTGGTTAAATTCAAAGTGAACTTGGTTAGCCTCAAAGGTATTCACTCATCTCTATTATATAGTTAATATCACAAGGATTATCCCAGTAAGTACACCAGTCTTATCAGTTTTAAAAGATCAATTCGGCAAAGTGGTCTTCTCAAGTTGTTTCTTGAGCTGCTCAGAGATATGCAGTCTCCTTACAATCTCCTTACTTCCTGCATTCTGTCAGGATGGGCTCTTCCCATTGAGTGACAGTTCTGGTGAGTAGAAGAGTTGTAGTGTAGTAGAACTATTAGTGTGGCATACCTTTAAAGCTCAGCACAAGTTCTACTATAACACAATCATCTCAGTGGGTTGTTCTGGTGTGTACACTGTTATAACTGTATTTACAGATAAAGATAAGAGGGGGTCATTTGAACAAGTAAACCTTTCTGGAAAGTGAGAGCTGAAAACTGTGATTAGCAGACCTGATCTGAAAGTTCTAGGGCTGATGATTTTGCAAGACTTTTAATATCAGCTTGGCAGAATGCAAGGGAAGGGAGGTGAACAGCTAAGGCCTCTTTCACACATCCGTTTTTTGCTGTCAGGCACGATCCGGCGCCTTTTTAAAAAAACTGAGCCGCTCTTTTAAAGCACCGGATGCGTTTTTTTGTCATTGACTATCATTAGCGCCGGATCGCGCCACATGTCATTGCGTTTAGTCCGTTTTCTGCCGGATCCGTCATAGATTTTAATTCCGGCGGCCAGACAGGACGCATCATGTAACTTTTTTTTTGTGATGGAAACTCCTGACAGCGCCTGAAGCAGCGCATCAGGCGTCCGGAAACAATAGAAGTCTATGGTACCGGATCAGTCTTTTGTGCAATACGGCAAAAGACTGATCCGGATTCTGGAAATCTACTTCTACTAGTACTACTAGTACTACTACTACTACTACACATTTTCCAGGTTAAAAAGACCAGGACGGATCCAGCTAAAAAATGGATCCGGCACGTCAGTTTTTTACAATCTACGACGGATCCGTCTTTTAAACAATTCGCCGGATTGTGCCTGATTGCAAAAAACTGATGTGTGAAAGAGGCCTAACTAAAGAAATCAATGGGCTGGAGAGAGGTGGCTGGGATGTCAGGAGTTAACCCCTTTCCCGGAATGTAAGAAAGGCCACGTGCACATGTTCAGTATTTGGTCAGTATTTTACATCAGTATTTGTAAGCGAAAATCAGGAGTGAATATTTCTATCATACTTTTCCGTTCAGCGTTCCACTATTTACAAATACTGATGTAAAATACTGACCAAATACTGAACATGTGAACGAGGTCTAATTCAAACTCTCGGCCAGTGTCTGGAGGTCAAGCTCCATGAAAACCAGCTGTACACTTTGAAAGATAAAAGCTCTCATTGAAGAAGAATGACAACAGATAGGAAAAAAGCAAGTCATAAGCAAACTTGCTTATTTTTACTCTGCTAACTAATTAAGGCAATTTAATAACTTGAGAACACCCTTTTAATGAATGCAGTTTGTATTATGCAATCTAGTGACAGATCTGCTTTATAGGCACTATCCATTTTCAATAAAATTTTGCATAGATACAAAATCTACATCAGAAAATGCTTAGTAACTTTGTAAATGTGTTGCATTACTTATCTGGTACTATCCATAGATTTGTTGGCTGCGCTTTTACTTTTCTAGCTGAGCTTCTATAATGCTTTGCTCGGCCCTAATTACAATAGGTTTTAGATGCATTAGATGCAATTTGCAAGATGATATTACAACATTGTCTGCAACTTTTTAATCGTACTGAGATGGTATTATTTGTATATGAAAAAATAAAAGTATTGGTAAAAACATTGAATGTAAGGTTTACGTTAATCTCATGCTTATGGACAATTTTTGCCATAAGGCCTGATTATAAGTCATCAGCTCTATGGCTATCTGTACTGTGCAGTGTATCATACTCTGGAATGAATATTTTGGCCAGGATTTCCTCCTCCAGACTAGCGCTTTTCCTGTGCCTTGAAGCAGTAGCTCATAGAAACGTGTATGAGTAATACAGCACTGGCTCCTCTGGCAGAAAACGGATTAATATGTTTCTGCAGAGAATGGATTCTCGTCTGCATTGAACACAGATCACAAGAGATTACTGTGACATCAAAGCGATTATAGCTCCTCTCCTGTAGGTTATTACCACGAGTTTATCACCCCTTTTACATAAATGCATTTGACACTTCTGCATAAAGGGAGCACAATGCATCAACACAGAAGATGAGGTATCCATCTAAACATGATAGATAAAACCTAGTAAAGCAAATAGACCGCATAATGAAAAAATTCTAATCTATTTTATGGTGCAAAATCTTACTTTAGCACATTTGGCTAATGGCGGTTCTGTAAGGCGGTGAATGGGGTTTAACATAAAAGGTTTTATTTTAAAAACTAACCATTAATATTCTCATCCCGTGGCTCTTCTGTGAGTGCTCTG
Source organism: Oophaga sylvatica (assembly GCA_033576555.1). Classification (NCBI taxonomy): domain Eukaryota; kingdom Metazoa; phylum Chordata; class Amphibia; order Anura; family Dendrobatidae; genus Oophaga; species Oophaga sylvatica. The sequence continues at coordinate 70,562,267 of JARQOD010000008.1, forward strand.
GGCACTTGCAAAATCTTGGAATAAACAGTCCTGTAATGTAGTTAATGTTAGTGTGCTGGCATGGTGGGTAAATGGCAGCTTGTGTTGGACATATCTGCTACGATAAGCAATCTGCCCATTGAGTCATTTTCTAGGGAAAAAAACTTACACTGGTCAATAGAGCTTTTATATGCAGATTAGTAGAGGAGGTTATCAAGTTATGATTCTATGTCAAGTGCATACAAAATGTGTAAATCTAGAAGTGGGAAACAGAGCACACAATAGGTATACCCTATGGAGGAAGAGTAGGTAAGTGCTGGTAACGCTCACCTGGTGGTGTTGTGACAGGCACAACTCCTATGTAGGCATGAAGAAAAATTGCTGCTACTGCCGCGTGGCTGGTAGATAAATACTCTAGGAGATATTGGATCCAGTTGGATAATCCCTTAGCTTATTTGTACACAATGTCTTTTTCAGATGGATTCCACCTTGAAACCACCTGAAAAAGCGTTCAATATACGTTAAAAAGAGTGAACATACGCACTGCAATGTCAAAATGACATGCTTTGCATACGTTTCATCTTTTGGAAATTCAGGCGTCAAAAACCGTAAAGCAGCTAAAAGAACTTATAACTATCTTATAAATAAAATATATATAAAAAAAAGACGTTGGTGGCAATACCGCTGCAGAAATAATGATAAAGTGTCTTCTGTTTCAAAAAAATGATGCTGTTGCTCCAGCATCTTTAAGATGCCATGTGCACATACTCCTGGGATCTTTCATATAGTACACTAAGTAGTGATGATCATACTCATCGGCAGGCCTTTAGAGTGCCAGCAGGAGGCTACAGATTACAATGTGAATGTGTATTCCGGAAAAATACATCATAGATCCCGAGTATGCTCACATGATCTTAATAATAGACAGACGTAAATATTTTTACTGACTCTGCATTTTACATTTTCCTTAAAAATTCTGCATCTGCAGAATTTCTAGAGTCAAGCCAAGAGATGAGTAATAACTAGCAAGTCACCATAATAAAGACATTAGGAGATTTATTGCCATATACTAAACAACGTATTTTCGTAAATATGATGGTACAAATTTAAAGGGACCTTCCTCATTTACTGAATTAAGTAATTAATAGTTGAAAAAAACACAATGGGATTCTTACTAATAATGAAATCCTTCCCCAAAAAGCTCAAGAACTGCTGACATTTCATTGGCATGACAACTCTTTTAAGATAGTTTTGTAATCTTTCACAGCCTCATGAGAATCAATAACTCTTCTTCTGAGATCCTCAGAAATCTCCTTTTTTTGTGCCATGATACACTTCCACAAATGTGTTGTGAAGATCAGACATTGATAGATCCCTGTTCTTTAAATAAAACAGGTCGCCCACTCACACCTGATTATCATCCCATTGACTGAAAACACCAGATTCTTATTTCACCTTCAAGTTATCTACGAATCCCAAAGGTTCACACACTTTTACCACTCACATACATGTGATGTTGGATTGTTTTCCCCAGATAAAAAAAATTACAAAGTCTAATATTTTGGAATTTGTATGGTTCTGATTGATTTGGTTCTTGCTCTGCTTTTAGTTCAAATTTGTACAGAAATATTGAAAATTGTGAAGAATTTACAAATTTTGAAGCCCCGCTGTGTGATGTCACTTGTCTTGTGATGTCATCATGAAAACCAATGCTATTTTATATTGAAGATTACAACATGAAAGGAATTCATGGGGAAAAAGGCTAAAGCAGCAAGTTATATATCTACCAAAACCGTATATTTGCATCAGCTCCTCTTCCCTGATCTACTGATGGCCAATCCATCCTGGGTTCCTGCCAATGGAGTTGTGTGAGAAGAGGGCCAGCTGACTGCTTATTTCAATAGCTAAGAATTCATTCATATTTCAATATTATCATGAACAAACATTCCTAGGAAATCTCATTTCATGATAATCCTACAGTCTAAAGAGTCTACAATCACCCGAAAACAAGAAAAATGTTCGTGCATCAGTTGAAATTATCTTTTTGAGCCAGAAATGATCTTTGCCGGTTTACACAGCGTCTACTGTGTGGGGCGGCAGCTAGTTTCTCAGTTTAAGGCTGGGTGTTACACTTGCGAGTGCGATGCGAGAAACTCGCATCAACATAGAAATAAGTCCAGCCACACGCTCCGGTCCGAGTGCCGTCGGCAGTGCCGAATGTTGATGGGAGAGACTTGAGCGAGTTTCTCGCATCACACTCGCAAGTGTGACACCGGCCTAAGTCTGAGACTTCAAACGAGTATCCATAGATTTACATTGACTTTCGGTCCATACATAAACCACTGTATGAGCCAGCAAGTCTGATTTTAGGTCGTGTGAGCTAGAAAATTACTGGGGGCGCTGGAAATCAGGGAAGATAAGTATTAAGTATTTTAATACACATAAAATCTGTTAACCCCTTACTGCCATCGGACGTACTATCCCGTCCATGGTACCTGGGCCCGTATGACCATGGACGGGATAGTACGTCTCGTGCGATCGGACGCGCTCCCGGGGGGAGCGCAGCCGATCGCGGCCGGGTGTCAGCTGATTATCACAGCTGACACCCATGAATGTGTGTCAGGAGCGGTCACGGACAGCTCCCGGCACATTAACCCCTTGCACACCGCGATCAAACATGATCGCGGTGTACTGGGGGCACAGGGGAGGATCGCGCAGGGTGGGGGCTCCCTGCGCACCCCCCTGAGACCCTCAGAGCAGCGCGATGTGATCGCGCTGTTCTGAGGGCTTCCTCCCTCCCAGGACCCAGATCCAAGATGGCGCCGGGGTCCTGGAGGGAGGCGGCTACCTCAGTGCCTGCCGAGAGCAGGCACTGAGAAGCCTGCTGCACTGCCTGAGCGATCGCTGGTGTGACAGAGTGCTGTGCACACTGTCACACCAGCGATCTGATAAAATACAGTGATGTCCCACCCTGGGACAAAGTAAAAAAGTTAAAAAAATAAAAATAAACATGTTTTAAAAAAAAATCCAAAATAAATAAAAAAAATATATATATATTCCCCAATAAATTCACTTCTTCCTGTAAATAAAAAAAACAAAGCAATAAAAGTACACATATTTGGTATCGCCGCGTCCGTAACGACCCCCCCTATAAAATTGTCCCACTAGTTAACCCCTTTAGTGAACCCCTTAAAAAAAAAAAAAAAGAAGCAAAAAATCAATGCTTTATCATCATACCGCCGAACAAAAAGTGGAATAACACGCGATCAAAAAGACCGATATAAAAAAACATGGTACCGCTGAAAATGTCATCTTGTCCCGCAAAAAACGAGCCGTAATACAGCATCATCAGCAAAAAAATAAAAAAGTTATAGCTCACAGAATAAATCAATGCAAAAATAATTATTTTTTATATAAAATTGTTTTTATTCTATAAAAGCGCCAAAACATGAAAAAATGATATAAATGAGGTATCGCCATAATCGTACTGACCCGAAGAATAAAACTGCTTTATCAATTTTACCACACGCAGAACGGTATAAACGCCTCCCCCAAAAGAAATTCATGAATTGCTGATTTTTGTTCATTCTAACCTCCCAAAAATCGAAATAAAAAGCAATCAAAAAATGTCACGTGCTCAAAAATGGTACCAATAAAAACGTCAACTCGTCCCGCAAAAAATAAGACCTCACATGACTCTGTGGGCCAAAATATGCAAAAATATAGCTCTCAAAATGTGATGATGCAAAAACTATTTTTGCAATAAAAAGCGTCTTTTAGCGTGACAGCTGCCAATCATAAAAACCCGCTATAAATAGTAAATCAAACCCCCCTTTATCACCCCCTTAGTAAGGGAAAAATAATAAAATTAAAAAAAAGTATTTATTTCCATTTTCCCATTAGGGTTAGGGTTGCGGCTAAAGTTAGGGTTAGGGTTGGCGCTAAAGTTAGGATTAGGGTTAGGGTTGGGATTAGGGGTGTGTTAGGGTTAGGTTTGTGGTTAGGGTTGGGACTAGGGTTAGGGGTGTGTTGGGGTTAGGGTTGGAGTTAGAATTGGGGGGTTTCCGCTGTTTAGGCACATCAGGGGCTCTCCAAATGTGACATGGCGTCTGATCTCAATTCCAGCCAATTCTGCATTGAAAAAGTCAAACGGTGCTCCTTCACTTCTCAGCTCTGCCATGCGTCCAAACAGTAGCTTATCCCCACATATGGGGTATCAGCGTACTCTGGACCCCAAGAGTTATTGTGCAATTTGTCCTATTTCTTCTGTTACCCTTGGGAAAATAAAAAACTGGGGGCGAAAATATCATTTTTGTACAAAAAAAATTATTTTTTTGTTTTTACGGCTGTACATTATAAACTTCTGTGAAGCACTTGGGGCTTCATAGCGCTCACCACACATCTAGATAAGTTCCTTGTGGGGTCTATTTTCCAAAATGGGGTCACTTGTTGGGGATTTCCACTGTTTAGGCACATCAGGGGCTCTCCAAATGCAACATGGCATCCAATCTCAATTCCAGCCAGTTTTGGTTGGAAAAAGTCAAATGGTGCTCCTTCCATTCCGAGCTCTGCCGTGAGCCCAAACAGTGGTTCCCCCCCACATATGGGGTATCAGCGTACTCAGGACAAATTGGACAACAACTTATGTGGTCCAATTTCTCCTGTTACCCTTGGGAAAATAAAAAATTAGTGACTAAAAGATAATTTTTGTGGGAAAAAAATAGGATTTTTTATTTTCATGCCCGGGCATTATAAACTTGTGTGAAGCACTTGGGGGTTCAAAGTGCTCACCAAAGATCTAGATAAGTTCCTTAGGGGGTCTAGTTTCCAAAATGGGGTCACTTGTGGGGGGTTTCCACTATTTAGGCTTATCTGGGGCACTGCAAACGGAACATGACCCCCATCAACGTCTGCATTCCAAAACGTTACTACTTCCTTTCCAAGCCCTGCCGTGCACCCAAACAGTTTCCCCCCCCCACATATCAGCGTACTCAGGACAAATTGGACAACAACTTTTGGGGTCCAATTTCCCTAGGAAAATTCAAAAATTTGGGACTAAAAAATCATTTTTGTGGAAAATTGTTTTTTTTTTTTTCACACCCAGGCATTATAAGCTTTTGTGAAACACTTGGGGGTTTAAAGTGCTCACAACAGATCTAGATAAGTACCTTTTGGGGTCTAGTTTCCAAAATGGTGTCACTTGTGGGGGTTTCCACTGTTTAGGCGCATCAGGGGCTCTCCAAACACGACATGGTGTCCAATCTCAATTCCAGCCAATTTTAGTTTGAAAAAGTCAACGGCGCTCCTTCCCTTACGAGCTCTGCCGTGTGCCCAAACAGTGGTTTTCCCCCACACATTGGGTATTGGCGTACTCAGGAGAAATTGCATAACAACCTTATCTGTCCCTTTTCTCCTTTTACCCTTGTGAAAATAAAAAAAAAGTTTGTAAAAGATCATTTTTGTGGCTAAAAAGTTAAATATTCATTTTTTCCTTCCACGTTGCTTTAGTTCCTGTGAAGCACCTGAAGGGTTAATAATCTTCTTGAATGTGGTTTTGAGTACCTTGAGGGGTGCAGTTTTTAGAATGATGTCACTTTTGGGTATTTTCTGCCATATAGACCCCTCAAAGTGACTTCAAATGAGAGGTGGTCCCTAAAAAAAATGGCTTTGTAAATTTTGTTGTAAAAATGAGAAATCGCTGGTCAACTTTTAACCCTTATAACTTCCTAAGAAAAAAAAATTTTGGTTCCAAAATTGTGCTGATGTAAAGTAGACATGTGGAAAATGTTATTTCTTAACTATTTTGTGTGATATATTTCTCTGTTTTAAGGGAATAAAAATTCAAAGTTTGAAAATTGCAAAATTTTAAAAATTTTCGCCATATTTGCGTTTTTTTCAAAAATAAACGCAAGTTATATCAAAGAAATTTTACTTCTAACGTGAAGTACAATATGTCACGAGAAAATATTCTCAGAATCGCGAAGATCCATTGAAGCGTTCCAGAGTAATAACCTCATAAAGAGACAGTGGTCAGAATTGTAAAAATTGGCCCGGTCATTAACGTGCAAACCACCCTTGGGGGTGAAGGGTTAAATACATAATTAGGATGAATTACAGAATACAAATTTTACGACTTCTTTAATTTTAACATCTGAACACTTTTTTTGTAACGACTATTATTCTGTGGGTCTTGGTCTAGAACTCCTGTGAGTTGGAGGGTCCTTGAGAAGAGTTTCACTCCGTATTAATAAATGTATAAGGCTAAGTGCACACGTTTGCAGAATGTTTGCAGAATATTCCTGAGCAAAACCGGACTTTTTTCGCGGTAAAAACGTGCGTTTTTTTTGCGCGGATTTTGTGCGTTTTTGGTGCGTTTTTTTGCGCGGATTTGACGCGTTTTTACCGCGATTTTTCCCTGAACTTTCTAGGTCAATAATATAGCGGGAAAAACGCTAGAATTCCGCAAAATTAATGAACATGTTGCTAGATTTTCCGCGATGCGTTTTTTTCGCAGAAAAAAACGCACCATGTGCACAAAAATTGCGGAATTCATTCTAAATGATAGGATGCTTAATACATGCGTTTTTGACGCGTTTTTTCCCGCGAAAAAACACAAATATTCCTGAACTTGTGCACTTAGCCTAAAGGTACTCGGCACTCAAATTGATGGATAAAGCATGGATATTTTATTGTAAAGCAATATAATAAGTACAATACAAACAGTAAAGTTTTGGTCACAAAATATGGACTTTCATCAGACACAGATTACAGCCGAGTAGATTAAGGCAGTTGAAGTAGCACTTTGGAATTGCGGCATTAGTCGCTATCGGTATTATGCTTATTGGATTGCTTCCCAATAAAATATCCATGAATTATTCATTAATAGAAGTGCTAAGTACCTTATACACTCATGACTGAGAAGGTAGTCTTTGGACTGGAAGTGATTTGTCTTCTTGCTTGCCTCCATACTTTTTAAGGGGTTGAATGGAATTAAAAAAGAACATGGCTTCTTTCTTTATGTTAATGTAGCTAAGATGCAAAACCAGACACAGCCGATATACAAAACTGGCCCTGGTTCTGGAAAAAGCAACTTATTTCTCTACTACCACTTTCAAAGACCACTTTCAAATGTTCAGTTTCTCTGATTTTTCTCTTTATAGGTATATTTTTAAATAAAACGTAAATTGTTCTTTTATTCTATAAAGTTCTGAAAACATGTCTCCGAATTTCCAAGCAATAAATTTTGTAGTTTTTTTCTGACAAAGAAAAATGGTCAAAATTAAAAAAAAACAGTGCTTTCAGGCCTCAAATAATGCAAAGAAAACAAGTTCATAATCATTTAAAAGCAACAATACTAATGTTTTAACTCAGGAAGAGTTCTGAAATGAATATTTTGTGGAATAACCGTGATTTTTAAAAACAGCTTTCATGCGTCTTGGCATGCTTGCCACCAATCTTTCACACTGCTTTTGTGTGACTTTATGCCACTCCTGGTACAAAAATTTAATCAATTCTTTGTTTGATGGCTTGTGACTATCCATCTTCCTTTTGATTACATTACAGAGGTTTTCAATGGGGTTCAGGTCTGGAGAATGGGCTGCCCATGACAGGGATTTGATGTGGTGGTCTCTTAATTTTCGCCATAGCTGTATGCAAGTCTTTATACTCACTATTTAATGTTATATTTGTTTACGGTCAGTCTGGTCTTATGCTGGTCCTAGGCAAATCCCATTATGACTACAACTTGTTGCTTTAGGTCAACAGTCAAATTTGATTCGCATTGAATCAATCTGATCCGCTGTGCCGGTGACGGTTGGATGAGGAATATTTAGGAGGGAGGAAGTTTTATCAGCTGTCTTGTGTTGACAGCGGCATTCTATCACAGATCACATTTGAATTAAGTGTCCTTTATAGAATGACTTATACATTCACAACTGCTAGTGAAGACCGGCTGTATGGCTATAGGCTGGATTTTATACATCTGTGGTAATCAATGAAAAACCTGATTTCAATGATTGAGAGGTGTGTCCAAATACTTTTGTCCTTATAGTGTATGTATGATATACAGCACCCAGTGATGAAATACAATGTACCTTTGGATCATATTCTGTGTTAATGGCAAGATGACAAGGTCTCAGAAATTTGAAATAATTCAAGCAAAGTTAATTTTCTCATCAGAATATTCCTGTAAGATATTCATGGTGCAATATGTTGGCCTCCCACGCATTTCACACCACCTCCTCTGTACTGCTTGTCTTTATTTTTCCATGCATCCTGACTAGTGATGAGCGAACGTGCTCAGATAAGGTGTTTTCCGAACATTCTTGGATGCTAGACGAGTGTCTTCGGCATTCTCGAAAAATATGTTCGAATCCCCGTGGCTGTTCAACAGCTGCAACACATGCAGGGATTGCCTAACAAACAGCCAATCCATGCATGTGTTGCGGCTGTCGAACAGCTACGTGACATGCAACCGCTGGGACTCGAACATATTATTCGAGCATAACCAAGATACTCGGGTAACATCTTATCACGCTCACTCATTAGCAATCCTGACCCTGGGAACAGACACCCTGCTGTGTCACTATGTTCATTTACAAGACAAAGAATGTATCATCACTGCAGTATATTACAAAATGTACCCTGAAAGCATCGTAATTGTGCATTACTTCTGCATTCTGTGCAATATTTATTTCCAACAGAGCTACAAAACTAATTCATCTCATGCACGGATGACACATTTTTATGACAACTTGGCAGAGGCCATTACTCAGGTACTGCCATATGTAGCAATAAAACAAATGGGAGAGGGCACTTGTTCCAATGAGTGTGCACCTACATACATTACCTGAATGTAAGGCTAGTAATTCGGATCTTCCTGTAGGTCAGCTTGGATTTATTCCTGCCACGCCATCTAGCATTATGTACAAACTACAACACAAATTATTACGACAGTGTTCGTAATTTCGTAAATAGTCAATAAGTAGTTACTTAAAGATTCATGAAACTTTATATGTATGATTGTATAACAGTGGACTTGAGAATAATGCGCTAATAGGATGGGAAGACTAGGAAATACATGTGCACCTTTCCTTCCAGTCTGCACCCTTCAATATTTCCAGATGCCATAGGGTGGGCTCATTATAGCCAAAAAATCTCTTTGGCCTCTGAATACAGCTGACAATTGATATATCATTTCAATACCCAGCCCAGTTTAATAGAATCCAGGAAGGATTTGTGGACTTGTTCATGCTGTTGATTATTGAAGACGCCAATTTCAGAAAACTTATTAGACATGCAGTTTTATTTGACGTACCCGCACTGAGAGCCCCACTGCCAGGGGAAATAAACTTTATCTTCCTCTGCCCCGGCAGTCTTGCTATTTCAGTTATACGAGTGGCTTCCAGTCAAACCTTTGTGTAAAGAGAGCAGCCGCTGTAACTGCACCTCAACTCTGACTTTAGAATGGGGCACCCATAAAAAATATCATTTAGTAAGAAATCCATACAAAAATAAAATGTCAAATACCACTTCTTTAGCAAGCATATACAATACTAGAAAATAAACCACATACAAAATTATATACCAAAACAAACATTGTGGTCGTGAATAAAGTGCATTTATGACTAATGTCACATATATAAATATATAACATTAATGAATTAACCTCGAATATAATGTATATGTACATATGTATGTATATATATATGTATGTATATATATATACTGTATATATATACATATGTGTGTGTATATATATATATATAATAGGTAGACAGGTAGCATAGGGTTAAAACATAGCACTAGAGGTCCTGATTAGAGGCACTTGGCTAGCTTTTGACTAAAACCAGGCCATGTGTTCTCTTGTGGCTGTCAGCTGGGGGAGCTGAGCAGTGTGAGGTGTTGGAGCTGGTGAGTAACCAGTGAAGGTGAGCACCCTGAACCTAAAGCAAGACCTGAATTGCCCTCTGGGTGACACCCTGTGATTGATTTTCCTTTATTGAAAAAAGACTGTGATTTTTTTATATTATGTGTGTGCCGGAAAAAGGCTGTTATTTCATTTAAAGAGTTGTTCAAGCTTGTGGAGTTCAATAAGCCTCACTCTGTTTTGGCACTAGAATCTGGTGCCTGTGTGAACTCTAATGCCTGAGGGAGTGAACCCCAACAATATATACAGTTTATAAACTGCATACATAAATACATAATTTTGTACAAATTAACACTTTTATTAAATATACTATACATAATAAAAGTATTTTTTTTTTTTTATCAATTAACATACCGTACTACAAAATGAAAAATAAGAGAAATTACTAGTTGGTGTGACCGCCTTCAGAGCAGCATCAATTCTTCTAGGTACTTGCACACATTATTTGAAAGAACTCAACATGGAGGTGGTACCAAACTTCTTGTAGAACTGACCACAGATCTTCTGTGGATGTCGCTAAGGGTCCCGTTACACATAGCGACTCACCAGCGATCCTGACAACGATATGCACGTGTCAGGATCACTGGAGTGTCGCTACATGATCGCTGCTGATCTGCCAAACAGGCAGCTCAGGCAGCGATCAGGACAGCGACTATGCGGGTAACAAGCGACGCACGTCTCTTAGGCTAGGTTCACATTGCGTTAACGCAAGTGCCTTTTAAAGATCGCGTTTTGTGATCACGTTAGCTCAGATGATCCATCTGTGCTAGCGGTGACGGACCCCCGAATGCTGCAGACCGCGTCGGGGTCCGTCACAGAATGACGGCACATCGCTAACGCATGCCGATTATGACATGCGTTAGCGATGCGCTACATAATGGCAGTCTATGGGTGCGCTAACGCATCCGTTACATAGTGTTCGTGCCGCTATGTAACAGACGCCGTCTGCGCATTGCCATTAGCGCAATGTGAACCCAGCCTTAGTTACCGGCAGTGTACCTTAGATACCAGCGCCCTGGTGCAGGGAGCTGGTAACCAAGGTACACATCAGGTTTGCAGGCGCCGCTCGGAGCTTAGAAACCCACTGTGTACCTTGGTTACCAGCTCCCCTGCACCAGCGCGCTGGTATCTAACGTACACATCGGGTTTCCAGGCGCCGCCCGGCACCTGGCAACCCGATGTTTACCTTGGATACCAGCTCCGGCTGGCTGATCGCTGGTCTCCCGCCTGTCACACGCAGCGATGCGCGCTGGCCAGCGGGAGACCAGCGATCAAAAAATGGTCCAGGACATTCAGCGATGATCAGTGACACCCAGCAGGGGGGCTGATCGTAGCTGAGTGTCACACTAAGCGAGATCGCTGGCTAGGTCACTGCTACGTCACAAAATTGGTGACGTTTCAGCGATCTCGCTAGCGATCTCGCTATGTGTAACGGGGCCTTTAGGCAAATCTTTCTGTCACTTGATGTAATCCCAGACAGACTGCATGACGTTGAGATCAGGACTCTGTGGGGTCATATCATCACTTCCAGGAGTTCTTGTTCTTCTTAATGCTAAAGATAGTTTTTAATGACATTGCCTGTATGTTTGGGTTCTTTGTTCTACTGCAGAATAAATTTGGAGCCTATCAGATGCTTCTCTGATGGTATTAAACATGGTGTATATATTTATAATACTGAGCATTGAGGACACCATTAATCTTGACCAAATTCTAAACTCCATTGGCAAAAAAGCTGCCCCAAACTTATAAGGAACCTAAATGCTTCTCAATCATGACTTCAAGAGAAATGTGAATCTCGTCTATAAGGTCATCTCAGGTGCCTGCTGCCTGAGGTGGCCACTGCTGTTACCCATCTTAATAACCACTTCATGCCCCGGTCTGAACATTCACAGTCCAGTCTTGCTTTATTGAAATTCTTGTGATCACATCTGTATTTGCAGAGCAGGACCATTTTGAATTTAGGAGAACATACTAATAGGTGAATGATTTAAGAGATCAGCTTGTTAAGGTGTAAACTTTGTCCAGACACCTTGCGTGGAGGAACTTTGTGAACTCACTCCTGACCTCCCTGTTACTAGTGTAGTTTTCATCATTTGTATATGTTCACATGTCCTGTAATCATCCACTAGGAACAAATTCAGCAGCAGTCCGTTGATGAAAAAGTTGTGCAGATACAAATCTCTCTTCCGGTGGAAAAAAATTATTTCAACTGGATCCGTTTTTTTTAACATTGAAGTCTATGGAAAACAGAATCGTTAAAAAGCCATCCATTTTTCTCCCATTTCAAAAGGATCCATTTTTTCTGTAGCCAGCAGCTAACTTCAGTGTGCCAGCATGGGCAGCGCTTGACGTCACTGCTATGCACCGCTTGTGACTACGACTGCACGCTGCCGACCAAAGTCTGGCAGCTGACGTCGTCATGCAGCGCGTATTGAAGTGCATGGAGCCACAGGGTCCCCCCATTGCAATACACTTGAGCTAACGTAGGTGATAGTGTCAACGAACACCCCTCCAGCACAGGCTTGGTCACGACCAGGATCATTATGATCCTGTCATCAACTATTATAGAAATACTTCATAGGCACAAGCAATGAGGAAATGTGAGATGAGGACAGTGTCGACCATAACTGATGGGGTTCAGGATATATGATTGTCTATCATACTTTTGCAGTGGTGCCATTTTATCTGCCTTGCTTATTTTATGCTATGGGCCGTCGGTTTCAAGCAGTAGTGACTATAGTTCATGACTTTTATCCAATTTTTCTATATAATTTTCAAATCGTTAAAAGATTTCCAGAAATGCTGTAGTTGAAGCAGGAAATAATGCAGTAATATCCCCGATTAGTTGTGTGAGCGGGACACATCAGACGTCCTGGTAGGAAAGGCTCGTGAACACATCAGCCTCTCACTGTGTTCCAAATGGAATTCTACAGTAAGAAGCCTCTGGGGAAATAGTGTGCCATTGAAATCCATTGATCTCTGTTCCTTGTCCAGACTGATAGCAATGATAGATATGTGACACAAGGGTCATTAGAACACTTCTTACTTCTGTAGGCGTCTTGGTGTTTTTTCCTCTAACCTCATGTTCTGTCTAAGTTCTGAACAAAGCTTCATGTATATGAGTCGCACAACACCAGGGTTATGGGGTACTCGGCACCGAGCCCATTGAAGTCTATGGGGAATGTCACAAGTAGCACAGCTCGGTCCGTTGCCCTGGGCGCTCATACAAAGGGGGATATTTACAGGGGATTTTAGTAATTGTTCGTGACGCCACCTGTGGTTTCTGATCAAGGTGACCAGCGCTGCAGGGTTAATCCTCAGAGGGGTTGTTACTGGGCAGCAAGATGTTAAGTCTTCCACAGGTAAGACTGGTCCCTCTAAGTATATGGCGGTGCAGGGTGCAGGCAATAAGGCAGACACACACAAGTCAGTCTCTTTCCATACCTTTACTGGTGGTATTTGTAGGTACGTCCCGGGAAGCTGCTCAGGGTGGAGGATGCACATCCAGGTAATCACTGAGTAGGTTTAAGGCCTCCTTTCTCTTTAATGTGTGTGAGTTTCCAACCTGCATGAAGCTAAGTTCAACTCTGTATAGAACAGCTACGCCCGGCCGACATTGTGGTGGAGCCTTCTTTTGGCAAGAACTAAGTCTTTATATGCAGCGTCCCGCTAGACTCCTGTTCTCCCTGACCCCGGTTACATATCAGCACTATAGGGCCCCTCTGCGACTTGAAGTCCAGCAGGGATTCCGGTTTTCTCCTACTAGCCGTGAAGGTTCTAGCAAGGCTTCGGACCCGGCGTCCGGTTAAGCAGAGTGGATGCAGCAATTGTTGCTGTAACGCCTCGGTCACTCTTTCCTTTGGTCACCACTCACCCGTCGCCCTACTCTCACCCTTAACATAAGCACGGGTAGCAGTAGGTGTAGTCGTCAGCTTCCTTCCTTCCACAGCTCACTGACCGTTTCTCAGTTGACTCGTTGTTATGATAACTGTAGTCCCCTTCCTTCTTTTCCTTCATAGACTCTGTCCAAAGCAGCTTTCAGGACCTTTCGTCAGACTGAATACAAGCCCGCTCCGAGAGTCACTTTCCACATTCATAGGGTACTAACAGTCAGTCTGTTCTGAGGTAACAGCTTGCAATCTTTCCTCCTCTGTCTCGTCTGACAGGAACTAAACTCAACAGTGAACTACTGCTACGTCTCTCACACCCTTAAATAGTCTAAGGTTCCCTCTAGTGGCACTGTTGGGAAGTGCGAGTGTGAATGAATATCAGGTTTTGTAATTACCTTTTTGTGCATTCTCCAGGGAACATGTGTACCAAGCGCAGCTGGGCCACACATATACATTCATGATTTTATAATATCTATAATAAACATCTACAGACTATAAAAAGTCCGTATGCGTTGTTTTTGGCATGATATGAGTACTATGTGGTGGGTACATTACTTTGTCAGAACTTTGTCCCATTGTTTTTAGCTTAGAACGATCCTGTTATTGAGCGCAAACATATATATAGGTACCTGTTTGTTTTCCAGTTTTTGGTGTTTCGTGCCTGTTTTTGCACCAGATTAATCTTCCTACTTGTGCCTTTTTTAAGTCTATTTTATATGTGTTGTGTTGCCTGTTCGTTTCTTTTTAGTTCACCGCTGTGGGCAGGATTTCCCAATATTTTTCCTTGATATAGCATTGAGATTTTTCTAAAAGCTGGTCTCAAATGGCTCCAATCACTCATTGGAGTTTTGGTTTTCTTTGCCAGGGACTTTTGAGAATGTTTTGCGACTTTTGAAAAAGATGTGACTTTTTGCTCTCAAAGTTGCAACAATTACTAAAGATAGAAAAAAAGGCCTTCTTGATAACTTTGTGCAAAATTCATTAACCGCCTGTGCCATTCCAATGACTTTAGTGCAATAAACATCACTGAATACCATAAGGCAACATAAGAAAAGTGACTTAAACCCTACCAGCAAATGAAGAATTGGGCTCATACTGTACACATATAGGGGCCAATTCTTGTTTGCATTTGTGCCTTTTTTGTATAGTTTTTCCTTTTTTCACACTGTTTTTTGTGTTACATTAAATTTTCTCTTTTAAATTGTGCTAATTTTATTTTGACATCTATTTTCTATTTGTTTGTCTGCTTTTTTCTCTTTTAGCCATTTTGAGCATGCTTTTTGCAATCCACTGTAGTGCAGCAGGGTCTGTGCAGTGTGACACAGGCAGTGACCACAGGAAGGTTCAAAGCAAAACGAGTTTAATGTCCAAACTCACACCATGCACAGCATGCGGTATCCTCTGGATCGCAGCCAGGAAAACAGACAGTCCGTGAGCGGTTGCTGTGGGCGACTGCACCACCATGTACGCTGAGGGTGCCAGGCCTTTTGTCACCGCTTGCCTGTGTTGCCTCACACAGATGGAGCTCTGCAGAGCCTTCTGCTCTGCCTGTTTGCAAAACCAAAACTGACACACCCCACCTCTTTACTGCAGGGATTTTACAACAGAACCTGTGGCCGTAGGCCACCTGGAAATCCTAAGGTCGGGGAAGGAAATGGACCGCCCCACTACCATCCTATAGTCCATTTCAAAAATACAAGCCCATGGCAGGTTTTCTTAAATCCGCCTTGGACAACTAGCTTGCCCAAAATCAACACTTATTTCTGTCCTGCCTTACAATCACAGCTATGCCTGTGACTGCAACGCAGTCCCCCCAGCCTCAATATGCTTCTTTACATATCCTGGAGGGACACATAGCGACCCCCACTCATGACATTGGTCACTACCTCACACCACCTTTAGTCCTCCTCAGTTAAGTGATTTTTTTTGTATGTCAGAAATTTTTGTGCAAATGTTGGGGATGATGCGAGTTTTTTCCTCCAAAAAGGAGCAAAAATTTTAAAAGCAAAAATAAAGTACATTTTCTATCTTGAGCAGAATGCTTGCACTCATGTGCACTATTTTAAATGCTTTGATGCTAAAACAGGCAACAAATACCAGAAGCGAAAAAAACCTGGAAATGATGAATTGGGCCAATCAACACTTGTGATTAAGACCCCAATTAATTAAAGGGAATCTGCCACCAGATTTTTGCTATGTAATCTAAGAGCACCATAATTTAGGAGCAGAGACACTCATTACAGGGGTGTGTCACTTACTTGGTTGTGTTTTGCTGTTTCAATACAATCATCGTTTTATCAGAAGGAGATTATCATTACAAGACAATTTGGCACGTGCAGAGTAATCTGTGATTCTGTCACAACTGCTGCACCCACTAAACTAAGTGATACAATGCTGGAATCAGTATCTTTGTCCCTACATCATGGTACTGTCAGATTACATAACAAAAACCCACTGACAGATTCCCTTTAAGACTTGTATTTTGCTTGCCAGTCTTAATGTAGTAAGGAGTCAGCTGGAAAAGCTGGAATAGGATGCGTCAAATGTATGAAGAATTATGCTTCATTATGAATTTGGCGTATCTTACAAATGGCGCCAGAAATGTTACTCCAGGCAGGAGCTGACATACAGTACGTTTCTGGGATAATTTATGCAAATTTTGATTAATTTGAAGGGCGGATTTTGCCTCTCACCAGTTTCTACTGCCATCTAGAAGTAGAAAAGTTCTGAAAAGGTGTATGTTGAAGCTTCTAAATACTTAAGAGAGCTTCTCTCTGTAATATACCATAATAGAGGCACCTTCTGAAGTTGTACAGGGGTCTTTGGACCTCTTTAGGTACCAGGACGCACTTGGGGTTAGCACCTTTGCACTCCCTGATTTACTGAGATTCACACATATCATTGATGTATATAAAACCCAATTCGTCTTCAGATACTTGCATTTCACAAGCTACTTTTACATAACACGTCCAAAATGATTTTACTCTAAGATGTGTTCTCCGTCCAATCTCGGTGAGTAAAAAATACACAAAAACATCAACCACTTCACTACTTTCCAAATGAACAGATGAGATGCGAGGACAGCGAGGAATCATCTGTGGGTATCAGGTTGATACTCCTGGCTTATTTCAGGAAGATTACGCCGACAGCTCAGTAATGCGCCATTCTTGTCCCATCAATATATCTCTAATGATGTATTTTGCTGTGAGCTCCATATTCCCTACGTGAATCCTCCTCACTTACAGTTGCATGATGAAAAGCAGGAGCGGCTTTAAAGATAACTGCTGCTTTTGCAACGTGTTCCCTATTAAGGACTAATGGTTCACAAAACCCGTACGCATGTTTTAGATCGCTGACAAAAGTAACATCTGTCGGAATGACTAATGGCACATAAATTATGCCGTTTTGAAATAATATTGGAAATATTAAGTATCTTAGTTTTCAAAAGTTTCTGTATTATACAAGCTTTAAAATGGACGGTAACAATTGTAGTGTATCATGTGCAAAATAGAGAATGATTTCATAACTTGTAGACTTCTATACTGAGCTGGAGTGGACCAGTATTTAGATATTTGGCCAATGTTCATGGCAGTAGATTGAAAGCATGGGGGGGGAGCAAATATTGTGCCCAATTACCCACTAATAATCCCCCCTAAAAAAGTGAAAATGCCACCCATGTGACCTCTTTGAAAGTATGCCCACTAAGTGCCACCTAAAAAAGTACTGATTCCCCCCTTAAAAAGTACTGATGCCCCCTGATTACCCTCTCCCCTCTTCTTTGAGCAACCTAAGTGATTGATCCTATTTCTCATTTACACAAAAAGCATGGCAGGTGCAGGCAGGGCGATGTGATTATGCCATTGCACCATCTGTGTCAGGACACTGACATCTTGTAAGCTTGTGGCTAACAGGACAATGATTGGAGGGGTAGAGAGACTATGGTTCCCTGCTTTACCACAGGATCTAACATTATCAACATTATGTTTATACCAATATTGGTGCTCGACTGGTGATTAGGGGAACCTGGCAACAGGTTTGGGACATGCACATTGCACTGCATATTAGTTACTAATATAAGGTGCTGAAGGGCAGTAGCCGTACCACATTACTGGAAAATCATGTCCCAGTCCCAGTGTGCTGTCTAATGAAGGGTGCGTTACACTCACTTGCACGCCACCGGCCTCCGCTGTCTTCTACTCTCCATCTTCAGGAACAGCTGCACACATATCAGAGGACACTCGTTCAGTCCCACAGTATATCCAAGATCAGGCAAGGACTGGGACTGAAATTCAGCCCTGGCATTTGAAATCATACAGGCCCCTGCTGTCCCCATCCCATGCATCAGATGGAGATATATTACTAATATTACAATGGATGCAGGAAAGAAAGATTTACTACATTATCAATATTTCTAATGATTCCCGTGGCCTGCTGGGATAAGTGATGGAGTTGGCGACTTTGTGAACTGTGAGAACTCTTAACAGTATGGGTGTCTTGAGAACACCAATTCTGTTAATAACATAGCAGACAAGGCAGCCCATGACCAGACAGGCCCTTCTGGCATTTGCCAGAATTGCCAGATGGCCAGTCTGGCCCTGTCCAAGATCCATTACCTTTCCTTCACTCGGCTCCACATCCATCTTCCGCTGTACAGAAGGGGTTAAGGTGATCTCTAGAGCACATGTATCGAGTCATTGGCTCCAGACCTTGAGGGAATGTCCACAGGGAATCTTGTAAGGTCTCAAACCGCCCAGGACACTTTGTACTCGCGTCTGCTATCAGCCCACTGCACTTTAAACTTCACCATGTCACTTAGCAAACAAACTTTCACTCCCTAACTAAAACCAGGAAGTGGTTCTATTTTACTGTAACTAGTCCCCTCCCACTGTGGGCTGGACCAATCATTAAGTATGCCTTATCCTAATTTCTTAGCTTACCTACAGTTGGTTGCTGGGCAGATCTAACATTTCACCTACATTCTAACATCTAGCTTGCATGACTTTCCTACATTAACACTATTCTAACAATACTTACACTATACCTTACTCCACTGTCATCATCTAACTGCAATTACCATTTTATGTCCTAAATCTTATTCTATGTTCTACCTGTACTTACTCTGCACTGTACATTACTCACACTAGGCATTACCTTTACAGTACTTGTAAATCAGCATCATTACCTAAAACACTA
>JARQOD010000008.1:70581356-70677896 GCA_033576555.1 Oophaga sylvatica
CACAAATTATGTTATTAGCAAAAAGTGAGCACGACAATCCTGTTGTCTTTCAATTTGACGCATCTAATTGGCATCAATGATTTCTTTAAGAAAAATGCAAAGGCAAAGAAATGTTCTTTATAACGATACCGCTCATTATTACAGGTTCCTGCAGAGCAGACAATGTGCACAATAACGGAAAAGGTTTTTTAAGCACTTCAAATAACAATCTGCAAAAATGTAAAAAAAAAAAATGAGACGCTAGGAACGTTTGAATTAAAAAGTGTTAGAACAAAGTCACATTTGACTATAATTCATGTTGTTATAGGCAAATGTCACTTAACTCATTCTCAGTCATTTATAAAGGGGTATTCATATTTCACATTTGCTAGGATGTAAAGTAAAACATATTGTAATTGGAAATGAAAAGAACATTTGATAATACTGAAGATGTCTCCCTTGATTGTGAGTTCTGAAACAGGAAGGTCCTGAATTTTAAAATCCACCTCTGTTATTTCCTTGGTTCTCTATCACTTTACATATCATAGTCTCTAGTGCATTATTAGACCTGGGTACTAAAAATATGTGAATATCTTCTAGCATTACATTATCAAGTGATCATTCCCCCATATTAAAACTGCACTGAGATCAACGCCAAAGGTGGCTAACCGGGAAAACTTTAGATGGAGGTCAGTGCAAGCTACTATGAAATCTTCCATACATAGAGAAATGAAAGATTCCCGCTCTCCTGTCTATATGTAAACCCTCAGTTTAGGGTCACACAACCGTATCTTCCACATCCAAGAAAAACTGTCTGATCATGCTAATCACACTCTGATTGGATCCTGATCAGAGTTTGATCAGAGTATGATCAGAGTGGGATCTGTTTTTCTCGGATGGGGATATTAAAAAAGATATAGTTTCTCCATCTTCTCCAATCCATCAGTCTGTGAAAATCGGACGCATAGACTTGAATGGCTGAATGTGATCAGAATATTGAAGGCAAATCATGCATGCTGCGAGTGGTTCGAGGAAAAAAATAGACATGTGCACGGCTTCTTTTAATAATATTGGTCCAAGTGCGATCCGATATTATGTCAGATAGCACTTGGACTAAAACTATGGTTATCAGTACAAGCCCTTAAAAGCAGCAGAAGAATGAAGTATACTGTAGAGCAGTACTGAGCAGTGTAGCTGTGAATCCAGCTCTGATGTGGCTAACGGGAAGCTTTATATAAAGGCCAGTGCAAGCTACTATGAGGTCTCCCATAAATAAAGCCATGAGGAATTCCTGCTCTCCTGTCTTTATGTAGCACACCCTTAGAAGCAGCAGCAGAATGAAGTATAATTTACAGCAGTACTGAGAAGTGTATCTGTGAATTCAGCTCCAGTGTGAGATAAAGTACATGCTAAAAAGCAGCATCATTTCTGTGTGTCTTTCTTCCTCATGCTCCCACCCAGTCTGTCCTTTCTCCCCACCCTTCTCCTCTCCATAAACTTCAGTAGGCTGCTGAACTGGTTATTCAGAGTGAATGATGAGATCAGCAGGAAGGGGAAAAGGAGAGGCTCAAAAATGTAATATATTTACAAATACAACTTATTTGCAAGAAACAGACTTGATAAACGAGGAGGAGGTGTCGCATCGTATGTTAGAAAAGCGTATATCTGCACAGAGATTGACGCTTCAGAGACTGGGAGTTCTGTGGAAACTGTTTGGGTAAGAATACAAGGACAGAACAATGGAAAGGACACCATTGTAGGCATTTACTACAGGCCGCCTATGCAAGCTGAGGATATGGATGAACTCTTTATGCATCAAATGGCCAAGTTCTCCAAAAAATATGACATAGTGGTCATGGGAGATTTCAACTATCCAGACATTTGTTGGGAATTTCTCTCAGGCAAAACTAACAGGTCAAGGAAATTCTTATCCTCTCTTGCTGACAACTTTATCTTCCAAAAGGTAGAGGAGAAAACAAGGGGATCTGCTACCTTGGATCTAATCCTTATAAACAGGGAGGAAATGGTTGAGGAGGTAAGAGTGGCTGGGACCCTAGGAGGTAGTGACCGTGCTATTTTAGAATTTTGGATAACAAGAGGAGGAAGACCTGTGAAGACTCAGACGTCAAGGTTAGATTTCAGAAAGGCAGATTTTAAGGGACTCAGAAAGAGAATTGGAGGGATCCAATAGCTGGATATCCTTAAGGACAAAAATGTCCAGGAAGGATGGGAAATCTTGAAAAATGAGATTCTCAAAGCACAATCGTTAAGAATTCTGAAAAGAGGGAAGAATGGGAAGCATTTAAGGCATATCTAAAGAAGAATATAATGCCGTCTGCAGAACCTGCAGGGCACAAATCAGATTATCTAAAGCTGACAATGAATTAAGGCTTGCAAGAGACATCAAAAGCAACAAAAAAGGATTTTGGGGATATGTCAAAAGTAAAAGAAAAGTCAAAGATGCTATAGGATTTTTACAGGATGAAAATGATGAAATGGTAAGACAGGATGTTGAGAAGGCTGTTTTCTCTCAGAAAGGAAATGTAACATCAACTGATCATCACTGTCCTATTAAAGGAATAGAAGAATCCAGGATATCTATAAACAGAAAGACAGTGAGGAAACACTTAGCTAACCTAAATGAATTCAAGTCTCCAGGTCCAGATGAATTACACCCCAGAGTACTGAAGGAGATAGCAGAAGAAATTCTTGAACCACTGTCCATAATCTTTGAAAATTCTTGGAGAACAGGAGAAGTCCCAGAAGACTGGAGAAGAGCAAATGTTGTTCCTATCTCCAAAAAGGGGAAGAAAGTGGACCCAGGAAACTACAGGCCGGTGAGTCTGACTTCTATACCAGGAAAGATCTTTGAACAAATTGTTAAAGAACATGTATGGAAGTACCTGGATAAGAAGGAAGTGATTAAACAGAGTCAGCATGGGTTTGTAACTAATAAGTCATGTCAGACTAACTTAATTTCCTTCTATGACAGAATCACTGACTGGGTGGATCAGGGAAATGCTGTAGATATAGTATATCTTGACTGCAGCAAAGCATTTGACAAAGTATCTCACACAATCCATATTGAAAAAATGACTAAGTATGGAATGGACAAGGCAACTGTTAGGTGGATTCATAACTGGCTTAGTGATCGGACCCAAAGAGTGGTCGTAAATGGCTGTACATCCAGTTGGAAGAATGTCTCAAGTGGGGTACCACAAGGCTCTGTTTTGGGCCCTGTATTGTTCAACATCTTTGTCAATGATTTAGATGAAGGAATTGAGGGTAAACTGATCAAATTTGCTGATGACACAAAGCTAGGAGGGGTAGCTAATACTAGAGAAGAGAGAGAGGATTCAAAAAGATATAAATAAACTGGAGCAGTGGGCAGCAACTAACAGAATGGTTTTTAACAGGAAAAAATGCAGAGTACTACATCTGGGCAATAAAAATGAAAAAAAGCATATACAAAATGGGAGGAATAAGTAACAGCACATGTGAAAAAGACTTGGGTATACTAATTGATCACAGACTGAACATGAGTCAACAGTGTGATGCAGCAGCAAAAAAGGCAAATACAATTCTAGGATGTATCAACAGAAGCATACAGTCTAGATCACGTGAGGTCATTATTGCCCTCTACTCCTCTTTGGTCAGACCTCATCTGTAATACTGTGTCCAGCTTTGGGCACCACATTTTAAAAAAGACATCAACAAACTGGAGCAAGTTCAGAGAAGAGCCACCAGAATGGTGACCAGTCTGCAAACCATGTCCTATGAGGAACGGTTGCAGGATTTGGGAATGTTTAACTTGCAAAAAAGAAGACTGAGAGGAGACTTAATAGCTGTCTACAAATATCTCAAGGGCTGTCACATTGTAGAAGGATTATCTTTATTCTCATTTGCACAAGGAAAGACTAGAAGCAATGGGATGAAACTGAATGGGAGGAGACACAGATTAGACATTAGAAAAAACTTTTTGACAGTTAGGGTGATCAATGAGTGGAACAGGCTGCCACGAGAGGTGGTGAGTTCTCCTTCAATGGAAGTCTTCAAACAGAGGCTGGACAAACATCTGTCTGGGATGATTTAGAGAATCCTGCTTTGAGCAGGGGGTTGGACCAGATGGCCCTGGAGGTCCCTTCCAGCTCTACCATTCTACCATTCTATGATTCTATGATTCTAATCTTTGATTAAATATATATATTTATTTCATTTGCTTGTACTATTGATTTAGATAAAGCTTGTTAAAACTACAGTGATGATGTAAGGAAATGTGAACTCCCTGACTGTCACAGCTATGGTAATGTTGCGGCATGTTAATTTATGAGGAGAGTGTGGCTGGCACAATATGGGGTTGGCTTGATACTGTTAGGTTTTCTGGCAGGAACATCAATAGGTGCACTAGTAATGTTGCTGTTATTGGGGTTCATTGGCTGGTACCAATGAAGGGGAATCTGTGGCTGTTACTTTTATGAGGAACTGAGGTTGTTCCTGTTATGGTAGTACTGTGGAATCACCAACACATCAAATAGTAAAAAAAAAAGAAACTTAATCAAATTTCTCACAGAAAAAAATACTTCATAAATCACAACAGAAATGAGTAAAGAATTTGATAAAGCTCAACTTTCACTTATCACAAAATATCACAAATCTTCTAATAGAGAGTCTTCGAAAAACAAGAACCTAATGGGGGCGTAGTCATACTTCACAAGTGAGTCTCGCTAAATTAGAATATCATTAAAAAGTTACTTTATTTCAGTTCTTCAATGCAAAAAGTGAAACTCGTATATTATATAGAGTCATTACACACAGAGTGATCTATTTCACGTGTTTATTTCTGTTAATGTTGATGATTATGGATTACAGCCAATGAAAACCCAAAACTCATTATCTCAGTAAATTAGAATACTTTACAACACCAGCTTGAAAAATGATTTTAAAATCCGAAATGTTGGCCTACTTATACTTACATGTGTGTTCAGTAAATGCACTCAATACTTGGTCGGGGCTCCTTTTGCATCAATTACTACATCAATGTGGCGTGGCATGGAGGCGATCAGCCTGTGGCACTGCTGAGGTGTTATGGAAAAACTCAATGAACAAAGATGATACTATGGCACTCTTTATAATTAATAAATCTCAAACTTTATTATACACAATAATACAAAATACGGGAGGAGAAAATTACAAAATAGAGAAACACATATCAATGTGCCACCATAAGCGACACACTTGACCGGATAACGGGACAATAGCAATAATAAATATCATGACTCATAGATGACTGTACATAATGTCAGACATGAACATACCATACAATAAGAACATTTTCACATGAATGGCTAACTAGCCCAAATGATGATAAAGAACTGACTGTAGTAAGAATATTTATCTCAAAAATGAATCACATAGTAATAATCTACAATACCGCTAACGATCAGTCTGCAGATATCTGGCTTATATTCAATCACAGAGTCGCTACATAATGCTGCCATGCAGACTGAAAGCTGCCAAATGCGATGCTACCACCATATATACTCTATCTTATATGGGAACATAGTCCATGAGTAGAATTTCCAGATATATAATTACCAGTAAATAGGAGGCACAGGCAGATGGCAGATCCCACGTCCAGTCAAGCGCGCCCGCTTGACTGGACGTGGGATCTGCCATCTGCCTGTGCCTCCTATTTACTGGTAATTAGAGTTGAGCGATACTTTCCGATACCCCTAAGTATCGAAATCGGAATGGTATCGCCGATACCATTAAAATATCGGCGATACCCGATACCGATACCGGAAGTCCCATGTAAGTCTATGGGAACAAAATATCGGAACTAAAAAAACCCCATTCTTTCCTTGTAAACACTAAATATACACACATAGAATACATATATATATATATACATGTCATTGTGACATATATATATACATATATGTATAGTTTATACACTTCTACATAGTAAAATATCCTCTGATTCAATTGCCGGGTAAAGCCGGCTTCAGTGAAAAGACAGAAGCACCCGACATGAAATGACACTTGGTGTACATAGGGTTAACCATGTCTTTTCATGTCGTTTGCTATCTGATTTGCACAAACAATTAAATCAGTCTATGTGTGCAAAATTTCACACCTGTAGGGGTTAATTAAAGGTGTAAATTCGTAGCAAAAAAAACGGACTTTTTTGCTACGAATTTACAACTTTAATTAACCCTTACAGGTGTGAAATTTTGCACACATAGACTGATTTAATTGTTTGTGCAAATCAGATAGCAAAGGACATGGTTAACCCTATGTACACCAAATGTCATTTCATGTCGGGTTCTGCATTTTCACAAAAGCCGTCAATTGACTTAGCGGCTATTATACTATGTAGAAGTGTATGAACTATAAATATATATATATATATATATATATATATATGTGTCACAAACTCAATGACATGTATATATATATATATGAGGTGTAAAATTGCTGAAAAAAAATGCGTGGGCTCCCGCCCTATTTTCGCAACCAGACAGACAAAGCCAGTGAGTGGGGGCAGATAATAATAGCCCAGAGAGGGACCATTATTTTTGGCCCCCCCCGGCTACTAACATCTGCCCCCAGACACCCCAGAAAGGGCAAATCTCTAATTAGATTTGCCCTTTCTGGCACTTTGCCCGTCTATTCCCATTGCCCTGTAGCGGTGGCGAATGGGTTAATAAGGGTTAAAATGACCTTGCAATTGAAAGGTCACTTTAAGCCAGGTTAATAATTGAGAGCTGTCAATTAGACAACTATCAATTATTAATCCTATTGTATGAAAGAAAAATCAAACACACACACTTTAATAAAAAAGAAGTTTAATGAAATAATCACACCGTTTTTGACCATATTTTATTTACCTGCTAAAACCATTTCCTGTAATAAAAATAAAATAATAAAGCAAAATTATTCTTACCAATCCGATGCACAGTCAGGTCCCACGGTGTAATCCTTCAGAAAGGGTTAATGTTTACTGCAGGGACCGCAGCTAATGCTGCAGCCTCACAGTAAACCCCCAAATGAATGAGTTCCTCTCCTGGCTGACAGGAGAGGAAGTGGAAAGCTTAATTGATTGCTTTCCACTTTCACTTCAGGTCAGCCAGGGACACCATCAGTGACGTCAGAGGGAACTGATTAACAAAAATAGGGGTTCCCTTCGAAAAAAAAAATGGCGTGGGTCCCCCCTATTTTTGTTAACCAGCCAGATGAAGCAGACCCCTGAGGCCTGGATTTTCAGGCTGTTAAGGAGCCAAGATCCATGGACCTTGCCAGCCTGATAATACCAGGCCACAGCAGTCTGCATATCTTGGCTGATTAACAAAAATAGGGGATCCCCTCAAAAAAAATTAGCGTGGGGTCCCCCCTATTTTTGTTAACCAGCCAGATGAAGCAGACCGCTGAGGCCTGGTTTTTCAGGCTGGTAAGGATCCAATATCCATGGACCTTGCAAGCCTGATAATACCAGGCCACAGCAGTCTGCTTAGCTTGGCTGGTTAACAAAAATAGGGAATCCCCTCGAAAAAAAAACGGCGTGGGGATCCCCCCTATTTTTGTTAACCAGCCAAGTAAAATGCAGACTGCTGCGGCCTGGTATTAAAAGACTGTCAAGGCCCATGGATTTTGGCCCTCAACAGCCTGATAATACCAGGCTACAGCAGCCCCACATTTGGCGCATCAAAAGATGTGCCAATTGTGGCACTTTACCCGGCTCTTCCCACTTGCCCTGTAGCGGTGGCAAGCGGGGTAATAAGGGGTTATTGTCACCGTTGATTGCACGGTGACAATAAGCCCGGTTAATAATGGAGAGGTGTCAATAAGACACCGATCCATTATTAATCCCAAAGTTATTAAATGTTTAAAAAAAAGACAAAGCAAGAAAAAAGTCTTTTAATGAAATAAAAGAGACAACACAGTTTTCATTTTTTTTATTACTCTCTCATTCCTGCGACGCCATCGATCTCCTGTAAAAAAATAAAAAAAACAAACCAACAGTATACCACCTGTCCGACGCAGTCCATAGTAACGATTGTCCCACGACGATCCAGCTCTGCTACATCGGAATGACAGGCAGAGCCTGTCATCCCGGCGCAGCACAGCTGCTTACCAGCTTCCCCGGCGGTGACGTCATCGGACTGCTTTACGGCCGCGATTACCCAGCAGTCACTGCAGTTATCGCGAGATACTGCATGTGACCGCCGGGGAGAAGAGGATGGCGGCCATTAAGCAGCCCGGGATGTGACCGCCGGAGATCTTCTGCCGGGTAAGTGCCGCTGACTCCTGACAGACCCGACCGACGGACACTGACAGTGACAGTGACAATTCCGATTCCGGTATCCGATATGACGAAAATATCGGAACTCGGGATCGGAATTCCGATACAGCCAATATCGGCCGATACCCGATATTTGCAGTATCGTATCGCTCAACACTACTGGTAATTATATATCTGGAAATTCTACTCATGAACTATGTTCCCATATAAGATAGAGTATATATGGTGGTAGCATCGCATTTGGCAGCTTTCAGTCTGCATGGCAGCATTATGTAGCGACTCTGTCTGTGATTGAATATAAGCCAGATATCTGCAGACTGATCGTTAGCGGTATTGTAGATTATTACTATGTGATTCATTTTTGAGATAAATATTCTTTCTACAGTCAGTTCTTTATCATCATTTGGGCTAGTTAGCCATTCATGTGAAAATGTTCTTATTGTATGGTATGTTCATGTCTGACATTATGTACAGTCATCTATGAGTCATGATATTTATTATTGCTATTGTCCCGTTATCCGGTCAAGTGTGTCGCTTATGGTGGCACATTGATATGTGTTTCTCTATTTTGTAATTTTCTCCTCCCGTATTTTGTATTATTGTGTATAATAAAGTTTGAGATTTATTAATTATAAAGAGTGCCATAGTATCATCTTTGTTCATTGAGTTTTACCTATGGTAATTGATGATAGGCTTAATTATCCATGATAGACACAGGTGAAGTCCTATTTACTAATATTCAACTCACATCATGTGTCTATGTCTAACGTGGTATAGTTGAGGTGTTATGGAAGCCCAGGTTGCTTTGATAGTAACCTTCAGCTCCTCTGCATTGTTGGGTCTGATGTCTTTCATCTTCCTCTTGACAATACCCCCATAGATTCTCTATGGAGTTAAGGTCAGGCGAGTTTGCTGGCCAATCAAGCACAGTGATACTGTTGTTTTTGAACCAGGTATTGGTACTTTTGGCAGTGTGGATAGGTGCCAAGTCCTGCTTGAGAATGAAATTTCCATTTCCAAAAATCGTCTTAGCAGAGAGAAGCATGAAGTGTTCTAAAATGTCCTGGTAGATGGCTGTGCTGACTTTGGTCTTGATAAAACACAGTGGACCTACACCAGCAGATGACATGGCTCCCCAAACCATCACTGATTGTGCAAACTTCACACTAGACCTCAAGCAGCTTGGATTGTGGCCTCTCCACTCTTCCTCCAGACTCTGGGACCTTGATTTCCAAATGAAATGCAAAATTTACTTTCATCTGAGAACAACACCCTGGACCACTGAGCAACAGTCCAGTTCTTTTTCTCCTTTGCCCAGGTAAGACGCTACTGGTGTTTTCTATTGGTCTTGAGTGGCTTGACACAAATAATGCAAGACTTGTAGCCCATGTCCTGGATACGTCTGTGTGTGGTGGCTCTTGAAGCCATGACTCTAGCAGCAATCCACTCCTTGTGAATGTCACCCAAATTTTTGAATGGCCTTTTCTTAACAGTTCTTTCTATCCCGATTGCTTGTGCACCATTTTCTACCACACATTTTCCTTCGACTCAACTTTCCATTAATATGCTTGGATATCTGTCAAGTCAGCAGTCTTCCCCATGATTGTGGAGCCTACTGAAACAGACTAAGGGATCTTTGTGAAAGCTTAGGAAGCCTATGCAGTTGTTTTTTGTTAATTATTCTAATTTACTGAGATAATGACTTTTGGGTTTTCATTGGCTGTAAGCCATAATCATCAACATTAACAGAAATAAACACTTGAAATAGATCACTCTGTGTGTAAAGACTCTATATAATATATGAGTTTCACTTTTTGCATTGAAGAACTGAAATAAATTAACTTTTTGATGATATTTTAATTTAGTGAGAAGCATCTATATATTTGACAACAAGGTATCAGCTTAAGGGCACTGCAGTGGGGAACCTTTAGGTTCCCTATTATGCAAATTTGCTCCTGGGCTGGTGGGAGAACACTACTGTTTTCCAGGAGAAGAATTAAGGCATAGATGTTATGGTGTGGGGATGAATGCTCCTTCAGAAAGTTTGTTGGTGACCTCAACAGAAACGAAAATCAGCTGAGATTACATGGGAGATTAATCATGTTTCCATCCTGGATGTTAGAATATAGAGAGAAGTTGGGGAATCTAGAGACTAAAACGTATCAGAAACCAACATGTACCAATAATTTGCTCCAGTGGGAAAGTCACCAACAATGTAACAGAAGGAATTCCACAGGCATAATATTATAAGTAACAAACAACCAGAGTAATTAGAATTCATGGTGACAAGTCACAGGACATTAAAAAGATCCTGGCGAGCCATTGGGACATCTTTAAGGCGGACCTGGATCTCAGTGATATTATTCAATAATATCCCTCAGCAACATACAGGAAAGGAAGATCAATTATGGATCAGTTAGTTCACAGTCTGTATACAGCTAGAAGGCAGTGTGGGACGTGGCTAGATAACATAGCTATGGGAACTCATGTTAAGTTATATATATATTTTTGCCTAGCGGCATCAGATCAATGTATGATTTTTGGAGGTGCTGTCCATTCTCTTTTTCAGCATATTGTATGATCTGTCCTTTTTTTTTCTTTTGGATGTGCACTTCTCCTATTTGGCAGAGATGATTTTAAATTAGCAGGAGACTGCAAAGAAAGGGGTCTAGCCCAATTTTGCTCTCACTGGAGTGCTTGAGGAAGGTGAGTTTCAATGCTCCTTACATTTGGTTTGGTGCTGTGTGGCAGCCATTGTTGCTGTGATATTTTGCTGGTGGAGCAGTGTGGTCTGGAGTCACGGAGACTCAGTCTTGCAGCATTAGTGCTGTGAGGCAGGTGGTCCACTCTGTTAGGGCAATAGGGACCCACTAAGAGTGTTGCCGTGATGTGGCAGTGGGCTTCATACAGTCTGATCAGAATGTTAAAATAAGAACCTCATGTTCAGTTATATATATTTTTGCCTAGCAGCCTTAAGTCAATGTATGAATTTTGGAGGTGTTGTCTATTTTCTTTTTCAACACAAAGCTATGGGAACTTTTTTTAATTTTGTAAATTCATTATGATCACGAATATATCTTCTCTGGTGAGACCACATTAAGTATAAGTGACTGCCAGCCGTTTGTAAATTGTAGATCTCAGGATTCATCCACCTTTTCAAATATGCATGACCATTAGATCATGTAGGCAAAACCAAAGGAGAAATACGACAGAAAATTTGAGACCATATTAGGCATGAACAGGATATCTCCAGTTCCAGATGTGTCAGAGATGATGTATAATAACCTGAATATATTTATACCATTATTTTAAGGTACTTTGATCTAGTGTCTGAATTGAGACATAACCTGCTATTGAACATGTATCTGGTCTGGCTTATCACAGCTATTTAGTAGTTGTCTAGGGCTCATTATTACCATTAGTGGGGGAGCTAGTGTAGGGCACTGCAGAGCGAGTCAATGTTGAGCAGGAGTACCATTTGTTGTATACTTTATTGTGTCAACTTCCAGGTAAGGTAGGGGTCGGGAATAGGACACAATAGGGTCTCTGGTGGTTTGTCTCTTCTATATGATTGGCTGTCCACTATTAAGACTAAGCATTCAATGAATATGTACAGGTAGATGTGTGAATCCAGAAAATCTATCCTATAGGATATGAGTGAAAGTGCTGGATTCCAGCTGCACTAAATGAGAGGTAGTTGTCTGGCTACCTAGGAGTTCACATCCCTTTATGACACAAATAACTTGGCTCTCAGAATAGAATGGAATATTTATAAGCCACCCATATATACTGTACAGTTGACTCCAGAAATTTCCATACACTATATAAAAAGACACATATGCATGTTTTTCTCAATATCTGAAATGAAATCAGAGTAAACCTTTCCCATTTTAGGTCAATTAGGATTACCATAATTCTTAATATTTGCCAATGTTAGAATATTGAGAGAGAGAAAATGATTTAAGGCATTTTTTATTATTACTGCAAAGTCAAAAGTTTACATACTCTGCTTACTATGACTTTAAACAATTCTGGACTGCCCATATGATGATGTCATGTGTTTGGAAGCTTCTGATTTTTATGGTAACATCTGAGTTAGAGACACCCCTGTGGATGTATTTTACTGCGCACCTGAAACACACTGCTTCTTTGTGTAGCATCATGGGAAAGTCTAAAGAAATCAGCCAAGATATCAGAGAGAGAATTGTGGACTTGCACCAGTCTGACCTCATCCTTGGGTACAATTACAAGATTCCTGAAGGTTCCTCGCTCATCTGTACAAACAATAATATGCAATTACAAGCAAGATGGGAATGTTCAGCCATCATACCGCTTAGGAAGAAGACGGGTTCTGTGTCCCAGAGATGAACGTGCTTTGGTCCGACATATGCATATCAATCCAAGGGCAAAATTGTGAAGATGATGGTGGAAGCTGGTAAGATTATGTCAATATCCACAGTGAAACGAGTACTGTATCAACATGTGCTGAAAGGCCACTCTGCCAGGAAGAAGCCATTACTCCAAAAGAAACATAAAAGCCAGAGTAATGTTTGCAAATGCACACAGGAACAAAAACCTTAATTTTTGGAGACATGTTCTGTAGTCTGATGAAACTAATATTGAAGTTTTTGGGCATAGTGACCATCGTTACATTCGGAAGAAAAAGGGAGAAGCTTGGAAGACTAAGAACACCATCCCAACTGTGAAACACCGGTGGTGGCAGCATCATGTTGTGGGATTATTTTGCTGCAGGAGGGACTGGCGCACTTTATAAAATAGATGGCATCATGAGAAAAGAAGATTATGTGGCAATACTGAAGAAGCATCTCAAGACATCAGCAAGGAAGTTAAAGCTTAGGCAGAAATGGGTCTTCCAAATGGACAATGACCGGGAGCATACTGCCAAAATTGTAACAAACTGGCTTAAGGATAACAAAGTCAATGTTTTGGAGCGGCCATCACAAAGCCCTGATCTCAATCCTATTGAAAATTTATGGGCAAAGCTGAAAAGGCCAGTGCGAGCAAAGCGACCTACAAACCTGGATCAGTTACACCAGATTTATCAGAAGGAATGGGTCCAAATTCCGACCAACTATTGTGAGAAGCTTTGACCTAACGTTTGACCCAAGTCATTCAGTTTAAAGACAATGGTAGCAACTACTAATGAAATGTATGTAAACTTTTGACTTCGCAGTAAGTAATAAAAATGCCTTAAAGTATTCTCTCTCACTCATTGCCCTTGTTTTATGCCAGGTTATTGAGATATTGGACACCTCTGGTGGCCTCAGATCCAAGCTTTAGAGTTTAAAAAGGGAATAATACCTACATAATATATAATTCAATGGAAATATATAACTCTGGAGTCAAACAGATAAACATGTCCAGTATGGATTTACAGCGTTCTGAGGGTGCCATATAAAGGCTTTACTCATAGAAAGAAAATGTTAAAGCGGATGCACCTCTCCGCAAAACTGGTAAACCGGGTGTCCCATCTAATTTTCAATGTAATTCAAAAAATTTCCCATGGCCCCAGCTGAATTGCTCCATATGGTTTGGCAGCGTGCCAATGTAATAATCCGCTATGTGTAAGACTAAAAATAGACAAAACACTATTGTAGCCAAGCGTATACACATAAAATATATAGAAATAATGACATTTATCTTGAAAAGTGTAATGGAAATTTCCACTGACTACATAGTTCAATGGCGCGCAGTCCATGTGTCCTTATATTTTTGCATGCTTCATGCCGCTGCACATTTTAGAAAAGGTTTAGTAATGAGGTATGACCAGATTTAATGGCTTTGAAAAGTAAGAACATCAGATCGTTGGTGCACCGAGGTATGTCATCCCACATTCTCACGAATTTACTATTTAATCTCCTTTCTTTCATGTGAAACACTGGAGAAACCACAATAGCTGCAAAGCATAAGAAAGGGACAACAAGGACACAGTCCGGTGTGATCAGAGCTGTAATAAATATAGCCATCGGCACAGTGGCGGTCACAGACAGAAGAGGCCCCTGTGCAAGAACAATGTACGGGCCCTTTGTAAACCAATAGCTCATCATAATGTACAATTCAACCTGCTTTGGAGGCTCTAATGGGCCTTTTCACCTCTTGGGCCCCTGTGTGTCCGCACAGGTTGCACCAATGATATATCCACACCTGTAGTGGCAACAACTACAGAATTATTTTATAATTTCCCTCAAATAATCAACAAACTGCATAAATCAGTCGAATATAAGGGTCCCGTCTCACATAGCGACGCACCAGCGATCCCGACAACGATATGAACTTGTCAGGATCGCTGGTGAGTCGCTACATGATCGCTGCTGAGCTGCCAAACCGCTGATGCAGGGAGCTGGTAACCAAGGTACACATCGGGTTTCCAGGTGCTGCGCGGTACCTGGAAACCCGATGTGTACCTTGTTTACCAGCTGATCGCTGGTCTCCTGCCTGCCACATGCAGCGATGCGTGCTGGCCAGCGGAAGACCTGCGATCAAAAAAAAAGTCCAGGCATTTCTGACACGACCAGCGATTCACAGCAGGGGCATGATCGCTGGTACGTGTCAGACATAGCGAGATCGCTGCTGAGATCGCTGTTGCATCACAAAACTTGTGACTCAGCAGCCATCTCGCTATGTGAGACGGGGCCCTAAGAAACTTTGTAATTTATCTTATCAGATAAATTTGCTTTTCTCTACTTGTGAGCCACTTCTTCTCCTCCCCCATGCCTTCTGAATTCATCATTCACTCTGTAAAAACTCTCAAATTCATCTTACTCAAAGCAAAAAGGATTGCCAGTGAGGGATCAGGCAACACCTCCTATTATACTCTATGAAAAACGAAATAGGGAGGGAGGTGTGAGGAGCAGAGTGACAAAAAGAAGCAGAAGTAGAAACAGGGAGATTGTGCTCCAGGTATTGAATGATTTAGCTTATTCTGGAGCTGGATTACCAGCTACAGTGCTCAGTAATATTGTATAATGGCCTATGTGCTGCTTCTGAACATGTCATCAACAGAAATAAAAGCAAGAATCACTCTGTTTCTTTGTTCTGTTTATGAGACATCATGGCAGTTAGTCTTCAAATACTAGTTCAGAGGAAACTGAAATTGGAGATAAAGAGAGCGATTCATGCAGATGCATCAGGTTAATGTACTCCAGCAAGCACTTCATTAAAGAAGCACTCCCATCAAAATTTTTATCCTCCTAATATATTGCAATTCGTGATGATCGAGCGCTAAAATGCCGAGTATTATGGCACTTTTATGGTCTGACAAAAAAAACATACAAAACCAAAGATAAAATGGATTTTATGGGGCAAAATGTTAGAAACATTTTTACTGTATAGTGACTTCAGTTATCAATGTTAATGAATTGTATATAAGGCAAAATTAAAAGAGGGGGAAAAACTGCCACATCCACCCCTTAGGCTGCGTGTCCATGATCCACTAATCCACTAGTCCACTAATACTTGCTTTCTGGATGCAGCATATTTTCATTGCTTCCAAAATGCTGCATTGCACAGTATAAGCAAAGTGGATGGAATTAATAGAAATATCATGCCCACTGTACTTCTTTTTTATGCTGTGTAAAATCGACTGTGGTGCGGGTTTCCGAGCTGCAGCATGTCAATTCTCTTGCATGAATGCTCGGTGTTCTGTGTGGAATTTCCCCATAGACTTGCATCAAATAAGATAAATCCAGAGTAAAAAAAAAACACATGCATTTTAAGTGCATTTAAGCAGGTGTTTTTACCTGGTTTTAATGAATAATTTTAAAAAATGATGTAGGGTAACCCCTTATTTTTGATAACCAGCCAAGGTACAACAGACAGCAGCAGGCTTATATTGTAAGGCTGGGAAGGTCACCATTTATTAGGCCCCTTTGAGCCTAAAAATACAAGCCTTAAACCGCCCCTGAATTGACTTATTATATGAGATGCTCCAATTCTGGCACTTTGTCAGGCTCTTCTCGATTACCCTGGTGTGGTGGCAATCAGAGTAATGGTAGTTGGGGTTGATGATAGCTGTGATTTGACAAAAAACACAGCGGCCATCAACCCCTGGGGTTAGTAATGGAGAGGTGTCTATCAGACACCCCAATAACTAAGCTGGTAATAAAAAATAAAAATATACAAACAGAAAAAAACACTTGATTTGAATAAAGTCTCCCCCCACACTATACCTCGTTCACCAATTTCTTAAAAAAAAAATCCACGCAGGTCCACAGTAAACCATCGAATCTGAAGTAGTCCAAAAATGGAAATCTGAAAATCATAAAAAGACAGAAATAAAAACAATAGGCACTTCCTCGTTCATCAATTTATAACCCAAAATGTTGCAACGCAGGTCTGATGTAGTCCACGTTCCCGGCATCTGTGAATAACAGTAAAGTGACCACCATTCACAGGTGCTGGGTAGTGATATCAATGCTCATCATCGTCGCCGGGTCTCGCTGAGCGCAGCGTGACTGGCTCAGCGGCTCTGATGAGCTTCGTAGTCACTAACTGGCACCTGTGAATAGCGCCTATGACACCGAGTATTGAGCAGTGGAAAGCACGTTCACTGATCACTGATTGCAATCATAATATTATATAGCACTGTGTATACTTACAATTGCTCATTTTGCCTTTCTTCCCAGTTAATTCTTCTCTTTTCCATTAGGTCTATGACATCATGTGATTAGAAATTGAGTAGCCGAATCCTTCTAAGCTCTAAGTAGAAACAGGAAATTTATTTTCCCTGCATGCGTCAATGCCCTCTTCAACTCCTGACCCAGTTGCAGCGCTCCTTCCCCTTGCAGTGAATCACATTATGTCCTAGACCTAATGGAAAAGAGAAGAATTAACTGAGTAGAAAGGCAAATTGAGCTATTGTATTTGCACAGTGCTATTGTGATGTCCACCACAGACACCCATAAATGGTATGATGTCCAAAACAGCCCGTATATACTATGATGGCCACCAAAGTACTCCGTGCAGTATTATAGCCCACAAACAGCACATCAAACAGTGCTATAATATGATATCGGCAATATATTAAGAGGATAAAAAGTTTGATGGGAAGAGTGTTTCATTATGACTGGCGTGTTGTACTCCAGCTTTAATGAATTGCCCCAACAGTCAGCCGGATACAAGTCATGTAATGGTCAGAAATGGTTTCATTCCTCATGCCTGCTGCAGCTCATTGTAGGCCTAAGTAGTCAGATGAGCAAAAACTGGATGCATGGCATCCTGACCTAGTGGAGAGTAAGTGTCTTGGTGGAATGGTCTACACTGGGGATAAGAACCATGACTTATTTGTAACTTTATATCATTATATGCCTTTGCAGACACTTTTATTTCTATTGCACAACCACTTTAAAATAATTGCTATTACAGCTTTCATAGCTATCCTACACTCAAGAATGTAAAATATTTGTTTGTGTACAGCGATCTCAGAGTTGGGGATGGGGATGTATAACTGTATACCAAGGAAAAACAACAGTGTATGATAGAAGCCAAATTTATCTGATTATCCATTGGTCTTCATGCCTACAAGCAGCAATTTATGAGGCTGGGGCTATGCAGTGATATTGACGGCAACATAAGGCTGTGGTTCCACGGTCCGGACCACAGCGCTTTGGACGGAGCGGAAATTCCGCTCCGCCCAAAGCCCCGCCCCCTTCTTAATGTGCGCTCATTCCGGATGTGTTCAGGACACCTCCGGAACACATCCGGAATGACCGCAGGGCTGCATAGCACTTGGTGTTATTTCCCTTGCGGCGACGCAGCGTTGCCGCAAGGGACTAGGACATGCTGCGGTCTGAAAAGACGCGCCGCATGTCCGGAAACGCAGGTCTTCCGCCTGCGTGTTTTACAGCATAGTGGAGACGGGATTTCTTGAAATCCCCTGCACTATGCTGTAACATCTGGACGCTGCGTGTTTGACGCTGCGCCAACGCACAGCGTCAAACACGCAGCTAATCCGGACTGTTTCCTGATAGTGGAAACATACCCTAAGTCGCATGGTCAAAGATTATAGTATCACCATGCTGCAACGCACCATGATAAAAATGAATGTGGTCCCAGCAACCAGTTCTCACAAGTTGCATGAAGTTCTGAAGATATGGATTCCTTGCAACCTTCGTATCATTGTCACTGCTACTCAATATCAGTATGTGGTCATACATGGTTCATCACCAGACGCTACTGAGTCAGGCACCACTGAACTTGATAACCAGGTCACCAAGACCTTGCTCTTCTGATCCAACACTTGGTGCTCAGACCTAAAGGCAGCTGCACAGCATGAGCAGCGTCCAAAAATATTTCACAATTCAAGATATCCGCTCTCATTCAGCATGTGACACAATCTTTCGTGTCAATAAAAAAATTCTACTGGCAGCAATGTCTGGTCTAAATCCGTTACAGATGACTAAACCCATTAGTGTATGGCCAGCTTAATTATTCTATCCACATAGAACTATGTCACATGTACACTGCAGCACTGACAACCCCTGCATGATCTATAATCTTACTCTGACATATAGATTCTATTTGCAACAGGGCCACTCGAAGGAAGGGTCACTATTGCAAAATTCAGCACTCAATAAGATCTCATGTGTTACAATTTGGTGGCTATTTTTGCAATGTGTGACTTATGAGGACATTTGAGATATGTTGGTGAGTCATGAATGACTCATTGGAACGGGACTTTTAGCCATTAATTTGAATCACAAGCACTTCTTTTCTCTACTTTTAGATTTCAGTCAAATTGAAAATTCATTTTTTTTCTGTTTTTTTTAACCTTCCTAGATAAAATAGCACATAACTTTCTCGATTCTTTTTTTTTGCTATCCCCAAATGCTCTTCAAAATGAACTTTAGCAGTGTTCTAATAAAAAATGGACAAGTACATTCAAAGTATTTTGGTGCCCTAGGCAGATGAAGCCAATGTCCCCACACCCACTCCAAAGCAAAGGAATGGATCATAGACTAAGGTAACAAAACCCCTAATGATCCTCCACCCTTCTCCTCCGATGGGTTAGGTAGCAAACTTTTATGACCACTTCCACTAGAATTGTTACCTTTTTCACAAACAAATTTCATCAAAAGTAAAAAAAGTGGTGTACTTTAGGGATGTGACTTAACAGGAAGTTCAATTTCAAAATTAGATACAGAATCAATCATTTTTTTCAGCCCATTTACAAAATATAGTGGAAAAAATAGGGATGTTCATCCCTAACATCCTATATTTTAAATTTAGAACCCAGGGATAATTATGAAAACTAATAAAGTTTAACTATAATAAGGGCCGTTTGGTTTCATTTAAGGTATCCAGCACTGGGCAGATACCCTAATGGAAAATTAAAGGACCCACATTATAGATAAAGAGATACATCTGATGTTTTTTTAATCCATCGTCCGACATATACAGCTGGCACAAAATTGATGGTGGTTCTGGTGATGTATTCATATAAAAATGATGGTCCTGGAGACGTATTCCAGTTCTGGTGACATATTCATGTAGTGATGGTTGTTCTGGTGCTGTATTCATGAAGTGATGATGATTCTGGTGATATATTCATCACCAGAACCATCATCAGTACATGAATACAAAGTCATCATCAGTACATAATTCGAGCACCAGAGTCATCAAT
Organism: Oophaga sylvatica; assembly: GCA_033576555.1. NCBI lineage: Eukaryota > Metazoa > Chordata > Amphibia > Anura > Dendrobatidae > Oophaga > Oophaga sylvatica. Next base: position 70,601,279 of record JARQOD010000008.1, read on the forward strand.
AGTACATGAAAATGGCACCAGAAACATCATCAGCAAATAAATATGTCACCAGAACTATCATCAGTACATGAATACGTCACCAGAACCTCCATTAGTACATGAATACGTCACCAGAATCACCATTAGTACATGAATACATCAACAGATCCCACATCACCAGAACTTCCATCAGTAAATTAATACATAACCAGAACCATCTGAAGAACATCAATACAAAAACGAAAACCAAAATTACTTGAATACAAGATCCAAGCTTAATGCAACGATTAACTATAATATCAAGTCAGCCCTATGTACAATTGTATCGCACATCCAGGTACCTTATAGATTACATCTTTTCTGGAGTCACCTTTCTTTTCATCTCCATTTGGTCTAGATGCTATGATGACTTTTCACATCCACTGCTCGTCTCTGCAGACCTCCCTTTTCTCCAGGTCTTTTACAGCACATCCCCACGCTGTGCCCCTAAAAATAGGAGTGTTATTAAAATGCCCTCTGCATAAAAATATATGTTCAAATTACAACCTAAATAAGCCTCCTATTATATTTGGCCTCCACACTCTCTACCATTATCAGCTATAATCGCCACACCACCCGCCTTTATGAACCACAGCCTATACCATGGCTGTCCCCTCTCTAATTTACCATTACACTTTATGTATCTCCACACTGTCACCGCACCATAATAACCACTCTTGATACTGTGCCTGCATTTCACACTGTCCCCTTTCCATATCCATTCTGTGGCCACTCTTCACACTATGTCCTCATATTGCCTAACAGACTGCCCTCTTAAAATTGTTACCACTCCTTAAGCTGTCTCCCTACTCAGTAAGATGGTCACCACAGCCACCCATATGGTATGATATTCACAAGTCGTCAATATATAATGTGGTAACCACCACAGCCCCCATATATAGCATTATGTCCACTATGGCCCACCATATATAGTATAATGTCCACCACAGACCCCCATAAATAATATGATGTCTAAAACAGCCCCCATGTATACTATGATGGCCCACACAGCACCCCATATAGTATTATGACTCACAAACAGTATGATATTCACAACCCCTTATCCAGTATGGTCACCAGAGCCACCAATATAATATCCTCCAAAGTCCCATATACAGTATAGTCACCACAGCTAATCATATACTTTGCTGTCCACAAGGGATGAGCGAGTAGTGAAATACTCGGACTCGCTGTACTCGTTACGAGTGGCTCCTAATAATCTAAACTGGTATTAGTAACGAGTAGCGAGTCCAATGTAAGTCTATGGGAAATGCAAGTAATGGGCAGAGAATGTGTGTGGCCGGAGACTATGGGCATCGTCCGATGGACTACTTGTCCCATCTGGCTATGCCTGCTACAGTGAAAGCATTAGTGAATGATGGGAAAGTAGTATTTCCATCATCCGGCTAATGTGGTGAAAGTAAAAAAAAAGACATACAGAACATACAACATATAACATACAGTATATACACATAACATACAACACATAACATAGAGTACATACTCACCGCACACACCTAATTCCCCGAAGTCTTCGTCTTCCCTGCAGAGCCCGGCACAGGCCCCACACACACACACACACACACAGCCTCACAGAACCCCGCACAATTCTCCGCAGACATAGTCATAGCCTATGACTCATAGGATATGACTATGATGCTGTGCGGCCAGCCAATCACAGTAATACCACAACAAAGAAGGCAGTGGCTTTACTGTGATTGGCTAACACAATGACAGGCGGGAGATCCGAATACTGCGAGGCGAGTAGTGAAATTTATTCGCTAGGATTCGAGTAACGCGAGTACCGCATTACTCGCCGAGTACCGAATCCTAACGAGTATACTCGCTCATCCCTACTGTCCACCTCACACAACCCCACATGTCATGGCCCAAACGCACAGTCCCTCATTTTATGGCCACCCACACTGCCTCTCATTTCATGCCTTCCTGCACAGCTCTTCACTTCATGCTTCCTGTGAAGTATCCACACCTTGCTACCCAAAGTTTTATGTTCCCAATAAAAGCTTCAACTCAAACCACAAAAAAGGCAAGTCCCCACTCAGATCTGTCATCGGAAATATAGGGGGCATCCACGTTACTGGTAGTACAAAGGCTCTGGAAAGTGAAATGGCTACTCGCTCCCCAAAAGAAATTCAGCAAATTCTCCGCTCCTAAATCCAAATGCCCCCCACACTTCTGAGCCCCAGTGTGCCTAAACAACATTTAGTGCCCACATGTTTGGCATTTCTGTCGTGATGAGAGCCCGCCTGATTTACAGGTGCGTGTCTCCAGAAGCATGGCATAATGTACTGGTGACTGCAACGTACTGGTCACTACAGCATACTGGTCACTACAACGGCAGTTTGCAATTTTCACTCTGCAACATCCAATGCTGCCTGTGTCTCAAAAACACCCATGGAGCCAAAATCGTCACTACATCTGTAGATAAATTCCCAAAGGGTTATAATTTTAAAAATGGGGTCCTGTACGGGGGGTTCTGCTGTTCTGGCACCTCAAGGGCTCTGCCAATGTAACATGGCACCCTCAAACAAGCACAGCAAAATCTGCACTGTAATATGGTACTACTTCCCTTCTGAGCTTTGCACTGTGCCTTAAAAGTAGTTTTTGAGCACATATGGGGTTTCAGTGTATTCTGGAGAAATTGCACAACAAACTTTGGGGTCCATTTTCTCCTTTTGCCCTTTTGAAAATACAAAATTTGTAGCTAAAAAAGATTTTTGTGCGGAAAATGTGATTTTTTTTTTTTAATTTTTACGGTTTAACGTTATAAACTTCTGTGAAACACCTTGGGGTTTAGGGTGCTCAATATACATCTAGATAAAGTCCCACAGGAACCTGGTTTCCAAAATGGTGTGACTTGTGGGGGGTTTCCACTGTTTAGGCACATCAGGAGCTCTTAAAACGCGACATGGCGTCCACTAATTATTTCATCAAATTTTGTATTCAAAAGTCAAATGGCGCTCCTTCCTTTCCAAGCCCTGCCGTTCGCCCAAATAGTAATATTCTCACACATATGGAATATCAATGTACTCAGGAGAAATTGCACAACAAAATGTATGGAGCAATTTCTCCTGTTACCCTTATGAAAATGCAAAATATGGAGCTAAATATTTATTTGGGAAAAATGTTATTTTTGTATTTCCACGGCTTTTCGTTATGATCTTCTGTGAAGCACCTGTGGGTTCAAAGTGCTCAATACACATCTAGATAAGTTCCCTAAGGGGTCTAGTTTCCAAAATGGTGTAATTTGTGGGGGGTTTCCTCTGTTTAGGCACATCAGGGGCTCTCCAAACGCGACATGGCAACCGCTAATTAATCCAGCATATTTTACATTCAAAAAGTCAAGTGGCGCTCCTTCTCTTCCAAGCCCTGCTGTACAGTTGTTTTCCTTCACATATTGGATATCTGCGCACTCGGGAGAAAATGCACAACAAATAGTATGGAGCAATTTCTCCTGTTACCATTATGAAAATGCAAAATATGGAGCTAAAAACATTTATCTGGTAAAAATGTGATTTTTTTATTTTCACAGCTTAACCAAACAGTAACAGTAGATTTCCCTCACATATTGGGTATCGGCATGCTGAGGATAAATTGCACAACAAAATGTATGGTCCATTTTCTCTTGTTACCCTTGCAAAAGTAAAAAAATAGGCCTAAAGGAAAATTTTTGTGAAAGAAAAGTAAATGTTTTTTCTTCCACATTCCAAAAATTCTTGTGAAGCACCTGAAGGGTTAATAAACTTCTTGAATGTGGTTTTGAGTACCTTGAGGGGTGCAGTTTTTAGAATGGTGTCATTTTTGGGTATTTTCTGTCATATAGCCCCCTCAACGTCACTTCAAATGTGAGGTGGTCCCAAAAAAATGGTTTTGCAAATTTTGTTGTAAAAATGAGAAATCACTGGTCAATTTTTAACCCTTATAACTTCCTAACAAAAAAAAATTGTTTCCAAAATTGTGCTGATGTAAAGTAGACATGTGGGAAATGTTATTTATTAACTAATTTGTGCGATATGACTCTGATTTAAGGGCATAAAAATTAAAAGTTTGAAAATTGCAAAACTTTCAACATTTTCACCACATTTCCATTTTTTTCACAAATAAACACAAGTCATATCAAAGAAATTTTACCACTATCATAAAGTATCATAAAGTCCAGAGTAATGACCTCATAAAGGGACAGTGGTCAGAATTGTAAAAATTGGCCTGGTCAGCAAGGTGAAAACGGGCTTCGGGGTGAAGGGGTTAAAAACTGCATTTTGTGTTTATTTGTGTTATCATTGACTAAAATGTAAATTTGTTTCGTGATCTGAAACATATAAATGTGACAAACATGCAAAAGAATAAGAAATCAGGAAGAGGGAAAACACTTTTTCACACAACTATATGTCATCCACACAGTGTCTCCCATCGCGCTGCTGCGCACTTGCAGTTCTCTCTGCAGTACTATAGTAGCAGACACTATTTATAAACTGTCCCCTATCAAATGTAATAAAAAAGATTTATACCAAGAAGTAATATTGTCAAACTTTTATCTAACATCTAGAAAAGACACATCACCGTTCCAGACTGAAATGAACTGCTGTGGGCTGACCTTTCTCCTTATTCAGCTAATGGCTCTTTATTGCAAATTCAATCATCCATTTTATGTGTTGTTATAGTAAAAAATCAAAGTCAATCCATATATTCAGGAGTTGTCAGATCATCTAAGGTATAAAAAAAATACTGAGATTTGGATGGCGTTCAGATATAACAGTTTCAAATTGGGATCCAAAAAAAAAAAAAAACAATTTCAAATATCTATTTTGGTCCAGTGTGGAGATTATTAAAGGAAGAGCGCCAGCGAAGATTCCATTGGGGTTGTCAAAAATGTCCAATGTCCAGAAGAGGGCATATTCTCAGTTAAAAATGAGATGTGTCAATCATTCACTCCCAGCTGAAAACAACTGTGATTTGCTGTTTCCTTGGCACAATTTCTTGAGTCTCCACATTACAAAGCATCTTTCATGCAATATCTGTAAAGCTCCAATGTCAAATCAACTTATAGAACAAGATTTGGGCAAAATGGAATACGCTATTCTTAACACCTGGTAATAGCAACTTCCGTTTCACTGCACGTTTGTTAGTATTCGGAAGGTAGACGAGGATTGTCACTTGAGCAAATTGTTTTTAATTTACATTTTTACAATGACTTTTTCATGTTTCTTTTCTACCAGAATTTCTAACATCCCAGTAAATCCCTTGAGTATTGGATGCTTAAGCTTCTATGCATATGTAACTTTTTGAGAATTTCTGACTTAAGGGTATGCCACACTAAACAATATCGCTAACGGGATCGCTAAAAAACGTCACTATTTAGCGATCCCGTTAGCGATTTGTTCAGTGCGGCACTTCCAGCGACGAGCTTCCTGCTGTGATCTCGCTCGTCGCTGGAATCGTTCCGGACCCTATTTTCTCGTCGGCGCTCCCGCTGGGTAAGTATAATCGCTGTGTGGCACCTTTTCTTAGCGATTTAGCGGTACTTTTGTACCGCTAAAGTCGTTAAGAAGATCGCTAACGGCGATAGCGTCGTTAACTATATCGCTAAATGTGGCCGCATTTAGCGATATAGAAACAATCCCGCTAGCGATCGCATTAGTATGCTCGTTTATCGAGATCGCTAGCGGGATAGTTTAGTGTGGCAGTACCATTAGTGTTACAAAAAAGGAAATAAATCTAGGAGAGTAACAAATATAAATAGGAAATCACTGGGGAATTCTATTCCCTCATTCACATGGATGTTTTTGGTGGTCGCTTTCTCAGTTTCTTCTTCTTTCCATCTGTCTCTTATGCTTCATAGCCCTCAAACCTTATCTCCTCAATTACCTTATTCCCCATTACCGTTTAGGAGCCACAGTTATACAACTGGGTGCCACAGAAAGTTTTGCAGATACATGCTGCACCCAAATACGATTTTACCTTTATCACATTTTCAAAAACAAAATAATGGAAATCTCTTGAGGACAATCTTGTGTTTTCAGCCTGATTACCAAGAATTATTCACTGTGGAGATGCTGGGGTCAGTGGGTGCTCTTGTCTGCTGGCCCAGCTGTCTTTAGAAAGACTGCATGGACCAGGGCTCTTACCACTGAACGCCCGCTTTCTTTCCCTGTGGGCAGAACACTACTTAGACAACACAGGGTGAGAGTAAAACAGTGTGGCAATAATTTATTACACCACCAACACACAATAGCAAATAGATCAGTCCCAGCAAATACCCAAGATGGTGCAAATTACAGAGTCTCACCCTTCCGCTGACTCGCCGGGATTAGAGTTGCTTCCAGAGCCGAATACCCCCACCAGTGGCTCCCCACTTTTGGCGGGCCCCCCACAGAGATGAGGTAACAACGAGCTTAGGAAGCTAGCTGAGAGCAGTGTGGTACAGTATGTGGAATTGTGATTCGATTGTCCCAACCTGGATTCTTTAAGACATTTCTGGGGTTTTGGTGATGGTCAATTAAGCAGTCCTGTGTTCTTCCAGCTGGGGCCCTAATCCCCCAAAATGATATCCTGTGGAGTCACCTGGACCAGAAGAAAAAGTCTATTTATATAGTTCACAACTGGCCTTCCATGAGCACCCAGAGGTCAGAGAGACACGTGAATGAGGCCATCCTGCATTGTTCGATTATGTAATCTATTTACCTAGTTTTTCCTCCTCTGTTTGGGAATGTCAACAAACTGGCTGGCATTGATAATGTATGTAATCAACATATCAGCACACATCACTGTTCAGTAGCCATGCATTACTGTTTTCCAAAGATAGTAGAAAATAAACTGTAGGAAAAAATATTAGAGGTAAATATTCGTCCTACAAGATTAGTCAATACTTCAGACAACAGTTAATGATTCTGGGCCTACTCAATTTACGTCTGGCATAATTAAAAAGAAATGCTGTGTCATTACACTCACTTCTGAATTGTAGTCTTCAACAGAGACTGTTCCTACGTTACAATCCCATAATCCTACCCAGTGTGAGGTGACACCTTATTTTAATTATCCACCATTGTATCCATAAAAAACTACCCAAACAGTAATTACTTCTACAACAGTTACATCATAAACGTGTTGATCACGGCTAAGCACATACTAATGTGCCAACCACAATGCCCCTATAGCGCGATAGGACCTACACTGCTCTTTTCTCCTCTAGCTGAGAAACTATATGGGAGCAGTCAACCAACAGCCACTTGAAAGTAGCTATATCTTCATGGACCAATCTTTACAGAAAACAAAGCACATTTTGCATTTTTGGACAATGCAAGAATTGAAGACTATCTCACTGAATCCTGGCATGGATTTGAGGGGTCCGGAGACACATGAAAACTGCCAGGGAACACAAAGACTCAGTTGCGTAATAGCCTCCAGAATTTTATATCTGAAGATACCATAGTGGTAGGGGGGATGGGTTGCAGGTTAAATTGTAAGGAAGTCATCAATCTCTCTAGAAACTATACTGAGAGATTAAAAAAAACTTTCCCTTAATGACTTAAAGGGAATCTGTCAGCCTTTTCATTTTCTATTTAATCTGACAGCAGCATGAAATAGGGAAAGAGACCCTGATTCAAATGATTTTTCACTTTATTCACTGGGTGCAGGAGTTATGATAGAGTCAAGGTTTTCTCTGAATCAGATTTAGCAGAGCTCGGAGTGACAGAAAGCTGGCAATCAGTGGTGGGGCGAGGTTAGACGAGGAGGCACGAGGCCAGTTGTCTTATATTGATATATCCTGCTGATAAAATACTGATTAAATTGAAACAGCCAAATACAGCCCAGTAAGTGACACTTCACTAGAATCAAGCTCTCTTTGCCGACATCATGGTGTTCTTGGATTCCATATAAAAAAATCTGGTGACAAATTCCCTTTAAAGGTGCTGAATATTGTCACAGGTTCTATTTGGAATTCATATGGACAGCCCTATCTTAGATTAGTTTGACCATCATATGACTATCCTTGTGGGTATGGCCACTATACATAATGTGTACATTATGTATCAATAAGGGCTATCCCAGGAAGAGACAGGAGTTTCTAGATGTGCAGTCCAAGTTCTGGAGCACTGTACACCAATAATTGTACCAGATGAAATATATATCAGGCCACAGTAGCCTTTTCTATCCACTATTGTTATTAGTGCTGAGAAGTAGGGATGAGTGAACTTGAACTGTAAAGTTTGGGGTTCGTAACAGACACCTAGTGTCCAGTATTGAACTCCGAACATGGACTTTTCCATAGAAGTTGTAACGCTGGTATTGTCTGTACTTTGTTTTCCAGCGTTACTCTGCATGTTTTTTGCATTAACCCTTTTGCTCCTTTCCCCCTAACCAGCTGGGATACTGTTGTCTGTTACCTATATGGATGCTGCTCAGTTCCCGGCTCTGCTGCGTACCCGTACTTGCGTGAGTGGCTCCGCTGCTTTGCATGACCGCCCGCATGTGCGGTTCCTGACTTGCTGTGAAAGCCGTCCGTAGCTTGCAAAGTCCTCTGCAGTGGTGCATGACTTACTGTGTGGTTGGCAGCAGCCATTGTTGGGTTCCCTCTGTGTTGTGCTGTCTGGCTCTGCATAGGGGGCGCGGCCCACACCTGTCCTGCTTTTATGTGGATTGGGTGTTTACTAGAATTACTGCTCCAGCCTATCGCTGTGAAGCAGTCTCATATATAAAGTTCCCCAGCCCTAGTGGGGGTTGCCAGAGCTTCACATTGAATCCACATTGAATCCCTGAACCTAGCCATATGTGGTTGTGTTCAGCTCCTGCTCTGAATTTGATCAGCTCTGGAGAGCTGATTCCCTGTTCCTGATGTGTCTTGTTCCCTGATCCTGGATCAAACCCGGTACCTGAATGTCTGAATTGTGTCTTGTGTTTCCGCCTATGCTGGGGGCTGATTACCCAGATCGCCGTTCCTGGAGGCTGTATATCCAGGCCTGTTCCTGCTGTGTCTAATTACCTGAACCCCTGATCTTGGATCGCATCCTGTACCTGACTGTCTGAACTGTGTCCTTTGTGTTATGTTCCTGAAATCCTGCTGTGTCCAGAACCCTGTGCCAGTGACTGTGAATCCTTGCTATATAACCTGAGTTCATCTTGGAAGAAGGAGTCAGGTGTGTGCTGAGTTTCTGTTACTCTGTGCTCAGCCTCTGTGCAATCCCCGGCCAGCTCCCGTTGAGCCTGGCGGGGCTTGCACCAGACCGCTGGGGTTCCTTTTCAGGTCGCTGCCAGATGTCCGGATCCTATGCCTGATGACCATGGCCTGATGTCCGATGTCCGACGACCACTTCCAGATGTCCGGATCCTATCCTTCCTGCCTGATGTCCGGATCCTGCCGATCATTGCCAGATGTCCGGAGCCTGCTGATCGGTGCCAGATGTCCGGAGTCCGAGGCCTGTGTTCCAGTCCGTGTTCCTGTGATTCAATCCATGTTCCTGACTCCCTGAGACCCAATCCGTGTTCCTGATGTTCTTGTCCGTGTTCCTGACTCCCTGAGACCCAATCCGTGTTCCTGATGTTCTTGTCCGTGTTCCTGACTCCCTGAGATCCAATCCATGTTCCTGTCTGTGTTCCTGACTCCCTGAGATCCAATCCGTGTCCCGGTTGTTCCTGTGCAGTCTAACTCTGTTTCAGCCATCAGCTCCTGATTCCAGTTGCCTGCCTGTTGCCTGTCGGTTTGCCTGTCTGCCATCCGTCTGCAGTTCCATCCAGAGGCTCGGACGTCATCTGCAGAGATCCCCGGCTCTTGCCTGCTCACCTAGGAGCGATCATCTGCCATCCGACTGCAGCTCCATCCGGAAGTTCGGACATCATCTGCAGAGATCCCCGGCTCTTGCCTGCTCACCTGGGAGCGATCATCTGCCATCCGACTGCAGCCTACCTGGAGGCTCCACCATATCAGGTCGTATATACCTGCCTGTCTAGAGACTGCCCTGGTCACTAGCCGTGACAACCTGCCTGTCCCAGAGACTGCCTGGTCACTTGCCGTGACAACCTGCCTGTCCCAGAGACTGCCCTGGTCACTTGCCGTGACAACCTGCCTGTCCCAGAGACTGCCCTGGTCACTAGCCGTGACAACCTGCCTGTCCCAGAGACTGCCCTGGTCACTAGCCGTGACAACCTGCCTGTCCCAGAGACTGCCTGGTCACTTGCCGTGACAACCTGCCTGTCCCAGAGACTGCCTTGGTCACTTGCCGTGACAACCTGCCTGTCCCAGAGACTGCCCTGGTCACTAGCCGTGACAACCTGCCTGTCCCAGAGACTGCCCTGGTCACTAGCCGTGACAACCTGCCTGTCCCAGAGACTGCCTGGTCACTTGCCGTGACAACCTGCCTGTCCCAGAGACTGCCCTGGTCACTAGCCGTGACAACCTGCCTGTCCCAGAGACTGCCTTGGTCACTTGCCGTGACAACCTGCCTGTCCCAGAGACTGTCCTGGTCACTAGCCGTGACAACCTGCCTGTCCCAGAGACTGCCTGGTCACTTGCCGTGACAACCTGCCTGTCCCAGAGACTGCCTTGGTCACTTGCCGTGACAACCTGCCTGTCCCAGAGACTGCCTTGGTCACTTGCCGTGACAACCTGCCTGTCCCAGAGACTGCCCTGGTCACTAGCCGTGACAACCTGCCTGTCCCAGAGACTGCCCTGGTCACTAGCCGTGACAACCTGCCTGTCCCAGAGACTGCCTGGTCACTTGCCGTGACAACCTGCCTGTCCCAGAGACTGCCCTGGTCACTAGCCGTGACAACCTGCCTGTCCCAGAGACTGCCTTGGTCACTTGCCGTGACAACCTGCCTGTCCCAGAGACTGTCCTGGTCACTAGCCGTGACAACCTGCCTGTCCCAGAGACTGCCTGGTCACTTGCCGTGACAACCTGCCTGTCCCAGAGACTGCCTTGGTCACTTGCCGTGACAACCTGCCTGTCCTGCCGGTTCCTCCTTGGTCTACCCTGTGATGACGTCTGTCCTGGGTCGGTGTCTGATGTTCTCCTGCTGAGCCTGTGCTACGCCTGAGGCCTGAGAGAGAGGCCGTCCTAGTATGCCCGTGCCAGATGACCCTGGACTTCATCAACCCGTGATGACCCCGCCATCGTCTGACGTTCGTCCTGGGCCGGTGTCTGATGTTCTCCTGCTGAGCCTGTGCTACGCCGGAGGCCTGAGAGTGAGGCCATACTAGTATGCCCGTGCCAGATGATCCTGGACTTCATCAACCCGTGATGACCCCGCCATCGTCTGAAGTCTGTCTGAGGTCGGTGTCTGATGTTCTCCTGCTGAGCCTGTGCTACGCCTAAGGCCTGAGAGAGAGGCCGTCCAAGTATGCCTGTGCCAGATAACCCTGGACTGCATCTACCCGTGATGTCCTCCAGCACTCGTCTGTGATCCTGAGTTGTGTACCCTTCTCTGATGTGCGGAATCGGGAGCCCGGTCTTATGTTCTGTTTATGTACTTTGTTTCTTTAAGTAAACTTTATGTTTCTTCTTACCTGAAGTTGTGCGGTGTTGTCTAGTCCTGCAGGTCGCCACCTTGCCCACATGCTCAGCTGCCACGGATCCCGGTCGCTGCCCTTCCCTAGTCCGGGCAGGCCCGGGTCTCCCTCCGTGGTCCAGTGGGTCCACATTCTCTTACCATCTGGGACCCATGCCTCACGTCGTCGTGGACTGGCGGCGTGGGAGCATTGGCTAGCTAGGCAAGCTATGCCATGTCCCGACGCCCCACAGCCGTGGGAAGCGCCACAGAAGTCTGTTTTACTATTCGGGTTCAGTCTCGAATAAAGTTTGCTGAAAGGCTGCAGTACAGCCAATCCACAAGCTTTTAGGGTGTGGGCACTACTAGAGCCATCACAGCCATCCCAACTATTGGCATTGCTGTGATTGGGCAGCACAACACGTGACCTGGCCTGTATAGACACCGGCTCATGAATGGCACCCCCATTGTGCTCTGACTAGCGTAGGGACAGTGTAAATTTAAAAAAAAATTAAACAAACGAAGTGGGGTCCCCCTTATTTTTAATAACCAGCTAAGGGAAAGCAGACAGCTGTGAGCTGGTCTTATTTATACTGGGAAAGGGCCAATATTCATGGATCTTCCTAGCCTATTAATATCAGACCCAAGCTGTCTGCTTTGTCTTTGCTAGTTATTAAAAATGAGAGGACCCAAAAAAATTAGGTGGAGTCCCCCCTATTTTTAATAACCAGCTAAGACAAAGCAGACAGCTATGAGCTGATATTAATAGGCTGAGAAGGTCCATGGTTAGCTGGCCCTTCCCAGCCTAATAAGACCAGCCCCCAGCCACCCCAGAAATAGCACATCCATTAGATGAACCAGTTCTGGCACTTAGCCTCGGCCCTTCACGATTACACTTGTACTGTGAAAATCAAGGTAATGGTTTTTTGGGCTTGATGTCAGCTATGTAATGTCTGCAGGGGTTAAGGGTATGCCACACTAAGCGATCGCACTAGCGATCATGACAACGACACAAGCTGACGAGATCGTTGGTGTGATCGCTATAAGGTCTCTAGTAGCTTCCAAACACAAAGATCTCATCAACGACACATCAGCGATCAGCGATCTGTATAACAACTTCGGCAGTCGTTAGGACGTGTCACACAGCATGTATTGTTAAAGATCACGACCTCGATAGGCGTGATTGAGCGCAACCTTTTCCACGCCCCTCAGCACAGATTGGTGGTCACTATATGTCATGACTGTTTATGTCACAGCTCTCTTGCTTTGTGATTGAACGACCGCATCATAAAAGACGACGTAATCCAAATATCCAGAAGATCCAAATGGCAAAGATAAAGCGCTGTAGCGACTCTGACAGGATCGCAAAACCCACACACGATACTATCCTCGCAACAACGCACAAAGGACACTGTAGCGACTCTGACAGGGGCGCAGTTACTTATTGCTGAGGTGATGTTGTGGCCACCAATCGGAGCTGAAGGGCGTTACTAAAGAAAACCCTGTCCCGCCTGCGCCGCTGACATATGAGTCGTCAACGAGGTCGCACATCGTTCACAAAATGTGTCAAACACAGCGATTCAGGCTCACCAGCGGGACGCCAACGATCAAAATACGGCCCAAACCGTTCGTGCACGATCAGCGACATCGTAGCGGGGGCCACATCGTCGCTACATGTCACACACAGCGACGTCGCTAACGATGTCGCTGCTGCGTCGTAAAATCGCTGTCGCTTGCGCGATCTCGCTAGCGATCTCGCTTAGTGTGGCATACCCTTCAGTAATAAAGAGGCTTCTATCTGACACACCAATTACTAACCGCGTATTTAAAAGTAAAAATACACAATCACAGAAAAAAAAATGTTTACTTGAAGAAAGACTCCCCCACACATTCTCTGGTTTACCCATTTATTATTAAAAAATAATCCCATCAGCTCCAATGTAATCCATTGTGGTTCCCACGACGTTCAGCGATTCTCTCCTGCAACATATGGAGCGTCGTTTTTACACCGATGTTTCATAGATTACTCGCAGTCATGTCTCCTGAGCAATGACATCTGTAACATCATCACCTATGAGATATGACTGGGAGTGACCTATGCAGCATCGTTGTCAGAACGACACTCCATGGGTTGCAGGAAAGAATCGCTAGGAACCACAATGGATTATATTGGACCTGCTGGATCATTTTTCAATAATAAATGGGTAGACCAGGGAATGTGTGGGGGAGTCTTTATTCAAGCAAACATTTTTTGTGTGTCTTTTTATTTTTAAATATTTTTAAATATTGGTTTAGTTATAAGGTCCATTATGAACCTCATGATCTGCTGACAATTACGGGCAATTGATCTAGGAAAGATGTGTATCTTCGTACCGTGTTAGCCAGTAGATAGAAAAATTTAGACTTGAGAGTCCTCAGTGGTTGATACCTTTTAATGGCTAACTGAAAAGATGGTAACAAATTGCAAGCTTTCGAGACTACTCAGGTCTCTTCATCAGGCATAGACTAATACAACATCTGAAGAATCACATATTTATACACAAAATAGCACAGAAAAATGCAATAGGTAGGACAAGTGACATGAAGCAGAACTGTCATTATGGCAGAAGGATTAACATAAATATGACTAGTTCATAGATAAGGAGTGAAGGTTTTATTACCCTCTGATTGGGGTCTGGTATTGTGTTGTGATGACCCTAAAAGGTCAGGGAGGCAGATTCCTTAATTGTTGTAGAACGACATAAAACTCTGGGATATATTCATCCCAGCACTAAGAGTGTCAAAGGTCATCATAAGTTTATATTCCCAGACTTTTCTATCCTTCTCAGATTTGAAGTTAGATTTTAATACAAGTAATTCCATATCTGTCATGCTATGACCGGGCATACAAAAGTGTTTGGCCACAGGTAAATCCATTCTTTTTTCTCTTATTGTGTGGCGATGAGAATTCATCCTTGTTCTCAGTTTTTGCCCGGTCTCCCCCACCAGAATATCAAGGAATCACCTGCTACATTACAAAGCTAAAGAAGAAAATAACCAGGTGCCTCTAGTGGTCACCTACAATCCAAGTCTGGAGATGCTAAGGGGAGCTGCACGGAAACTACAACCTTTACTACAAAAAGATGCCCGATTACAATCCATATTTCCAGACCCCCCACTACTATGTTTTAGGCAGCCCCCAAATCTAAGAAGCATCATTGTCAGAAGCTCCCTGTCCTCCCCAACAGCTGCAGGAACCTTTCCTTGCAAACAAAAGAAATGCAAAACCTGTACATCTATAATGACCACGGACAGGATAAAGATCCCCAACTCCCATCAGGACTACAAGATACCAGGTACTTTCAGCTGCATCACATCTAATGTGGTGTACCTAATTATATGTACTAAATGTCCAACTGGGGGTCTGTATGTGGGGGAGACCGGGCAAAAACTGAGAACAAGGATGAATTCTCATCACCACACAATAAGAGAAAAAAGAATGGATTTACCTGTGGCCAAACACTTTTGTATGCCCGGTCATAGCATGACAGATATGGAATTACTTGTATTAAAATCTAACTTCAAATCTGAGAAGGATAGAAAAGTCTGGGAATATAAACTTATGATGACCTTTGACACTCTTAGTGCTGGGATGAATATATCCCAGAGTTTTATGTCGTTCTACAACAATTAAGGAATCTGCCTCCCTGACCTTTTAGGGTCATCACAACACAATACCAGACCCCAATCAGAGGGTAATAAAACCTTCACTCCTTATCTATGAACTAGTCATATTTATGTTAATCCTTCTGCCATAATGACAGTTCTGCTTCATGTCACTTGTCCTACCTATTGCATTTTTTCTGTGCTATTTTGTGTATAAATATGTGATTCTTCAGATGTTGTATTAGTCTATGCCTGATGAAGAGACCTGAGTAGTCTCGAAAGCTTGCAATTTGTTACCATCTTTTCAGTTAGCCATTAAAAGGTATCAACCACTGAGGGCAATTGATCCACACTTACCTAATTATTTTATTCACGCCTGATTATTATATCCCTGACCATACATTATAATTAAATAGCACTATTTGGAGCACTTTATGCCTATATTATTATTGATTGGTCTGGTTTTACTATGTACTTGTTGGTGTGAATAATATATACATCCATCTGTTTAATACTTATCTAGCGAATTGATCTATGCCGATCGTGCTGCCAACAGACCTTTTACTTAATGGCTACCTTATCTGTATCTGTATCCGGGACGACCTTGTTCTTTATCTCTACCATATATACTCTTTTTAATATACTGTTTGACACAATTTTGATAATAAATTATTCAATTCTCACAGACTACTGTGTAGAGTAGTGTATTTACCTAACTCCTCTTGTTTTAGTGGGCTTTAAACTCTGTGTTCTGCTATAGGCTTATAATATTGTGTTTGAGTTGCCCTTATATTATTATTATACATTTTTATAGCGCCATTTATTCCATGGCGCTTTACATGCTTATATATGGTTATTGTAACAGAGTGATCTCTAGTGGTATGATACTCTCTTTTGTTCTAACAACTGTTCATCTGACATGGAAATAAATAGACTTGGCTACTGGTCTGGGCTGATGCTCAACAATTTCAACAATTGCTCTGGACCATTGAGTCAATCATTGATATTCTTGGCACACAATGTTTGCTGTTTGTCCATAGGTATTTCAGCATAATTACACGGAAAAGTATCTGCGATCAACATTAAAGCAAGGCGGTGGTTCACTGTAGACTTGGTGACTTGGAATCCGAGTCTAGAACAAGTAGATTTTCATCCATCACATCTTTGGTACAAATGATGTCCTATCAATTTGTCAGTATTGTGAAATTGTCTTTTACTATGGAATCTGCAAAATATACTTGTACAAGAACACAAGGCATCACAGGGATCCAATCTGCAGTTATTTCCTTAAAGGGGTGGTCCAAAGACCAAAGTAATTTTCATTCTAAATCCCCATCTATTTAGTGCCATAATCTAAACTATTTTCTAATATACTTGCATTAAAAATGTTCTATTCTTCCCTGACTACACTATCTAATTGCTTTTCTATTTTTTTTCTATTTCTTCTTTGATTATGCTGCTTTTGAGAATCCCAGTGCATGCTGGGATACTGAAATTAAGCGTCATCAGGGGGCAGAGATTGCGACCTCTGCCGCAGACTTCACTGAAAGGAGAATCAACAGTGACGTTCATTTCAGGGGCTGGGTTAGTCCCTCCACAATGTGGGATGTGCACAATGGAGGGCACTATCATTGAGGCAACAGAGCAGTGCCACAGTGCCTTGTGTGCAGAGACTAGTGACATCACTTGCCGGGGCAACGCTGGTCTCTGCATACCGGGTATTCTAACACCGCTCTGTTGCCAGCTTATTACTACTGATCTGAGCCGGAAACAGAGAGCGTGCTATCATTGTGTATGTCACAACACCACACAGTGCACATCACGCAGGGACTAGCCCAATCCCTGAAATGAGTGTCACTGATGACGCTTCATTTCAGGGTGGTGCTGGGGCTGCGTGAGTGACCGCGGCCCTCTGCCCCCTGCACTGGGATTCTCAAATGAAGCGTCATCAAAGAGGAATTAGGGGGGAAAAAGAAAAGCAGTTAGATAGTATAGTCAGGGATGGATAGGACATTTTTTAATGCAAATATATTATTAAATATTTTAGATTATGGCACTAAACAGATAGGGATTAAGAATGAAAATTACTTTGCCTTCGGACCACCCTTTTAAATATGAATTTTCAGTTTTCACTGATGGACCGGTGAGCGTGCCCAGAGTTGGACCTCTAGAGTCTGATATTGATGGATCAGAGTTGGCTATCAATTTTGTAGTTCTAGAAAATCCTTTCTAATGACAAAACTCGGTAAACAAAATGAGGAAGGAGTGAGCAAAACAAAGAACTAGTGGGTGAAAGTAACTAACCTAAAGAAATATGCACTAAGCAAATTCTATTCTTTACTGGACTTTTACTTCCTATAAAAAAGCATTTTTTTGCTAGATGAAAAATTATAGAATGTAAAACACTAAGTTCTGATAAATGTATTTGGACAGCACAATACAATGGACTAATTCCTCATTTGCTTTTTTTTAAGTCACTTTTTTGTCCTTGTTACCATTTCTTAAGAGTATGCCACACTACACAATCCCGCTAGCGATCTCGTTAGCGTCGCATACTAATGCGATCGCTAGCGGGATTGTTTCTATATCGCTGATAGCGGCTTAACTTAGCGATGTCGTTAAGGACGCTATCGCGGTTAGCGATCTCCTTAACGACTTTAGCGGTACAAAAGTACCGCTAAATCGCTAAAAAAGGTGCCACACTCAGCGATTAGATACTTACCAGCGGGACGCCAGCGATGAAAATAGGGTCCGGAACGATCAGGACGACGGACGAGATCACAGCAGGGGCCACGTCGCTGGTAGATGCCGCACACAACAACATCGCTAACGGGATCGCTAAATAGTGACGTTTTTTAGCGATCCCGTTAGCGATGTTGTTTAGTGTGGCATACCCTTTACACCGAATTCTATGGCACACACAAGACATACGGTACATTTTGCACAAAGTCAAAGCTAGTCTTTTTTCCATCTTGAACTGTTTTTGTGATCCACCAAACTTCAACTGCCCATACACTTTAGATACCTGTCAGCTGAAATCATGGTTCGGCCAATAATTTTGCTGGTAACTATCTCACATGACTCTCACATACACAAGATAGCCCATTCTGTGGAGTGCTTCAGTGTTCTTGGAGGACAAAAGAATTGGATGTCTGAAATCTGATACTGAATCCTTATCTTCCCCAGCAACATCTGTTGGAAGAGAGTTGGGGCCCCATACACATTAGGTTCACCTTAATCTAATGCTGCTGAAGCTAATTTAATATGTATGAGGGCTTTTGAGTGATCCAGTTATGTCCTGATCCAACAGTATGACCTGTGTTATAAAAGTCACCCATAACAGGAGAAACAACAGCACATTTAGCTTTCGGCGTGAACAAGGTTTCACCTCAGTCTTGTTTCTTCTGGAACTATTTCCACCATGAATGTTTCTTTTTTGGTGGCCATTCTAGCAATACATAATATATATGATCAAATATAATGTGCACATCTACTTGCTGATGGCATTCAACACAGCTTCTTTGGCTGTTAAGTAGTGCCAGCCACATGAAATGGGTTGCCCCAAGCCACCACATCAGTGCAGATCAGCCCATATGCCTCTCCACACAACCACCTTCTGCAACAAATGGCCTTTTGGCAAATCTCTTCATTTTGCATGGCTTCATTTGGTTGCATTTAGCAACATACACTCACTTTTTTACTATGGAAATCTAGATACCTCAAACCTTTGTACAGCTTCTCCTTGGCCTATACAGTAGCATGTCAAAATTTGCGCACCCCTGGTCAAAGTCACTGTTATTGTGAACAGTTAAACAAGTTAAAGATGAAATAATCTTTAAAAGGGCTAAAGTCAGAGACACATTTCCTTTGTATTTTAGGCAAAACAAATATATTTTCATCTTTAACATTTTAAAAATTACAAAAAGAATAATGATAAGATACAAAATTTTGGTTACCCTGCATGGTTAGTACCTAGTAGAACCCTCTATTGAAAGCATCACAGCTTGTAAACACTTTTTGTAGCCAGACAAGAGTCTTTCAATTCTTGTTTGAGGGATTTTCATCCATTTATCTGTGCAAAATTTTTCCAGTTCTGTGAGATTCCTGGGGCGTCTTGCATGCACTGCTATTTTAAGGTCTAGCCATGGATTTTCAATGATGTTCAGATCAGGGGACTGTGAGGGCCATTGTAAAACCTTCAGCTTGCGCCTTTTGAGGTAGTCTATTATGGATTTTGATGTGTGTTTAGGATTATTTTCCATATATATATATATATATATATGAAGACATCCTCTTTACAACTTTAGCTTTTTTACAGATGGTGTTATGTTTGCATCAAGAATTTGTTGAAATTTCATTGAATCCATTCTTCTCTTTCAGTGAAATGTTCACTGAGCCACTGGCTGCAACACAACTGCAAAGCATGATTGATCCGCCCACATACTGAATGGTTGGCAAGATGTTCTTTTCCTGAAATTCTGTCCTTTTTTCTCCACACATACTTTTGATCATTGTGGCCAAGATTTCTATTTTAACCTCATTGGTCCACAGGACTTGTTTTAAAAATTTATCAGGCTTCTTTAGATGTTCTTTTGTATACTTTTGATGCTGTATTTTATGGTGAGGATGCAGGAGAGCTTTTCTTCTGATGACTCTTCCATAAAGGGCATATTTGTGCAGGTGTCTCTGAACAGTAAAACAATGTACCACAACTCCAGAGTCTGCTAAATCTTTCTGAATGTCTTTTTCAGTCAAGTGGGAGTTCTTATTTGCCACTCTAGCAATCCTTAAGGTACTGCCACACTAAACAATCCTGCTAGCGGTAGCGATAAAGACGCATACTAATGCGATCGCTAGCGGGATTGTTTCTATATCGCTAAGTGCGGCTTAACTTAGCGATATAGTTAACGACGCTATCGCGGTTAGCGATCTTTTTAACGACTTTAGCGGTACAAAAGTACCGCTAAATCGCTAAGAAAAGGTGCCACACTTAGCGATATATACTTACCTGCGGGGCGCCGACGATCTAAATAGGGTCCGGAACGATGTCAGCGACGAGCGAGATCACAGCAGGGGCCTCGTCGCTGACAGATGCCGCACACAACAACATCGCTAACGGGATCGCTAAATAGTGACGTTTTTTAGCGATCCCGTTAGCGATGTTGTTTAGTGTGGCATACCCTTAAGAGCAGCTCTCTCTGAAATGTTGCTTGGACTTCCAGACCTTATCTTGATCTCCAATATTCCTTTTAACTCCCATTTCTTCATTACATTTCAAACTGAGGAAAGGGCAACTTGATAACGCTTTGCTATCTTCTGACAGCCTTCTCCTGCTTTGTGGGCCTCCACCATTTTCATTTTTAAAGAGCTAGGCAGCTGCTTAGAAGAACTCATGGCTACTGTTTTTGTTACAAGGTTAGAAGAGGCTGGGTATGAAGCTGGGTAATTTGCATTACCTGGTCTTACCTAATGATGATAGTGAATTAGCCATAACTCTTACAGGCTAATTAAGGTCTGAAACCTTGGTCAAAGTTATCTGAGCACCCAAGTCTCCAAGGGTGCCCAAACTTTTGCAGAAGCCCCTTTTCCTTTTTGTAATTTTTAAAATGTAAAAAATGACAATATATTTTTAACACTAGAACTACTGATGGAGTCATTTTGACTCCTTTCGTTTTTTATTTCTCTTCTGTGACTACATTTTTCAGAGTTCCGGCTTGAAACTCTGTGACTTTTCCTCAAATATGATGTGAAAAAAGATTTTGTGAGAATAAATAATTTTGGTGAAAAATTTGCGCGTTTTTTTCAAAATTTACCAAGAACTACTGAAGGGAGTCATTTTGACTCCCTACTATATTTTGAGGTCCTTTTGTCACTAAATGTTGCTATAAAGTTTTGTGCATAATTTTTTCACTCAGTCTTATTTACCCTGATGTTCATATAGATGTAGTAGGCGTGCAGCCAAAATATTCTTCGAGAAGCACCTGGCCCTACAGGATACGCCAGAAGAAATATCATTATCGATAGTCCTTTGAGCGCATGGCATTTATTTTTTGATTCATATATATTGACACATATAAAGAACTGTACGCTTGCAGAAGCATGCAGGAACAATAATTTACAGTTTACTCTATCTGATGAGGAGCTAGATGCATTCATTGCGATATTCTATGCTCGTGGAATATCTGGCACGAACCGTCACTCGATTAGCAGTATTTGGTGTAATGACTGGGGAATACCGTTTTGCAAAGCGACAATGTCTAGGGACCGCTTTGTTGAAATTATGAGGTTTCTCAGATTTGATGAGAAATCTACTCGATCGGAGAGACTGCAAACGACAAGTTTGCTCTATTTTCTACTGTGTGGGACAGGTTTATTGAAAATTGTATTGCGTGTTACAAACCTGGCCCATACATAACGGTGGATGAGCAACTTTTCCCAAGCAAAACTAGGTGTCCATTCACGCAGTACATGCCTTCCAAACCAGATAAATATGGCCACAAATATTGGCTAGCTGTTGATAAGGAGAGCAAATATCTGGCAAATGGCTTCCCTTATCTAGGCAAAGATGACACACGCCGTGCTGAGGACCGTTTAGCTGACCATGTGGTAATGAAGTTATTGGACCCGTTTTTGAAAAAAGGTCGCAATGTTACAACCGATAATTATTTTACTTCAGTAAAATTAGCTAAACAGCTAAAAAGCAAAGGAACAACCATCGTGGGAACACTGAACAAGATAAGGCGAGAAGTGCCTAAAGAAATAAAATCCATGAAAGAGGAATTGTACAACACTAAAGTGTTTAGAAATGAAGACAATTTTACACTTACAGTATATCAAGGAAAGCCCAACAAAAATGTTGTCATTTTGAGTTCCATCCATCCAGATGTTGTTGTTGCGTCTGATTCCGCTAAAAAAACTCCAGAAACGGTAAAGTTTTACAATGAAACAAAATATGGAGTAGATGTAGTGGATCAGATCGCACGAAAATATACCACACGAACATGCACAAGGAGATGGCCTGTTCATGCATTTGAAAATGCCTTAGACTTTGCGGGTATAAATGCATGGATAATATTCAATGAGATAACCCACCAAAAAATGTCACGCAAGGCATTTTTGCAAACGCTTGTGAGAGAGTTGAGTGGTCCTTATGTCACAGATAGGGAAAAGGGTTCCACGTCCCAAGTTTCTACATGCTCAGAAGTGATGGTTCAAACAAAATTTTGCCAGATCAAAGAAAAGTGCAAGAAAAATAGATCTGTCGGCAATTGTAAGACTTGTGGTAAGTCTTTGTGTGGGCAATGTACTGCCATAAATCAAAGGCAATGCCTAAAATGCGAAACACCAAATGTTTAGAAGGTGAATTCTGCGCCATATTTTCATTTTTACATATCAAAAAACTGACCGGCACATCCAAACTTAGATTCAGTGTGAACAGGTGCTAAACCTAGAGTCACCAACTCATATACATACAAGAAGAAAAGGTAGCACACTGTAGCGCTATAGATTGCAAACAAGAAATATGAAAAATATGAAAAATGAATTACATCATTACCTTAGAAATATGAAAAATTGAGAAGTCTTAGCGCATAAGATGGCCAAATTATGTGAGCCTGATAGCCACGTCAAGGCTCTTCTCGTATATCAGGTCACTAACTAATGCCTATCCTCGCTTTAGAAAAGTCTGTCTGCATGGGAACCTATGAATCCTCTTTTCAGACTAAAATCTACATCTCTGTGGAGGGGTGATGAACCTGCTGTAATTAAAAGGCCTGTGACCACCAGGTGGAGTGCTCAGGCAGAAGGTAAATGAATACATATCAAAAAACTGACCGGCACATCCAAACTTAGATTCAGTGTGAACAGGTGCTAAACCTAGAGTCACCAACTATATACATACAAGAAGAAAAGGTAGCACACTGTAGCGCTATAGCTTGCAAACACGAAATATGAAAAATATGAAAAATGAATTACATCATTACCTTAGAAATATGAAAAATTGAGAAGTCTTAGCGCATAAGATGGCCAAATTATGTGAGCCTGATAGCCACGTCAAGGCTCTTCTCGTATATCAGGTCCCTAACTAATGCCTATCCTCGCTTTAGAAAAGTCTGTCTGCATGGGAACCTATGAATCCTCTTTTCAGACTACATATATTTCATTTACCTTCTTGACGTGGCTATCAGGCTCACATAATTTGGCCATCTTATGCGCTAAGACTTCTCAATTTTTCATATTTCTAAGGTTAATGATGTAATTCATTTTTCATATTTTTCATATTTCGTGTTTGCAAGCTATAGCGCTACAGTGTGCTACCTTTTCTTCTTGTATGTATATGAGTTGGTGACTCTAGGTTTAGCACCTGTTCACACTGAATCTAAGTTTGGATGTGCCGGTCAGTTTTTTGATATGTATTCATTTACCTTCTGCCTGAGCACTCCACCTGGTGGTCACAGGCCTTTTAATTACAGCAGGTTCATCACCCCTCCACAGAGATGTAGATTTTAGTCTGAAAAGAGGATTCATAGGTTCCCATGCAGACAGACTTTTCTAAAGCGAGGATAGGCATTAGTTAGTGACCTGATATACGAGAAGAGCCTTGACGTGGCTATCAGGCTCACATAATTTGGCCATCTTATGCGCTAAGACTTCTCAATTTTTCATATTTCTAAGGTAATGATGTAATTCATTTTTCATATTTTTCATATTTCGTGTTTGCAAGCTATAGCGCTACAGTGTGCTATATTTTCATTTTTATGCTCCTCCACCTACATTTTCTCTGCTTTTTGTTCTTCAGTTGTTGTTTATATGTGTGCACTTGAATAAAAAAAAATGTTTGAAAAACGTCTATTATAATTATTGTTATTTTCTGTAGAAAAATAAGAAAAGCAGAAAAAAAACAATCAAAAGCATTACTGTTGGATCTCACAATAATAATACATTACAAAAAATATAATTATTAATAAATAACCACAAATGAAACTCTAAAAATAAACGAAAACAAGCAAGGAGTCAAAATGACTCCTTTCAGTAGTTCTAGGCGGGGTCACGAGTCCAGTAGTCCTAGTGTTAATTGCCTACAATCCCTGTATATGCACTTTCCACTGCGACATTATCTCTTATCTTATAAACGAGTCTGCTGAGTTGTCACCTAATTGGGCTCAATATAAAACCATCAACTGGACTGACCTGCGTGGAATTTTCTTTTCTCTCGCTTCTCCAGCTGAAGACAGCAAAAAAAACTTGCATTTGCCATGAAATACGACACTTCACCAGATGCACTGCCATGTGTATGTACTGTGTATATGAATGGATATATATACACTCCTCAAAATTACAATTGCAACAAAAGAAAGTCATGAAATTATGGAAATCACAGGATGGATAAACATATTAATGATATGAAAATGATCAAAAAATGGAAACAAAATTTCCAAACATCGCAATTTATTCAGTATGGAGTAGGAGTACCACATGCAAAAATCCCCGCACTTATACGCTTTGGCAACTTTCATTGAAATTATGGTTGCCTGAGGAATGTCTGACATTCTGAATGCAGCTGGGAAAATCAACAAGATCCGCAGCTCCCAATGTAATTGCCAACCAATGATGTCCCAGATGTGCTCTACAGAAGGCAAGTCTGGAGAAACTGCAGCACATTTAAGCCACACAGGATGTTCACAGCAGCACCGGAAATATGTGACCTGGCAATGTCATCTTGAAAAATGTCTCCTGTGACATTTTGGAGAAATGGCCATAACACTGGTTCCACAATGAAATCAATGTAACACTAAGCTGTTAGTGTACATGGAATGAAAGCAAGAGAGGTCTGGCAATCTTACCAAGGACGTAACGATCGTGCGGGTGTTGGGCCCTCTCACACCAGTGCTAATTTCACCTGGATGTTCATCCTTGGATGCATTATACTTGGAATCTACCCTCTTCTAGTGTATCCTCACCCATCCCTGTAGACTGTGAGCCCTCGCGGGCAGGGTCCTCTCTCCTTCTGTACTTATGTGTGTCCTGTATTGCTCATATTTATTGTACTTGTCTATATTCGCCCCCTCTCATGTAAAGAGCCATGGAATAAATGGTGCTATAAAAATGTACAATAATAATAGGCTCAGGATGGGGGGCACTATACCAGGAAGGTACCCATGATGGGGAGCACTGCACCAGGATGGGGAACATTATACCAGGAAGGGTCCCAGGATGAGGAACATTGTTATAGGAAGGGGCCCAGGATGGGGGACACTATTACAGGAAGGGGCATAATTACATAATGGGAGCATTATACAAGGAAGGGACCCAGGATGGGGGATATTATACCAGGAACAAATCCAAGATGGGGAAAATTTTATAGCATGGGTCCATGATGGGGGGCATTATTACTGAAAGTGCCTAGGATGAAGAACATCATTGCTGGAAGAGATTAGGATGGAAGAGATTATTGCAAGAAACAGCCAGGAGGGGGACATTTTTACATGGGTGGCGAGCACTCATATCTTTATAGAATCTAGAATTCCAAATGGGCCCATACATCTGACCAACATGCAGGTGTGGTCCCAAGTCCAAAAGTTTGCCCAGGACTCATCAGATTCTAGTTATGGCACTGTATCTTTCAATATGCCACCCAAAAACATAGGCTGGAATGGAGGTCTGTCCTCTTCAGTGATGAGTCCCACTTTTGCCTTGGAAGCAATGATAGCCAGAGATTGGTCTGAAGACCATGTGGGCAACTCCATGAAGAGGCCTTGACAAGGGAATATGACACATCTACTCCGAGGATTATGGTTAATGTGTGTGTTTATAAAACATGACTATAAAATAAAATATGTTTTAATGGTATGTATTTTTACTTTAAATATGTAAAAACGTGCTCTTAATATTTGATTCTTCTACATCCCACCAATTTTCATGTTTGGTTCCAATAATCTTTTATTCCTGGTTCCATGTCGTAAAAATCAATAAATGCCACACAGGAACGTAAATTACTTGTGAACATGTCACCTCCCTTTGTGACCTTGATATTTAATATCTGCTCTTCCTCTGTCTGCATTTCTGTAGTAATTGCACTGAATGCCACACTTCTTGTCTATTCCAAGCTCACCTTTTCTTTCTCAGAAAAGCCACCAACAAGATTGCTTTTCTGAGACTAAAGCATGCAACACATTTAGAAGAGAAATTGCACCTGTCAAGTAGTAGTGGGTAGGAATGCCTGCGTAGTTTTACTTTTCACCTAGTAAATATCAAATAATTATTTTCCTGAATCAGCCTTTCCAGAATTCGAATCTGTTTCCATTAATATCAAAAGTTTGAAAGGCTAAGGAAACAGGAAGTAATAGACTGAAAGCAGATGCTGTTCATTAGTTTGCTAATCACATTCTCCCAACACAGCTTAAGTTAAGGTCAGGGAGAGACTGTGAAGAAAACAAAGGTTTTATTTGCTTCATTTCATGGTAAGATGAAAATTTACTTCCACGACCTGTCATTTAGTGTACAGTAGTTTAGAATGCATTTTTGAAAAGTCAGCAAACACTAAGTATAGTTTGGATGATTCAAACCCTCCGTCTACGAGGTTTAAAGAATTTAAAATGCCAGTCTCCTGTTGCTTGGTGGTCCTTTCCAAATTCTTTTGAAATTCTGACTACATATAGAAACTTCAACAAACGGAGCAACTGTTTTTACTTCCAATTATGCCCATTTGGATCTTGCCTATCTGTAGTTTTTATGTGCTCATCTTTTTTGTCATTTGCTTCGGCATCGCATTTATTGATGCTGCTATTCGAGGCACCCGATTCATCAAAGGAGCTTGAGAGCATTGCCCAGGATCGGGAGCAATATGAGACTGGCTTCTTTTCAGTGTCTATAAACCCTATTGGAAAAAATAAAAATTGCCCTTATCATGAGAATAGAGAGGAATTTTGATAACAAATAAATTAATGACAAAGTCGCTTGTTTTTAGAAGCACTTTGCTTTTTTAATCCATCTAAGAATATTGGAATAACCCATACAGCGTCATACATCTTTCATGGACAAAAATAGTGTGATATAGGCTAGTGTTTTAAAAATAAACCTGCCCAATCCTTCTAAGGAGTCAGGAAGTCTCCTTACACAGCAGATCGTCGGCTGAACCTGCCAAAATAAGCAGGTTTGGCTGATTTTTTTTAATCTGATATATATGAAAGCCATTAGACCTTTAAAGAAAACCTGTTATTTCCTCAAACACTATCAACCTGCAGATACATGGTTAATCTGCAGGTTAATAGCATTACAATGCTGTCCAGCAGCCTTACTGAAAGCCCGGCTACTGTGATAAAATGATCTTAATTCCTCCCAGGAACCGCCGGCTTTCAGTCACCAAGTGCCTACAGCAGCTACATCGCTCACAGCACTGAGAACTAAGGCTGTAAGCACGCCCTGCACTTTAATTGACAGCTCTCTCTGCACAGAAGCACTGCAGAAGAAGCTGTCAATCAAAGAGCCAAGACGCGCTTATAGCCCTCTCTCACAGTGGTGACTGTAGGTGCTCCAGGCACGCATCTATGACTGAAAGCCCTTGGGCTTCTGAGAGGAAATAAAGTTTATTTTCTCCCAGTAGCCGTGCTTTCAGTACTGTGAACAGACAGTTTTAACTCCATACCTGCAGGTTAATAGCATACAGGACAGTGGCATCTCACAAAATTAGAATATCATCAAAAAAATAATTTATTTCAGTTCTCCAATACAAAAAGTGAAACTCATTTTATATAGAGTAATTACAAACAGAGTGATCTATTTCAAGTGTTTATTTCTGTTAATGTTGATGATTATGGCTTACAGCCAATGAAATCCCAAAAGTCATTGTCTCAGTAAATTAGAATACTTTATAACACCAGCTTGAAAAAATTATTTCAGAATTCAAAATATTGGCCTACTGAAATGTATGTTCGGTAAATGCAGTCAATACTTGGTCAAGGCTCCTTTTGCATCAGTTACTGCATCAATGCGGCGTGGCATGGAGGCGATCAGTCTATGGCACTGCTGAGGTGTTATGGAAGCCCAGGTTGCTTTGATAGCAGCCTTCAGCTAGTCTGCATTGTTGGGTCTGGTGTCCCTCATCTTCCTTGTGACATTACCCAAGTTTGCTGGCCAATCAAGCACAGTGATACTGTTGTTTTTAAACCAGGTATTGGTACATTTGGCAGTGTGGAAAGGTGTCAAGTCCTGCTGGAGAATGAAATTTCCGTCTCCAAAAGCTTGTCGGCAGAGGGAAGCATGCAGTTCTCTAAAATTTCCTGGTAGATGGCTGTGCTGACTTTGGTCTTGATAAAACACACTGTACCTATACCATCAGATGACATGGCTCCACAAACCATCATTGATTATGGATACTTCGCACTACAATTAAACACCCACCTGGATGATCTGACATCATTTGCTGCATCCGCTCCGGTTCAAGCTGTGGCAACGTTGCCACTTTTCAATCCACAAGTCATGCTTCAAGTCCTAGACCCCGTTTGTCTGCACCACCACATTTTAATGGATATCCAAAGCAATGTCGAGGCTTTATCAACCAGCACTCCCTGCACTTTGAACTGTTGGCCCACCAGTTTCCCTCTGATCGCGCAAAGGTAGCCTTTCTAATGGATCATCTTGGCATGGCTCAACCAGGGCCGCCATCAGGGCATTATTGCCCTGATTGGGGTATGGGGTCCAATGAGCAGAGGGGACCCGCATCTTGCCCTGTCTCATCTGCCCATCAGGCCCCACCGGCAGGTTCAGTTAAACTCTATTGCCGTGTGGGAGCAATAGTTAAAAGCCGCCAGCCAATCTGAGGCTGGCAGCTGACATCAGCGTGCACGTCGCTGGCGTATGACGTAATTGTCATTCACTGGCGAGTGCGCACTTAAACTGCATGGAGTGAGCCTCCGCATCGCCATAGGAGCACGACCAGGTAAGGAGAAAGTTATTTTTTTAATTTAATTTATTTATTGAAAGCGGCCCAAGGCAGAATGGAGACATGAGGCAGGATGGGAGAAACGGGGGCAGGATGGGTGACACGGGGGCAGGATGGAGACCCAGGGGGCAGGATGGGAGACATGGGGGCCGGATGGAAACACAGGGTCAAAATGGAAACACAGGGTCAGAATGGAAACACGGGGTAGAATGGAAACACAGGGGAAGAATGGAAACATGGTGCAGAATGATAGGCACGGGGCAGGATGGGAGACATGAGGGCAGGATGAGAGACACAGAGCAGGATGGGAGACACAGGGGTAGGATGGAGACAGATGGGGCAGGAATATGGGGCAATATGGAAAAACAGGGCAGGATGGAGACAGATGGGGCAGGAATATGGGGCAGGATGGAGACAGATGTGCAGGATCATGGGGCAGGATGGAGACAGATGGGGCAGAATCATGGGACAGATGGGGCAGGATAGAGACAGATGGGGCAGGATGGGACAACAGATGGGGAAGAATGGATACTCATGAGGGCAGGATGGGAGAACATATGGGGCCAGGATGGGAGAACATATGGCTGGAGCCAGGAATGAGACACATGGGGGCCAGGATGGGGGATATTATTACAATAGGGGCTGATTATGGGATGCTATTACTGCAGTGATGCATTTGTTATTTTTTGAGGATACTGTTTTAAATGGGGGAGGCGGTCCTGTTACTGTGCAGAGCGACATTATGTCGCCTTTTTTCATCTGGTGTAGTTTAGAAGTTGGAAAAAAATTAAGTAATGTGTTCTGCAAGTGGTGCTCTAGATAACTGTGTTAGTTCCTGCAGAGACGAGCCTTGGCTGGAAGAAGTTATGGCAGTCTGTGCTGAATGAAGATGAAAAGTGAAGATGAAGGACTTCACCTAGAGACGTCACTGGTGAGTCAGTGTGTTACCTGTACACTGACACTATATACTGTATGCTATATACAGCGTCCTCTGTGCAATGTCACCAGTGATCCCTGTATTACCTTTACACTGACACTATATACAGAGCTCCTGTTTATAATGTTATTGATCACTGTATAACCTGTACAATATATACAGCGCTGTGTGTATAATGTCACTGTTGATCACTGTATTACCTGTACACTGATACTGTATACAGAGCTCCTGTGTATGTCACTGGTAATCACTGTATTACCTGTACACAGACACTGCATACTAAGTACAGATCTCCAGTGTATATTCGTATTCGTGATATTCGTATTATGTTTTTTTATTAATGATCAGTATTGTAGTAACCTGTCACTATGTGGTGGTAATATGTTGTCCGGCCATGGTGTGGCGGTATTTGTTCCTTGTATGTGCTATTAGTTGGTCACCATGTGGTGGTAATAGGTGATCTGGACATGGTGTGGTTGTATTTGTCTCTTGTATGTGATCTTATTCAGTCACTGTGGTGGTAATATGTGGTCTGGAAATGGCGTGGCAGTATTTGTTCCTTGTATGTGGTATTATAGGTCACTATGTGGTGGTAATATGTGGTCTGGACATGGTGTGGTGGTATTTGTTCCTTGTATGTGGTATTATGGGTCACTATGAGGTGGTAATATATGATCTGGACATGGTGTGGTGGTATTTGTCCTTTGTATGTGATATTACTCGGTCACTGTGGTGGTAATATGTGGTCCGGACATGGTGTGACGGTATTTCTTCCTTGTATGTGGTATTATAGGTCACTATGTGCTGGTAATATGTTGTCTGGTCATGGTGCGGTGGTATTTGTCACTAGTATATGATATTATTGGTCATTTTAAAAATTGGAAAATAAATAAAAATATACCTAAATTGTCTTGGATATTTTAACAAATGTTTAATAGGTTAGAGTAGAGTAGGGCCCAGCCAAAAGAGTCTACCTTGTCGTGGTGGCTGCTTAAAAAATCTTTTGGCCAAAACAAATGCTGCTGGTTATATGTGTGAACTGGTGATGGGAACTGTTAATGTGGGATTGGTGACAAGTGGCGTTTTTCCAAGAGAGAGCGGTGGGACTGTGCACAGTTTGAGCGGTGGAGGTGGAGCTGGGGTGGAGCCTGGGTGGAGTCTCAAGGGGGCCCCAAAAATTCCTAGTGGCAGCCCTTGGCTCAATCCCTTTGTGTGAAAGAGAAGATACTATAATCTCAGACCTGCCAACCTTCCTGGATGTGTTCGTAAAGGTGTTTGATGAACCAGTCCAAGTTACTTTTGCTGCCTCTTCCCTCCTCAAACTTCATCAGGTCAGTCTGTCTGTTAACCAATATGCAGTCTGTTTCTGCACCCTGGCTTCTGAACTCAGCTGGAACAACGAGGCACTGGTAGATGCCTTCTGGGAGGGATTGTCCGGAAGAATCAATTATGAGCTATTAGGTTGAGAAGTTCCTACTATACTGGAAATCTAGCTTCTCTGGCCATCGGAATTGACCTCCCGGTTCAAAGAGCGTGCCCAAGAAACAATCCATGAAAGAAAACCGCTTCGTCTGGCTCCGTTCTTCCAAAGGCCACTCACTTCTCAGCCTACTGCACCTGCAGCATCTCTAGAACCCATGCAAGCTGATAACGTGGGGCTGGCTGAGCAACGACAGGAGATTTGTTGAGTTAAGGGCTTGTGCTTCTATTGTGGAGAAACTGGTCATCTAGCTCGCTTCTGTCCCAAGAAGCCGGAATACTCTCAAGCCTAGGGTCGTTGGGAGAGTCTACCCTGGGTGAGAGCAATTCCTCTCTACTATTGATTATGACCGCATCTGTGTCTTGTGTAGATTCCCGGTTCGTTGAGGCAGCATATCTGGATTCCAGTGCGACAGGAAACTTCATACAGCAAGAAGTGGTGGATCGCTACCAGATCCCCATTCGACTATTCCAAGATATGTTGCTGGTGTCATCTGTTGACAGGAAGCCCCTATCCGAAGCCATTCAGCTGGTCATCGAGCAAGTAGAGCTCTGGAAACGAATGCTGCACACTGAGAAGATCGACTTATACATGCTTCCTAGCCTTTCACAGCTGCTTCTTGTGGGCCTTCCATAGCTCCGCATGCATGAACCCGTCCTGGACTGGAGAGATGCTTTATTGATGTCAGTCGTGTCATGAAAAGTGTCTTGTACCTGCACCACTGGTTTGGACATCTGTGGCACAATCTTCTTTGTTATATGCGGATGTCTTTGACAAAAAAGAAGCAGCGACGTTACCTCCATATAGGACATGCGACTGCCCTATAGACCTGCTTTCGGGATCCTCACCTCCAGAAGGCCTTATTTACCTTCTGTCCCAAGCAGAGACTTTAGCAATGTCTGGGTATGTCAAGGAGAATTTGGATAGGGGTTTCATTCAGAAATTGTAACAGTTCCACCCCTCAGTGTTTCTGGGATGTAGTTACTGACAGCTCAGCAGTCTAATCTAGTACAGGGGCGTGCTGAAGCTGTCAGTACTTTTATTGACAGTTCAGTCATCCAGTCTGACGATGGGGCATACTGACTGAACTGTCCGTGTGTTTATTGGAGCTCAGCCATCCAGTCTGAGATTGGGAGGTGCTGGCTGTCTCCAGGTGTTCATTGTGCCAGGTGATTGCTAGGCTGCTTATCAGGGCTGTTTCTCCCAGACCTCTGCCAGACATACATTCAGCTACAGTGTAGTTTGTCTCTTTGTGCCTTGCATTCTGTTTATAGATCTTTAGTTGCCTGATTTAGAATCTCGTTATGACCATCCATCTGTTTAACCCTTTCTGCTCTGATTTGCAATCCTCCTGGTATTCTGACCTTGGAATGTTACCTCAGACCGTGCCTTTGTATCTTCCTTCTGTTTATGATGTACCCTCCTGGCTTCTGACCTTGGACTCCTTGACTATCTGGACTCACGGCTTGGTCATGAGAAGTGACTCAGCATCATAGAAATCCTCTTCTCCATCTGGAGCCAGTTTTTTCTTTGTAAAGAAAAAGGACAGGACCCACCAACCTTGCGTTGATTATAGTTGTCTAAATAAGAACACGGTTAAGAACAAGTATCTGTTTCTATTGATTCCGGAGCTGTTTGACCGCCTCAGAGGTGCTAGGATCTTTACCAAATTGGATCTGGCGGAGCATACAATCTTGTCTGTATACATCCAGGAGATAAATAGAAGACAGCTTTAAACACCTGGGACGATAATTATGAATACCAAGTTAAGCAGTTCGGGCCCAGCAATGCCCCAGCGGTCTTCCAAGAATTTGAGAACGATATATTTTGAGAACTCTTCTAAACTTGTGTCATGGTTTATTTGGACTATATCTTGATCTTCTCTGCAGACCTGCCCTCTCATAGGCGGAATGTCCATCAAGTCCTGCAGCGACTCAGAGAGAATCGCCTGTATGTTAAATTTGATAAATGTATCTTTGAACAATCTTGTCTCCCTTTCCTACATTATATTATCTCGGACCCAGGTCTGGAGATGTTAAAGCTATCCAACGATTCCTGGTATTTGCCAGCTACTACCGGCAATTCATTCTGCATTTCTCTTCCTGGGCCGCTCTCATTTTCGCCATGGTCCGTAAGGGTGCTAATCTGAAAGCATGGACTGCAGAAGCTGAGAACACTTTTCCCTCCCTAAAGCAGGCTTTCTCCTCTCCTCCGTTCCAGCATTACATCAACTAGATGTGAACAAACAGTTCTTTCTGGAGTTAGACGCCTTAGGCCTCTTTCACACATCCGGCGGGCGCCTGGCGGCGCCCCCGGCATTTTACCGCAGCGCCGCATGTGAAAAGCTTTCACACTTCCGGCGCCCAAAATGCGGTTTTTTTGCCGGATGGTTTCTGATGCTTGGAGAGATAAGAAACCATCCGGCAAAAAAAAAAAACGTTACATGCAGCGTTTTTTACGGACGCCGCAATGTACATTTGCGCCGCATCCGGACAAAACCGCATGCAACGCATTGACATGCGGCGCCATGCGGCGCTAATGCATGTCAATGCTAAAAAAGCCGCATGCGGCGCATCAGATTTTCAGATGCGGCGCTGCGGGAAAATGCCGGGGGCGCCGCAAGGCGCCCGCCGGATGTGTGAAGCCAGCCTTACTTCTAGAGCTGGAGCCGTTCTTACCCAGAAGTCTCCTTAAGGACGTATGGTGACCTGTGGTTTCTTCTCCAAGGCCTTCTCTGCCCCAAAGCGCAACTACTTTATTGGTGACCGAGAGTTGTTAGCAATTAAGATGGCTTTTGAGGAGTGGTGGTACCTTCTCAAGGGAGCAGCCAATTCTGTTGTCATTTACACCGACCACAAGAACCTGGTCTAACTGCTTTCCATGCAAAGTTGGAATGCACATCAAGCTAGGTGGTTGGTATTTTTTCCCATTTTGATTTCATTCTGCATGACAGCGTGGCAAATACTGCCTCTGATCGGCGGTATGATCACTACCACCGGCTAGAGAGCCGTGGCTCCCACGCTGTTGGATTAAAGCGTGAGCCTGAAGCTGTGAAAAAGTTTCCCCCGGCCACACAGGCATCGGCTGATGGGACTACTACTCCCATCAGCCTACGCCTGCTGTGGAAAGTGGGGTTCATATTTGTCAGGCTGGCTATCAAAAATATGGAGGAACCCACACCATTTTTTTTTACTTATTTCTTTTTAGCACAGACGCCGACTGTTGAATACTCCCATCAGCCGCCGCCTGCTCTCGCTG
Source organism: Oophaga sylvatica (assembly GCA_033576555.1). NCBI lineage: Eukaryota > Metazoa > Chordata > Amphibia > Anura > Dendrobatidae > Oophaga > Oophaga sylvatica. Next base: position 70,636,058 of record JARQOD010000008.1, read on the forward strand.
TTATTAGCGGCAGCAAGCATAGGCTGATGGAAGTAGTCATATCAGCCGATGCTTCTGTGACCTGGGGTAAACTTTACCTCTGATCACAGCTGCGGGCTCACGCTGTCATCTTACTGCCAATCAGAGCCGCCGGTGTTCGAGGGGCTGAACCCTAACAGTAACATGGACTTCCTGGTGAAGTTCGTATTCTGGGTTTGTGCCTGAACAGTTGTTGTAGTACGGACACCCAAACTTCACTATTTGGATTCGCCCATCTCTACTTAAGAATCAATCATATCATATCAATAAAGAATCAATCTATTTCGTACTATCCATCTTCCCTCGACTCAGACCATTTGTCATGTCCCTGTTGCCAAAAAACATCCCCACAGCATGATTCTGCCACCACAATTTTTCAATGTGGGGATAATGTTCTTGGGGGGGTGATGAGCTATGTTGGTTTGGCGCCAGACACAGCGATTACATTAATGGCCAAAAAGTTCAATTTTGGTCTCATCTGACCACAGCACCTTCCTCCATATTTGTCTTTTGTTAACCTCAAAACCAGCATTACCATTTTTGTGTGTAAGTAAAGTTTTTTTCTGCCTACTCTTCCATAAACACACAATAATCTCCAGCGATCTCAGGCAGGAAGGTAGTTCTAAAAAGAATATTCCTTTATTTCTTTTTGCTTAAAGAGCATGTTATAGGTAGTGGATACCCCAGTGGATGGTAAAAAATCTGACGCGTTTCAACTCAAAGGAGTCTTACTCCATGATTAAGACTCAGACCTGAGAATCTTATTTCTCATAGTCTGGGAGTCCTTCATGTGTTTTTTAGCAAACTCTATGCAGGCTTTCATATGTCTTCCACTAAGGAGAGGCTTCCGCCAGGCCACTCTGCCATAATGGCTGGACTGCTGGAGGGCTACTGTGATAGTTGACATTGTGGAACTTTTTCCCATCTCCAAACTGCATCTGAGGAGCTCAGCCACCATGATCTTGGGGTTCTTCTTTACCTCTCTCACCAAGGATCTTCTCCCACGATTGCTCAGTTTGGCTGGATTGCCAGGTCTAGGAAGACTTCTGGTGGTCCCAAACTTCTTCCATTTAAGGATTATGGAGGCCACTGTGCTCTTAGGAACCTTGAGTACAGCAGACATTCTTTTGTAACCTTGGCCAGATGTGTGCCATGCCACTATTCTGTCTCTGAGCTCCTTGGCCAGTTCCTTTGACCTCATGATTCTCATTTGGTCTGACATGCACTGTGAGCTGTTAGGTCTTCTATAGACAGGTGTGTTATGTTATGGTAGCTAAGGAGGCAGAAGCAAAAAACCGCATAGGCAGCCTAACGCCAGAGAGGTTGGAAACTAATAGGTTGCAGACCCCTAACTAACCGCATAACTAGAAGCAGCCGTGGAGCCTACCTACGGTGGTCCTAGACGCCTCGGCACAGTCGGAGAGACAGCTATCCCTGAAGATGGAAAGAGGAAAGCTAACTGCCCCGGAGTAGACCCCAAAAGAGTAGGAAGCCCCCAAACATATAATGGCGGTTAGACAAGATGAAAATACGAACACAGACAGAAAATAGATTGAGCAAACGCTGGGGTCCAAAACTGTCTAGATAGAACAGCACAGGAGAGAATACTTTCTGCAACCCAGAAAAACCCTAGGAAAAACTCCAACACTTCTGAATCCAAAAACACTGAGGCCACACGGTCTCGACCACCTATATCAGATCACTGGTGTGGACACGTAGCTGCCCAGCAGAAAAATATCACAAGAACTGAGCAAATGAACAAATACAAAAAACGAACAGAGACCAGCCAAAGCCCCCCATAGGGGACCCGGCTGAAGACAAAAAGCAATGCAGCAAAAAGCAAGGAATTCAAACCACAGTAAAAAAAAAAACTGAGACTTATCTGAATGCAAGCAGGAGACAGCAGGAAAGAAAGCTGAATTCCAAACTAAACCAGGAAGCACAATTGATCACCGGCGAGGATCATGGGAGATCAGCTCACTTATATCAGGCCAGTCAGTACCACCTGACACCCACTCGTTATCTGCGGGTGTAGGACTCTTGATATTCAAGATAGGTTCAATACCCTCAGCAACCACCAGAGGGAGCTTCAGCTCCGAAGTCGTCTCCAAAATGTTCACAACACAGGTGTGTGCCTTTAAAAATCAAGTCCTATCAGTTTAATTAAACACAGATGGACTCCAGTGAAAGAATAGAACCATCTCAAGGAGGATCACAAGGAAATACAAAGCATGTGACTTAAATATGAGCGTCTGAGGAAAGGGTCCGAATACTTATGACCATTTGATAGTTCAGTGTTTCTTTTTTAACAAATTTGCAAACATTTCTACATTTCTGTTTTTTCAGTCAAGATGGGGCGCAGAGTGTACATTAATGAGAAAAAAATGAACTTTTTTGAATTTACCAACTGGCTGCAATGTAACAAAGAGTGAAACATTTAAAGGTGTCTGAATACTTTCCATACCCACTGTACTAACAATGTTCAGATGTAATGCAGTATGGCCTGCAGGATCAGACTACATAGGGTTTGTTTACAGCCTTTAATACATAGATTAATATAGAAGATGTGGACAAAAAAATAGCCTTAAAAGGATTTATTTTTTATTTTAGATGCATTTGAGCAATAAAAAAGTTTACAAAGTTTTTGGCTAAATGAAACAACTCAGACTAAGAAGTGGAAAAAGCCATGTAATGCATCAGCGTACTGAATGGTATCACTTTTCTCATGGACACCGCAAAGTAAATACCTTTTGGAGTGCCTTTAAATTTAGGGGGTCTTAAAATAGGTGCTTCTCACAAAATTAGAATGCCATCAAAAAGTTAATTTATTTCAATTCATCAATACAAAAAGTGAAACTCATATTATATAGTCATTACAAACAGAGTGATCTATTTCAAGTGTTTATTTCTGTTAATGTTGATGATTACGGCTTACAGCCAATGAAAACCCAAAAGTCATTATGTCAGTAAATTAGAATACTTTATAGCACCAGCTTGAAAAATGATTTTAAAATCCGAAATATTGGCCTACTGAAATGTATGTTCAGTAAATGCATTCAATACTTGGTTGGGGCTCCTGTTGCATCAATTGCTGCATCAATTCGGCGTGGCATGAAGGCAATCAGCCTGTGGCACTGCTGAGGTATTATGGAAGCACAGGTTGCTTTGATAGCAGCCTTCAGCTCCTCTGCATTGTTGGGTCTGGTGTCTCTCATATTCCTCTTGACAATACCGGGGTTAAGGTCAGGCGAGTTTGCTGGCCAATCAAGCACAGTGATACTGTTGTTTTAAAACCAGGCATTGGTACTTTTGGCAGTTTGGACAGGTTTCAAGTCCTGCTGGAGAATGAAATTTCCATCTCCAAACAGCTTGTCGGCAGAGGGAAGCATGAAGTGCTTTAAAATTTCCTGGTAGACGGCTCTGCTTACTTTGGTCTTGATAAAACACAGTGAACCTACACCAGCAGATGATATGGCTCCCCAAACCATCACAGATTGTGGAAACTTCAAACTAGACCTCAAGCAGCTTGGATTGTGGCCTCTTCACTATTCCTCCAGACTCTGGGACCTTGATTTCCAAATAAAAAGCAAACTTTAATTTCATCTGAAACCACTGAGCAACAGTCTAGTTCTTTTTCTCCTAAGCCCAGGTAAGACACTTCTGTCGTAGTCTATTGGCCATGAGTGGCTTGACACAAGTAAAGCGACACTTGTAGCCCTTGTCCTGGATACGTCTGTGTGTGGTGGCTCTTGAAACAATGACTCCAGCAGCAGTCCACTCCTTGTGAATCTCCCCCAAATTTTTGAATGGCCTTTTCTTAACAATTCTTTCAAGGCTGCTGTTATCCCGGTTGCTTGTGCACATTTTTCTACCACACTTTTCCCTTCCACTCAACTTTCCATTAATATGCTTGGATACAGCACTGTGTGAACAGCCAGCTTCTTTAGCAATGACCTTTTGTGGTTTACCATCCTTTTGGAGTGTGTCAATGACCGCCTTCTGGATATCTGTCAAGTCAGCAGTCTTCCCCATGATTGTGGAGCTACTGAGACTAAGGGACCTTTTAAACCCTTAGGAAGCCTTTGTAGCTGATTTTTGTTAATTATTCTAATTTACTGAGATAATTACTTTTGGGTTTTCATTGACTGTAAGCCATAATCATCAACATTAACAGAAATAAACACTTGAAATAGATCACTTTGTTTGTAATGACTCTATATAAAATATGAGTTTCACTTTTTGTATTGAAGAACTGAAATAAATTAACTTTTTGATGATATTCTAATTTTGTGAAAATCACCTGTATAAGGCAACGAAAAGGTATAAGATAAGAACAGGTATAAAAGGTATATACAAAATATAAGATAAGAAAAATTGAGTTTAATGCTCCGTACAGGTATTGTAAAATATCTTCTTTGGGAATCCAATGCTGATATGACAGAAAACGAATAAAACAATGGCAGAAAAAATGGGATTTGCTTATTAAACAAGCAAAGGATGAGGCTTATGTCAGACATAGTACATGATGAGACCTGTGGAATACTAAGTGCTTAGCCATCCACCAATCACAGACTGATACGCACTGGGAAACACACATTGTATGCCTTATGCAGGAAATTGTCTCATTCCTTTTTTTTCTTTTATATTTTCTCATGAATATCTCAGAAGTTTTTGTTTTATTATTTTTTTGTATTTTCCTTTTGCACATTTCTTTTTATGAAACATTTTAATGATTTCTGGTAGAGGTCATGGGAAGGTGAAGAGATATTGAGATTTTTTTCCTGCCTCACACTTTGCACGTGTTACAAGTTTGTGGGAATTTTTCACATATGACTGAACAACTTCCTCAGTTTTCACCTTTGACTGCAGCGTGCATGGGAAATTGACTTATCCATATTAAAACTGCTCCGTTTGATACCTTTGCGAAAAAAGAGCTGATTTTAAAAAAGAAAATGTAAGAAACTGCTGATAAAATAAGGCATTTTGTGGCCTGCCGTAGGGACAAAAAAATAGAACTGTAATTTAAGCAGATATGAAAAATGGGGCACATCTAAAAACTAGAAAAGAATGAATATATTCGAGTGGAATGGAATTCTACTTAAATTTTAAAAAGAACTGCATTTACCAAAATGTGGATTTTTTCATAATCCACTTCAGAACGGAATCAACAAAACGACAACCAATGGCCAACCTTTTTTTCTGAGCCATAGGGGGCTATCAAAAGGTTACGAAGTTGAAAAAAAAATCCTAGTAATCACCTTCCCGCTCACTTCTGCAGCCCCTCTGTTCCTCACCATCACCTGTCTGGTCCTCAACCATCCACAGGACTCATTCTGAAATTCCTAGACCTCTCATACTAGGCCGGCACTTCTGGCTCTGATGAACCCTGGCACGGCAAGGTCACGGTGCATGTCATGGCATCATGATATTTTGACCTTTCACTCGTTTGTGCAAACTGTCTTAGGCCTCATCAGAGCCAGAAGTCTCAGCTGAGCATGAGGCAGAGAGGGGATTTCAGCACGAGTGGTGGTCATCAGAAAGGGGGGGAAGGACCAGACGGGTGATGGTATGGAGCAGAGGGTCCGGAGAGGTGAGTGTAAAGGATATATATTCTAACGCATTGGATATTCTAGAATATGTATGTAGTTTATTTATGAAGATTTAAGAGACTGCTGCTGGGGTGTACATAGAGGCTGCTGCTGGGGTATATGTGGAGGCTGCTGCTGGGGTTTGCGTGGAGGCCGCCGGTCGGGGTACTCCCGCTGCGAGCAGCCAGATGACCGGCTGGCGCCGGTCATCTCCCGGCTGCGTCGCCGCTGACCTCCATGCGGCAGATGACCCGCGGCTACCATTGGGAGATCTCCTGACAATAGCGGTGGCATGAGTGGTTCAAATCCTGCGCCAATTCGCGGCCGGACTGCGCCTGTCGCTGTTTGTAACGGAAATCCCGCGTCGCTGATTGGTCGCGCCCGGCCGGACGCGACCAATCAGCGACGCGGGATTTCCGTTACAGTCAGACAGAATTAGACGATTATATAGTAGATATATATATATATATATATATATATATATATATCTTACGTTTAGTATGCTCTGGGATGTTGAGTGACCCCACATAATAAGTGATATTAAAATTGCTGAGAATATTTTTTCTAATAATCCAATTTCCAGGCAAATTCAAATTTTGGCTGATCCGCTCATCTCTACTATAAACCCAATCCAAAACTTGATATTTTGAGACAGAAGGTATCCATAATATTACCAGCATCATTGGAATTTATCAATGACAAAGGGGTTCACCCCAAAGTGCTATGGATGCACACTTTTTTATGCTGTTTTATTAACTAAATTATTTTATTTTTTATTAAATTATCATTTTTGGAATATGGATTTTTACTGTCTGGGCTGAAAAGACGGAAGCCTCTTGTTTGTGTGACTTGAGAACTGATGTTCCGAGAAGACAGGAGAGAAGGAGCCTTACCAGCCTCTCCCCTTATCTTCAGTTCCCCCAGATTCCCTCATTGTGAATGACCTTTGGTCACATAATTATGATGTCACCAAGAGTCCTTATGGACATCTAAACTTGGGGACACTGCATTGATAATTCAGGACTTGCAATATCAGGGAAGATTTTGGCTTTCAAAGCCTGTGGCCCCTTTTGGAGATGGGCAATCGTCTAGTTTGCTCCTCCAACCCTAGCCCTAACAGTGAACAGTCCTCATATGTGAATTGACTGTCAAATTTTGTGAAATTTGCAGGTCCTGGTGAATTTGTACAATTTGTGATTCAATTTGTGCAAGTGCCAGGCATAATTTTACACATTGCCAGTGATCGCATCCGCCATAGAGAACTCACATGACCTCAGGTGCTGCCTTCCCCAAAACCCTTTGCAGCTATCATATGACATAGTATAGTACAGCCAATCAGGCGGGACTATTCAGAGGTATTATTCGAGCTACTATAAATGCTGAGGTAAGGAGTGCAGCAGCCATTTTGAGGTTGCAGCCTGAGAGAGGACCTTAGAGAGCACAGCTCAGCATTAGAAATAAGAAGAGAAAGGGCTAAAAGATTGGACAACTATTCCATACAGAATGTGGTATACAGCAGAGCTGAAGATATAACAAGGGAGTAGTAGTCTGTGAATTACACATACATTCTTTTGATACAGAAAAAGATAGGAAAAGTGCCAACAACAACAGACTCCGAGTGATTGATCATTGATTGCACATATTTTCTTAATTCTTCAAGTACTAGTGAATGGAGCTGAATTATGCATGCAGGCCATAATATATAATTTCATCTATATTACTATCATATTGTGTGTACATGTATAATCTTTACATTTTAAAGTCCTCATTGCTTTGGTACTGAGGTACAACTGTAGAATTTGCAGAAAAATTCACAACATGCTCATTTTCCCAGTCTGTTTTTTTGAAACTTGAGCTTTCTAATTAATTGTTGTTTAATCCTGTCTGTAAGTACTCCTCTGCCTGAAGGCAGGATTTGCGAGAATTCCTAAGTGACTACAGGTGCATTAAAGTAAACGGAAAATCAATGTTTTTCAATGATGTCCTCAAGTCAAACTCTGAACTGGTTGTAAATCACATCTAATGCAGCCGACATTGTTACCAAACAAGTAGTGAATGAAGTAAGTGAAAACGAGCAGCGAGGACATAGTAAAAAGGAGGATGCCAAACTGGTTTTAACTTAGAAAGGGGAAAAATTGGGGATGAGACATGCTTCATAATTATTTAAAAAATGATTAGGGCAAACCTTTATGGCTATGCCCATATCACATTTTATCCACTCATCAGTTGCTTCATCGGGCACCCTCCTTTTTTTTGTCCTCGCTGCTCGTTTTCACTTATTCATTCAAAAATTTTTTTGGTAAAAAATGTGGGCCCTGCTTTGATGTAAATTTACACCAGTTCGAGTTTGATTTGGGGGAATCTTTGAAAAACATTGTTTTTTCCGTTTATTTTAAAATGCACCTTAGTCACTTAGGAATTCTCGCAATTCATCCCTTTTCGGGGCAGAGGATATTTTCAGCCCGGAAATTTAAAAACCCAACAATTAATTAGAAAGGCTAAAGTTTAAAAAAAACGAGGGGAAAAATGAGAAGTTGGGTTTTTTTCTCCCAAATTCTACGTTGTCCTTCATTTCCAAAAGAAAATGAGATTTTTAAAATGAAAAAGTTTATACATTTACACCAATATGTTAAAAAATAAAGATAAAATTTATATTTTTGGGCCCTGCATGCAAAATTAGCTCCTTTTCACTAGTATTGAAGTTTTAAAAAAATTATGTAAATCATGTTTAAACCATGGAGTCTGTTTTTGTTGGCATTTTTTCCTATCTTTTTCTGTATCAAAAAAATTGTATGTGTAATTCACAAAATAAAATCCCTTGTTATTTTTCCCAGCTTGCTGTATACCCATTCTTTTATGGAATAGTTGCCCAAAATCTTTTACCCCTTTCTCTTCTTATTTCTAATTGAGCTGTGCCTTTTAAGGCCCTTTTCTCAGGTTTCCCAACCTCAAAATGGCTGCTGCACCCCTTTAAACTCAGCTTTTTTTAGTAGCTCAAATTTAATACCTTGAATGGGGGTCCCCCCCTGTTTTGGCTGAACTAAAACTATGTCATATGATAGCAAAAAAGGGGTTTTTGGGGGAAGGCGGGACCTGAGGTCATGTGAGTTTTCTATGGCGGAGGCGAAAAAATGGAAATGTTTTTAAAATTATGCCTGGACTTGAACCCAAAATTGAATCACAAAATTTTTAAAAATTTTAACCAGGCCCTGAAAAATTTTCAAAAAAATTTGACAGTCAATTCACATATGAGGACGGGTTCATGTTAGGGTAGGGTTGGAGGAGCAAACTAGACGATTTGCCCATCCCCAAAAAGGGGCCCGGGCTTTGAACCCAAAAAATTTCCCCTGTATTGAAATTTCCTAAAATTTTCAATGAAAGGGGCCCCAAGTTTAGATGTCCAAAAGGACTTTTTGGGTGCATATAATTATGTGACCAAAGGTCTTTCCACAATGGGGGGAATCGGGGGGAACTGAAGATAAGGGGAGAGGTGGAAAGGGGCCCATTCTCCCCCCTGTCTTCTGGGAAACATCAGTTCTCAAGTCACAAAAACAAGGGGGCTTCCGTCTTTTCCCCCAAAGACAGTAAAAATCCTTTTTCCCAAAAAAAATGATAATTTAAAAAAAAAATAAAAAAAATTTAGTTAATAAAACGCTTAAAAAAAGGGGTCATCCATAGCATTTGGGGTAAACCCCCTTTGTCATTGATTTTTTCCCAAATGTTGTGGTAAATTATGGATACCTTTGTCTCAAAATATCAAGTTTTGGTTTTGGGTTTTTAGTTGGAGATGAGGGATCAGCAAAATTTGAATTTGCAGGGGAAAATTGGATTATTAGAAAAAATTTTTTCTCAGCAAATTTTAAATTTATCCCCTATTATTGGGGTCACTAAAACATCCCAGAGCATACTAAACGTAAGATTTTATATTTATATTTATTTTAATATATATATTTATATTAATATAATCGTCAAATTTTCTTTTCTACTGAAAAGGAATTTCCCGGTCGCTGTTTGGGTCGCGCCCGGGCCCGGGCGCGACCAACAGCGACGCGGGATTTCCTTTACAAACAGCGACAGGCGCAGCCCGGGGCCCCGCGAATTGGCGCAGGATTTAAAACCAAATCATGCCACCGCTATTGCGGGAAAGATCTCCCGGGTGCCCCCGGGTCATCTCCCGCTTTTGGAGGTCAGCGGGGGCCGCACCCGGGAGTAAAGGGCCCCGCCGGTCTTTTGGGGCTGCTGGGCAGCGGGAGTACCCCGACCGGCGGTCCACGAAAACCCCCCAGCAGCAGCCTCCATTACCCCCCAGCAGCACCCTTCTATGTACACCCCGCAGCAGTCTTTTAATTTTTCCCATAATAAAACTACAAAAAATTATTCTAAAATATCCAATGGTTAGAATTTTTACCCTTTACACTCACCTCCCCGGGGCCCCTTTGTTCCATCCCATCCCCCGTCTGGTCCTTCCCCCCCCTTTAAATCCCACCCTGTGCTAAAATTCCCCTCTCTCCCTCATGCTCAGCTGAGATTTTGGGCCCTTTGATGAGCCAAAGACATTTTGCAAAAACAAAGGGGAAAGGGTTTTAAAAATTTTTCTTGATCCCTGCTTTGCCCGTGACCCTTCCCGTCCCAGGGTTCATCGACCCAAAGTGCCGGTATTTTATGAGAGGTCTAGGAAAATTTTCGAATGAGCCCTGTGGTGGTTGAGGCCCCGGACAGGTGATGGTGAGGAAAAAGGGGGGGTTTAAAAAAGGTGGGGGAAGGTGTTTTTACTGGGTTTTTTTTTTTTAAACCCTTCGAAACCCTTTTGTTTCCCCCCTTTGGGGGCCCTTTTCAAAAAAAAAAGGGGGGGCCCTTGGTTGTCTTTTTTGTTGATTCCGTTCTGAAGTGGATTATGAAAAAACCCAAATTTTTTGGAAATGAAAGTTTTTTTTAAAAATTTTAAGTAGAATTCCTTTCCCAAATCAAATTTATTTTCTTTCTTTTCTAGTTTTTGATGTGCCCTTTTTTTCTTTTCTGCTTAAATTCCCGGTTCTATTTTTTTGGCCCCTACCGGCAGGGCCCAAAAAAATCCCTTTTTTTATCAGAGTTTTTTCATTTTTTTTTTAAAAAATTTAAAACTCTTTTTTCCCCAAAGGGTTTCAAACGGAGCATTTTTAATAGGGAAAAGAAAAATTTTCCCTGCACGCTGCGTAAAAGGGTTTTAAAAACTGAGGAAGTTGTTAAGTCATTTTGTAAAAAAATTTTTCCCCAAAAATTGAAACGTCAAAGTGTGAGGCGGGAAAAAAATTTTCCCAATATCTCTTCACCTTCCCAGCCCTTTTCCCCAAAAATTTTTTTTTTAAAAATTTTTCAAAAAAAGAAATGTGCAAAAGGAAAATAAAAAAAAATAATAAAAAAAAAACTTTTGAGATATTCATGAGAAAATAAAAAAAAAAAAAAGGAATGGGGACAATTTCCTGCAAAAGGCAACAATGTGTTTTTTCCCAGTGCGTACCCAGTCTGTGATTGGGGTGGAGGCTAAAAAATTATTTTTCCCACAGGTCTCATCATGAAAATAGGTCTGCATAACCCTCATTTTGTTTTTTTAATTTTGAAAATTTCCCATTTTTTCTCCCAAATTTTTTTTATTCTTTTTTGTATATCGCATTGGTTTAAAAAAGGGAAGATTTTTTAAAAAAAATCCCTGTACGGAGCTTTTAAACTAAATTTTTTTATCTTATATTTTTTTAATATACCTTTTATACCGGGTTCTTATCTTTTTACCTTTTCGTTGCCTTATAAAGGTGATTTTCAAAAAATTAAAATTTTTAAATAAAAAATTTAAAATTTATTTTTTTTCTTCAATAAAAAAAGTAAAAACCCCCTTATTTTTATAAAAGTCTTTAAAAACAAGGGGATCTATTTAAGTTTTTATTTTTTGTTAATGTTAAATTGATTATGGTTTTCAGTCAATAAAAACCCCAAAAAGAATTTATCTCAGAAAATTTGGGAAATAATTAAAAAAAAATCAGCTACAAAGGTTTCCCAAAGGGGTTTTAAAAAGGTCCCTTAGTCTCAGTAGCCCCACAATCATGGGGAAAGGACTGTGATTTGACAGTTTCCAGAAGGGGGTTTTTGACACACTAAAAAAGGGGATGGTAAACCCCCAAAAGGCCCTTTTGCTAAAGTGCTGGTGTTCCACAGTGCGGGACCCAAAGGGCATTTAATGGAAGTTGGGGGAAAGGGAAAAAAGGGTGGTGGGAAAAAATGTGCACAAGAAAGGGGAAATTAAACGCAGCCTTGAAAGAATTTTTAAAAGAAAAGGCCTTTTCAAAAATTTTGGGGGGGAGATTCAAAGGGTGGACTGCTGGGGAAAGTCATTGTTTCAAGGCCCCCAAAAACGGGACTTTATCCAGGAAAAGGGGCTAAAAGTGTGTTTAAACTTGTGTCAAGCCCTTGGCCAATAAATACGACAAAAAGTGTCTTACCTGGGTTTTGGGGGGAAAAAAAAAAAGGACTGTTGTCAGTGGTTTCAGTTTAAAATTTAAAGTTTGCTTTTTTTTTGGAAATAAAGGGCCCCTCAGGTTGGAGGAATAGTGAAGGGGCCCAAAATTTCCAAAGCTCCCTTGGGGTTCTTTTTGAAGTTTCCCCCAAATTTTGTGATGGTTTGGGGGGGCCATATCATTGGGGTTGTGGGTTTTAACTGTGTTTTATAAAGGACCAAAGTAAGCAGAGCCTTTTTACGGGGAAAATTTTAAAGCACTTCGCTTCCCTTTTGGGACAAGCTGTTTGGGGGAGGGAAAATTTCCCTTTTCCCAGGGGGACTTGAAACCTGTCCAAACTGCCAAAAGTACCTTCCCTGGGGTTTTAAACAACGTATCACTGTGCTTGTTTGGCCAGCAAACTCGCCGGGCTTAACCCCGGTTTTTGTCAAGGGGGGGGGGGGGGGAATTATGAGAGACACCGGGGCCCCAAACAATGAAGAGGAGGAAGGTGCTATCAAAAAAAACCTGTGCTTCCTTAATCCCTCAGCAGTGCCACGGCTGATTGCCTTCATGCCACGCCAAATTTGGGATCCCGGGCAATTGGTGCAAAAGGGCCCAAAAAAAGTATTGAATGCATTTACGGGAACATACATTTCATTTAGGCCAATATTTCGGTTTTTTAAAATAAATTTTTCAAGCTGGTGCTTTTAAAGTTTTTCTAATTTACGACATAAGTTTTTTGGGGTTTTCTTGGTTTTAAGCCGTAATCATTAAAACTTTAACGAAAAAAAACACTTAAAATGGGTAAACCCCTTTTTGTAATGACTTTTAAAATTAGTTTCATTTTTTGTATTGATGAATTAAAATAAATTAATTTTTTGAGGCATTCAAATTTTTGTGAAAAGCCCTTTTTTAAAGCCCCCCTAAATTTAAAGGCACCCCAAAAAAGGTATTTATTTTTGGGGTGCCCATGAGAAAAGTGATACCTTCAGTACACTGATGCATTAATGGCTTTTTCCCCACTTTTAGTCTGAGTTTTTTTCATTTAGCCAAAAACTTTGTAAACTTTTTTTTTGCTAAAAAAGTTTAAAAAATTAAAAAATAAATCCTTTTAAGGTATTTTTTTGCCCAAATCTTCTATTTTAAATTTCTATGTATTAAAGGCTGTTAAAAAAAACCCCTATTTAGCTGATTGCAGGCCATACTGCATTAATTGAACATTGTTATTTCAGGGGGTAGGGAAAAAGTATTCAAAACCCCTTTAAAAATTGTTTCATCTTTGTTACATTGCAGCCAGTTGGAAATTCAAAAAAATTTTATTTTTTTTCATTAATGTAAAACTCTGCGCCCCACCCTTGAACTAAAAAAAACAGAAAAGTAGAAATGTTTGAAAATTTTGTTAAAAAAAAAAAACACTAAAACTATCAATGGTATAAGTTTCCCGGGAACCCTTTTCCTCAGACGCTATATTTAAGTCACATGCTTTGTTTTTCCCTTTTTGGTTTTCCTCCTTGAGAGGGTTTTTCTTTTCTTTCATGGAGTCCATCTGTTTTTAATTAAATTGATAGGACTTGTTTTTTTAAGGCAAACACTGTTTTTGTGAACTTTTGGGGGCGACTTCGGAGTGAAGCCCCCTTCGGGTTTGGTTTTTGCTGAGGGTATTAAACCTATCTTAAATTTATCAAGAGTTTTTACCAACCCGCAGTTAACGAGTGGGTGTGGGTTTGGTATGACGGGCCTGTTTAAAAGGGGAGTGTCTCCATGTTTCCTCGCCGGTGATCAATTTTTTGTTTCCCCCGGGTTTTAGTTTGGGAAATTTCAGCTTTTTTTCCCTGCTGTCCCCCTGTTTTTGCATTCGGGAAGTCTCAGTTTTTTTTTTTTTTGTGGTTTGAATTCCTTGCTTTTTGTGCATTGTTTTTGTTTAAAGAAGGGTCCCCTTTATGGGGGGTTTTGGGCTGGTCTTGTTCGTTTTTTGTATTTTTTCCTTTTTGCTCAGTTCTTTTTGATATTTTTTGTGGGCAGTTTATTTGTCCCCCACCAGTGATTGAATTTTGGTGGGTCGGGGACCGTGGGGGCCTCGGGTTTTTTTGGATTCAAAAAAGTGTTGGAGTTTTTCCTAGGGTTTTTCTGGGTTGCAGAAGTTTTTTCTTCCTGGCTGTTCTACTAGACATTTTTTGGCCCCCACCCGTTTGCCAATCTTTTTTTGTCTGTGTTCGTTTTTTATTTGTCTAACCGCCATTATTGTTTGGGGGTTTCCCTCTTTTTTGGGGGTTACCCCGGGGCATTTTAGCTTTCCTTTTCCCCATTTTCAGGGATACTGTCTTCCGATGTGCCGAGGCGTCAAAGGAAACCCGTAGGTGGGGCTCCAGGCCCTGCTTTTTTTAATGCGGTTAGTTGGGGGTCTGCAACCTATTAGTTTCCAACCTTTTGGCTTTTGGGCCTATGGGGTTTTTTTGCTTCGCCTCCTTGGCTAAAATAAACAAAACACACATGTCTATAGAAGACCTAACAGCTCCCCGTGCTTTGTCAGACCAAATGAGAATCATGAGGTCAAAGGAACTGGCAAGGGTCGGGAGACAAAAATAGTGGCGGGCCCCACATTGGCCAAGGTTAAAAAAAGAATGTCTGCTGTACTAAAGGGTTTCCAAAGGCACAGTGGCCTCCATAACCCTTAAAAGGGAAGAGTTTGGGACCACCAGAAGTTTCCCCGGACCGGGGCAATCCAAAAAAATGAGCAATCGGGGGAGAAGCCCCTTGGGTTTGGAGGGAAAAAGAAAAAAACCCCCAAAGGGGGATCTTGGTGGCTGAGCTTTTGGATGCGTTTGGAAAAGGGGAAAAAAAAGTTCCCAATGTAAAAACTATCACAGTAGCCCTAAAGGCCCGGGCCATTATGGCAGAGTGGCCTGGGGGGAAAGGGCCTCCCCTTTAGTGGGGAATATGAAAGCCTGTTAGAGTTTGCTAAAAAACACATGAAGGACTAAAAGGACTATGAGAAATAAGATTCAGGTTTCTGGTCTTTAACAGGGGAGAAAGACCCCTTTTGGGATTTGAAACGAGTCAGATTTTTTACCATCCTTTGGGGTACCCACTCCTATAAATGCTTTTTAAAAGCAAAAAAAATTTAAAAAAGGAATATTCTTTTTAGAACTACCTTACTGCCTGAGTTCGCTGGAGTTTATTGTTGTTTTTATGGATGAGTAGGCGGGGAAAAAAAAACTTTACTTACACAAAAAATTGGTAATTTTTGGGTTTTTGAGGTTAACAAAAGACAAATATGGAGGAAGGTTTTGCTGGGGTCAGATGGAAAAAAATTTTGAACTTTTTGGCCATTAATGTAATCGCGTGTTGGCCCCCCAAAACCAAACATAGGTTTTTCCCCCCCCAAGAACATTATCCCCACTTTGAAAATTTTTCCCGGGGGTGGCTAAATTTTCCGGGTGGGGATGTTTTTTGGAAAAGGGGGGACGGGGACAATGGTCGGGGATTTCGAGGGGAGATGGATAGTCCCGAAATAGATTGTTCTTTTTTTTGTTTTTGTTTGATTGTTTTAAAGTAGAGATGGGGGGAAACCAAATAGTGAAGTTTGGGTGTCCGTATTTAAAACAAACTGTTCAGGCACAAACCCGGGAATAAACTTCCCAGGAAAATCCATTTTTACTGTTGGGGTTTCCACCCCCTCGAACACCGGGGCTTGTTTGGGCCCGTAGGATGACAGCGTGAGCCCGCAGCGGGTGTCAGAGGTAAAGTTTACCCCAGGGTCAAGACTGGCCCTGAATGACTATTTTCATCCCCTTTGCTTGCTGCCGCTAATAACACCCGGGGAGCAGGCGGGGGCTGATGGGAGTATTCAACAGTGGGGGTCTGTGCAAAAAAGAAATAAGTAAAAAAAAATGGTGTGGGTTCCCCCAAATTTTTTGATAGCCAGTTTTTGCAAATATGAAACCCCACTTTCCACAGCGGGCTTTAGGCTGTTGGGAGTAGTATTTCCCTTCACCCGATGCCTGTGTGGCCGGGGGGAAAACTTTTTCGTTTCAGGCTCACGCTTTTTTTTCCCCAACGCGGGGGGCCAAACGGCTCTTTTCCCGGGGGGGAGTGTTACCCCCCCCCCGTTTTCAGGGGCGTATTTGCCAGGGCTGTCATGCGTTTGAAATAAAAATTTTGGGAAAAAACCCCAAACCACCTAGTTTGATGTGCTTTCCCAAATTTTGCAGGGGGAAAGCAGTTGGGACCGGTTCTTTGGTCGGGGGAAATGAAAAACGAATTGGTGCCCCCTTTTGAGAAGGTACCACCACTCCTCAAAAGCCATCTTAATTGTTTAACAACTCTCGGTCACCAAATTTAAGTAGTTGCCCCCTTTGGGGGCAGAGAGGCCCTTGGAGAAGAAACCCCAGGTCCCCAAAAGCCCTTAAGGAGACTTCTGGGAAAGAACGGCTCCAGCTCTAGAATTAAGCTGGCTTCACACATCGGCGGGGGGCCTTGCGGCCCCCCCGGGTTTTTCCCCGAAAAGGCCGTTTCTAAAAAATTTAAATGCCCCCGCTTGGGGCCTTTTTTTGCATTGACATGCTTTAGGGGCCGCAGGGGCCGCATGTCAATGGGTTTGAAGGGTTTTTTTGGGAAATTGCGGCGCAAATGTACATTGCGGCGTCCTTTAAAAACCCCCTGATGTAACGTTTTTTTTTTTTGCCGGTGGTTTTTATCTCTAAAAGCATCAAAAACCCAATCCGGAAAAAAAACGCATTTTGGGCCCCGGAAGTGTGAAAGTTTTTTTCCATCGGCGCTGGGGAAAAAAATTTCCCGGGGGCCCGCAGGCGCCCCCCCGGGGTGGGTAAAAGAGGCCCTAAGGGGTTTCCTAACCCCAAGAAAGAACTGTTTGTTAACATCTAGTTTGTTTTGTAATCTGGAACGGAGGGGGGAGGGGGGGAAAAGCCTGCTTTTGGGGGGAAAAAAAGTGTTTCGGGCTTTGCGAAATGTTTTTTCAGATTAGCCCCCTTAGGGAAACCATGGCGAAAATGAGAGCCCCCCAGGAAGAGAAATGCAGAATAAATTTGCCGGTAGTAGCTGGCAAATACCAGGAATGTTGGATAGTTTTAACATCTCCAGACCGGGTCCGGATAATTTAAGTGGGAAAAAGGGAGAAAAGATTGTTCAAAGATCATTTTTAAAAAATTTAAAATACAGGCGATTTCTCTGGTCGCTGCGGACTTGGGGAATTCCGCCTATGAGAGGGCGGGGTCTGCAGAAAAAGACCCAAAGTTTTTAGTCCAATAAACATTGCAAAAATTTTTAAAAAAGAGTTTTTCAAAATATATCGTTCTAAATTTTTGGGAAAGACCGCTGGGGCATTGTTTGGGGCCCAAACCCGGGTTTAAACTTGGTATTCAAAATTTTATTTTCCCAGGTTTTTAAAGCTGTCTTCATTTATCCCCTGGTTGTTTTCCCAGACAAGATTGTTGCTCCCCCCGGGTTCCAATTTGGTTAAAGACCCTAGCCCCTCTGGGGGGTCAAACAGCTAGGAAATAATAGAAACAGTTTAATTTTTTCTTAACCGTGTTTTTTTTGGGACAACTTTAATAAAACCCCAAGGTTTGGGGGGTTTCCTGCCCTTTTTTTTACAAAAAAAAAACTGGTCCGTGGAAAAGAGGATTTCTATGATGTGAGGAAATTTTCATGCCCAAAGCCGTGAGCCCAAAGATAGTCAAGGGGAGCTAAAGGTCGAACCCCAGGGGGTTCATCTAAAAAAAGGGAAAGGATACAAAGGCACGGTCTTTTGGGTAACTTTAAAAGGTCGGGAATTTCAGGAGGATTGAAAAATAAGAGCAAAAAGGGGTTTTTAAACAGATGGATGGCCCATAACGAGATTCAAAAATTTCAGGAAACCCTAAAAGTTCTATAAACGGGAATGCAAGGCACAAAGAGAAAAATTTACACTTTTAGCTGAATGTATGTTGGCAGAGGTCTGGGAGAAAAACCATGATAAGCAGCCTAGCAATCCCCTGGCACAATGAAAAACCTGGAGACGCCAGCCCCCTCCCAATCTCGGGATGGATGGCTGAGCTCCAAAAAAAAACAGGGGTTCAATTTCAGTCAGTATCCCAATGGGTCGACTGGATGATTTGAACTGTCAATAAAATTTACGGGCCCTTCAGCCCCCCCTGTAAAAGTTTTGACTGCGGGAGCTGTCAGTAACTACACCCCAAAAAACCATGAGGGGTGGAACTGTTCAATTTCTAAATAAAACCCCCCCTTTAAAAAAAAATTTTCCCCTTGCTTTTAACCGAAATTGTTTAAATTTCTTGCTTGGGACGAAGGTAAAAAAAGGCCCCCTTCGGGGAGGGGGAGGACCCCGAAAGCGGGTTTCTATAGGGCAGTCGAAAATGTCCTTATGGAGGGGGGTTCGTCGTGCTTTTTTTTTTGCCCAAAGGGACATGCATATAACAAAAAAAGATTGTGCCAAGATGCCCAAAACCGGGGTGCGGTTTACAAGAAATTTTCTTGAAAGTTGCCCATCAAAAAAGCATTTTTCCAGCCCGGGAAGGGTTCATGCATGCGGAGTTTAGGGAAAGGGGCCCAAAAAAGGGCAGCTGTAAAAAGGGCTAGGGCATTTTAAAAGTCGATTTTCCAGTGTGCGAATTCGTTTCCAGAGCTTACTTGCTCGATGACCAGCTGAATGGCTTTTTGGGTAGGGGGCTTCCTGTCAAAAGATGACACCCAGCAACAATCTTGGAATAGTCGAAGGGGATTTGGGTTTGCGATCCCCAAATTTTTTGCTGTATGAAGTTTTCCCTGCGCAATTTGGGAAACAGATATGCTGCCTCAACGGGAATCCGGGTTTTTTCACAAGAACAGATGCCCGGTTTATAACAAAAAGTAGAGAGGAATTTCTCTCACCCAGGGTAGATCTCCCAAAGCCCTAGGCTTGAGAGTTATTTTCCCGGTTTTGGGAAAAAAGAAGGGGGTAGTTTAACCAAAATTTCTCCCCAATAGAAACCCCAAGCCCTTAACTCAACCAAAACTTTTGTCGTTTTCTCAGCCAAACCCCACGTTATCAGCTTGCATGGGGTTTTAGGAAGCTGAAAGGGGCGTAGGCTGAGAAGTGGGGTGGCCTTTGGAAGAACGGAGCCAAAACGAAGCGGTTTTCTTTTCATGGATTGTTTCTTGGGGAAGCTTTTGAACCGGAGGTCAATTCGATGGCCAAAAAGAAGGGTTGATTTTTTCCCGTAAAAGAGGGAAAATTCTCAACCTAATAGTCATAATTGATTCTTCCGGACAAAACCCCCAGGGAAAGGGATCCCACCCGTGCCTCGGGTTTTTTCCCGCTGAGTTCAGAAGCCAGGGTGCAAAAAAACAGCTGCATATTGGTTTAAAAGAAAAGACTGACCCGATGAAGTTTGAGGGGGAAGAAAGGGAGCAAAAATTTAAATTGGAATGGTTCATCAAACAAATTTTCGAACACATCCAGGAAAAGGGTTTGGGAGGGGCTGAAATTATAGTTTCTTCTCTTTCCAAAAAAGGGATTGAAACCAAAAGGGTGCCCATAGGAATTTTTTTGGGGCCCCCCTTTTAGGCTCCAACCCCGGCTCCCCCCAGCTCCACCTCCACCGCTCCCAAAATGTGCACGTCCCCGCTCTCTTTGGAAAAACGCCACTTTTTCAAAAATCCCACATTTTTCAGTTTTTTATAAAGTTTTTACACTTTTTAAACCCGGCATTTGTTTTGGCCAAAAAAAATTTTTTAAGCAGCCCCCCCCGGGCAAAGGGAGAATCTTTTGGCGGGCCCTTTCTACTCTTTAAAAAATTAAAAATTTTTTAAATTTTCCAAAAAACAATTTAGGTTTTATTTTTATTTATTTTCCAATTTTTAAAATGCCCAAAAATATCAAAATTTTTAGTGACAAAAACCAACCCCACCCTGACCAGACAAAAATTTTCCCGCAATAGGGACCTTTTAAACCCCCATTTCAAAAGGAAAAAAATTTCCGTCCCCACCATGTCCGGACCACATATTACCAAACCCCCGTGACCCCCAAATAAATTTTAAAATACAAAGGGGCAAATTCCCCCAAAACCTGTCCGATCATATAATTTCCAAATCATTTGTTGCCCCTAATTTCCCAAAATAAAAGGAACAAAAAAAACCCCCACACCATTTTTCCGACCCCATTTTTTACCCCCACATTGGGTTTTTAAAACCACATACAAGGAACAAATACTGCCAAAGGCCCTTTTTCCGCCCATATTACCACCACAGTGACTGAAAAAGATCCTTCAAGAGACAATTTTAAACCCACCATGTCCAGATCCCCCTATTACCAAAAAAATGGTGACCAACTTTAAAAGCAATAAAGGAAAAAAATTTCCCCCCCACACCATGGCCCCCGGGCAAAATTTTTTCCCACCACATGTGACAGGTTAATTTAAAAATGATCCCTTTAAAAAAAAACATAATACGAATATCACGGGAAAACGAATTACAATGGAGATCTTTTATTAGATGCGTGTCTGTGTACAGGTTAAAACGTGTTACCAGTGACTACAAAGGAGCTCTGGGATACAGTATCAGTTTTAAAGGGTTTTTCATGTCAACAGTGACATTTTACACCGGCGCCCGGGAATTTGTACAGGTTTTTTCAGTGATCAATAACAAATTTTAAACAGGGCTCTGTTATAGTGTCGTGTAAAAGGGGAAAAAAAGGGAAACCCCTGGTGACATTGCACAGGGGCCGCTGTTATAGAAAACAGTTTATGTTTTCAGTGTAAAGGTAACACACTTTACTCCCAGTGAGTCTTAGGTGAAATCCTTATTTTTCACTTTTCATCTTCATTTAGCACAGGGTTTCCATTAAATTCTTCCAGCCAAGGTCGTTTTCTGCAGGAACTTAAAACAGTTATCTAGAGCACCCCTTTTCAGAAAAAAACATTTCTTTTAATTTTTTTTTCCCCTTCTAAACTACACCGATGGAAAAAAAAAGGGGCATTTTTGTCGCTCTGCACAGTAACAGGAAGCCTCCCCCCATTTAAAAAAAAAGTATCCTAAAAAAATAAAAAAGGGATTTACTGCGAAATAGCATCCCTTTAAACCCGCCCCCCCATTGTAATTTTTTTTCCCCCATCCCGGCCCCCATGTGTCTAAATTTCCCGGCTCCCCGCCTATGTTTCCCATCCTGGCCCCTATGTTCTCCCCCCCCCGCCCTCATGAGTTTCCATTCTTTTCCCCTTGGGTTGTCCATCCTGCCCCCTCTGTCTCTATCCCCGCCCCCCTCTGTCCCCTGATTTTTGCCCCCTCTGGGCTCCAAACCTGCCCCTGATCCTGCCCCATCTGTTTTCCATCCTGCCCCCTATTCCCGCCCCCCCCTTTTCTCCATCCCGCCCTGGGTTTTTCCCTATTGCCCCCTATTCCGCCCCTTTTTGTCTCCATCCTACCCCTGGTTTTCTCCCCCTCCCGCTCTGTGTCTCTCATCCTGCCTCATTTCTCCCATCCTGCCCCGTTTCCTATCATTCTGAACCCTGTTTCCATTCTTCCTTTTGTTTTCCCTTTTTTACCCCCGGGTTCCAAATTTTGACCCGTGTTTCCATTTTGCCCTGTGTTTCCCAAACCCGGGCCCCCCTGGGCTCCCCTTTCCCCGCCCCCTGGGGTCTCCCTCCTTTCCCCCGGGGTCACCCATCCTGCCCCCGTTTCTTCCCCTCCTGCCTCAAGTCTCCATTCGCCTTGGGGCCCTTTTAAAAAATAAATTTAAAATTTAAAAAAATAACTTTTCCTTTCCGGTGTGACCCCAATTGGGGGATGCGGAAAGGGTCAAATCCAAAGCAGTTTAAGTGCCGGCCCCTCCCCCAGTGAAGAAATTACGTTTTATTTCGCCCGCGAAGGGCACTGATTTTCAGCTTCCGCCTCGATTTGGGTGGCGGCTTTTAAATTTTGCTCCCCACGGAAAAAGGGGTTTAAAATGAACCCGCCGGGGGGGGCCTGATGGGCAGAAAGAGGCCCGGGCAAGATGGGGTCCCCTCTGCTTTTTGGGCCCTTTCCCCAATTTAGGGAATAATTTCCCTTGGGTGGCGGCCCTGGTTGGGGCCCTGCCAAAATGATCCCTTAGAAAAGGGGTCCCTTTTTTCGCGAACAGAGGGAAATGGGGGGGCCAACGTTTTAAAGTGCAGGGAGGGGGTGGTTTTTTAAAAACCCCTTTGACATTGCTTTGGGGTAACCATTAAAATGTGGGGTGGGAGAAAAAAAGGGGGGTTTTTGGACTTTTAAACCCCTGGACTTGTGGATTGAAAAAGTGGCAACCCTTGCACAGCTTGAACCCGGGGCGGATGCAGCAAATGATGTCAGTCATCCAGGGGGGGGGTGTTTTAATTTTTGTGCGGGAAATATTTAAAAAATCAAAGATGGTTTGTGGAGCCATGTCATCCCGATTTGGGTTTTTTACAGTGTGTTTTTTTCAAAAACCAAAAACAGCACAGGCCCCTCTACCAGGAAATTTTAGGAACCCCCCTTTTCCCCTGCCAAAAAGCTTTTGGAGCGGAAAAATTTAAAAATCCAAACAGGACTTGCCCCTTTCCACATGCCCCAAAAGTACCAATACCTGGTTATAAAAACAACAGTATTTACTGGGCTTGATTGGCCAGCAAACTTGGGTAAGGGCACAAGGAAGATGAGGGGGCCCAAAACCCAACAATTTCAGACTAGCTGAAGGTTCTTCAAAGCAAAATGGGCTTTCCCTAACACCCCAGCCGTCCCTTTGAAAGATTTGCCTCCTGCCACGCCGCATTGATGGGAGTTAAAAGGGTGCAAAGGGCCTTGACCCCAAGGGGTTTTATGATTTTTCCGAATTTAATTTCAGGGAGGCCAATATTTTGAATTCTGAAATAATTTTTCAAGCTGGGGGTTATAAAAGTATTCTAATTTACTGAGGGCAATTTACTTTTGGGATGGTTTTATTGGGGTGTAAACCATTTAAACATCAACCCTTAACAAAAAATTAAAACACTTCCTTTAAATAGTTTACTTTGTTTTTAATTACCTATATAAATGGGGTTTTTACTTTTTTGTATTGGGGAACTGAAAAAATTATTTTTTTTTTGATTTTTTAATTTTGTTTAGATGCCACTGTCTGTTTGCTATTAACCCGCAAAGGTTTTGGAGTTTTAAAAAAAGTCTGGTTTTACAGTACTGAAAGCACGGGGTACTGGGGGAAAAAAAACTTTATTTTTCCCCTCAGAAGCCCAAAGGGGGGTTTTGTCATAGATGGTTTCCTGGAAGGGCCCCACAAAATAACCCCTGTGGAGAGGGCTATAAGCGCGTCTTGGCTCTTTGGAAATTTACAGCTTTTTCTGCAAATGCTTCTGTTTCAGGGAGAGTGTCAAATTAAAAGGTTTCCCGGGCGTGTTACAGGGCCCTTTGTTTTTAAATGCTGTGAGCGATGTAGTGCTGTAGGCACTTGGTGATGAAAGCGGCGGTTCCTGGGAGGAAATTTAAAATATTTTTTTAAAAGTGCCGGGGGTTTCCCGTTTGGGGGGCTTGGACGAAATTTAATGTATTTTAAACCCGCAAAATTAACCATGTATTGCAGGTTTTATAGTGTTTGAGGAAATAACAGGTTTTTTTTTAAAGGTTTTTTTGGCTTTCCTATATATCGATTAAAAAAAAACAGCCAACCTTTCTTATTTTGGAGGTTCAGCCCAAAGTTTTGCCCGTTTAAGGAGGGGGTTCCCGACTCCTTTGAAGGATTGGGCAGGTTTTTTTTTTAAAACACTAGCCCATATCCACTATTTTTGCCATAAAAATGTATGGGCGCTGTATGGGTTATTCAATTTTTCTTAGAAGGATTAAATAAGGAAAGTGTTCTTAAAAAAAAAGCGAATTTTTAAATTTTTTTTATTTGGGTTTTAAAAAATTTCCCCTCTTTCTCATGATAAGGGCAATTTTTTTTTTTTCCAAAAGGGTTTTTTGACATGAAAAGAAGCCGTCTCATATTGCTCCCGGGGTCCTGGGGCAATGTCCTAAGCTCCCCCTTTTATGGGTTGGGGGGGCCCCGATGCAGCAAACAATAAAAAACGATGCCCAAGCAAATTTACAAAAAAGATGAGAAAATTAAAAAAATACGGGAAGGAAGATAAATGGGCCCT
Source organism: Oophaga sylvatica (assembly GCA_033576555.1). Classification (NCBI taxonomy): domain Eukaryota; kingdom Metazoa; phylum Chordata; class Amphibia; order Anura; family Dendrobatidae; genus Oophaga; species Oophaga sylvatica. The sequence continues at coordinate 70,660,250 of JARQOD010000008.1, forward strand.
AATTGGGGAAATAAAACAGTTTCTCCTTTTTTTGTTAAGTTTTATAGGGAGTAGTTTTTTAAAAAAATTTTGGGAAAAGGAACCCAAAACAACAGGGAGACTGGCATTTAAATTCTTTTTAAAAAACGTAGACGGAGGGTTTTTAATCTTTTAAAATATATTAGTGTTTTGATTTTAATTTTTAAAAAAAGCATTCTAAACTTTTGTACACTAAATGAAAAGGTGTGGAAAAAAATTTTTCTTACATGGGAAAAAAGAAGCAAATTTAAAACCTTTGTTTTCTTTACGTTTTCCCCCTGACCCCCTTAAAAAAAAGCTGTGTTGGGGGGAATGTGGGTTAGCCCAAAATAATGAAAAGCAATTTCTTTCGTCTATTACTTCCTTTCCTTAGCCTTTCAAACTTTTTATATTAAAGGAAACGGTTTTGAATTTTGGGAAAAGGCCTTTTTTCAGGAAATAATTATTTGGGTATTTACTAGGTGAAAAATAAAAAAATACGCAGGCATTTCCCACCCCCTAATACTTGACAGGTGCAATTTTCTTCCCCAAATGGGTTGCATGCTTTAGTCTAAAAAAAGCCCAAAATTTTTTGGGTTTGGGTTTTATGAGAAAAAAAAAAAGGGGAGCTTGGAATAGAAAAAGTGGTTTGGGATTTGTGCAACTTACTAAATTGCAGCAGAGGAAAAGCGATATTAAATATCAAGGTCACAAAGGGAAAGGTTTACATTTCACAAAAGGGGAATTTTCGTTTTCCCGTGGGGCATTTATGATTTTTTCGACATGGGGAAACCGGAATAAAAAATTTTTTGGAACCAAACAAAGAAAAAATTTGGGGGGATGTAGGAAAAATAAAATATTAAGAGCCGTTTTTAAAATATTTTTAAAATAAAAATACCCTACCATTTTAAAAAATTTTTTTTTTTTTAGTATTTTTATAAACACACACATTAACCATTTTTCCCCCGGAGTTGATGTGTCATATTTTCCCCTTTTCAAAGGCCCCTTCTGGAGTTGCCCACCCTGGTTTTTTGACCAAACTCCCCGGCTATCATTTTCTTCCAAGGCAAAAGGGGACTCATCAATGAAAAGGGGAAAAGCCTACATTTCCCGCCCATGTTTTTGGGTGGCATATTTAAAATTTTCAGTTTCCAAAATTGAAATTTATGAGTCCTGGGCAAAATTTTGGGGCTTGGGAAACCCCACCTGCATGTTTGGGCAGATGTATGGGCCCATTTGGGGAAATTTTAGATTCTTTAAAGATATGAGTGCTCGGGCCCCCATGTAAAATGTCCCCCATCCCGGGTGTTTCTTGCAATTTAAACTCTTCCCTCCCAAACCCCCTTCCAGCAAAGATGTTCTTAACCTAGGCACTTTCAGTAATTAAAAGCCCCCCTTTATGGAACCCCTGCTATAAAATTTTCCCACTTTGGGTTTTGTTCCTGGTATTTAAAATCCCCCTTCCCCGGGTCCCCTTTTTGTATAAGGGTCCCCCCTTTGGGAATTATGCCCCTTTCCCGGAAATAGTGTCCCCTTTCCCGGGCCCCTTCCTATACCCAAAGTTCCTTTATCCTGGGGCCCTTCCTGGGATTTAAATTTCCCCCCTCTGGGGCAGGCTCCCCCTTTAGGGTACCTTTTTCCCGGGATAGTTCCCCCACCCTGAGCCTTTTATTATTGTTTCATTTTTATAGCACCAAATTTTTTCCCCGGCTCTTTACATGAGGGGGGGCCGGGAATTTTTGACAAGTACAATAAATTTTGGGGCAATACAGGCAAACATAAGTACAGAAGGAAAAGAGGACCCGGCCCGCGAGGGCTACAGTCTTACGGGAAGGGTGAGGTTCCTAGAGAGGGGAGTTTTCCCAAATATTTGCATCCAAAGGTTTAACATCCCCGGTGAAAATTTGCACTTGTGTGAGGGGGCCCAAAAACCCCCGGGCCCTTTGGACGGGCCTTGGTTTAAAATTGGGCCCGACCTCTCTTGTTTCATTTTTCCTTTTAAAATAAAGTTAGTGTTAATTGATTTTTTTTGTGGAAACCGTGTTTTTGGCCCTTTCTCCAAAATGTCACAGGGGGACATTTTTTAAGTTTACTTGCCAGGGCACATATTTCCCCGGGGCTGCGGGGAAAAAATTTCCTTTTGTGGCTTAAATTTTGCTGCAGTTTCTTCCCGACTTTTTTTGTTTGGGACTTCTGGGGAAAACAAATGGTTGGCAAATTTCATTGGGGGTGCGGATCTTGTTGATTTTTTCCCAAACTGCATTTCCCGAATGTCAGAAATTTCCTTTAGGGGAACCAAAATTTTAAAGAAAGTTGCCCAAAAAAAGGATTAAATAGGGGTTTTTTTATGTTGGGACTCCTAAATCCTAATGAATAAATTGCGATGTTTGGAAAAATTTTTTTTCCAATTTTTTTTATCATTTTTCATACATTTTTATGTTTATCCTCCTGTGATTTCCATAATTTAAAGAAATTTTTTTGGTTGGAATTTTTAATTTTTAGGGGTGTATATATTTCCATTCATATTTCCAAAAGTACATAAAACTGGCAGTGCATTTGGGAAGTGTTGTATTTCCTTTGGCAAATGCAAGTTTTTTTTTTCTTCTTTTAAACTTTGGGGGAAAAGGGGGAAAAGGAAAAAGGGAAAATTCCCCGCAGGTCGTCCAGTTGATTTTTTTTTTTATTTAAGGGCCCCAAATTTGGTTTACAACAGCAGAATCGTTTATAAGATAAAAGTTTAAAGTCGCAGTGGAAAAATTTCATATAAAGGGGTTGTTGGCAATTAACATAGGAATACTGGCCCGTGGCCCCGCCCAGAAAAACTGAAAGGAGTCTTTTTTACTCCTTGCTTGTTTTGTTTTTTTTTAGAGTTTCATTTGTGGGGGTTTATTAAAAAATTTTTATTTTTTGTAAAAGTATTATTATTGTTAGATTTAAAAGTAATGGGTTTTTATTGTTTTTTTTTTGCTTTTCTTAAATTTTTTTACCGGGAAAAAAACAATAATTATTAAAAGCGTTTTTCAACATTTTTTTATTCAAGTTGACACATTTTAAACAACAAAAAAAAGAACAAAAAACAGAGAAAAATGTAGGTGGAGGAGCAAAAAAAAAATTAAAAAAAAAAAGCACCTGTAACGTATAGCTTGCAAAAAAACGAAATATGGAAAAAAAATTTTAAAAATGAAATTTTCTTTTTTACCTTAGAAAAAAAGAAAAATTGAGGGAAGGCTTAGCGCAAAAAGATGGGGCCAAAAATTTTGTGAGCCTGATGCCCAGTCAAGGCTCTTTCGTTTTATAAAAGGGCAAATAACTAATGCCTTTCCTCGGGTTTTTTGAAAAGTCTGTCTGCATTTGGGAAAAATATGATTCCTCTTTTCAGACTAAAATTACATCTTGTGGAGGGGTGATGAACCTGCTGTAATTAAAAGGCCTGTGACACCGGTGGAGTGTCAGGCCTAGGTAAATTGGGAAAACCCTTTTCAAAAAAAATGACCGGGGACACCAAACTTAGATTCAGTGTGAAAAAGGTGGGTAAACCTAGAGTCACCCAAAAAATTTTACATACAAGAGAAAAGGGGAGGGCCCCTTGTAGCGCTATAGCTTGCAAAACACGAAATATTTAAAAAATTTTGAAAAAGGGTTTTTTTAATTTTAAATTTTGAAAAATTTTTAAAATTTTTAGGGAAATCTTAGGAATAAGATGGGCCCAAAATTTTGTTTAGCCTGATAGCCAAGCAAGAAGGTTTAAAGAATTTATGTTGTCTGAAAAGAGGAAATTTTAGGGTTTCCCCTGCAGACAGACTTTTTTAAAGCGAGGATAAAAGGATTTGGATTAGGGACCTGATATAGAGAAGGCCCTTTACGTGGCTATCGGTCACATAATTTGGCCCTCTTTTGCGGGTAAAGGGCTTTTCAATTTTTTTTTAAATTTTTTAAGGTAATGATGTAATTCATTTTTTTATTTTTCTTTTTTTGTGTTTGCAAACTATGCGCTTACAGTGTGCTACCTTTTCTTCTTGTTTGTATATGAGTTTTGGGGGACTTTTGGTTTAGCAAAATGTTCACACTGAATCTAAGTTTTTGGGGGGGGCCGGAATCAGTTTTTGGGTATGAAATTTTTTTACCTTCTGCCTGAGGGGACTCCACCTGGGGTCACAGGCCTTTTTTTAAATTTCAGCAGGTTCTTTTACCCCCCCCAACAGAGATGTTTATTTTAGTTTGAAAAAAGGGAAATTTAAAAGGTTCCCCTGCAGACAGACTTTTTAAAGGAGGTTAAAGGGAATTTGTTAGTGACCCCGGTATACGAGAAGAGCCTTAATTTGGTTTTTTCAGGCTCACATAATTTTCCCCCTTTTTGCGCTAAGATTCTAATTTTTTTTATTTCTAAGGTAATGATTAAAATTTTTTTTTCATTTTTTTTTATATTTCTTTTTTGCAATTTTATAGGCTACGTGTGGGTACCTTTTTTTTTGTTTTGTATATGAGTTGGTGACTCTAGGTTTTGCCCTTTTTCACATGAATTAATTTTTTGGGTGTGGGGGGTCAGGGTTTTTTTATATGTAAAAATTTAAAATATGGCGCAAAAATTCCCTTCTAAAAAAATTTGGGGTTTCGCATTTTTTTGGCATTGGCCTTTGTTTTGGGCCGTACAATTTCCAACAAAAATTACCACAAGTTTCAATTGCCGAAAGATTATTTTTCTTTTCCCCTTTTCTTTGATCTGGCAAAATTTTTTTTGAAAACCCTCACTTCTGGCATTTTAGAAACTTGGGACGTGGAAAACCCTTTTTCCCCATCGGGGACATATGGACCACTCAAATCTTCACAAGCGTTTGCAAAAATGCCTTGCGTTTACTTTTTTTTTGGGGGGGTTTCTCATTGAATTTTTTTCCCTGCTTTTTAACCCCCCAAAGTTAAGGGAAATTTTTAAATGCATGGAAAGGCCCCCCTCCCTTTTTCTTTTTCGTTTTGGTTTTTTTCGTGCGATCTGTCCAATACAAATTTCTAAAATTTTTTTTTTCATTTTTAAAACTTTAACCCTTTAGGAGTTTTTTTTGCGGAATAAAACGCAAAACATCTTTTTGGTTTGGAAAAGGAACTCCCAAAAAGACAACCCTTTTTGTTGGGGGTTTCCTTGATATTACTGGGAAGTGTAAAATTGTCTTTATTTCTAAAACTTTTTGGGTTTTACAATTCCTCTTTCATGGGTTTTATTTCTTTAGGCACTTCTGCCTTATTTGTTTTAGTGTTCCCCCGATGGGTTTTTCCTTTGGGTTTTTAGCTGTTTAGCTAATTTTAATGAAAAGGGAAAATAATTTTCGGTTGTAACATTGCGGGCCTTTTTTCAAAAAAAGGGTCCAATTTAAATTAAATTTCCACCCTGGTCTGCTAAAAGGTCCCCGCACGGCCCTTTTGGCATTTTTTGCCCGATAAGGGAAGCCATTTGCCCGATATTTTTCTCCCTTTTTAACAGCTTGGGCCCAAATTTGTGGCCATATTTATCTGGTTTTGGAAGGGATTTTTACTGCGGGGAAATTTGGGCAACCCAGTTTTGCTTGGGAAAAGTTGCTCATTTTACCGGTTTTTGTATTTGGGCCCGGTTTTTTTAACACGCAAAACAATTTTCAATAAACCTGTTTCCCCCACAGAGAAAAAAGAGCAAACTTGTCCCTTTGCAGTTTTTTTTCCGATCGAGTTTGATTTTTCATTTAAAATTGAAAAAAAACCCAAATTTAACCCAAAAAGGGCCCCCCGACATTTTTCGCCTTTGCAAAACGGTATTCCCAAATATTTAACCCAAATACTGCTAATCGAAATGGCGGTTCGTGCCCCGTTATTCCACGGCATTTGAATATCGCAAAGAATGCCCTCTTGCTTTCCCCATCAGATAGAGTAAAAAGGTAAAATATTTTTCCCGAATTTTCTTCTGCAAGGGTACCGTTCTTTATTGTGTCAATATTATGAATTTAAATTTTTTTGCCCTGCGCTCAAAGGACTTCGATAATTTAAAATTTCTTCTGGGTAATTTTGTAGGGGCCCGGTTTCTTTCGAAGAATTTTTTTGGTGACACGCCCATACATCTATAAGAACCAGGGGGTAAATAAAACTGAGTGAAAAAAATTTTTCCCCAAAAACTTTATAGCAACATTTAGGACAAAAGGACCTCAAAAAATTTTTAGGGAGTCAAAATGACTCCCTCAGTAGTTTTGGTAAAATTTTTTTTAAAAAAAAAAAAGCAAATTTTTTTACCCAAAAAAATTTTTTTACAAAATCTTTTTTCACCCTCATATTTGAGGAAAAGTAAAAGGTTTTTAAGCCGGGGAAATTGAAAAATGTTTGGGCACGAAAAAGGAAAATAAAAACGAAAAAAGGGGTCAAAATGACTCCAAACAGTGTTTTTTTGGTTTTTAAAATATATTGTTCATTTTTTTTCATTTTAAAAAATTTCAAAAGGAAAAAAAAGGGCTTTTGGGAAAAATTTGGGCACCCCTTTGGGGACTTGGGTGCTAAAATTTTCTTTGACCAAGGTTTCGACCTTAATTAGCCCGTAAGGTTTTTGGGTAATTTTATTTCATCATTAGGTAAGAACCCGGTTTAAAGCAAATTACCCAGCTTCATACCCAGCCTTTCTAAACCCTTGTAACAAAAACGTAGCCAAAGAGTTTTCTAAGCAAGCTGCCTAAACTTTTAAAAATGAAAAAGGGGGGGGGCCCACAAGCAGGGGGGGTGTAAAAACAAAGGTTAAATTCCCCCATTTAAATTTAAAAAATTGGGTTTAAAAAAGGTTTAAAAAAATAAGGCGGGAATCGAAATTTTCCTTTTTGGGAACAAAAAAAAGTGGGATGAAAAAAATCACTATTTTGGGGAGCGATTTTTGGTTTCCCATCCAAAACCCTCGGACCCCTTGGACACGGGAAAACCCTTTTGATTTGGGGATAAATAACCAATTTTCCCCTTTTTTGGGTTTTGGGTATTTTTAACGCAAATCAAAAATTGCCCCCCTTTTGGGTTTCTTATAATGCTAATTTAAGGCATTTGGAAATAAAACAACCGCTCATGTTTTTAACTTTTTTATGGTTTAAAAAGGGTTGGTTTTGGAAATACCAAGGATTCAGAGGGGAAAAAAGCCCCCATGAAAAAAATTAAAAATTTGGACTTGGGGGGGGAAACATTTTTTATGTTCAAGCCCCCAAAAATGCCCTTTTAAGACACTAAAAAATCTCCGTTCCCAAAAACCCCCACAAAATTACCAAAGAACATCTAAAAACCAAAAATTTTTTTTAAAACAACTTTCCAATGATTAAAAAAATTTGGCCCCTGCGTTTTTTAAAAAGGAGTTTTCAAAAAAAATTTTGCCAATTATTAGGGGGGCTAATCCCCCTTTCTTTTTTGGGGCCTGGTTTTTAAAAAAAAAAAAATGGTCAATGTTTAACCCAAATTTTCTTGATGAAACAAAACCTTTGTAAAAAAAAATTTTTAAAAAGGGCAAATTTTAAAAAATTTGGGAAAATATTCCAAAACCCAAAATCATAATGACAAAAAACCCCCGGGAAGGTTTTAAAGGCCCAAACCCCGTTTGAAAATTTAAATCCGGGGCCCAAAAAATGGGCCCCCAAAAGACCCCAGGAATTCCAAAAAAAATTTTACAAAATGGTAAAATTAAAAAAAGAAGACCCTTGGGAAAAAATTTTACAACGGAATTTCAATAGAGGGTTTTAAGGAAAAGGGGAAAAAATTTTTGCCCAATTCTTTTTTTTTTTTAAATTTTAAGGGGGAAAAAATTTTTTTTTTAAAAAAAAAAAAATTTTTCATTTTTTTTTGATTATTTTTTTTAAATTGTTTAATGAAAAACATGTTTAAAGGGGGGTTGCGAAAATTTTGAAATTAAGGGGAGACTTTTAAAATTTGTCGGGCCAATAAAAAATGGGTTGTTAAAAATAAACCCAAATAGCATAAATTTTTGGGTTTTGCCAAAACCTTTTTGCTTTTGGTGGAAGGATGGGTTGCCCCAAATGTGGTTTTGGGCCAAATTTTTGGGGGCATATTAAAAAAAAACCCTTGGACCTAAAAGGGTAATCACTTTAAGAATATTTTTGTTTTAAACCACCAAAAAAAAAAAAATTCATGGGGGGAAATTTTTCCCAGAAGAAAAAAAGACTGGGGTTTAAAACCCTTGTTCACCCCCGAAAGCTAAATTTGCTGTTTTTTTTCCCTGTTATGGGTGACTTTTATAAACAGGTCATACTTTTGGGGTTTGGAAACTAACGGGGATCACTCAAACCCCTAAAATTACAAAATTAAAATTAGTTTTCAGCGCATTGGGTTTAAAGGGGTTAAACCCAAAGTGTATGGGGCCCAAAAATCTCTATTCCCAACAGTTTTTTTTTTTGGCCTGGGGAAGAAAAGGGGATTCAGTATCAGATTTCAGACATCCAATTCTTTTGTCCCCCAAAGGGAACACTGAAGCACTCCCAGAAATGGGCTATCTTGTGATGGGGAGTCCTTTTTGAGATTTGTTTACCAGAAAAATTTTTGGCCCCGAAACCTTTATTTCGTGAAAAGGTATCTAAAATGTTTGGGAATTGAAGTTTGGTGGATCACAAAAACAGTTTAAGATGGAAAAAAAAGACTAGCTTTGGCTTTGTGCAAAATGTACCCTAAAGTTTGTGTGTGCCATTTGTTTTGGGGAAAGGGTTTTCCCCAATAAAAAACATCGCTAACGGGAAACGCTTAAAAAAAAACACTATTTTTTGAAACCCGGGGTTTGCGATGTTGTTTGTGCGGCATCTACCGCGGAAAGTGGCCCCTGCTGTGTCTCGTCCGTCGTTCCCCGGTCGTTCCGGGGCCCTATTTTTTATCCCCTGGCGTTTCCCCTGGTAAGTATCCCAATCGCTGGTGTGGCACCTTTTTTAGCGATTTGCGGGTATTTTTGGTACCGCAAAGTCGTTAAGGAGATCCGCTAACCGGGGGATGGCCCTTTAACGACATCGCTAATTTTAAGCCGTTTCACCCTTTTTTATGGGAAACAATCCCGTTTAGCGATCGCATTGTTTCAAAGCTAACGAGGCAAAGGCGGGTTGGTTTTGTGTGGATTACTCAAAGAAATGGTTAAAAGGGAAAAAAAAAGTGCCCTTAAAAAAAAGCAAATTTGGGGAAAATTGGGCCTTTGTATTGTCTGCCCCCAAATTTCATTTTTCAAAATTTTGTGTTTTTTTTTTCTATTTTTTTTTATCTAGAAAAAAATTGCTTTTTTATAGGAAGTAAAAGTCCAGTAAAAAATAGAATTTGTTAGGCATATTTTCTTTGGGTTAGTTACTTTCCCCCCAAATAGTTCGGGGGTTTTGCTCACTTTTCCCTCTTTTTTGTTTCCCGAGTTTTGTTTTTAGAAAGGATTTTCTAAAACTAAAAAAATTGAAAACCCAAAACTTGACCCAATAAATTATCAGCCCTTTTAGAGGCCCAAACTCTGGGCACGCTCCCCGGTAAATCGGGGAAACTGAAAATTCATTTTTTAAAAAGGGGTGGTCCGGGAAGGAAAAAGTAATTTTCTTTCTTAATCCCTATCTTTTTTAGTGCCATAATTTTAAATTTTTAAAAATTTTAAAATTTGCTTTTAAAAAATGCCCTATCCATCCCTGACTTACTTTCTAAGGCTTTTTTTTTTTCCCCCCCTAACCCTCTTTGAGGGTTTTTCCCCTTTTGGGGGAGAATCCAGTGCAGGGGGAGGGGGGGCCGCGGTCCTACCCCGCCCCAGCACCACCCTAAAAATGAAGCTTTCATCAGTGACACCATTTAAAGGGTTTGGGGCCTTAGTCCCTGCGTGATGTGAAATGTGGGGTTTTTGTGACATACAAAAATGATAGGCTCTCTGTTTGGCTAGTTCAGAAGTAATAAGCCGGAACGACCCCGGGTTTGTTAGATATAACCGGTAGCAGGACCGCTTTGGGGGGAAAGTAAATGTCAATAGCTGCACCCCAAGGCACTGTGGAAAGGGCTTGTTGCCCCCTGATAGTCCCCTCCTTTGTGCAAACCCCACATTGGGGGGGGGGAGGGCCCCTAACCCAGCCCCTGAAATATCTTTCCCCACTGTTGATTCTCCTTTCAGTGAAGTCTGCGGCAGAGGTCGCAATTTGCCCCCTGATGACGTTTAAATTTCAGTATCCCAGCATGGACTGGGATTTCAAAATGCACATAATAAAAGAAGAAATAGAAAAAAAAAAAAAAAAAAGCAATTGTTGGGTGTGGGTCGGGGAAAAAAAATAAAACCCTTTTTTAAAATGCAAAGTAAAATTAGAAAATTGTTTAGATTATGGCACAAAAATAGTTGGGGTTTTTAGAATAAAAATTATTTTTGGGTCTTTGGCCAAACCCCTTTAGGAAATAAACTGCAGATTGGACCCCTGTGATGCCTTGTGTTCTTTTTCAAGTATATTTTGCAGATTCCTTAGAAAAAAGAAAAATTTCACAATACTGAAAAAATTTGGGATAGGACATCTTTTTGTACCAAAGAGGGGAGGGGGTTTGAAAATCATTGTTTTGACTCGGATTCCAAGTAAACCAAGTTTCAGGGGGAACCCCCGCCTTGTTTTTAAGGGTTGATCGCAAAAACCCTTTTGGGGAAAAAATTTTATGTGAAAAAACCTTTTGGACAAACGGCAAACATTGTGTGCCTGAATATCAATGTTTGGGACTAAATTGGTCCAGAGCAATTGTTGAAAAATTGTTTGAGCATCAGCCCAGCCAGTACCCAAAGTCTTTTATTTCCAGGGTCAGATGAACAGTTGTTAAAAACAAAAGAGAGTTTCATAAAATTGAGATCCTCTGTTACAATAACCATATAAAAGATTTTAAAAAGGCCCCATGGAAAAAATTGGCGCTATAAAAATTTTTTTAATTTAATTTTAATATAAGGGCAACTCAAACACAATATTATAAACCCCATTTGAAAAACACAGGTTTAAAACCCCTAAAAAAAAGAGGAGTTGGTAAATTTCACTACTTACCCGTGTTGTGAGAAAATTTAATAATTTTTTTATCAAAATTTTTTGTCAAACAAGGGATATTAAAAAAAAATAATTTGGGAGAGATAAAGAAAAAGGTCGTCCCCCGGGTACAGATACAGTAAGGGGCCCTTAAGGTTTAAAGGTTTGTTGGGAGCACGTTTGGCATAGATCAATTGCTAGATAAGTTTTTTAAACAGATGGAGTTTTTATTATTCACACCCAAAAGTACATAGTTTAAAAAACCCGGGCCAATCAATTTTTAATTTTTGGAATTTTTAAAATGCTCCAAAAAAAGGGTATTTTTTAATTATAATGTTTTGGTTTAGGGGTATAATTTAAACGGATGAATAAAATTTAAATTTGGTAAGGGGTGGTCAATTGCCCTCGTGGTTGATACCTTTTAATTTGGGTAAAATGAAAGATGGTAACCAAAATTTCAAAAATTTCGAGCTTCTCAGGTCTCTTCATAAGGCAAGACTAAAAAAAAATTTGAAAAATTTAAAAATTTTAAAAAAAAAAAAATAAAAGAAAGTGGGACATAAGGGGAAAGCAAGAAAAGGAATAAAATGTAGAATGATGGGAGGATTTTTTTTCCCCCTTGGGGGGGAGGGGGGGGCAAAAGGCGGGGAGGAGATTTTATTGGGTGGAGACAAAAGGGGAAACATAAAAGAAAAGAGGCGGGGGGTTTTTTTTTTTCCAAAAATTTTTACCCCAGTTTTTGAAAAATTTTAAACGAAAAACCTTTTGAGTTTTGGGGTTTAAAATGTTTGGGAAAGTTTTTTCCATTTTTTTTTTATTTTGGGAAAAATTATTTGAGTTTTTCCCGGTCTCCCCCATAACCCCCGTTCATTTGTATTAAATTGGAAAAAATTGGATGCAGGAAAAAATGGTTTTTTGGGTTTGGGGGGGAAATTTTATTTTGGGGGTTTTTTAAGATGAAAGGTTTTAAAATTTTTTTGGTTTTAAAAGGTTCGGTGTTGGGGACAGGGACTTAAATGTTTTTTGGGGCTCCCCAAATTATACCCGGAAAAAAAAAAGGTTTTTTTTTTTAGTAAATTGTATTTCCGGCGCCCCCTTAAATTATTTTTATTGTATCCCAAAAAGGGGCACGGGTTTTTTTTCCTTTAAAATTATTTTACGTTTTTTGGGGGGGTCCCGGAAAAAAGAGGTTTCTTAAAAAAAAAAAAAAAGGTTTCCGGGGCAAAAATTTTGGGCCGGCATGATGCTTTTGGGGAATTTTTTTTTTTAAAATTTTTGGGGGAAATAATTGGGGAATTTTTTTGTTTTGCCCTTTGTTGGGGGTTATTTTTTTTTTGTTTTTTAAAAAATTTGCCCCCCTGTTTTAGGGTTCACAAAAATAACCCCAACAGGGTTAAAAATTTCCTTTTTTTGAATTGTCATATTTATTAATTTGATAGACGTTTGTTATGTCCTTGTAAATTTTTTTTTTTGGGGTTTTTGGGGGAAAATTTTGGGGATTCTTCTGTTTTTTGTCTTTGGGGAAAATGGGCCCAAAATTTTGAAATTTGGTCCCTTTTTTTATTGCCTTTAAAAGGATAAAAAAAAGGGGTTTCAAGTTTAAAAAAAAATTATGGAAAAGGGAAAAAAGCCACCCAAAATATTCCCCCCCAATTTTTCAGAAGATCTTTAGGGTTCCCTAATTTGGCTTTTAACTAAACCAAATTTTTTTAAAAAAATTTTAAAAAAAAAAAGACACACAAAAAATGTTTGCTTGAATAAAACCCCCCCCACAATTTTTGGTTTCCCCCTTTATTATGAAAAATTTATCCAGCGGTCCAAAAATAAACCATTTTTGGTTCCTAGCGGGTTCTTTCCCCGCAAAACCCTTTGGGGTGGGCGTTCGAAACGATGTGATTTTTTCACTCCCAGTCATTTTTCTTTGGGGGATGAAAGTTACAGATGTTTATTGCTCAGGTGACATGACTGCGAAATAATCTATGAAACAAACGGTTTTTTTAAAAAAAGACGTCCCATATGTTGCAGGAGGAAAAAAACGTGGGAAAGGCCCCTGGGAACCACAATGGATTACTTTGGGGGCTGATGGGGGAATTTTTTTTTAAAAATTTAAAAGGGTAAACCCGAGGAAAAGGGTGGGGGAGTCTTTTTTAAAATAAAAAATTTTTTTTTTTGTGATTTGGGGGAAATTTTTTTTTTAAATTTCGCGGTTAGTAATTGGTGTGTCGTTTTGAAGCCTCTTTTTTTTGAAGGGGGGGGCCAAAACTAAGCGAGATGTTTGCGAGAACGCCCAAGCGGGGCAGCGATTTTTTTACGCAGCAGCGGGCATCGTTAGCGACGTCGCTGTGTGTGAAAAGTAGCGACGATGTGGCCCCCGCTACGATTTTCGTGATTTTGTGCCGAACGGTTTGGGCCGTATTTTGATCGTTTGGGGTCCCCCTGGTGAGCCTGAACGCGGGGGTTTTTACAAATTTTTTGAAAGATGTGCGACTCGTTGAACCCCTCATTTTGCCGCGGCGGCGGGGGGACAGGGTTTTCTTTTGTAACGCCCTTCAGCTCCCCATTGGTGGCCACAAATTTACCTCAGCAAAAAGTAATGCGCCCCCGTCAGAGTTTGCTACAGTGTCCTTTGTGCGTTGTTGCGGGATAGTATCGTTTTGTGGGTTTTTTCGTCCTGTCAGGTCCTACAGCGCTTTATCTTTGCCCTTTGGATTTCTGGGGTTTTTGGAATTTGTCGTCTTTTTTGTTCGGTCGTTCAAAAAACCAAAACAAGAGAGCGTGACATAAAAAAGTCATGAAATTTTTGTGACCAAAAATCTGTTTCTGAGGGGCGTGGAAAAAGGGTTTCGCTCAATCAAAAAAATATCGGGTCTTTATCTTTAACAAAACTTTCTGTTGCCAAAGTTTTAACGACTGCCGGGGTTTTTATAAAGATCGTGATTGGGTGATGGTCGTTGTTTAGATCTTTGTGTTTGGAAGCTAATTGAGGCCTTATAGGGGATCAAACCAACGTTCTGTCAGCTTGTGGGCGTTGTAAAGTTTGCTTGTGCGATGCTTTTAGTGGGCTACCCTTAACCCCCGCAGAAATTTTCTAGCTGACATCAAGCCCAAAAAAACCCTTACCTTGAATTTTTTACATTTCAAAGGGGAATCGTTTAAGGGCCGAGGCTAAGTGCCCAGAAAATGGTTTCATTTTAATGGGGGTGTGGTTTCTGGGGGGGGGTGGGGGGTGGTCTTTTTGGTGGGGAAGGGCCCGTAACCAAAGGCCCCCTTTTCAGCCTTTTTAAAATCAGCTCAAAAGCTGTCGCTTTGTCTTTGCTGGTTATTTAAAATAGGGGGGGGCTCCCCTAATTTTTTTTGGGGCCTCTCATTTTTAATTTTTTAGGGAAAGACAAAGCAGACAGATTGGGTCTGATATTAATGGTTTTTTAAAATCCATGAATATTGGCCCTTTCCGGGATAAATTTAAAACCAGCCACAGCTGTTGCTTTCCTTACTGGTTTTTAAAAAAAAGGGGGACCCCCCTTCGTTTGTTTAATTTTTTTTTTAAAAATTTCACTGTCCCTACGCTAGTCAGGCACAAAGGGGGTTCCCTTAATGAGCCGGTGGGCTTTTACGGCCAGGTCCGTTTTGTGCTGCCCAATCACGCAATGCCCAAAATTTTGGGATGGGGGGCCCAAAGACCCCCAACCCTAAAAGTTGTGGTTTGGTTACCCCCACCAAAAATTCGGGGAAACCGAAAAAGCCCGGGGTTTCCCCGGGGGCGCAATCTACTTCCATGCCAATGCCCCAAACCCGCAGTCCCCGGGGTGGGCATGGGTCCCGGGGAGAAGTGGACCCCCCGGGGGGCCCCTTGGGCCGCTGGGGGAACCGGGACCTGGACTAAAAGGGGCAGGGGGGACCTAAAAGGGGAAAAACCGCCAACTTAAAGGAAAAAACAAAATTTCCCCCAAAAAAAAAAAAAGTTTAAGGGGTTTTGGGAAGAAAAAAAGGGTCACCCCAGGTAAGGGGGGGGGGTTCAGCATTTTTTGGGGGCGGCAACTTGGACCCTTTTTTCGGGCCTTCTCCACGGGAAAGGGGAAATCAGACCCCGATAAAGATTTCAGGGGGGGGGAAGGGTTTGGTCCAGGTCTTTTTGGGGGAATTTTAGTATGGTTTTTCCTCCGGGCCCCCCCATCACAAAAAAAACATCGGGAAAGGCCGGCCGGGAGGGGGGGGGTATGGGGTATAGTCCAGGGATCTGGGGGCATCAAACCCTTTCTCTGGATTTTAACGGTCGCGGAAAACCAAAACCCGCCGGACCGTTTCCCCCGGGGACCAAGGAAAAGGACCGGCGGGGCCCACCCCGGGGGGTCCCCCCCCGGCTTTTTTGGGGGAAAAAAGGGGCCCCCCCGGGGGTTTTTAGGCAAGGACCAGGGGGGACGGCATTGTCCGGAGTGACCCAGTTGGGGGAAAAAACCCGGGACTCAAACGCGGGGGGGAAATGCTCTGGGTTAACCGGGCCCAAAAGGGGTTTCTTGGTTTTTGGGTTGAAGGAAAATCCCCCCCTCGACTTTTTTTGGGAGGGGGGGCAAGGGGTGATAAGTGGTCATTGCGGGAAAAAGTATGGTTTCATTACCCCCGGCTTTACCCCAGGTTTGGGAAAAAAAACCGGCCCAAAACCGGGGGGGGGGTCATCAGGGTATGAAGCCATCTTCCCGGGCATATAAGCCCCCCTTTTGGGCTCGGGAGGGCCAGCGGAAACCAGAAGAAAGGAAAAGACTCCCCCAAATAAAAGGGACCAAAACCCCGGGGGGCCCTATGGCCGGGGGTTTTCCTGGGCCAAGGAGGTGTGGGGAATGAAAGGATTTTGGGGACACAGTTTCATATTACCGGCAGTTCTGGGAATTTTTTAAAAAAGTCCGGTCTCCCCGGAATTTCAGGGTTTTTCCCCGGGGCGCTTCCATTGCCGGCAAACAATCGGGGAAAGATTTTTGGAAACGGCTTTTCCAAATCGGGAAATTTGGGCATACCACATTTGGGGACACGGTTTCCGGAATAAAAGGCCCAAAGGGGGGCCCCCCCCGGGGGGGGTTTTCCCCCCCCAAAAAGGAAAATTTTTAGGGGTTTAAAAGGGCCAAATTTCCCCCGGAAAAAATAAAACCCCCCCCCAAAAGCCGGGAGGGCTTCCCTTTCCCCGGGTTTTAAAAACCCCCGGGGAAAATGGGGCCCCCCCCCAAAAACCCCCCCTTTCGGCGGCTTTTCAGGATTTCCGGGGCGTTTGGGGGACGGATTTTTCCCAATGCCCACATCTGGGAGGGGGGTTGTGGGGCTTTGGGCTTTGGGGAGGGGTTTGTCCCTAAAAGGGGCCTCTTAAATTTAGGAAAGGGACCGGCCCTCGGAAAATTTGCCCAACGGGAAGGGTTTCCGGGGGGGGTTTACCGGGGCCGGGAACGTTTACGGTAGTACCAGGGCAGCCGGGGGCAGGCGGGTTGGTTGGGCGTGCCGGAAGCTGGGGGAAAAGGGGGGTTTCCGGAAAAGGACCGGGGCCCTTCGGGCAGGGTAGGAAAGTGGGGGTTTTTGCGGGCGGTTATCAATATGGGGGCCCATTAAAAGGGGGGGTACCCCGGGGAAAAAAGAGGGGGATTTTTGCTTTTTCCGTTTGGAGTGGGGAGAACCCCGGGTTTTGGGGGATTTTGGGAAACTGCACACCCCCCAAAAAGGGGGGGCCTTTTTCCGGGGGGTTTTGGGGACATTTTTGGGGTGTAACCAGGGGGGCATTGTTACGGCAAGGAAAAATTCTGGGGAGGCATTTCACGGCGGCCGGCCGTTTCAGGCGGTTGTAGGCAAACCGGGGTTCTCGGCGGAAACGACCGTAGGGGGGCCTCTGGGCGCGTGGGAGGGGTTTTTCCCAGGTGGACAAAGGGGAAAACCCTCATTTTTTAAACCTTGGGAGAGGGGGGGAAAATGTCGCCCTGGTGGCGGAAGGCCGGGGTTTGCAGATGGGAAAGTCATTCAGCGGTCGACGGGGAAACCCCAACAACACCCCAAAACGGGACTTCCCCAAAAACGGTTGAGCCGGAACAAGGGCCAATTTTTGGGGGTAAAAAAGGAAAAAAAGGTTGGCTAAGGGGTGAAACGGACAAACTCAAAAAGGGGGCCCCCAATAAGGAACACAAAAAAACAAAAACGGGGGGGTTAAAAGGGGGAAAACATTTGTCACGGAAAAACAAACAGGGGGTCCCGGGAAATTCAGTGAGGTTTGGGGGTTGGCAAGTTGGGCAACCAAACTGAAACCCTTTTTGGGGGGAAAGCCAAGGAAAACCCCCCTTTTGGGGGCCCAAACCGGGAAACCCCTTTTGGGAACCCCATTTTTGGGCAACCCCCACCAAAACTCCGGGGAGAAAGGGGGGGCCCAAAAAACCCAAAATTTCAAAAACCCCCATTTTGGGGAAAAACCCAGGTTAAAAACAAGGTTCAATAAAAGGAAGGGTTTCTAACCGGGATTAAAAAACAAAGGGACTTTTTTTCCCGGGTGGGGGGGTAAAAAGGGGTTTCAAATTTTAAACGGAAGGGGGGAAAACCCCCCAAACGGGATTTAATAGCCCCCAAAAAAAACCCAAAAACCCAAAAACGGGGGTTTTTTTGGTCCCCCAACAAAAAACTCCAGTGCTTTCCCCGGGGGCCCAGGT
>JARQOD010000008.1:70677996-70756407 GCA_033576555.1 Oophaga sylvatica
ATTTGCCGCCGCACCCGGGAAACAAAACCGCAGCAACGCATTGACATGCGGCCCATCCCGGGGAATATTTCAATGCAAAAAAAGCCCAGCGGCGCTCAATTTTCAGATGCGGCGCTGCGGGAAAATGCCGGGGGCGCCGCAAGGCGCCCGCCGGATGTGTGAAGCCATGCCTTACTTCTAGAGCTGGAGCCGTTCTTACCCAGAAGTCTCCTTAAGGGACGTATGGTGACCTGTGGTTTCTCTCCAAGGCCTTCTCTGCCCCAAAGCCAACTACTTATTGGTGACCGAGAGTTGTTAGCAATTAAGATGGCTTTTGAGGAGTGGTGGTACCTTCTCAAGGGAGCAGCCAATTCTGTTGTCATTTACACCGACCACAAGAACCTGGTCTAACTGCTTTCCATGCAAAGTTGAATGCACATCAAGCTAGGTGGTTGGTATTTTTTCCCATTTTGATTTCATTCTGCATGACAGCGTGGCAAATACTGCCTCTGATCGGCGGTATGATCACTACCACCGGCTAGAGAGCCGTGGCTCCCACGCTGTTGGATTAAAGCGTGAGCCTGAAGCTGTGAAAAAGTTTCCCCCGGCCACACAGGCATCGGCTGATGGGACTACTACTCCCATCAGCCTACGCCTGCTGTGAAAGTGGGGTTCATATTTGTCAGGCTGGCTATCAAAATATGGAGGAACCCACACCATTTTTTTTTACTTATTTCTTTTTAGCACAGACGCCGACTGTTGAATACTCCCATCAGCCGCGCCTGCTCTCGCTGTTATTAGCGGCAGCAAGCATAGGCTGATGGAAGTAGTCATATCAGCCGATGCTTCTGTGACCTGGGGGTAAACTTTACCTCTGATCACAGCTGCGGGCTCACGCTGTCATCTTACTGCCAATCAAGCCGCCGGTGTTCGAGGGGCTGAACCCTAACAGTAACATGGACTTCCTGTGAAGTTCGTATTCTGGTTTGTGCCTGAACAGTTGTTGTAGTAGGACACCCAAACTTCACTATTTGGATTCGCCCATCTCTACTTAAGAATCATCATATCATATCAATAAAGAATCAATCTATTTCGTACTATCCATCTCCCCTCGACTCAGACCATTTGTCATGTCCCTGTTGCCAAAAAACATCCCCACAGCATGATTCTGCCACCACAATTTTTCCAATGTGGGGATAATGTTCTTGGGGGGTGATGAGCTATGTTGGTTTGGCGCCAGACACAGCGATTACATTAATGGCCAAAAAGTTCAATTTTGGTCTCATCTGACCACAGCACCTTCCTCCATATTTGTCTTTTGTTAACCTCAAAACCAGCATTACCATTTTGTGTGTAAGTAAAGTTTTTTTCTGCCTACTCTTCCATAAACACACAATAATCTCCAGCGATCTCAGGCAGGAAGTAGTTCTAAAAAGAATATTCCTTTATTTCTTTTTGCTTAAAGAGCATGTTTATAGGTAGTGGATACCCCCAGTGGATGGTAAAAAATCTGACGCGTTCAACTCAAAGGAGTCTTACTCCATGATTAAGACTCAGACCTGAGAATCTTATTTCTCATAGTCTGGGAGTCCTTCATGTGTTTTTTAGCAAACTCTATGCAGGCTTTCATATGTCTTCCACTAAGGAGAGGCTTCCGCCGGGCCACTCTGCCATAATGGCTGGACTGCTGGAGGGCTACTGTGATAGTTGACATTGTGGAACTTTTTTCCCATCTCCAAACTGCATCTGAGGAGCTCAGCCACCATGATCTTGGGTTCTTCTTTACCTCTCTCACCAAGGATCTTCTCCCACGATTGCTCAGTTTGGCTGGATTGCCGGGGTCTAGGAAGACTTCTGGTGGTCCCAAACTTCTTCCATTTAAGGATTATGGAGGCCACTGTGCTCTTAGGAACCTTGAGTACAGCAGACATTCTTTTGTAACCTTGGCCAGATGTGTGCCATGCCACTATTCTGTCTCTGAGCTCCTTGGCCAGTTCCTTTGACCTCATGATTCTCATTTGGTCTGACATGCACTGTGAGCTGTTAGGTCTTCTATAGACAGGTGTGTTATTTATGGTAGCTAAGGAGCAGAAGCAAAAAACCGCATAGGCAGCCTAACGCCAGAGAGGTTTGGAAACTAATAGGTTGCAGACCCCTAACTAACCGCATAACTAGAAGCAGCCGTGGAGCCTACCTACGGTGGTCCTAGACGCCTCGGCACAGTCGGAGAGACAGCTATCCCTGAAGATGGAAAGAGGAAAGCTAACTGCCCCGGAGTAGACCCCAAAAGAGTAGGAAGCCCCAAACATATAATGGCGGTTAGACAAGATGAAAATACGAACACAGACAGAAAATAGATTGAGCAAACGCTGGGGTCCAAAACTGTCTAGATAGAACAGCACAGGAGAGAATACTTTCTGCAACCCAGAAAAACCCTAGGAAAAACTCCAACACTTCTGAATCCAAAAACACTGAGGCCACACGGTCTCGACCCCTATATCATGATCACTGGTGTGGACACGTAGCTGCCCAGCAGAAAAAATATCACAAGAACTGAGCAAATGAACAAATACAAAAAACGAACAGAGACCAGCCAAAGCCCCCCATAGGGGACCCGGCTGAAGACAAAAAGCAATGCAGCAAAAAGCAAGGAATTCAAACCACAGTAAAAAAAAAAACTGAGACTTATCTGAATGCAAGCAGGAGACAGCAGGAAAGAAAGCTGAATTCCAAACTAAACCAGGA
The DNA here is from genome assembly GCA_033576555.1 of Oophaga sylvatica. Classification (NCBI taxonomy): domain Eukaryota; kingdom Metazoa; phylum Chordata; class Amphibia; order Anura; family Dendrobatidae; genus Oophaga; species Oophaga sylvatica. The sequence continues at coordinate 70,680,721 of JARQOD010000008.1, forward strand.
AGCACAATTGATCACCGGCGAGGATCATGGGAGATCAGCTCACTTATATCAGGCCAGTCAGTACCACCTGACACCCACTCGTTATCTGCGGGTGTAGGACTCTTGAATATTCAAGATAGGTTCAATACCCTCAGCAACCACCAGAGGGAGCTTCAGCTCCGAAGTCGTCTCCAAAATGTTCACAACACAGGTGTGTGCCTTTAAAAATCAAGTCCTATCAGTTTAATTAAACACAGATGGACTCCAGTGAAAGAATAGAACCATCTCAAGGAGGATCACAAGGAAATACAAAGCATGTGACTTAAATATGAGCGTCTGAGGAAAGGGTCCGAATACTTATGACCATTTGATAGTTCAGTGTTTCTTTTTTAACAAATTTGCAAACATTTCTACATTTCTGTTTTTTCAGTCAAGATGGGCGCAGAGTGTACATTAATGAGAAAAAAATGAACTTTTTTGAATTTACCAACTGGCTGCAATGTAACAAAGAGTGAAACATTTAAAGGTGTCTGAATACTTTCCATACCCACTGTACTAACAATGTTCAGATGTAATGCAGTATGGCCTGCAGGATCAACTACATAGGGTTTGTTTACAGCCTTTAATACATAGATTAATATAGAAGATGTGGACAAAAAAATAGCCTTAAAAGGATTTATTTTTTATTTTAGATGCATTTGAGCAATAAAAAAGTTTACAAAGTTTTTGGCTAAATGAAACAACTCAGACTAAGAAGTGGAAAAAGCCATGTAATGCATCAGCGTACTGAATGGTATCACTTTTCTCATGGACACCGCAAAGTAAATACCTTTTGGAGTGCCTTTAAATTTAGGGGGTCTTAAAATAGGTGCTTCTCACAAAATTAGAATGCCATCAAAAAGTTAATTTATTTCAATTCATCAATACAAAAAGTGAAACTCATATTATATAGTCATTACAAACAGAGTGATCTATTTCAAGTGTTTATTTCTGTTAATGTTGATGATTACGGCTTACAGCCAATGAAAACCCAAAAGTCATTATGTCAGTAAATTAGAATACTTTATAGCACCAGCTTGAAAAATGATTTTAAAATCCGAAATATTGGCCTACTGAAATGTATGTTCAGTAAATGCATTCAATACTTGGTTGGGGCTCCTGTTGCATCAATTGCTGCATCAATTCGGCGTGGCATGAAGGCAATCAGCCTGTGGCACTGCTGAGGTATTATGGAAGCACAGGTTGCTTTGATAGCAGCCTTCAGCTCCTCTGCATTGTTGGGTCTGGTGTCTCTCATATTCCTCTTGACAATACCGGGGTTAAGGTCAGGCGAGTTTGCTGGCCAATCAAGCACAGTGATACTGTTGTTTTAAAACCAGGCATTGGTACTTTTGGCAGTTTGGACAGGTTTCAAGTCCTGCTGGAGAATGAAATTTCCATCTCCAAACAGCTTGTCGGCAGAGGGAAGCATGAAGTGCTTTAAAATTTCCTGGTAGACGGCTCTGCTTACTTTGGTCTTGATAAAACACAGTGAACCTACACCAGCAGATGATATGGCTCCCCAAACCATCACAGATTGTAGAAACTTCAAACTAGACCTCAAGCAGCTTGGATTGTGGCCTCTTCACTATTCCTCCAGACTCTGGGACCTTGATTTCCAAATAAAAAGCAAACTTTAATTTCATCTGAAACCACTGAGCAACAGTCTAGTTCTTTTTCTCCTAAGCCCAGGTAAGACACTTCTGTCGTAGTCTATTGGCCATGAGTGGCTTGACACAAGTAAAGCGACACTTGTAGCCCTTGTCCTGGATACGTCTGTGTGTGGTGGCTCTTGAAACAATGACTCCAGCAGCAGTCCACTCCTTGTGAATCTCCCCCAAATTTTTGAATGGCCTTTTCTTAACAATTCTTTCAAGGCTGCTGTTATCCCGGTTGCTTGTGCACATTTTTCTACCACACTTTTCCCTTCCACTCAACTTTCCATTAATATGCTTGGATACAGCACTGTGTGAACAGCCAGCTTCTTTAGCAATGACCTTTTGTGGTTTACCATCCTTTTGGAGTGTGTCAATGACCGCCTTCTGGATATCTGTCAAGTCAGCAGTCTTCCCCATGATTGTGGAGCTACTGAGACTAAGGGACCTTTTAAACCCTTAGGAAGCCTTTGTAGCTGATTTTTGTTAATTATTCTAATTTACTGAGATAATTACTTTTGGGTTTTCATTGACTGTAAGCCATAATCATCAACATTAACAGAAATAAACACTTGAAATAGATCACTTTGTTTGTAATGACTCTATATAAAATATGAGTTTCACTTTTTGTATTGAAGAACTGAAATAAATTAACTTTTTGATGATATTCTAATTTTGTGAAAATCACCTGTATAAGGCAACGAAAAGGTATAAGATAAGAACAGGTATAAAAGGTATATACAAAATATAAGATAAGAAAAATTGAGTTTAATGCTCCGTACAGGTATTGTAAAATATCTTCTTTGGGAATCCAATGCTGATGACAGAAAACGAATAAAACAATGGCAGAAAAAATGGGATTTGCTTATTAAACAAGCAAAGGATGAGGCTTATGTCAGACATAGTACATGATGAGACCTGTGGAATACTAAGTGCTTAGCCATCCACCCAATCACAGACTGATACGCACTGGGAAACACACATTGTATGCCTTATGCAGGAAATTGGTCTCATTCCTTTTTTTTCTTTTATATTTTCTCATGAATATCTCAGAAGTTTTTGTTTTATTATTTTTTTGTATTTTCCTTTTGCACATTTCTTTTTATGAAACATTTTAATGATTTCTGGTAGAGGTCATGGGAAGGTGAAGAGATATTGAGATTTTTTTCCTGCCTCACACTTTGCACGTGTTACAAGTTTGTGGGAATTTTTCACATATGACTGAACAACTTCCTCAGTTTTCACCTTTGACTGCAGCGTGCATGGGAAATTGACTTATCCATATTAAAACTGCTCCGTTTGATACCTTTGCGAAAAAAGAGCTGATTTTAAAAAAGAAAATGTAAGAAACTGCTGATAAAATAAGGCATTTTGTGGCCTGCCGTAGGGACAAAAAAATAGAACTGTAATTTAAGCAGATATGAAAAATGGGGCACATCTAAAAACTAGAAAAGAATGAATATATTCGAGTGGAATGGAATTCTACTTAAATTTTAAAAAGAACTGCATTTACCAAAATGTGGATTTTTTCATAATCCACTTCAGAACGGAATCAACAAAACGACAACCAATGGCCAACCTTTTTTTCTGAGCCATAGGGGGCTATCAAAAGGTTACGAAGTTGAAAAAAAAAATCCTAGTAATCACCTTCCCGCTCACTTCTGCAGCCCCTCTGTTCCTCACCATCACCTGTCTGGTCCTCAACCATCCACAGGACTCATTCTGAAATTCCTAGACCTCTCATACTAGGCCGGCACTTCTGGCTCTGATGAACCCTGGCACGGCAAGGTCACGGTGCATGTCATGGCATCATGATATTTTGACCTTTCACTCGTTTGTGCAAACTGTCTTAGGCCTCATCAGAGCCAGAAGTCTCAGCTGAGCATGAGGCAGAGAGGGGATTTCAGCACGAGTGGTGGTCATCAGAAAGGGGGGGAAGGACCAGACGGGTGATGGTATGGAGCAGAGGGTCCGGAGAGGTGAGTGTAAAGGATATATATTCTAACGCATTGGATATTCTAGAATATGTATGTAGTTTATTTATGAAGATTTAAGAGACTGCTGCTGGGGTGTACATAGAGGCTGCTGCTGGGGTATATGTGGAGGCTGCTGCTGGGGTTTGCGTGGAGGCCGCCGGTCGGGGTACTCCCGCTGCGAGCAGCCAGATGACCGGCTGGCGCCGGTCATCTCCCGGCTGCGTCGCCGCTGACCTCCATGCGGCAGATGACCCGCGGCTACCATTGGGAGATCTCCTGACAATAGCGGTGGCATGAGTGGTTCAAATCCTGCGCCAATTCGCGGCCGGACTGCGCCTGTCGCTGTTTGTAACGGAAATCCCGCGTCGCTGATTGGTCGCGCCCGGCCGGACGCGACCAATCAGCGACGCGGGATTTCCGTTACAGTCAGACAGAATTAGACGATTATATAGTAGATATATATATATATATATATATATATATCTTACGTTTAGTATGCTCTGGGATGTTGAGTGACCCCACATAATAAGTGATATTAAAATTGCTGAGAATATTTTTTCTAATAATCCAATTTCCAGGCAAATTCAAATTTTGGCTGATCCGCTCATCTCTACTATAAACCCAATCCAAAACTTGATATTTTGAGACAGAAGGTATCCATAATATTACCAGCATCATTGGAATTTATCAATGACAAAGGGGTTCACCCCAAAGTGCTATGGATGCACACTTTTTTATGCTGTTTTATTAACTAAATTATTTTATTTTTTATTAAATTATCATTTTTGGAATATGGATTTTTACTGTCTGGGCTGAAAAGACGGAAGCCTCTTGTTTGTGTGACTTGAGAACTGATGTTCCGAGAAGACAGGAGAGAAGGAGCCTTACCAGCCTCTCCCCTTATCTTCAGTTCCCCCAGATTCCCTCATTGTGAATGACCTTTGGTCACATAATTATGATGTCACCAAGAGTCCTTATGGACATCTAAACTTGGGGACACTGCATTGATAATTCAGGACTTGCAATATCAGGGAAGATTTTGGCTTTCAAAGCCTGTGGCCCCTTTTGGAGATGGGCAATCGTCTAGTTTGCTCCTCCAACCCTAGCCCTAACAGTGAACAGTCCTCATATGTGAATTGACTGTCAAATTTTGTGAAATTTGCAGGTCCTGGTGAATTTGTACAATTTGTGATTCAATTTGTGCAAGTGCCAGGCATAATTTTACACATTGCCAGTGATCGCATCCGCCATAGAGAACTCACATGACCTCAGGTGCTGCCTTCCCCAAAACCCTTTGCAGCTATCATATGACATAGTATAGTACAGCCAATCAGGCGGGACTATTCAGAGGTATTATTCGAGCTACTATAAATGCTGAGGTAAGGAGTGCAGCAGCCATTTTGAGGTTGCAGCCTGAGAGAGGACCTTAGAGAGCACAGCTCAGCATTAGAAATAAGAAGAGAAAGGGCTAAAAGATTGGACAACTATTCCATACAGAATGTGGTATACAGCAGAGCTGAAGATATAACAAGGGAGTAGTAGTCTGTGAATTACACATACATTCTTTTGATACAGAAAAAGATAGGAAAAGTGCCAACAACAACAGACTCCGAGTGATTGATCATTGATTGCACATATTTTCTTAATTCTTCAAGTACTAGTGAATGGAGCTGAATTATGCATGCAGGCCATAATATATAATTTCATCTATATTACTATCATATTGTGTGTACATGTATAATCTTTACATTTTAAAGTCCTCATTGCTTTGGTACTGAGGTACAACTGTAGAATTTGCAGAAAAATTCACAACATGCTCATTTTCCCAGTCTGTTTTTTTGAAACTTGAGCTTTCTAATTAATTGTTGTTTAATCCTGTCTGTAAGTACTCCTCTGCCTGAAGGCAGGATTTGCGAGAATTCCTAAGTGACTACAGGTGCATTAAAGTAAACGGAAAATCAATGTTTTTCAATGATGTCCTCAAGTCAAACTCTGAACTGGTTGTAAATCACATCTAATGCAGCCGACATTGTTACCAAACAAGTAGTGAATGAAGTAAGTGAAAACGAGCAGCGAGGACATAGTAAAAAGGAGGATGCCAAACTGGTTTTAACTTAGAAAGGGGAAAAATTGGGGATGAGACATGCTTCATAATTATTTAAAAAATGATTAGGGCAAACCTTTATGGCTATGCCCATATCACATTTTATCCACTCATCAGTTGCTTCATCGGGGCTTGTGTTTGAAGCACTGAAAAATAAAATTCGGATATTTGCACAGACGGGGCCATTGACTTTCCTGATGCACACAGTTTTTATTTACGCTGTTGGACATTATTTTCTCAAGAATCTGCCTTTTTGAGATGGGCAGCAAACCATGGTCTCCTGCCTTTTGGCGCCCACCTCAAATAAGACACATACTGACAAAAATGATGTCCAACATAGCACACAGTGGGTCCATTTATATCATTAAACCCTTCACGACATGCGCCATACATTTATGGATCATGTCGTGTCTCCCCCTTTGATGTGGGCTCCTGCGCGGAGTCCATATCTTTCCCGGTACATGTCAGCTGTTTTGAACGTTTGGAATTGTGGCTGTTAGAGGCACAAGTCAGCTGTTCAAAACTCGTACAACTCGTCCCACAAAAAACAACCCCACACATGGCCATATTGACCGAAAAATAAAAAAGTTATGGCTATGGGAAGAAGGGGAGCAAAAACAAATGCAAAAACGAAAAAGGGCTCCATCATGAAGGGGTTAAAGCCAATGAAGCAAACATGTTTCAGGGCTTCAGATGTAAGCCCCGACAAAGCCACTGACAAGTGAATAAAAAGTTATGTGAACATAACCTTAGTCATTGAATTCAGGATTTTTTTTTTAGGTATTCTTTGGATTTGAAACAAGGAAATTGTGCTATTGCATTAATCCTGACGGACCGCTCAGTGGAGCAGCTGCGGTTTCAGGGATCAGTCCTTCAATCTCAGAACATAGACAAGCGAAATAGCAAACAACCAATGCGCTACAACATTGTGTAGAGATGAAATCAAGGCTCACTATCTAATACAAATGACAGATAATGTGAACCGGGTCTTTAGTTTCTAAACAATCAATCAAGTAGAAAATCCATAAACGAGCAGCCAGTATCCTCAAGTATTTATGTAGTTAAGGGCGGAATATAGTATAGATATACTAGACTTAAAGAACAGTAAAAATTGTATTATACTCATAAAAAGTAGTTGAAAACATTGCTTTATGTCAGAAAAACAAATGCATGAATCAATCCCCTTTGGGGCAGATGCTGGGTGTGCAGCCTAACCCAGGGTTTTGCTCTACAAATCGCTTCTTCAGGGGTGAAGTCAGCGTTCTGGTGATCGCTCCATATTTACACGATTCTATTCCATTTATATTCCATTCTTCTCGCATAGGCACATTGTCACTCGGATGTTAGTGCAGTGGTTATTTGCGATTTTATTCTTTGCAGTTGCTCTCCGCTTTGGATTTTCCATACCAGACTACTTATTGCAAAACATCCTCAGGGCTCCCGAGACTGACAATCTCTCATATATGTGTGTACAGTGAGAAGCCTCGGACTTGTCATCTGGCAGGCATAGACCCTGACCTGCTTTTCAAAGTTTGTTTTCACTGAAAAGCGACTTGGTTTTAGAGCTGTAGGTTTCTGATTTACGCTGCCTGTGGCTCCGGCAACATGAATCTACTGTCAGGGTCCCTTTAAAATAACCTTGATCCAAACCCAAAAACACAAGTATTGCACGACAAGTTTTTTCTTGCTTTAACTTCATGTAAAGAAGTTTGAAGGAAAGCTGTCGTGTAAACTGACAACTCGTGTTTTAAAAAGGCTCAGCACCACTCCTGCATAAATACCATCTCAAAAGCTTCGGGAGAGGTTGAGAGTGCAGACGTGTTTTTGATGGAATAGAAAGTGTTTATAAAACTTGTTAGAACTGGGTCACGCAGCTGCATAGCGACTTTATCAACACCACCCCACCTTATACTTCTCCAGCAGAAGACTGCACTTGGGATGGGTAACATGCCTTATTTCTTATTCATCCTAGCTCGTAATACGGCGATAGTCATATAAAAGCAAAACAAAAAAAACAGACTTGTCCGGAGATTGTTTGTCCTGGCTTTGGACAAAAAAGTCTTAATATGCAGGAAATCTTCACAGTGGCTCATACAGTCTGATAAATGTTGCACTCCTATAGTCTGTCTAGTGGAAGTTTACAGAACCTATAGGTTGGCTTCTTTCCATTTAGTTACATCAAATTTTGGTGCAATTTTGACATGTGGGATTACAATCTAAGGGCTTGTTGGCGCGACCATTTAAATTGGATGAGTGACATCCATGGTTTTGACATAGCACTCATACACAAGCTATTTTTTGGGCTGTGCACGTCTGTCTGATTTTTTGCAAATCCCGCATGCTGCAATTTTTTTCTTGCCTTGGACCACTAGATAAAAAAAAAAAAAAATTGAAAAATGGTATCATGCACAATTTACTTCCAAGAATAGGACGGCATTCAAGTCTATGGGTCCATGAAGAGGGGGAAGAAAAAAAAACAAAAACAAACAAAAAAATCAGACAGCACTCTGACATCTGCGAGCAGTCTGATTTTACGGACTGACAGAATACAGAAACTTTTATTTTTCTTTTCATCTCCGAGAAAATCGGACCCCACTCTGATCAATCGGACCGTTTTTTCTCAGATAAAGATAAAACGATTGCTTGACCCTAGCCTCAGTCACACCCATTGTTGATCATGTTGAACATGTTTAAAACATTAATATGATGCGAGGCATTTTTTGTGAAAGTTTAGCTAGCTGCATGTGGCTTTTGAATCAGACCTATTTACTCGTGCTTGACATAAAAAATTTTATCAATAAAGTGAAAATTACCTCAAAATGCCAGAACAAAAAGAAAAACTAAAACAAAATGATAGGAAAAACACAAAAATGTAGAGGTTTTCCTAAATAAACTGTTAAGTCCCCCTAAATCTAGTCTGATCAGTACCGTATATGAGGTCCATCTATACCATGATGCTTGAGCAGCTGTAGAAAAAGGCACGTATTTTTGCTGTAATACCACCAATTTTTATTTCAATCTTTGGGCTCAATTCATTGATTCAACGTCTTTTTCTATATAGTTGCTTGTGTCTTGAGCCTGTTTGTGATCTGAGCCAAATTCTCTTAAAATTGGCACCTTTTTAAAGGTTAATTTTATGTGATTGCTTGTTTTTATATGTTCTCCAACGTAGGGGCATGGATTTTGTTTCTCAGACGTTTGTGACAGATTGATTTGCAATATTTTAAGAAGTTACACATTTTTTGCACACATGTACTCCAAATACCCGCCAGAGTGATGTTATATAAGCCTGTATCTATTTTGCAACATTTCACGGAACATTGGACTTTTTTCGGTTTCCATGCCTACTTAGAATCTCCAGCTAATATGTTTAGTGCTCGAAAGAAGTGGCTACTAATGCGCCAAGCCAGTTCTTATGCGCTGGCCTCTACAAAATTGGTTATCACTCTGGTGCCCGTGTACAAAAGGTCAGAAAGACGGCAGGAGAGGCTGGCACTACGCCATCGGTCATGTGTAACCACAAGAAAAGGACAGAGTATGAATGTTTTGAGAGGAAACAAAGTACAACAGAGGGCGCCCTAATAAGCATATAACAAAAGTATCTACGCAAGTTTTTTTTTTTTTTTTTTAAGGGAATCTGTCAACTTATTGCACTACTCCAAACTACTATACTCGGAAGTGCATGCTGTGATTTTTATCAGCGCGAGAGAAAATCGTTCATCTGAACAGCCCATAACCCACAAGGGGCAGTGCGCTGTCCAATCAAAAATCATCCAATTTATACACTCTCCCGCATGAGCCCTTAAGCTGAGAATGAAGCTAGGAGCTAAAGTAGTTGAAGTGTTCAGTACCACCCGCTCAGAGCACCTCGAGACTGATTTACATATAACTACTAATGTCTATTTCTCTGCAACAGAACAGCGCCTTTGTTTAAGATATGGCTTTACATATGTACATATTTGTAATGGGTTTGGGGGGGTAGATGGGCTAACAGATCCCTTTAAGTGATTCGAATTGAAAAAAACAGATGATGTGTAGTTTAAAATTCCTGGTGCTCCCTGAAGTATGTGAACATGCAGATTTTTTTTTTTTTTTTAATATTGTCATAAGGTTCCAGAGGTATGGGCCATTTTTACCGAAGGATAATTTTTATGCCAGTGGGTGTTGCTCACAGGCTAATAATGCAAAATATACTAAAGACATTACCCCAGAAAATCCTGTATGACACCATCATGTAAAGACCATAAAAATTTGCACCCAATAAAAAGGCCCATGTCTCTGGAACTGTACATTTGATTTAAAAAAAAACTGCATCAACAAGGAGAAAGTGGGTGTAAAATAAGAGCAAAAACTGGACCCCTTTTGTCTGGTGACAGGTCATGTTTATATATATATTTTTTTTATTTAAGAATAACTAAGGACTACATTGCGAGCTCAAGATTGCTGTACCAAGTTAGGTACTGTATTCATGCACAGATGGTCGTTCTGGTGCGTTTTCATGTTCTGATGAAGGTTCCAGTGCCGAAATCATGTACTGATTGTGGTGTTGGTTCATATTCTCCTAGTAGCCACCTAGCCATTTAAAAAGATGTGAACGTTAAGGGGGAGCTCACTGATAAATCAGGTAGTAGGTGCCAGGAGAAAACGGGAATAACATCAAAAATATATAACTCCGGCACACAGAATAGAATTTTTGAAAGTTTATTGAACAAAAATAAACAGGTTTGTTATCCAAATGAAATTCTTAAAGATGAAGGACTTATCCAGACAAATAATATATCGACGTTTCGGCTAATTAGCCTTTATCATGAACAACTGTCTGAAACTAGAAAACAAAGAATAGAGAAAAAAACATTTTATATATACAAGACACAACCACATTCAATATGGTAACAATACTTGTATAATCTGGTTTCACATAGATAAGTCAAAAAGAAGAAAGTGAGGGAGATGTACAATAGTTACCAAAACCACAAAGCAGAAAGTATGACATAATACAATATAGTATTCCCATAATCTATCTCAGCGAGAAATTACTTATCAACGGAATCGAACCACTATAGAGTAGAAAACATATCATTAGAGCTAAGAATAATATATGGGTCCCTAGAGGAAAATTTATTAATTATAGAACAAAAGAATCCACTGCAAGAAAACATGGCCATAAATAATCTGGGCAAAATTCTGCTAGATATGAGAACATTAGTGTGGAAAAATCTATATATAAGAGAATAGCCATTTGCAAGTAAAAATAGACTAATGCTAACTGAACATGAGGTCTGCAGTATATTATGAATCTAATGTGTCACAGAAAAAACAAGTAGAATGAGGAAAAAAAACGAAAAAAAGAAAAAATACATTACTGTTGAATTGAGTCCTAATTCGGCTGCAAGGAGGGTATTAACCGTCGAATGCTGAAATAAATGGGACATACCAAAAGCGCTTTAAGAGAACAGCACAGGAAGTGGTAGAGGACACCATGCAGTCTGTATAAAGGCACATCTAGTAATAAGAGGCGAACACCGTGTTACCTTGCAGGAAAACCGGGAGAAATTAGGAAGATCCGAGTGTAGAACACTAACGGCAGGGAGGCAAAATCCGGTATGAAGTGGCGTCTCACCAATATTGCAGATGCGGTCTGACCGCAAGCGCCGCTCTTTTATAGTGTCCCAGCGTGTTCCCTGCGTACTTCCGGGTTGTGACTCATAAGGTGAAGGATGAAGTGCGCATGAGCTGGACGGAAATGGCCGAGTGAAGCCGAAGTGCGCAAAAAGGTATACAGTGCGCATGCGTCCCCAAATTCAATGAGCCGAGTGTTATTTAGACTCTGTACTGGCTTGCTATGAAAAAAAAGAGAGGGGAATTAGTGAAGATGATAACGAAAAACACAAAACATAACTGTCTCAGAAGGACATTAGAAACAAATATAAAGTAATACTAGTAGCATCCTAAGTTGTAAAATACGACTTCATATAAAAGATTAGCTTTGTGTCACAGATACACACCTGAGGGGACCTCAGGGAGTAAATAGACATTATAGAGTGACGAAAGGTTCATGAATATTCATAATCTCTATTAAGACCTAGTGGGGAAAGGGTCTGCAGGGTATGAATCCAAAAAGACTCACGTTCTTTTAGAAGATTCACCCTGTTACCGCCTCTCCTACTTAAAGGAACATGATCAATAATTTGAAATTTAAGCTGGGAAATATTGTGTTTGTACTGACAGAAATGAGCAGGAATGGGAAGATGAGTACGTCCACAACGTATAGTGGACTTATGCTGGGAAATGCGGTCTCGGATATGCTGTGTGGTTTCCCCAACATATCCGAGACCGCATGGACACTTAATTAAATAAATAACATATGAAGAGTCACATGAAAAAAAAACCTTTTATGGGGTACCTGCGGCCAGAACGTGGGTGGGTGAAAGAATCACCCTTGGTTATGTTAGAGCACTGCAGACAATTTAGACACGGGAAAGTACCGTTTCGTGGTGTGGAGAGAAATCTCTGGGATAAATTTCTATTAAACGATCCTATGTCTGCCCTAACCAGATAATTTTTAATATTCGAACTCCTCTTATTACAAATAAGTGGCTTATTTCTGAACTCTTGGATCTGGGGGTAAGCGCTCCGTAAGATGTCCCAATGTTTGAAAAGAATTTTGTTTATCCGATAATTAAACGGATGAAAAGTTCTGACAAATGGTAGTCGTAGGGAGCTAGCCGATCCTGTTGATACAGTATGAGTTACATTTCGTGGGTCTAGAATAGAATTTGGATAGCCCCTATTCTTAAATTTCAGATTCATCTCCTGGTGTCGAATGTCACGATTGATGGGATTAGTGACAATCCTGTCAATCCTGCAGTGTTGAGATTTTGGTAAAGCTTTTTTGATGTGGGAGGGGTGACAACTGAAATACAATAACAGACTGTTCCTGTCTGTCGGTTTTACATAGAGATCAGACTCCAAACCACCTCCAGCCTGTATGATGATTTTAGTGTCCAAAAAACTAATAGATTGATGACTATATTGAATGGAAAAGGTAAGTCCTGCAACATAAGAGTTAAGATCATTGAAGAATAGAAGAAGCGATTCAACATTTCCTGTCCAAATGAAAAAAATGTCGTCTATAAAACGTTTCCAATAGATGACAAATCGGGCAAAATCTGGATGTGTATATACGTGAGTGGTCTCAAATTCCCCCATAAAGATGTTAGCATAAGGGGGTGCCATGTTTGAACCCATAGCAGTCCCTCTTTTTTGAATAAAGTACTGATCTCCAAACAGAAAAAAGTTTTTTGTGAGTATCAAGGTCAACAGATCTCTGCAGAAATCGATCTGACTGTTTGAAAAGTTAGCATGATTTTGGAGAAATTTAATAACAATCAATGCCCTCCTGATGTCCAATGCTCGTATATAGACTATTAACGTCCATAGTAACCAATAAACAGTCAGAGGGCAAAGGACCCACGGATTTAAGAGAGGTAAGGAAGTCCGTGGTGTCCTTGATAAATGACTGTATACCGGGTACAAAGGGGGAGAGAATTTTCTCCAATGTTATAGCTAATGGTGACAAGATAGAATCTGTCGAAGCGACAATGGGTCGGCCGGGAGGTTTAGTCAAAATTTTTGTGAATTTTTGGGAGCGTGTAGAATACTGGGGTAACTGGATGTGAATTGATCAGAAAATCCCCCAGTTTGTTGTCAATTGTGCCGGTCTGTTTATGATGATCCACCATTACTTGAATGGATCGAGCGACATCAAAAGTAGGATTACTTGAAACAGGTAAATATGTGTTGGAGTCACTGAGTTGTGACCTAATTTCTTCTATATAATAAGACCGGTCTAATACCACAATAGCGCCCCCTTTGTCCGCTGGTTTGATCACAAGTTCTCTATTGGACTGTAATGAGAGCAGAGATCTGTGTTCCTCAATGGTAAGGTTATTTTTTACATGCATTTGTCCCTTGATAATCGAATCTAAGACTGTTTTAACATCTCTACGGACAATATCAATATAAGTTTCCACCGGATGATATACATGTTGTGGTTGGAAAGAGCTGGGAATACGTAAGCCCAATAAACGTAATACCCTCCTTGCAGCCGAATTAGGACTCAATTCAACAGTAATGTATTTTTTCTTTTTTTTCGGTTTTTTTCCTCATTCTACTTGTTTTTTCTGTGACACATTAGATTCATAATATACTGCAGACCTCATGTTCAGTTAGCATTAGTCTATTTTTACTTGCAAATGGCTATTCTCTTATATATAGATTTTTCCACACTAATGTTCTCATATCTAGCAGAATTTTGCCCAGATTATTTATGGCCATGTTTTCTTGCAGTGGATTCTTTTGTTCTATAATTAATAAATTTTCCTCTAGGGACCCATATATATATTCTTAGCTCTAATGATATGTTTTCTACTCTATAGTGGTTCGATTCCGTTGATAAGTAATTTCTCGCTGAGATAGATTATGGGAATACTATATTGTATTATGTCATACTTTCTGCTTTGTGGTTTTGGTAACTATTGTACATCTCCCTCACTTTCTTCTTTTTGACTTATCTATGTGAAACCAGATTATACAAGTATTGTTACCATATTGAATGTGGTTGTGTCTTGTATATATAAAATGTTTTTTTCTCTATTCTTTGTTTTCTAGTTTCAGACAGTTGTTCATGATAAAGGCTAATTAGCCGAAACGTCGATATATTATTTGTCTGGATAAGTCCTTCATCTTTAAGAATTTCATTTGGATAACAAACCTGTTTATTTTTGTTCAATAAACTTTCAAAAATTCTATTCTGTGTGCCGGAGTTATATATTTTTGATGTTATTCCCGTTTTCTCCTGGCACCTACTACCTGATTTATCAGTGAGCTCCCCCTTAACGTTCATATATTGTTGTTTTTTTGGGGTTGATTGCTCCTGACTTCACTTATGTCTCTCAGTACCCTATCGTTTAATCCAGAAGAGATTGCTACTATTATTTCCCAAGTTACCACACCCGGAACTTTTCTTCATACACCTACTGAGGAATTAAGAACCAGAGATTTTGAAAAGGATCTACAGAAACTTACATCGTTGGACCTTCATTGCATCACTTTGGCTGAGTATCACAGAGTACAACGCATCCCCAGGGGACTTAGGGTCCCTCTCAGACCTACAATGTTTCATGACAATCCAGATTTTTGCATAAAGTTTGAATCCATTCTTAATAAGTGTTCTATGGACCTTATAGTACTCACAATTGATTTCTTACAGAAGGAAATTATTGACCTGAAAAGTCGGATCGCCACCACTGAACAAAAATTGGTGGCTACTTACTCACCTGACGACTTTAAGAAACTTAAGGAGAAACTTGACAAGACAATTGCTGAACTTAGAGGGAATCTGGAAACCAAAAGAAGAACAAATTTCTTCGTGATACCGAAGATTATAAGAGTAACCAGGTATACCGATGGCACAGTACTGGCGCCTTCAGGAATCGACGTTTTCCAAGACGTGGCTACAGTCCCGCCTCCACCAGTTCAGACAGCGATTTTGGCTCCACACGCCATTCTTTTTTTAGAGCAACGACAATACCGACCATACAGGGGAAGACGCGGCGGAGGCGTGGCAAGCGGAATCGGCGCCGAACAGTACAGAATGACAACTCGGTCACAGGTACATCAACCACCAACATTGTCTACAACATTTCGTCACAATGTCTTTCACCCTCTGAAATAACTTTGTTACAAAAGGGTTTAACCTTTTGCCCAGTACCTCGGTATAACACATTTCTTCTTGAACAGGAACTATCCCGGTTCTTCAGGTCACTGAAGTTGAAGGCCCATTTTTCTAATCAGTCATTTAATGATGATATCACTGCTAATTCTATGGATAGCCAATTTTCATTACGTTTATTGGGCTTACGTATTCCCAGCTCTTTCCAACCACCACATGTATATCATCCGGTGGAAACTTATATTGATATTGTCCGTTGAGATGTTAAAACAGTCTTAGATTCGATTATCAAGGGACAAATGCATGTAAAAAATAACCTTAGCATTGAGGAACACAGATCTCTGCTCTCATTACAGTCCAATAGAGAACTTGTGATCAAACCAGCGGACAAAGGGGGCGCTATTGTGGTATTAGACCGGTCTTATTATATAGAAGAAATTAGGTCACAACTCAGTGACTCCAACACATATTTACCTGTTTCAAGTAATCCTACTTTTGATGTCGCTCGATCCATTCAAGTAATGGTGGATCATCATAAACAGACCGGCACAATTGACAACAAACTGGGGGATTTTCTGATCAATTCACATCCAGTTACCCCAGTATTCTACACGCTCCCAAAAATTCACAAAAATTTGACTAAACCTCCCGGCCGACCCATTGTCGCTTCGACAGATTCTATCTTGTCACCATTAGCTATAACATTGGAGAAAATTCTCTCCCCCTTTGTACCCGGTATAGTCATTTATCAAGGACACCACGGACTTCCTTACCTCTCTTAAATCCGTGGGTCCTTTGCCCTCTGTTTATTGGTTACTATGGACGTTAATAGTCTATATACGAGCATTGGACATCAGGAGGGCATTGATTCTGTTATTAAATTTCTCTAAAATCATGCTAACTTTTCAAACAGTCAGATCGATTTCTGCAGAGATCTGTTGACCTTGATACTCACAAAAAACTTTTTTCTGTTTGGAGATCAGTACTTTATTCAAAAAAGAGGGACTGCTATGGGTTCAAACATGGCACCCCCTTATGCTAACATCTTTATGGGGGAATTTGAGACCACTCACGTATATACACATCCAGATTTTGCCCGATTTGTCATCTATTGGAAACGTTTTATAGACGACATTTTTTTCATTTGGACAGGAAATGTTGAATCGCTTCTTCTATTCTTCAATGATCTTAACTCTTATGTTGCAGGACTTACCTTTTCCATTCAATATAGTCATCAATCTATTAGTTTTTTGGACACTAAAATCATCATACAGGCTGGAGGTGGTTTGGAGTCTGATCTCTATGTAAAACCGACAGACAGGAACAGTCTGTTATTGTATTCCAGTTGTCACCCCTCCCACATCAAAAAAGCTTTACCAAAATCTCAACACTGCAGGATTGTCACTAATCCCATCAATCGTGACATTCAACACCAGGAGATGAATCTGAAATTTAAGAATAGGGGCTATCCAAATTCTATTCTAGACCCACGAAATGTAACTCATACTGTATCAACAGGATCGGCTAGCTCCCTACGACTACCATTTGTCAGAACTTTTCATCCGTTTAATTATCGGATAAACAAAATTCTTTTCAAATATTGGGACATCTTACGGAGCGCTTACCCCCAGATCCAAGAGTTCAGAAATAAGCCACTTATTTGTAATAAGAGGAGTTCGAATATTAAAAATTATCTGGTTAGGGCAGACATAGGATCGTTTAATAGAAATTTATCCCAGAGATTTCTCTCCACACCACGAAACGGTACTTTCCCGTGTCTAAATTGTCTGCAGTGCTCTAACATAACCAAGGGTGATTCTTTCACCCACCCACGTTCTGGCCGCAGGTACCCCATAAAAGGTTTTTATTACATGTGACTCTTCATATGTTATTTATTTAATTAAGTGTCCATGCGGTCTTGGATATGTTGGGGAAACCACACAGCATATCAGAGACCGCATTTCCCAGCATAAGTCCACTATACGTTGTGGACGTACTCATCTTCCCATTCCTGCTCATTTCTGTCAGTACAAACACAATATTTCCCAGCTTAAATTTCAAATTATTGATCATGTTCCTTTAAGTAGGAGAGGCGGTAACAGGGTGAATCTTCTAAAAGAACGTGAGTCTTTTTGGATTCATACCCTGCAGACCCTTTCCCCACTAGGTCTTAATAGAGATTATGGATATTCATGAACCTTTCGTCACTCTATAATGTCTATTTACTCCCTGAGGTCCCCTCGGGTGTGTATCTGTGACACAAAGCTAATCTTTTATATGAAGTCGTATTTTACAACTTAGGATGCTACAGTATTACTTTATATTTGTTTCTAATGTCCTTCTGAGACAGTTATGTTTTGTGTTTTTCGTTATCATCTTCACTAATTCCCCTCTCTTTTTTTTCATAGCAAGCCAGTACAGAGTCTAAATAACACTCGGCTCATTGAATTTGGGGACGCATGCGCACTGTATACCTTTTTGCGCACTTCGGCTTCACTCGGCCATTTCCGTCCAGCTCATGCGCACTTCATCCTTCACCTTATGAGTCACAACCCGGAAGTACGCAGGGAACACGCTGGGACACTATAAAAGAGCGGCGCTTGCGGTCAGACCGCATCTGCAA
The DNA here is from genome assembly GCA_033576555.1 of Oophaga sylvatica. Lineage (NCBI taxonomy): Eukaryota > Metazoa > Chordata > Amphibia > Anura > Dendrobatidae > Oophaga > Oophaga sylvatica. Next base: position 70,698,830 of record JARQOD010000008.1, read on the forward strand.
TATTGGTGAGACGCCACTTCATACCGGATTTTGCCTCCCTGCCGTTAGTGTTCTACACTCGGATCTTCCTAATTTCTCCCGGTTTTCCTGCAAGGTAACACGGTGTTCGCCTCTTATTACTAGATGTGCCTTTATACAGACTGCATGGTGTCCTCTACCACTTCCTGTGCTGTTCTCTTAAAGCGCTTTTGGTATGTCCCATTTATTTCAGCATTCGACGGTTAATACCCTCCTTGCAGCCGAATTAGGACTCAATTCAACAGTAATGTATTTTTTCTTTTTTTCGTTTTTTTTCCTCATTCTACTTGTTTTTTCTGTGACACATTAGATTCATAATATACTGCAGACCTCATGTTCAGTTAGCATTAGTCTATTTTTACTTGCAAATGGCTATTCTCTTATATATAGATTTTTCCACACTAATGTTCTCATATCTAGCAGAATTTTGCCCAGATTATTTATGGCCATGTTTTCTTGCAGTGGATTCTTTTGTTCTATAATTAATAAATTTTCCTCTAGGGACCCATATATATTATTCTTAGCTCTAATGATATGTTTTCTACTCTATAGTGGTTCGATTCCGTTGATAAGTAATTTCTCGCTGAGATAGATTATGGGAATACTATATTGTATTATGTCATACTTTCTGCTTTGTGGTTTTGGTAACTATTGTACATCTCCCTCACTTTCTTCTTTTTGACTTATCTATGTGAAACCAGATTATACAAGTATTGTTACCATATTGAATGTGGTTGTGTCTTGTATATATAAAATGTTTTTTTCTCTACAGTCATGGCCAAAAGTTTTGAGAATGACACAAATATTAATTTTTACAAAGTCTACTGCTTCACTTTTTCTAATGGCAATTTGCATATACTCCAGAATGTTATAAAGAGTGATCAGCTTAACAGCAATTACTTGCAAAGTCAATATTTGGCTAGAAAATGAACTTTATCCCCCAAAACACATTTCAACATCATTGCAGCCCTGCCTTAAAAGGACCAGCTAACCTCTTTTCAGTGATTGCTCCATTAACACAGGTGTGGGTGTTGATGAGGACATGGCTGGAGATCAATCTGTCATGATTAAGTAAGAATGACACCACTGGACACTTTAAAAGGAGGCTGGTGCTTGGCATCATTGTTTCTCTTCTGTTAACCATGGTTATCTCTAAAGAAACACGTGCAGTCATCATTGCAATGCACAAAAATGGCCTAACAGGGAAGAGTATCACAGCTAGAAAGATTGCACCTCAGTCAACAATCTATCGCATCATCAAGAACTTCAAGGAGAGAGGTTCCATTGTTGCCAAAAAGGCTTCAGGGTGCCCAAGAAAGGCCAGCAAGCGCCAGGACCGTCTCTTAAAAGTGTTTCAGCTGCGGGATCGGGCTACCAGCAGTGCAGAGCTTGCTCAGGAATGGCAGCAGGCAGGTGTGAGTGCATCTGCACGCACTGTGAGGCGGAGACTCTTGGAGCAAGGCCTGGTCTCAAGGAGGGCAGCAAAGAAGCTACTTCTCTCCAGAAAAAACATCATGGACAGACTGATATTCTGCAAAAGGTACAGGCAGTGGACTGCTGAGGACTGGGGTAAAGTTATTTTCTCTGATGAATCCCCTTTTCGATTGTTTGGGACATCAGGAAAACGCCTCATTCGGAGAAGACAAGGTGAGCGCTACCACCAGTCTTGTCTCATGCCAACTGTTAAGCATCCTGAAACCATTCATGTGTGGGGTTGCTTCTCAGCCAAGGGAATCGGCTCTCTCACAGTCTTGCCTAAAAACACAGCCATGAATAAAGAATGGTACCATAATGTCCTCCAAGAGCAACTTCTTCCAAACCCTCCATGAGCAGTTTGGCGATCAACAATGCCTTTCCCAGCATGATGGAGCACCTTGCCATAAAGCAAAGGTGATAACTAAATGGCTCAGGGAACAAAACAGAGATTTTGGGTCCATGGCCTGGAAACTCCCCAGATCTTAATCCCATTGAGAACTTGTGGTCAATCATCAAGAGACGGGTGGACAAACAAAAACCTAAAAATTCTGACAAAATGAAAGCATTGATTGTGCAAGAATGGACTGCTATCAGTCAGGAATTTGGTCCAGAAGTTGATTGAGAGCATGCCAGGAGAATTGCAGAGGTCCTGAAGAAGAAGGGTCAACACTGCAAATATTGACTTGCTGCATTAACTCATTCTAACTGTCAATATAAGCTTTTGTTACTCACATGTTTGCAATTATTATATTTCTGTCTGTGATAAAAACATCTGTCAAACACACATAAAAACCAGAGGGCAGCAGATCATGTGAAAATATAATATTTGTGTCATTCTCAAAACTTTTGGCCATGACTGTATTCTTTGTTTTCTAGTTTCAGACAGTTGTTCTTGATAAAGGCTAATTAGCCGAAACGTCGATATATTATTTGTCTGGATAAGTCCTTCATCTTTAAGAATTTAATTTGGATAACAAACCTGTTTATTTTTGTTCAATAAACTTTCAAAAATTCTATTCTGTGTGCCGGAGTTATATATTTTTGACATTTAGAAAGATGAACATGTTTTAAAATGCCATTTGACTGCAGGTTACCGCTACGTGTGCAGGCAAATATGGTTTTATTTCTTGCTCACAAGTTCATTTTAAAGTTAGATGTCTGCGTGCTGGATGGAGTTTGCTATCCTTGGTTCCTTCCTGAAGCAATTTCTCAAAAGTAGACAAATTATAGTTTAATTGAAATATTATGTAATAACTGAGTCGTTTAAGCCAAGATACAATGCAAAAACTGATTTCAAGCACGATTTCAGTACAAAGTCATAAAAAAAGCATTTATAATGTTAGCAGTGTCACAGCTTCTATCCCCAACTGAGCTTTTTGGAGCCAACAAAAGCATAAAAACAGAAAAGAAAACAAATCACCACACACGAAGAAAATGTATTTCCGTTTATTTAATTCGATCTGTTGGAGCATAATGTCCAGGTGTTTAATGCCAGGAACGTTTGACAGTAAAAACAGATTGTACAACATGCACATTATAACTGAAAAAAAAGACGCAACCTAAACACTGAAATGCCAAAATAAATGGGAATATGCAACAATCTGTCCCATCTTACTCTTTTATATATTTATATGCAGTGACTGTACACATAAAACACATTTCCTTTTAAATTAGCCAACTAACATCCAACTGAAATTAGAGAACTCAACCAGTTGAATATATTTTTCATCAGAAATTCTACTAATGCGAGTATGAAAAAAAGAAAAAGTTCTCCCAATTGGCAATATACCATTTTTTTTTGCATTTACTGACCCTCATATAAAAGAAATACAATTTATGAACTTGTGTTGTTCATTTAGCCACGTAGAATTGAATTTACTTAAATTGGAGAGAAATTAAGAAAAAAAAATACATTTGACCTCAACACCCATCGCAAAACTAAAAAATATAAGACAAGTTAATTAGAATTATAGATGAAATGAGTGAAAACCTTAAAAAATTTCAGATTTGCTAACACAACCCAAATATACTTACACAGAGTTGAAATAATTTAGAAAGTACAACTGTTTTACCAAAACACCAAAAACTTCTTGGCATTTACACTCGGCTTCCAATAAACCTAAATACTTACAAAACCCTGAAAGAGGCTGACAGTCTTCCTTTGCTAAATTATTTTATAGTTACTAAGTAACTGTGTCATGTTTTGGCTTGTGCAAATAAATTCGGCAAAAGTTGTTTCCACTGTGTACACAATGGGCGGAAAAAAAAAAAAAACACAAGGAAATTCAACTTTTCATAGTTAGCGCACCTACAAAAAGTTTCATGGGAAAGCAAATGGTGGTATTGGATTTATCCACAAATTTCAGGTTTGGCTTTCCCAACATTTGTAAGATATTAAAAATAAAAATGATTTTGTACCAAAAATAGACAGATTTTGTTAAAAAAAAAAAAAAAAAGGTCAAGCTAAAACTAGCATGGCTTTAATAGTGAACCACAGATGCGTGTGCGGCACAAACATCTGTACATGTTTAATATATCAAAAAGGCTTGTCTTTACAAAACGAAAAAAAATTTTTTTTTATTTTTATGTTTGTTTGTTTTTTAACTTTAAGTAACATAACTGCCACAACAAAAGCACGTTCTATACATGTAAAAGGCACATAAAATTAACAAAACAGACATTTCGGACAGAAAGATTGATTAATCAAGGTCAGCAACATCCACCACCTCTTGATAGCGAAGCAGTCTGAGCAATGAAGGATAAAAACAAACATTTATAGATCTTGATATGTTAGAAAAGCAATATACCACAACAGGATACAGACGTAAAAAATATATAGAAATTACCGAACAAAAAGTCAAAAACGCCCCCCTTGAGGAAGCGAGAATAGTGCTCGCGAAACGCGCGTCGGGTTTCAGGACACTCCATGGCTGCTTACATTCTACTACTGATATGGGTAATTTAACCTTTTATACTTGAAAATATGCCTGTATTTATTAACAGTTCGATGTTAACGCTAGCATTAGGTGCACATCATGGTTATTTATTGAGTTTAATCACCGCATTGATTGTGCTGATTTTCTACCTGAATTGACTACCTAGTGCCCTAATTATATATTGCTGGCGCTTCTTACAGATATTTTGGCTTTTCTTTAGTAGGTGCCCGTTGTGTCCGTCAATACTATTGAATTTTGATGGATCACTATGTATCTAAATCCATGCATATGATTGATTATTATACAATTGATATATTTTTGTACAATTATGTGTAATTATAAATTAATTTCATATTTTGAGATACGTTTTTGACTTTTTGTTCTCCGGTAATTTCTATTTATAGATATTTTGTTTGATCATACTACATAAAACGACTTGGATGTAAAATATTCCACTAATGTGAAAACTATAGAAGTATAATGCTACGTAAGGACCTATTGGGTGAAAAAAAAAAATCTCTCCAAAAGGATATTTTTGGATTAAATTCTAACCAAAGTACAGCCTATATTTTCCTTCAGGTGCTCAAGTTTCTTCTCTCGATGTTCAAAAACAATAACAAAAAAACAACTTAAATTACTCGATTGTTCATGAAATTGACCTTACACCACAGCATGGAAATTAAGTTCTAATCTCCACTAGGATAGGGGCCACTGAACTAACAAAATTAGTGATGAGCAAAAGTGCTCGTTACTCCAGTTTGCCGAGCATGCAATGAGTAGCACCGGTGCTTGAGTGAGATGTTAGTGTCCCCACGAAAGCTTGTCTCGCTGCTGTTAGACAGCCACAAAACATCTGGAGAAGGCCGAGGTTGGTCAGGCAATCCCCACTTTTTGTGGCTGTCTAAAAGCCACACACGAACATCTCCCTCGAGCACCCACGCTACTGAATGCATACCCGAGCAACCTCGGCAAACTCGAGTAACGAACACTTACGGATCATCACTAAACACAATACAACCCTGTATTAATGGATATTTCCAAATTCATTAAATCCCATCTCTCCCTAGAAAAGAAATCCTACGAATTACAATTTGATTTTTAGATTTAACATCGCAGATTACCCAATGGAATAATATTGTTTTAAATCCAGGTTAGTTGATAATATGTACGTATCTCTGGATTACATTTCTTAAAGTTATATTCACACCTAAATTTATTATAGATCAATATACACCTACGTATACTTTCCTTCATAGCTTAAATAAATAGAAGCAGACAAGGATATGAGACATATGTCTGCGTTTGCCTTTATTTCCAGGATCGGCACCCGCTGCCATCTTGAAATTCTCACGGCTAGCAAAATATTCCAGGAATTATATAGGGAATACAGAAGACATCTTAACCATTAGAAATTAAAACAAAAATCTGTATTTAGAAATTTTGATTTGCTCGACTATATAAAAAAGAATAATGAGTACAAATGTTACAATTGTGTTTCATCATCTGTATATTATATTCTACTAATAAGAAAAAAAAAAAAAAAAGTACCATTTGGTAAAACAGACTTTCAGCATGACCGGTAAAGCAAAAAAGTTGTTAAAGACCATGAAAAAAAAAAAAAAATTATATATATATATATATATATATATATATATATATATATATATATATATATATATATATATATATCCATTAACTTCAATAATAAGGATTTTATTTTTTTCCTACATTTGATGTGTTATATAGTAAGTGGATATCCAATTGATATTCAATTTTCATAAAACCGTTGGCTGTGTTAGAAGGGTGACAATACTTGGTTTGACTCCATGTTATTTATATCAGCCTAACTTTGTACTCTTGAGAAACTCTTAAAACATTTAAGAAGTCATTTTTTTTTTAGGGGGAAAAAAATTCAATTAACATTATATATTTCTAAAACTGTATTAAGACAAATATATTTGGGTGCTATTAACACTAACTGATAGGCAAAATTTGTACAGCAAAATAACAAAAAAAAAAAAACTGAAGAAGAACAGCTGGAAAGAATTCAGGGTTGTATGTGAAAAGAAATCTAACTAGGCCTATAGGGATAGTTCTAGTAGTTCTAATATGGAGACCAGACTCCCTCCTACTAAAAATAATAGCCCTCAGAGCGAAAAAGGAAATTCCTCAGAATTGAGGTAGTTATTACTAAGTATTAGCACACTTTCTCATTCTCCCATCTTAAAGTTATTTACAACATCTCTTCACCAAATATTTTTGTTGTTTTCTCTTTTCGTTTGTTTTATTTTAAATCAGAAAAAAAAATCTAAAAATTATCCATCCGATGAAGCAGTTTTAATAAATAATGGGTTAACTTATGATCAAAATTCCCCCTCCCCCTTAAAAAAAAAAAATAAATAAAAAAAATTGTCAGATGGCATAGCAATGAATATTCTAAAAGAAACCAAGCTGGTAAATTACACATGGCTGAAAATCGATATAAATTTGTTCCTGTTTATTCTAGACAAACTTACAAAGATCAGACTCCTCCTTATAACAGTAGGTATTAACTAACTTTGTACAAAAAAAAATTATATATTTATAAAAATTACATCCCCTTTTGCTGCGGGTCACAATTTACATTGACAGATCCTATATTCGAAAATTTAAATTTATATAGACAAGTATATAAAACTTCCTCACTGAAAATAGCCAAAAAAAGAGTAATACTTGTATTGCTTGATGTACCATTAAAACCAAGTAAAGAAGGGAGAAAAATTATATTCAAACATAGAACATCTGGATGTAAAAAAAACAAAAAAAAATGTATACAATTGGATAAAAAGCTTAAAGAAAATGCCTAGCAGTGTATAAAGATCATTTTCTAAGGGTGGGAAAAAAAAATAAAAATTTGGTGAAGCCATTGGCTTTCAACTAGATCCTCAACGGTCTACGATATTTGTTAATCAGACTTGATTTTTAGTCAATGAACCTCCAGCGATCACAAATTGGTTTCAACAGCTGAAGACATCTAATATGAAGAATTACTGTAGCTGTGTCCAAATAAAGTCACTAGAAGCCGGATGTAATACTGCATGAATGTACAGTAAACGCTTAGCATGGGCCACTTCTAACATGTTGACCAAGTGCCGATAGGCAACATTTGCCCTTGCTACATAACAGGTTACATACACCAGACCAGTACAAAGGGCCAGTGATAAAGAAACAAAAAAAAAAAAAGGAAAAAAAAAACATTTGAAAATATTGTAACAGCAAAAAATAGTTTGTACTGAAATATTTTAATTCTTATTTTTTTTAACCGATTGCAGAGTCTTGACGTAGAAATAGTAAAGATGATCCATCTTAATAAAATGCTTTAACATATGAGGTCTCGTCTCCAAAAAAAAACATTTTGATTGACGTACCAATTACATCACAGCCTTAGAGAGGGAAAAAAAAAAAGAAGACCCTATTCTGTAAATATATTAAAACAATGGCATAACAAAAAAAAAAGCTTTACTTGGTTGGTTGGTCATTTTATCCCAAATTATAACAAGATAAATAAAATTAGCTTCTGTACATGTAAAAAGAAACAAAAAAACTAAATAAAAAACAAAACCTAGATGTGACACGGATTAATGAAATGGAAAGGTGGTATAAAACACTAACGCTCAGCTACCTACACATCTGTATATACATGCCTGTTTGCCACACTAATCTTAATGGGTCCACGTTTTCCAGCACAGTGAGGAATAAGAATGAATCCAGCACTTGACTCGGTGGCACCGTGTTAAAAAATTAACCATACACCTTTGTCCGTTGACGTACAAAGAGATAAAAACTGTTCGATGGATTTATAAAGGAGGAAAAAGGTGCATTTCCATTTTGATTAAAAAAGTCTTTATTTTTTCATTTTTTTGCTAAAATTGTGAAAAAAAACTTCCATTATCTCCAAAGTCTCACCAAAAGTATGATACTTGGAACAAGAAGTGTAAATGACGCAGTGTTGGAATGGGCGCCACTTCCTGGGTTCACAGCTTTATCGCTATTCCTGTTGATTGGTTTTATTTTGCCTGGGTTGTCTGTAGATTTGAGGACAAAATCGTCAGGCGACTTTCGTGGGTCGCCGTCACCGCTTCCACTTCCTTCTCCGCTGTTTTCATCACCTGTGTGAGCAAAGCAGACATTTTTACTCATTTGTAAAACAAGCACATTGACAAAATGCCTTAGAAAGGTGCATTAAAGACAGATAAAACTTCACTGTCCACAGGGGTAGTCTTGAACATGCAATATTGAAAGAGCCACTTATACCCACCAGTTTTTAGATGTGAGGGAAATAAGGCAAGTCATTGGTCAAAACCTAGTTTACAAAATATTTACAAAAACATATTGGTTTCTACCCATCGTACCTTACCCTATAATCAGAATTGCATACACCATTATTGTCCATGTCAAAACCAAAAGGAATCTATGATGGAGGCTCAGAATGGGGCATCAAACGCAGATGGGAATTTAACCTTTGACTGTGCACAGCTCTACTGTCAAACAGGCCATAATATCTGCCAACGTAAAATGTTCTAAGGGATATCTTTGATGCCTGGAGGTTATTTCCATCTTTTAATAGTCTAATAAAAAAAGTGAGACGCTCGATCTAAAGGGGCCTTTCCACATAGCGATATCGCCAGCAATATCGCTAAAGCATCACCGATTTGGTGACGCAGCAGCGATATTGCTAGCGATATCGCTATGTGTGATACTTACCTCCGACCGGCTCCCCCGCTGTCTGTCGCTGATCGCGCAGCTCCATTTCTCGTTGGGCACTTTCTGCTGGGCTTCCTGCTGGCGCCGACGAGTGGAAGCAGGCGGGAGGACGTCAGGATCGCCGCGTCTGAAAGGTAAGTAATGACCGCTGCTGCGTCGCTAAGTCGCTGTGAGATCTGCCTGTGTGGCAGCTCATAGCGACCATTTAGCGATGCACCAGGGATCCTGACCGGGTCGTATCGTGGTCGGGAACGCTGGTGCATCGCTAAATGTAAAAGGCCCTTAACTCTGTATTGGATGGCCGTAATCTAACACAACATGTCCGCTGCAAAGGCTGCTGCAAGGGTAATGTTTGGCTGGCTATGACTTCCCTCTGCTGATTGCAAGAGTGATTTTGAATAATATGCATATCAATTGAAAGCAGCACCTGCATTTTTTATTATTTCAGTGCTGGCATGTTGCCACTAACATAAGTTTCCTGCACCTAGTATTATACTCACCACCTGCGCCTCATCTCTCCCAGACGCCGCTGAGGTCTTTCACAGAGTTGTGACTTCTGGATCGCCCAGCAAACATTGGAGCAATCCGGCAAGTCAAACTGCTGGAGACTGACTGGAGCGGCACTGATAACAGCAGAAGACGGCAGCTGGTAAATATGAGACTAGGGACAGGGAACTTACATTAGTGGCACCACGCCAGCAGTAATATAAAAAAAATGCTGGAGTGAAGCTTAAAGTTGAATGAAACCAAAACAAAAGTACAATATGGTTTTCACAATTTCTTAGTGGCCAATAACAAAAAAATACTTACTAATGTCAATGAAATTGACATCATTCCCATTGTACGCATTCATCATTCTGTTTCTCATGGCACGTAGCGCTACCTTCTGACGACGGATCGAAATGTCTGGATTTGTGGTATCCACGTGCACATCAGGATTATTGACCTGATTTTCCAGACCATTGGCCAGTACTGCATACATGTACCTAAAATATAAGAGGAGAGAGTAAGAAAGGCAAAAAAAAAAAAATAATTAGAACTAGGACTTCAATTTTTTTTTCCTGCTTTGAGAACTTTGGTCACTGGGAACTGCCACTTGGAAGACAGGTTTAGGGCATGTGCACACTACATATTTTGGGAGCCAAGACAGATTTCAAAACTTTCTGAAGGAGCGGAAACAAAATGCTGTAAAGAATTGACATTTGCATTTTTATGTAAAAAGACAGCAAGTGGTTAAAAGAAGCAATCTAACGATTCTTCAGGTGTGCTACCCGCTTGTGACGCTATACAATTAACAATTCAAGCCAATGGGAAGGCTTAATACACGCCCGGAAGACAACCAAGTGTCCAGCATTTTTGCTTTAAAAGTTACTACTAGTTTCTTCATTGTTTAAAAAAGTTTAAAAGAAAAATAGCTAGTGCAGAAGGTGCCCCCCAAAAAGCTGGAAAATAAAATAAAAAGCCAGCAGTCAAAAACATTGAAAAAGTGCTCAGAAAATGACAAAAGAAAAAATGTTTCAGGTTTACAGAAGAAAATACGGATTTTGGCAAGACCTAACCTGTAAAATCCTTTTCAGCGAAGGAAGGAAGGGAGACACATTCATTACCAGTGGGTAGGCGGAGCCCACACAGGATAGAACACCTCAGATTACAAACAGTGTTGACCGGCCCCTCCAGCTTGGGCTCCTCCTACTCCAGCTCTCCAGTCCGTACACAAGCTAAGGAAGAGCAAAAATCACCAGCGGAGCAACATAACACCTTCTGAAGAACTTCAGAGAAAAAATAAGGAGATAGGTTATGTATATAACAGACAAAACCACACAGTCCCAGGTACTACTCACTGAACCTGACCACTGCGATGAGCTGGCAATGCTGGAAAAGAGCCTTAGCGCGCCGACCTCAGCCCAGATAATCGCTATCAGAGAAGGGTCACGCCGCATCTGAAAACACAACAACACACTTCTGCCATGGGAGGGATCTGTGTCTCCCTTCCTTCGCTGAAAAGGATTTTACAGGTAAGGTCTTACCAAAATCCGTATTTCAGCAGCAGATGGAAGGAAGGGAGACACATTCATTACCAGTGGGACGTCCCAAAGCAGTCCAGAAATTAAGGGTGGGCAAAAAACCAACAGAGGCAAATTCCCAACAACTTAAATAAATGCGCAACTAGCGCTAAATACAAGTTCACAAGAACTTTAGACTACAGCCGCCTGCAGGACCCTACATCCTAAGGCCGCATCAGCGGAAGCACTGACGTCCACCTTATAAAATTTCGTAAATGTGTGGACGGAACGCCAGGTCGCCGCCCGGCAGAGCTGAGCTGCCGAGGCCCCTTGATGAAATAGCCCACGATCAACCCACAACCCTCGTGGAGTGAGCTCGAATCTTAATCGGGCAAGGTTCGCCCTTAAGTCGGTAAGCCTCTAAAATGGCCGACCGAATCCAACGAGCTATAGAATCCTTGGAAGCTCGTTGCCCACGTTGACGACCTGCTGGAATCACAAACAGAGAATCCGACTTCCGAAAACTTTGAGTAATAGACAAATAGAACTTCAAAGCCCGCACTAAATCCAATGTGTGCAAGGCCCGTTCCTTCGCATTCCTCGGTTCCGGACAAAGCGAGGGCAACACAATATCCTGGTTAACATGAAATTGTGATACCACCTTAGGTAGAAAGTTGCCCCGAGTGCGAAGCACTACGCGATCCGGATGAAACTCCAGAAAAGGAGGCGAACAAGAAAGAGCCGCCAACTCAGAAACCTTTCTCAAGGAAGTGACCGCCACTAGGAAGGCAACCTTCCAAGAGAGCAAGGAAAGGCTAATAGAGTCCATAAGCTCAAAAGGCCCATGTTGAAGAGCCTCCAAGACAAGATTGAGCCGCCAAGGGGACACAAGCGCCTTCCGCGGCGGAAACTGACGGGTTACCCCGCGAAAAAAGGAACGTACGTCCCTACGCGAGGTGATAGCCTTCCGAAACAGCAAGGACAGAGCAGAAACCTGCCCCTTCAGAGTGCCAACTGCCAAACCCTTGTCCAGCCCGTACTGCAGAAAGGCCAACAAATTGGGAATGGAAAAAATCCTCGGGTTCCTAGAAGAACCCGAACATCATGAAAAGAAGGCTTCCCAAGTCTTGTGATAAATCCTAGTAATAGCCGTACCTCTGGCAGCTCGCAGAGTGGCAATGACTTTGGCTGAAAAACCTTGACGGATCAAGATTTCGGTCTCAAGAGCCACGCCGTCAAACGCAGAGACTTCAGGTCCGGGTGACGAACGGGCCCTTGGGTTAACAGGTCCGGGCGAAGAGGGAGTGGAAGTGGAGGCGCTGCCAGAAGTGACACCAGTGTCGAGAACCACGTCCTCCTTGGCCAATCTGGGGCTATCAACATAGCCGGGACTCTCTCCAGTCTGATCCGACGCAACACCAGAGGAAGTAAGGATATCGGCGGGACACATAGATTAGCTCGAATTGGTCCCAAGGAGCCACCAGAGCATCCACCGCCACAAACTTCAGGTCCTTGTACCTGGACATGGACGTTGGTAACTTGGAATTGAACCTGGATGCCATCAAATCCACTTGGGGAGTCCCCAACAGGAGCACAGGAGTGCAAAAATTTCCGGATGAAGACTCCATTCTCCGGAATCCATCTTTTCGCGACTGAAGAAGTCCGCTGTGATATTCTGAACTCCTGGAATGTGAATCGCAGAGATGGCTGGCACCCTGGCCTCGGCCCCTACCAGGATCCGAGACACCTCCATCATGAGCCTGAAGCTCCTCATCCCACCTTGGTTGATATACGCGACCGCCGTCGCGTTGTCTGTCTGCACTCGGACTGGTAGACCGCTTAAAGGGACCGTCCAGTGTTGGAGGCAAAGGAAAATTGCCCTCAATTCCAGGATGTTGATCGGCAGGACAGACTCTTCCGACGACCATACTCCCTGAATCCAGAAATCGTTCCAGACACCCCCCAGCCCGTCAGGCTGGCATCGGTGGTTATGATCGACCATCTCGGAGGGAGGAAGGACTTCCCCAGGGATAACACTTCCGGACGTAACCACCATCCTAGAGACTCTCGCACCCTGTGGGAGATGATGACACTGCAATCCAGTGAAAACTGCGATCGATCCCAACGGTTCAAGATGAGCATTTGGAGAGCCCTGGAATGAAATTGGGCAAATGGAATTGCCTCCATCGACGCCACCATCAAACCCAGAAGGCGCATACACCTTCGAAGGGACATTGCTGTCGAAGACTTCATAACCTGTACATGTCGAAGAAGACTCGCTTGCTTGTCTGGAGGCAGAGACACCACTGCTCGTACCGTGTCGAAATGCATTCCCAAAAACAGGATTGACTGCGACGGTTCCAGAGACGACTTCTCCCAATTGACCAGCCACCCGAAGTCCTCCAGGAGCTGAAGGGATAGATTGCGAGCCGTCACCGCCTCCTCCTTTAAGGACGCCACCATCAAAAGGTCGTCCAGATAGGGAAGAATCGTAACCCCCTGTCTTCGCAGAATCGCCATGAGAGGCGCCAGAATTTTCGTAAAAACTCCAGGTGCTGAGGCCAACCCGAATGGCAGGGCCACAAACTGGTAATGGTCCTGACCTATGACAAAATGAAGGAAGCGTTGGTGGGCCCTTCCGACGGGAACATGCAAATAAGCGTCGCGAATGTCGATTGACACAAAAAAATCGTTCTGCGACAGGGCCGTCACAACGGAGTGAAGTGACTCCATGCGGAATTTCCAGGTGCGGACATGCCGATTCAATCTTTTGAGATCCAGAATGGGGCGAAATTTGTCCTCCTTTTTGGGGACCACAAAGAGGTTGGAATAAAAACTTTCTTCCCCGGTCCTCCGGCGGAACTGGTACCACCACACCCTTCTGCAGAAGGGAATCGACCTCCCGCAGTAGAGCGGCAAATAGCTCGGGCTCTGACGGAATGCGAGATTGGCAAAAAACTGTCTGGGGGTCGAGAAAGAAACTCTATGAAGTAGCCTGCCAACACAACCCGCGTCACCCAGGCGTCCGACACACGGGAAGCCCAAGTCGGTTCGAATTGGAGCAGGCGACCTCCCACTCGAGAGCCCTCGAGTGAGACCCTGACGTCAGTCCGCCTTAGCGGGCTTTTTTGTCAGCTTCCCGCTTGTCCTGGCGGAAGCTCTGTTTCCAGGGAGTGCGGGATTTCTGAGCGTTCTTTTTTCCTGAAAAAGAGGGACGACCCGATCCCCAAGAGGGCTGACCACAACGTCCCCTGGACCGAAAGAACCGCCGACTACTACCGGCACTAGGCCTGCCAGACGCAGAAGTCACAGCTCTTCGCTGCGGTAAAGCCGTTTCTTTTGCCTTTGCCTTGGCAATCAGCTCCGTGAGGTCAGATCCAAATAGCTGACCACCCTTGTAAGCTAAAGATAGCAAACCTTGCTTGGAAACCGCGTCTCCGGTCCACTGTCTAAGCCACAGTGCTCTTCTGACTGATCGCCGAGGAATTGCGCCCTGGACAGTAGTGACGCAGTATCTCAAATTTTAGACTGGAGAGCTGGAGTAGGAGGAGCCCAAGCTGGAGGGGCCGGTCAACACTTTTGTAATCTGAGGTGTTCTATCCTGTGTGGGCTCCTTCCATCTGCTGCTGAAAGGAGAGTTTTCTGCAGCGTTTTCCACTTTAAAAATAATTTTGGCCACCTGCAAAAGACCTCAAGTGCACATAACGACATGGCAGATACCAGTTTGCCCGATCGAGAAGAGGAGAACACAAACCTGCTTTTATCACTCCCATTCCAGCAGTCATCTTCAGTTACACCTGTCGTCCAGTTGTTTTTGCAAATGTTATTGGGCAGAGAGGACCAAAACTTTTTGGAAACCTTCAACTTTTGTTTCACATCAGACACCTGCAAGCAGAAATTTTCAAGATAAGGGAACATTTTCCTAAGCAAAATTTAAATAATAATATATATATATATATATTATTTTTTATTTGGGGTTTTAAATCTTTTACTTTTTCTCAACAAATCTTCGAAGATGGGGTGTTGATCCAGGGAATTAGTGTGATTGCCATGTTGAGTCAAAAATAAATATTTCCATTAATATAGGGCAATCAGAATTTGTCTCACGATGGTTTTGCCTTCCTCTGCATCAATATGTTAGGCTATAGGTTGAACTTGTGTTTTCATTCAACCCTTGAACTATGACGATCGATAATTATTTTATAAACCTACCTTACTACTTGAATTCATGCACATGCAATAGCCATCAGCTCAGCCCTAGTGATGAGTGAACGTGCTCAACCAAGTGTCTTTGGCGTGCTTGAATAATATGTTTGAGTCCCTGCGCCTGCATGTCTCGCGGTTGCTCGACAGTCGCTACACATGCAGGGATTGTCTGTTAGATAGGCAATCCATGCATGTGTTCCGGCTGTCAAAGAGCCGTGAGACATGCAGGAGCGGGGACTTGGAACATATTTTTCAAGCACGCCGAAGAGACTCGGTTGAGCACCCGAGCATGTTCTGATAACACCTTATCTAAGCACGTTCGCTCATCACTACTCAGCACCTTTTTTTTTTTTAAAGAATTCTGTGCCACCTTACATTTGTGTGAACCTTAGGACTATTTAGGAAAGCAGTACTGATTTCCTTTTGCATTTGAACTTAGGTAACCACAGAATGATCAATCAAGGAGATCAACAGGAGAACAAAAACTGAAATATAACTCACTAGTCTATCCAAACTTGTCCCAGCCGCAGTAGTTGGTCTTTCTTCTGGGCTGTACGATCTAAACCGATGATTGATGTTACTGTCTGATATCGATCGGGAAACCCTTGAAGGAGGGAGTGGCTTGGGTGGGCCACATCCTTGAAAAACCTATACAAAAAAAAAAAAAAAGAAAAAAAAGTTAATTGTAAAGCAGGCTTGAGTTATGTTAAGAGCCACCTATTTGCTAGGAAGAGGAAACTGCGAACCGTGGATTTGACTGCTACAACATTTACCAGACACTATTTGAAATGCCATAAATATAAATGCCTCTAGTGAAAAAAAAATCACTATTGCACTTGTGCCAGTTTATCGAATTTTTGATGTCTTGCACCAAATTTATCTTTCCATTGGTGCCTTTTTTGTAGTATATTTAATAGGTGAAAAAAAGTGTCCTAATACAAGCCTTTCTTGTGTGAAATTTTCATACTAAGAAATTACCCCCTCCAAGGATTCATAGGTTGTGACTGGTTGTCTCATCAGTATTTTGCACCCATGTTGCCTCCATCTTTATTCAGTGGGTTTGCATTAGTTTGTGACCTGGGCAGGTAAATACTGTTAACTCCTTTTTTGTTGTGTTCATTCTTTATATTTTATATGCGATTGCTTGTTGTTTTTCTTTTAGTTTGTCACTGTGGGCAGAGTATAGGGTTGTCCAGATGCCTTTGAATAATTCATTCTGACTTCTTAAAAATGTGCCAAATTTGTCATAAATGTACTCCAATCCAATGTAGAACATTTTGATGAATTTGGCATAAAAAAAACCACAGCAAATAACACAAGATATAAAAATCTTTAAAATTATGAAATCGGACCCTCAATATCTTAAGGGTTCATGTCTCACAGATTTGTGTTAATATATATTGAGGAGGCAGTTCCAATCATGTCCTTCTGCCATCCTAGGGTCATACGGACTGTACAGACGGAGATATCTGCTTAAGATCACACCAGACCGCCATACTAGAGAAGTCAAATTGACAAGTGGCTAACAAAAATTGTTTTCACCAAAAAGGTGACTCAGCCAGATTACAAAAAAAAAAATGTCCAGATGGCTGTGACCCTTAGAAGACAGAAATGTAGTAATCATACAATTGTCGCTGTGGATTTTATAAGGAAGGGACTTTGTCAAGCGACTGCAAAATATTGTATGGAAACAAACCTTCTGAGATACTTGATTGCTGTTTTCCTGCATGTTCATTATAGCCTCTGAAATTTTGACATCAATGGGATCCATGACAGTTTCTATATTGAATGGACCCTCCAGTCGTTCAGCTACCTGTAACATGGAATCTAAAAGAAAAAGCGAAAAAATAAAATTAATGCCAAGTAGCTGCAGGTAAAGCTTTTTTATTCATGTCGCTTTCAATTCTGGCATTTCCACCGTTATAGACGGCAAGTTCACAGTAAAGCTTTATTTTATTCTAGAACGGACAGTTATTAGAACATATTTTGCTAACATTTGAGAAACAGTTTTTGCAATGTTTGTTCTTTAACTGAATTCATCCTTAAATAAGGCTGATCGGTGAATATTTCCAGTGAAAGGACACTTTGTGAAGTTTTGTTACTAGTATTCCAACGCAAACTGTACATTTTGTTAAAGCAGGAAATCGACACTGGCAGAATGTCAGCCATTAAAGCAGCCAAGACCATGAAGGTTTGTGGAATTTTTACCAGAATGAAAAAGGTCAAACCCATTATCCAATCTAACTTGCTAAAGTATTTTCAAAGAGAAAGGTTTGGACATTTTTAGAAAGAAATTTGAGCAGTGAGTATTTTGTATCAAACCATGCAAAACTGAACCTAGAGGGGGGAAAAAGCTAGACTACTAAAACAGAGCAAATCCAAAAGTAAAATTACAGTAGTTGTACAGAAGGTTTTTTCCTATATTCCAGTTTAATAGCAAGATGATTCTATAGAAGTCCATGAAAAAAATTATGGGATAAGCATTTAAAACCGAATTATGGAAATAGTCTTTTCTGTTAATCCCATGGTCACTTACAGACTTCTAAAAAATGATCTATTGGTCTTTTCTATATCAGTCAGAATCTCTCTTACCAAGACTTATAAATGGAGGACACACATATAGAAGACATGGGGAGGGGTTAAGTATCACTCTAAATTAAGCTTCAACTTGTCCTGACCTTACTGACGTGACCTACTGTTACATCACAAGTCAGGTGCCAGAGTTCAGAAGGGGCTTAGGAACTGGGCTCATACCATACCTGGTAGATGCTGTCTGTGTTACAGTTGACATCTTCCTGAAAAATTAAAACTCATAAGTGTACAGCACATGGTATCCTCCAGATTGCAGCTGGGAAACGACAGTCCATAAATTCAACCGGTCACCAAGGGCGATTGCACCACCTTATCCTGCTGCGGGGTGCCAGGAGTTCGCTCTGCTTGGCTTTTTGGTCCCTCACACAGGTTGAGCTTTTGCAGAGCTGTCCACTCTGCTTGCGGCCAACTCCTCACTGACACACCCAAATCCTTTCTGCAGGGTTTTTCTCTAAACTGGAATCTGTGGACATGGGCCACTTGAAAGATCTGGCCTGGAGGAAACGGACCGGCCCCACTACCTTCCTGCAGTCCGTTTCAAAACTAAAAACCCATACCGGGTTTTCCTGAACAATTCCCTGGCCCAATAACTTGACCAGGTCCATGCTTACTTTTATTCTGCCTTGTGACTCACAGGCAACCTGCTGCGACCACAAGGCACTCCAGCGGATCTAATACACTTCTGAACGCATCCTGGGGGACACATAGCAACCCTCGCAAATCACACCAGTCGCTGCCTCACAGTACATACACATTTATTTATTTAGACAATTAAGCCAAAAAAAAAAAAATGGAAGAAAAGAAGCCCAAATAAAACGTAATAACCTTTTTTTTGGGTAATTGAAACAATGGAAAACAAGAGTTCATGGTTAACCATTTAAATGCCACTGTCAGTCACTGACACGGGACAATTAAAAAGCGCAATCGCAGGCTTCCATCAAATGCACGCGACATGATCGCAAGGGCAGAGGAGATGTATCTAATCAAATGATCACAGGTTCATGTCCCTTTAGGAGCTTAAAAACAATGGAGAGAAAAAAAAGTTTTAAAAAAATCATGATAGTAAATATAGAAAATCAACACTTTTTGTTTGCCGGAAAAATCATTTGATATCACATCTGTATAAATTTGATCTTTCAAAATATAAATTTGATCGAAACGTATAGTAAATGCAGTAAAAAGAAAAAAAAAAATACAGAACTGCCAGTCGTATGTAGCCCAAAAGAAAATCATTGAAACCATCAGCTTTGCCATGCAAAAAATAAGCACTCCGCTCCATCAACAATTTTTCTTTTTTTTCAACGCTTAATTGAGAAAAAAACACCCACACGTCTGATACATCTGGGAAATCATGTTGCTAGGTCATTTTTAACGCATAATGAATTTGTAGATTGTGAGCCCTCGCGGGCAGGATCCTCTTTCCTCCTGTACCAAAGATTTCCTCTAAAAAAGTGTAATTTTTTATCTCTTTAAAAACTTTTAACCTGTCAGACCACCATGTGTACCTTCATATCCAAGTGAAAACTGACCCAGAATGTTACAGCTTAAGAACAAAGTCCGAAAATTAGAAAGCTAAAAAGTTTCTTCCCCCGGAAAGAAAATTCCCAGAATCAGATTTCAAAACCAAAATGCCCCTTTTCCTTACGTACCACCAAATCGTAATAAGAGTGACAATACCTCTCACTAATGGAATTCTATTGTCCCAACCTGGAGACCGGAATCTGGCTAAATGCATATTTTGTTGAAGGCAAGAAAATACAATAAAACAAAAGGAGGAGTCAGACATTTTTTGTGATGGCCTTTCGTTTAGAAAAAAAGTTGCTTTAAATCCCTGTGCAAAGGCCATTGGCATGAATATACCATTGTGATACAGGAGGAGAGAAATCCCTTTGATGTGTCAGTAAACGAGACTTGGTAAATAGAAACACGCAAGCAAAACTAGCTCGCCGTTGTCACTTATCCACACCCCCCAAATAAAAAAAAAAATCTTGGCATTTGACAATGTGACAGCCCTGGGAGTGGGTAGAATATTTTTTTTTTTTATTGGCCATCATAAATGTGCCAGGTACAAATCGAGGTCTTTTTTTTTTCCACCTCCCATGTCAGCTATGAGAGCAAATTATTTAATCTTGTAACTTTGTATTCCCTTAGGGGCCACAAAAGGCCCCAGATTAATAATGTGTTAGTGAGAGCCTGAAAAGAAACACAAACCCCCGATTCTTCTGGCTGTTTGGTGTCTTTGTAAACTCGGGAGTTATCCAGGCCATACACAAGAGCATGGGAATTGTGTATGAACTGGCTCTTTTGTTATTCCCGATGCCATGGCAGTACATGTATCACAGCTAAAGAATGCAAGGTTTTTTCTTTCCTCCCTCCTTTTGACTGTTGATATAGCAAATGCATTTGGCCTCCAGCTGAGTTCCTAAAGTAAGCTATAATAGATAAGAAAGTATAATAATTGGCTCACAAGAATATTCTCAACTGTAGCAGATAGGCATTGATAGAGTGTAAAAGTGGAGGAACTCATTAAAAAAAAAAGGTGTAGTATGCACCTAGGAGAGCGGATTTTTGAATATCTAGGACTGGAATTTCTGACAAATACTACTACTAAGAAATAGCATTTCACATTAGCACAATGTGAAAGCTTAGATTATACCTACTAAACATAATTTGACTCTGAAAATAGCAAGAAAAATGCTATACGGAACAGCAAAGGTATGACTATATTGGATCGACAACAAATTATTGACGTGACTTTACACTGCCCCTTCGCTCTACTCCACTGACTAGGAAGTGATACTCCAAAAACATTCGCCGGGCATCCAATACTAAAGAGCCAAAGTCCAGGGGTGGTTTACACCGCAAGATTATCGTGAACACACGCTCCTACAAATGCTTGTTCGTGATAATCTTGCTGTCAATGTCAACTGATGATCAACCAACGAATTAGCAAGACACTCATTCCTCGGTTAAATTAACTTTTTGTGCTGCAGCAAGATCATCGTTCTTAGCAGCGCACGGTTCTGTATGATCAAGACTCGCACAGCTGACACTGAACCATCGCTCAGGGTGTATCTGATGCTGGGTTGGCCTGTGCAAAAAGGCTACTAAACAAACGTGTACCCCGAAGCGCGTTTCAGATGCCCAGATGAAGTAGGGTCGAAATGCAGGTCGGGATATGTTGAGGAGGCTGATGTCTATTATTCTTTTGGGTATGTCGGATTATAAAGTGTCTTTCACTATTCATTTTATTTTTTGTGCTTTTCATTGAACCATTTCTCTTTATCTAACCTGCAAAATTGCATTGTAATTAACTTTGTGGATACTTACAGGGGTTGGACAAAATAATGAAAACACCTGGAAACATCAACAAAAGTTAGTTTAATATGGTGTAGGTCCACCTTTTGCGGCAATTACAGCCTCAATTCTCTGAGGTATGGATTCATACAAGGTATGAATTGTTTCCAAAGGAATTTGAGCCCATTCTTCAGTTAAAACACCCTCCAGTTCTTTGAGCGACGATGGCGGTGGAAATCGACGTCTAACTTGAATCTCTAAAATCGACCATAAATGCTCAATAATGTTGAGGTCTGGGATTGTGGGGGCAGATGAGATGCTCAACTTCATTAGAATGTTCCTCGTGCCATGCTTTAACGATTCTAGCTGTATGAATTGGTGCATTATCATCCTGAAAGATGGCGTTCCCCTCCGGGAACAGTGCTTGAACCATAGGATGCATTTGGTTGCCCAAAATGCCTAAATAATCGCAGCTGTTAATTCTTCCATGAATTGATATCATTGGCCCAGCGGAACTCCACGAAATAGCACCCCAGATCATCACAGAACCTCCGCCATGTTTTACAGTTGGGAGAAGGCAGTCTGGATGGAATGCTTCTTTCAGCTGTCTCCAAACGTACACGCGGCCGGAGGTCGGAAATAGGGTAAACGATGATTTGTCTGAGAATATCACGTTTCCATGGCTCGAAGGACCAATTCTGGAGGTTTCTTCACCACTCTAAACGCTTGGAAACATTTGTCATTGAGAGCAGTGGTTTTCGAATTGCAGCTCTTCCGTGGAATCCAGATTTGTTCAGCTCCCGACGAACAGTTTCTCGTGGAAACTGGGTTCTGTAGGTGTTCATTGAGCTCAGCAGTGATTTTCGGAGCGGTGGTCTTGCGATCCTCTCTCACAATTCGCTTTAGAGTCCGACGGTCTCTCTCAGTCAACTTCGACTTTCGGCCAGCCCTGTGCTTTGCTGCGGACATTTTTCCTTCTCTTTCAAACGCAGTCATTACTTTGGAGACAGGACCTCTTGACACGCCAAGCATTCGGGCACTTTCAGTTACACTAGCGTCTGCCATACCAGCACCAACAATTTGGCCTCTTTGAAAATCCGAGAGGTCTCCATTGGTATCAGGTTCTCATCAATGTTCTTACAATTATGCAAAACAGTTAATTTACATACACATCACATAACACAAATAATCAACTACAAAACATTAACATATGTCACGCTTTGCATGGTTATAACATGTTCGAAGTTTATGATAACAAAACGTTAGGTGTTTCCATTATTTTGTCCAACCCCTGTATATGTCCTATATATACCGGTTATTAATCCTTGGTAGTATTCTGCCCTCTATTGGATACCTTTGGTATTTTAATCTTAAATTTCATTATTTTGTGTAGTTCATCGGCCTCCCCTTGCTTTCATTGTTCCTTGTTTTTACTATTAACTTTTAAATTCTATTTTTATGGTGTAGTTGTGTATTTCAATAACATTTATTGTATGTATCCATGTTGTCTGATTAAATTGGAGTAACACTTATATAATATACTAAACCAATGCTGCCCAGCAAACAAACAGCCAATTGGTGGTCACTTAGAGCCCCAGGTAGCAGAGTAAACGGACCTTAATGCCACGACATTAACTGAAAAAAATGGGGCAAACTTAACCATCAATTGAAGGGAACCAGTCATGAGATTCGTGCCACCCAAACTACGGGGAGCTTGAATCAGAGATTCACTGTGTTATTGCAGCCATGTACGTTCTCCTCTGAAACGCCATGATGCAAGAGAAATTTACATTGAAAACTAGGTCGTAGGCTGTGGGCCAGATTCATCAAAACAAGTGTTTTTCACGCTGATCTTGATAAGCGAGGCGTGCTTGAGTTCGAGGCGTGCTTGAGTCCGATTCAATAAGAAGGTCACACCCCAGTTCCGCCCCAATCTTACAAAAAAAGTTGCAACATTTTGTGCAACTTTGCATTGCATGAAAAGTTGTGACATTCTAAAGTGATATGCAAATTGCCTATTCAGAGAAGAAAAAGACAAGAACTATTGGAAGTAGCAATCCTAAAATTTCAATATCAACTCTTTAATGGGCCTTGCCATAAGACTTAGGAGAAAAGTCAAAACTAGAATCTCAGTTTGCAGACATGGTCTTTCGGCGTGTTGCCCCTCCTCAGTGCAAAGCAAGAGTTCTCAGTTGACTGTATGAAAGGCATCTGATAGGGCTCTAAGGGGTAATGTTTCTCCATGTGGAGAGTGACATGCCTAAAGGTACTGCCACACTAAACTATCCCGCTAGCGATCACGATAACGACGCATACTAATGCGATCGCTAGCGGGATAGTTTCAATATCGCTAGTAGCGGCTTAACTTAGCGATGTCGTTAAGGACGCTATCGCGGTTAGCGATCTCCTTAACGACTTTAGCGGTACAAAATACCGCTAAATCGCTAACAAAAAGGTGCCACACTCAGCGATATATACTTACCAGCGGGACGCCAACGATAAAAATAGGGTCCGGAACGATGAGAACGACGAACGAGATCACAGCAGGATCTCAGCAGGGGCCACGTCGTTGCTACATGCCACACAGAACAACGTCACTAACGAGATCGCTAAATAGTGACGTTTTTTAGCGATCTCGTTAGCGACGCTGTTTAGTGTGGCATACCCTTAACACTCCAGGGTAAGGAGACTTATAAGCCATACAATGCTCCTCTTGGAAAACACGAAAACTGCCTCTTTATTAAAGATATGCGTGATCACTTCGATGAAACAACTGAAGTCTTCCAGTGATTTCTGTTTAGAGCAGTCAGCAGACTACTAATGATTAGTAACATTTCAGATCTCCCTCGTCAGAAATATCAACTTATAACTTCAACTAAAATCTGAATTCCTTGTACCCCAGGAATGAAAATCACATTCAACCCATTAAAAAAAAAAATGTTTTAGTACTTTCCCTATGACATGTCAGCTCATTACGAATTCTAGTCTGTAAGACAATGCCATAGTTAAGCCACAGTAAAACGAGTTTTGCAATCTGTTGGTTGACTACAAACCGGTTAATATGTGCACCCCTCAGGAAGTATGCCACATTCCTTGAAAATGTATTTAATTAGTTAAAAAAAAAAAAAACTACTAAAGAGACAAAAGGCATAAAGAAAAGGATCTGAAGTAAGAAAGTAAAAAGGGGCGAAACTCGGCAAGCAGAGCACTGATTAATTAAAGCATTTTGTTAAATTCATGACATGGTTCTGGGGATTAAAGCATTGTTCAATGCCTTAGGCGTCTGAAACCTGACGTGCATTAAGTAACAAGAGTATACACTAACAGGGCAGCAAAAATACTTCTACATAGACATAATTGAAGAGAAACGCCTAAATGAAAGACAGTTTGCTATGAGATTATAGTATAAAGAAAAATTAGGTTATTACAGTATCCTCCACTTCAGAAAGAGAAATACAAATCAAAACTACTCCATGGACACAAATGTTGACAAAAACAAAGATGATATCTAATCCGAAATAACAAAGTGCACACACCTAAGCGTCACAGTTAATTCTAAAGTGTCTGCTTGTATAAGATTGTACGCAGCATTCTTTTAGAAATACTGCCACTCTTACCCATGGGCTGCATCTAGTATTGAAGCTCAACCACGAGTAGGACTTGCTGTAGTAGAATTCTGTTAATACCACGACTTTAACATTGCACTTTGGGTACTACAGTCATGTCCAAAAGTTTTGAGACTAACACATTTCGGTTTTCACAAATGTTGCCGTTTCTGAAGTATTATCATCAGCATTTCATCAGCAAAGTTTTGACAAATTCATTAAGTTTATGCAAATACTCAATATTTACAGTGCAAACCCTTATTTTTCAAGACTTCTGCAATTTGACCTGACCGCTGGATATCAGCTTCTGAGCCAAATCCTGACTGATGACGGCCCATTCTTGTCTAATCAGTGTATGGATCTTCTCACAATTTTGGTGTTTATGTTTGTCCGCCCATCTTTTGAGGATTGGCCACAGGTTTTTAATGGGTTTCAGATCTAGGGGTTTTCTTAAGCAATGACCCAAATTTTCAATGTTTTGTACACTGAGCCACTTGGATATCACTTTTGTCTCGTGATGTGGTGTTGGAAAAAGCACCGTTCATCTCTCAATGATCCAGGAGTAATTTGGTGAAGTTCATCTTAGAGGATATTTAGGTAGTATTCTTTATCCATGGCAGTGTTCTAGGGCAAAATTGTGAAGAGTATGAAAAGCCTCCACACAAGAAAGGTCTCAATATGCTACATTGTTGGCATCACAGTCTCCTAGTAGCGCTCACCTTCTCTTCTACAATCTTTTTTTTTTTTTTTTTTTTTTAAGAATGTCCAAATTAGCTTGAGAAGGCTTCATCAGAAAAAAACAAACAAAAATACACCACACTTTACCCCAGTCCTCAGCAGTTCAATCTCTACTACCTGGAGAATGTCAGTTTTTTTTAATTTTTTTTATTTTTAGAGAAGTGTCTTTTTTGGTGTCTCTTCTCACCAGGCCAGCTTCCAAAAACCTTCACCTCACTGTGCATGCAGGTGTATTGTCACCTGCCTGCTGCCACCTGAGAGCAAGCTCTGCACTAAAGTTGCTCTGGTCCATTGGCTGAATCCTCTTTAGGAGATGGTCTTGGAAGTTGCTTGACTTTTTGGAAGCCCAGGAGCCTTCTTAACAGCAACTCAACTTCTCAATTTGACACTCTTAATGATCTGATCACTGGCTGATTTGGAGGCAATCTTACATAAACAGAAATGTCCTGGACTGTAAAGCCCTTTTGATGCAATGCAATGATGACCGTTTCCTTGGAATTAACACATTAACAAAAGAGAAGTATGCAATTTTTTGCAATTCATTTGAGAACTATTCATAACAATTTGGTTAATCAAGTTGAGATATTGCAAATTGCCACTATAAAAACTGAAGCAGAAAACTTTGTGAAAACCAAAATTTGAGTCCCTCTCAAAACTTTTGATCATGACTGTTGCACAGGCCGACCACTGAAAGAAGTCTTCCAATTGGCAATGAAAAGATTTTACAGCGACTTTCAAGGACAGCACTGGCTAGCCTAAAATAAGCACTGTCCGCATAGAAAACTCCAGCAAGCCTGGACTGTCATTGACCAGTGATAGAAGCAGAGCATGCAAAACCAGTGGTAGAATGATGCATTGAGCCTTTTAGCCATGGGTTCAAAGCTACCGTATGTTCTTGGTTTATATTGTCAGGACAAACTAGAAAAAAACAAAAACAAAAAAAAACACAACATTTCTTCATACACTTTCCTTTAGAAGGTATCAGAACCTCCAGGGTAGCCATTTGGCTTTTACATTTTTAGATTTAGGAGTCAAAGGAAAGCCAGTGATTTTCTAGCCTAGAGCCCTGTATCAGTAGTATGGAAAAAGAGATGCTATAATTGCTCCTTATTACAAGAGTAAGGAACCAGTGGGATTGTCTAAAGGGAAATATATGGAGAAGTTTAGAAATTTTTAGTAGAACTTAAAGGCTCTATTTTTGCATCTCCTGGAAAAGAATTTTTGCTTTTTCAGTAGCGTCAATAATTAACTTATTAAAGCCGGCATCTATTAAAACTACATAACACAAAAATAAGCTAAATAGTCACCAAATATGGCAAACAGGCCACCTAAATCTGTAAGGCTTAACAGTCATTAGATGTATAAAATTATTTGAAATGATTTAAACTTTTTCCCTTTATAGCTGAGACTGTCATTCGGGCTAAATAGGAAACAGATATTGCACCTGAGGGCGATAATGTTCTGAACAGTGAAGAAAAAAAAGCATACAAAACTGATCCTCAGTGAATATCATTGTCCCTCTGTACGCTCGTGCCTATAATATTCAGCTTTAACAGCCGAGGTCTTCGAGAAAGTGAGAAACGACTCATTACAGATAATTTAAAAAGGGAAGGTTACATAACATCAACCCTCAACGAAAGACAGCAATTATGTCCGACAAGCTGATGATGCAGCAGAAGACAATTTCTGATGCCGTTATTAATGGCGTTCAACTGTATATAATTTTATAATGTTTCTACAAAGCAGGACTGTAGTCAGATGTTATTCCTAGATCAGATCTAAAACTAAATAAAGCATTAAAACAGCTCTATAATATAGTCACTCTTAGTGCTATATGAAAGTATTTTTGAAATGAAAAAAAAAACGAAACAAAAAAAAAAAAAATACTAACTTCTGGCCATAATAAGGGCAAGAATAGAAATCCATAATGTACTGAGAATGGGATTAGCACTACGATTAGACTTTCTACATTATTCAATGTCCAGGTAACGGAATTTCACTGCAAACCCAAGTTTGAAAAATGGTGCATCTATATCAATAGAAAATCAGGCAACAAGCATTTGTATGAACCCTTGTTCCCAATTATCGGCTGGTGTAAATGTCAGCCATCACTAAAGTGAGCAAATTGGGTTATCGAGTAATTTATACAGGCAAAAAATAGTTGTTACAGTCGCATTAGCGATGGTTTGACTTCCATTATTTGCCGATCTGTGTAAATAAGCCAGTAAAATAACGCCAAGTGACTTGTGAACTATCAATCTGCGCTGATTAGTGGTGGGAAGGGCCGAAATCCGGACATCTTACTGCCCCCATTAGGGCTCAGTCAGATGGTCATATAAATTGGACAGAGACTGGAAAGCAGTACACAGCCTGGCAGGTGGCACTTCCGACCAGAGGGAGACTGCTGCATATATTTCAATGTAGCAGTCACACTCTGGTTGGGAAAACTGCAGGCCAGTCTGTGAACCGTGGTCTGATCTCGGTCCGACTTATATGGCTGTCCGATTGCGCCCTTAGGGTGATTGGTTGTCTTTCCAAATCCTATCAAAATTAAGAGCTCTGTGATGGATCTCAAGGAGCTTCTTGGCCACTTTTCTTAGATGTGTACTTCAACCATAGAAAGTGTAGCCAAACACTGCACTAATTAAACTCATACGTACAAAATAAGAGACATTTCTAGATCAATTGTTACTCACCTATAAAGTTGTTCCAATCAACATCTAGATCCCCAGGATTAGCCAGGCATCCTCTCAGTACATTCAGACAGTAATTGTTACAAGGCTTGACAGTAACAAGTCCCCGGCAGTGAGGACAGTATGTCATCTTCATCATTGCCCGTACACAGTGAGGGGTGGGGTTTACCTAAAACAGAAATGGACATTTTTTTTTAAATGGTGTAAAATGTAAGCAATATTATGAAATATATAAAAACTACAGATAATTGAATCTTTCTGATATTTGAATTGGCCAGCTACAGCAAACTTTCCCCAAAAATTTAATATGCGGAAAATAAAATCACTTCCAGGTGTAGGTACTCCAATTGCCCTGAAAATACATGTATAACATGCTCAAGTCTCTGAGGACTGTATATAACGCAATAACAGACTTCGTAATGTCAAAATGACCTCAACATACAGTACAGACCAAAAGTTTGGACACACCTTCTCATTCAAAGATTTTTCTGTATTTTCATGACTATGAAAATTGTAGAATCACACTGAAGGCATCAAAACTATGAATTAACACATGTGGAATTATACATTACACTTTACAAAAAGTGTGAAACAACTGAAAATATGTCTTATATTCTAGGTTCTTCAAAGTAGCCACCTTTTGCTTTGATTACTGCTTTGCACACAGAAAAGGTGAACGGATGGACTCTATATGCCTGGTTCCCACCGTGAAGCATGGAGGAGGTGGTGTGATGGTGTGGGGGTGCTTTGCTGGTGACACTGTTGGGGATTTATTCAAAATTGAAGTGTGAGCGGTCCAGCTCACCCCAAACCATCTTGATTGGGTTCAGGTCTGGTGACTGTGGAGGTCAGGTCATCTGGCGTAGCACCCCATCACTCTCCATCTTGGTCAAATAGCCCTTACACAGCCTGGAGGTGTGTTTGGGGTCATTGTCCTGTTGAAAAATAAATGATGGTCCAACTAAACGCAAACCGGAAGGAATAGCATGCTGCTGCAAGATGCTGTGGTAGCCATGCTGGTTTACTATGCCTTCAATTTTGAATAAATCCCCAACAGTGTCACCAGCAAAGCACCCCCACACATCACACCACCTCCTCCATGCTTCACGGTGGGAACCAGGCATGTAGAGTCCATCCGTTCACCTTTTCTGCGTGCAAAGCAGTAATCAAAGCAAAAGGTGGCTACTTTGAAGAACCTAGAATATAAGACATATTTTCAGTTGTTTCACACTTTTTTGTAAAGTGTAATGTATAATTCCACATGTGTTAATTCATAGTTTTGATGCCTTCAGTGTGATTCTACAATTTTCACAGTCATGAAAATACAGAAAAATCGTTGAATGAGAAGGTGTGTCCAAACTTTTGGTCTGTACTGTATATGGCTATGGGTCATATACTGTTCTTCAGTCCCAAACAATCTGTACACTTTATTCAGTTTTTGACCTTTTCTTCATATTTCTTTCTATTGTTAAATTGTTACATCCTCACATTAAACAGATTCACACTACATTGCTGCTGCATTCCTTGCCTTGGCTTTTATACAGGCTGACCTACACGATGTGATATGCTAGACTATCTGATAGCCACAAGGCATTATTGAGAAGTCAATCTGTGGGTCATGTGAGCCATTTCTGGCTGTGGCAAATTAGTGACAACAGTGACAAATTAAAACATGCACAAAACCAATGTGCCACAATGAGAATAACAGTCTAGATTGAAATGAGACAAGAGTCTCCCTCGAGATATCCGTATGCGCAGTACATCATATATTACACACATACACTAGTTAAAAGTACCACAGCTTCAAATATTGCATGAGTAGCACCAGTAGGAAGAAAAAATGTTAACACATTGGATAAATAGTAGTCCAGGGGAGAGGATAAGGGAGTTAAATTAGGGACAAAGAAATCCACATGCGTATCGACGAAATTCAGCTTCCTCAGGGGGTGGCTTCCCTGGCCGATTCAGTCTTTTGCATGGTGTAAAATAATGTCAGTTACTTCTTTGCCATTCTTGTGAATCAAACTGCAAATTAGTCTTGCGAATATCTTTAAGTTCAATTAACATCAAATCACTTATCTCCAGTAAAAGTTAATTAACCCCACATGCGCTGTGCGACACAAAGCATTATAGCAAATAACATACTTGGTAAATTACATATAATGATAGGTTCACTGCAACGCCCATCACTGATCTGTATGCTATCCCACAGCTAGAGTGCTGACTGCTTACACATCTAAAGTACAGTATAACATACCCTTTACCCTAAACCCCTTACTATGGCAACGGTTCTCACTTGTGCATAGGCTTCCGAGATCTGGAACTGCTCACGAGCATAATGCATTTTACTTGGTCGTGTCGCAGTAACCAGGGGCAGCTGAAAACGGCATTGTGCGACACAGGAATAGATTAACTATTTACCGATCAGATTATCATGCCATACTTCATCTGTATGCTTACCAGGAATTTGACTTTGGAGAGCATGACGAGGCTGTGACAGGACAAAGGAGAACCCATAGATAACAAGTGCCCTGCAATTCACAAGCCCGGAGATGCCGCTAATTTTGCTGCCAAAAATAGTCAACATGAGAAAGTGCCACAAAAAAAAATAAAATAAATAAAAAACACTGGTTTGAAAAGTTAGTGTAATAGTACCATATTTTCTGGAAAAAACATTATTTTGTGAGAGCCTGTTCAAATTCTGGAAAAAAAAAAAAAATAAATAAAAATGTATAATTTGTCTCCCATGTGCAAGAAAAATTAACATAGTATAGATCTGCTGCCGGATGGACACCAGTTTGGTTGTATGACTGCAATGCTACATAAAAGTTAAAAACGAAGTTCACAAAGGGGAATTTATTAAGACAGGTGTTTTAGTCTTGGACCTATAGATTCTTAATAAATTGGAAGCATGTTTGGCTTGTCTGCGTGCCAGAAAAACGTATCATAAGCCACATAAGCTGGTGTAGATTTCAGTCACAATGTACGTTAGTCTTCTGGCATATACTACAGAAAATTACTACTAAGCTCCGTTTTGATATAGGAAAGATGTATATCTTCGTACCGTGTTAGCCAGTAGATAGATACTAAGCTCCGAGCACTTTTTTTCTCTTAACAGTGAGCACTGTTAGGAAAATGCTAAATTAGTGTGCGCAATAACCTGCAACTTTTTTGTAGGGTGGGCAATTTAGAAAAAATAAATAAATATATATATATACACACACACACACACACACACACACACACACACACACACACACACACATATATCCACACACGTTTGTGTAGGTTTCCTCCATGTCCCAGTTCCCTCCCACATTCCAGAGTTGCGAGTCCCAATGTGGACAGTGATGATACGATCTGTAAAGCGCTGTGGAATTAATAGAATTACATAAGTGAGTAAAACAACTAAATTGAAAAAAAAAAACAAAAAACAAATATGGTGGGGAGGGGAGAGATTTTATAATGAGGCTTGACAGTTTTATAAAACTAAAACATGCACTAGTTTTCAATAATTTTTATGAGATTTAAAGATCAAATACATTTTCAAACCTAAACGAAAAAAAATAAAATAAAATAAATAAAGGTATAAACAGACTAACAGGGTTAGGGTAGATCGAGAGAAGGAAGGAAACAGGAAAAGCAGTAGAAGAGGGGAAGAAGAAGGGAAAATGGGAGACAGTCGAACTGCTACACTATCTAGTTGCCAGGCAATTGGCGTTGTAGAACACAATTAAATAAAAATAAATAAATAATAAATAAGTATATATATATATATATATATATATATATATTATATATATTATATATATATATAAAAAAAACGTGACCAATCAAATTTCCAACAGATCTGTCAGCGCCAGGGACATGATTTACACATACCGGTAGATCGTTTCTCGTTCGGCCAAGAAATCTACAAGTCAATTGGAGCTTCTTTTTAAGACCCTATTACACAGTTCTATGAAAACTGTAAGGATCCTTATACAATTTGCATTACATCCGTAATTTAGAAAGGAAAATGTGCCGCGGTCACATTTTTTGTCCTGCATAAGCACTGTGATCAGGCTTGTTCGACCATGTTTACGTTGAGCCAAAAGTTAGTAATGAGAGTGATTTATAGGCCTATGTAAAAGGGCTTTAAGGGTTCACTCATGCCCCAGTTCTTTAGGAAAATTTCAGTAAACAATGTATCCACCTGAATAGTTTTTTTTTTATTATTATTATCAACAGGTGACTGGATTTCTGTAAAAAAAAATGCCATGTGAACATACCCCATGTCTGCCCCCAATGACAGGGCTAACTATGCAGTACATGCTATATGAAAATATACAGTCAAACCAAGCAAAAAAAAGGACTGCCATTTCATGTCTTTTTCCATTTCCTGACCATATACTACAAAATAGCCAGGGTGGATAAAAATCAATGATTTTTTTAAAAAAATCAAAAAAAAATCGGATTTTTTTGATTTAAATCGGATTTTTTTGATTTAAATCGGATTTTTTTGATTTAAATCAGATTTTTTTCAATAAACTGCTTTTTGAGGAAAATATTTTACCATCCAAAGGTTCTTCCATCATGAGATAAAGCTGGAGTTGTTTAACTCAGTAGAATAAAGGCTGTATATGTAACATTCACAATGCCATGCTCTTCCAGAGGTTTCTGTAGGATTAGTGGGCAGTTTCTCTCCTATATTATCACAGACGCTCACTTTACTTACGCAGTTCTCAAAACTGAATTGGACTCCGCAGAGGTCCCAGCCTCTTCTTCACGGCAAAAATGTTACAACATGAACAGAGTTGAGAAAAAGACCTTAATCCTATTGTTCTACAAACCTATGAATACAGAATCAACCCCTTCAGTGCCAAGTCCAAGAAGTTAGACAATATGTTTCTGATTGTTTGGAGTGGAATAGATCTGCACAACACAAGAAGAATGATTTGAATTTTTGTTCACATGTTGTTATAGCTTTTACTGCCACTTCTTGTAAGTATTCTGCTGTGTGTGCATTTCCTGACGTATCAGTTGTTTGTGCAAGGAAGACTAAGAAAAAAGTAATATAAAAAGTGATTCTAAAAATCTTCATCTACTTGCATGTTAAAGTAGCAAGAACTACTGCCGGTGATCGAGAAATAAAATCTGAAAAATAATTTTAAAATGTTTGGCATTTCCACTTTTAAACACTAGGCAGAGCAGCTGCTGAAATATAAACTGCTAGCTCGTATTGCGACAGTAGTAAATGCAGGCGGGGTCTGATCACGTGTGACTTCTCTCCTCCGTTACTAGGTGTTTGTAATAACAGAGGATGTAGTTTAGGCTCACAGAGCGGAGCCATTGCGGAGCCATTTTGTTGGGGACTGCCAGTGATACTGACAAGTAGGCTGTCACTGAGGATGACCGGCAGCATCTATTCTGTTAATTCATGCTGCTTGCTGTATTATAAACTGAGCACAGATACGTGGAGAGTATCACACACTGGGATTATTCACAGCACATGACACACTGCATGTATCTCGATACAGGGCTGAGTGTAGTGTATCGCATTATGGGATTACATACACCGGTCTGGGGCATATCGCGCATGATGAAATTAGATACACCGGTCTGGGGCGTATCGCACATGATGAAATTAGATATACCGGTCTGGTAGAAACTTTGATTTAAATCACTGATTTAAATCAAGCCTTACTGACTAGTGATTTAAATCAGATTGATTTAAATCAAATCCACCCTGGTGCCAAGTCCAAGAAGTAAGACAATATGTTTCTGATTGTTTGGAGTGGAATAGATCTGCACAACACAAGAAGAATGTGAATCTAAGTGTGAGGAGGTGGAAGGGCAAGCAGACAAGAAAATGAAAGTGAAACTTTGAGCACAATACTGCAGCATAGCCACAGACAGACAAGTCTGTATCTGTTTGTGTGTACGATCTGAGGTTTATTACATTCTTTCCTTATAATGGCAGCAGGCCGTAAAAGAGACCCAGTTTGGGAATATTTTAATGAAGCTCCTTCGCCTATCGGTAATGCAGGCATGCGTGCAAAATGCAAACGATGCAACAAAGAGATGCAAGGCCTGGTGGCGCGAATGAGGCAACATCATGAGAAGTGCGGTGATGAAGATGACCAAAGAAACACTTCTGAACAGGCAGGATCTTCAGGTTGGTAAACATTTTTATTGAATCCTATTTCTAAAGACTGAACTGTCATGTGTGAGAAAAATTATATTTCTTATTATTACTGCATGTTACTGTCATTTGGTACAGTTATGAAGAAAAACAAATATTCCTTTTGGGGCAGTGCTGTGTTGTGTACAATAAGCAGAAATTGTATAAACAATAAAATAACAGCATTGACTTTTTTTGTTTAGGGGAATTCATGGATTCTGGAAACTATCCACCTCCAAGATCACCATCATCCTGTTCTACAGTTTCAGAGTTATCCATCCAGGATAGTGCTTCATTAGCAGTAGCATCATCATCAGACACCCACAGCCACATATCACCATCACCCAAAAGGAAGAAAAAACCTTTACCTCCTGGAACCACCATAGATAGGTTTGTGATAAGAACTAGCAGATTAGAAAAAGAATTGATTGATGAAAAAATTGCCCAGTTTATTTATGCAACAAACTCTTCTTTCCGTCTGACTGAGAACCCACATTTCATTAATATGGTTCAGTCACTGAGACCAGGATACAGTCCACCCAGCAGAGCTGATGTTGCAGGGAAACTGCTGGATCAAGTGTATGACAGAGAAATGGAGCAATGTGCAACAGCTCTGGAGGGTAAAATTGTTTACCTAAGTATTGATGGGTGGAGTAATGTCCACAATGATCCTATTGTATGTGCTTGTATAACAACAGAAGAAGGTAAAGTCTTCCTTGCACAAACAACTGATACGTCAGGAAATGCACACACAGCAGAATAATTACAAGAAGTGGCAGTAAAAGCTATAACAACATGTGAACAAAAATTCAAATGTCTAGTACGCAGTTTGGTCACTGACAATGCTGCAAACGTATCCAAGATGAGAAGAAATTTAGAAGAGCAGGGAGGGAATACAAAGCTAATAATAACATATGGTTGCAGTGCTCATTTGCTGCACCTCTTAGCCAAAGACTTAAGTGTTCCAGAAATAAAGGCTAATGTTGTTGAAATTGCTAAATACTTCCGTAATAATCATTTTGCTGCAGCAGCTCTGAAAAGGATGGGTGGAACCAAGCTAACGCTCCCACAAGATGTTAGATGGAACTCTGTGGTGGACTGTTTTGAGCAGTATATCAAAAACTGGCCTATTCTGATGACACTTTGTGAAGAAAATCGAGATAAAATAGATGGCACTGTCACGGCCAAAATCCTCAACATTGGGCTTAAGAGAAATGTTGAACATATGCTGAGCTTCCTGAAACCCATCTCTCAAGCTTTAAACAAAATACAGAAAAATAGCTGTTTTATTGCGGATGCTGTTGAAATTTGGAAGGAACTGAGTGAACACTTAAAAACAGAACTACACATGGACAGAATTAAATTACAAGCAGTAAACAAACGAATGGGACAAGCACTGACTCCAGCTCATTTTTTGGCAAATATTGTCAATATCCAATATCAGGGTCAAAACCTAAGTGCTGAGGAAGAGGAGTTAGCTATGACATGGGTATCCAGCAATCATCCATCTTTAATGCCAACTATAATAAACTTCAGAGCTAATGCGGAACCATTCAAGAAATATATGTTTGCTGAAGATATTTTAAGGAAGGTCACACCAGTAAACTGGTGGAAGTCACTTAAGCGCTTGGATTTAGAGACTGTTCAAGTAATGATTTAACTTTTTAACAGCAGTAGCTTCTTCTGCAGGCATTGAAAGAATATTCTCTTCCTTTGGACTCATTCATTCTAAATTGAGAAATCGGTTGGGACCCAATAAAGCAGGAAAGCTTGTTTTTCTTTTCAAGATTATGAATAGGAACAAAGAAGAAGATGATGATGAAGATGACAACGAGTGAGCTACAGAGGACAGCAGGGACAGTAGTATTTAAGTTTTTCATGTGTCGGCTGGGCTGATAGTCTAAGTTTCTTAAAATATATATATATATTTTGTTTAGTCAAATTAGTTAACAAACATGGATGTTTGTTTAAGCAAATAACTTATGCTGTAATGTTGTTATTGTTTCAGTTGAATAAATCTATTTAAATTGTTATTAAGGTCAGGATTATTTTTCTCCTTCCTAAGTACAACAGAACAGTGGTGTCCAAATATGAATGATTAACCCATTAAACTGGGGAGAAAAAAGTAATATAAAAAGTGATTCTAAAAATCTTCATCTACTTGCATGTTAAAGTAGCAAGAACTAGTTTAGGTAGAAACTTTGATTTAAATCGCTGATTTAAATCAAGCCTTACTGACTAGTGATTTAAATCGTGATTTAAATCGTGATTTAAATCAGTTTGATTTAAATCAAATCCACCTGAAAATAGCACTATATTTTCGACACCTAAAACCAGATAAACATTGGTTACCTTGTTGCAAAAGCTAACAGGACAGAGATACACCAGGTTTAACCTTTATCATGTTGATTCAGGGGAAGGCAAATAGAAACCCATTTGTGTTATCCACGACCTTGTGTCAGGATGACAAAATTCCCACAATGGCTGATCACGCTGTTGATTAGCACCTTTCAATAATTGGCATGGACTATGAGCTGTACACATAGTAAGGGCTTATTCACACGTCAGTATTCGCATAAAGGTACTGCCACACTAAACAATCCCGCTAGCGATCACAATAACGACGCATACTAATGCGATCGCTAGCGGGATTGTTTCTATATCGCTAAATGCGGCCACATTTAGCGATATAGTTAACGACGCTATTGCGGTTAGCGATCTTCTTAACGACTTTAGCGGTACAAAAGTACCGCTAAATCGCTAAGAAAAGGTGCCACACAGCGATTAGATACTTACCCAGCGGGAGCGCCGACGAGAAAATAGGGTCCGGAGCGATTCCAGCGACGAGCGAGATCACAGCAGGAAGCTCGTCGCTGGAAGCTGCCGCACTGAACAACATCGCTAACAGGATCGCTAAATAGTGACGTTTTTTAGCGATCCCGTTAGCGATATTGTTTAGTGTGGCATACCCTTCAGAGTTTGTGTGCCAAAACCAGGAGTGGGACTTACAAGGAAAAGCTAGAATTGAAAGATTGACACCCGTTCTGTGTTTGGAGACACTCCAGGTTTTGGCATAGAAATAATGATATGTGAATAAAGCTTAAGGCAGTGGTCACACAGTAAATGCTCCATATATTCCGATGGTGTCCTCAACATAACACACAATCATCTTCTCTAACTAAAGCTTTTGTACTCACATTTTTTAGGCACAGACAACCACAATTATGGCCCCCATAAATACAACTCTGGAAACATTTTCTATACTAATTCTCATGAAGTCCAAGAAATATCGTCACTCCTTGCGGAGATCAACATGCTAAGCATGCCGAGATGAGGAGACTTAAAGCCGCAATGCTCCTCTGGGAAATATGCTAATTATGCAAATTGTCTCTTCAGAGAGGAAGAGAGCTAGAACTCTAGTGCCACCTTTTGGAAGGTATTGACTTGTAGGATTGCTACCTTCCAAAAGGTGGCACTAGAGTTCTAGCTCTCTTCCTCTCTGAAGAGACAATTTGCATAATTAGCATATTTCCCAGAGGAGCATTGCGGCTTTAAGTCTCCTCATCTCGGCATGCTTAGCATGTTGATCTCTGCAAGGAGTGACGATATTTCTTGGACAATGGTCTGACGCCTCTCACACAGCCAAACCAGATCTCCGCTTTGCACTGACGAGGGGCTGAACCCCGAAACACAGTGTCTGCAAATTGAGATTCTGGTTTGGCTATTATCCTAGGTCATGTGATAAGGCTTGTTAAAGGGTCGACATTGACTTGTAGGATTGCTACCTTCCAAAAGGTGGCACTAGAGTTCTAGCTCTCTTCCTCTCTGAAGAGACAATTTGCATAATTAGCAATTCTCATGAAAACACACTTCTATTCTTTATTCTAGCAGTCTTCTTTCCAAAATGCAAAACTCAAGAGCATTTATATAAAGCACCACTCCAGAGGGTTTTTTCTCTTTCAGCGCTGGAGTGGCGCTTTAAATATACTCACCCTCTAGCATCTTCACCGTTTTTCGGTGCTGATTCGGTCCTGCGGCGCCATCACAGCAGCTTCTAATTGGCTGGATGTCAGAAGCTACACCAATAGGCTCTCATAGACTTGTAGTAAAAAGTGACCTCCACGCCGCTCCATGAAGCACTGGAGGCAGACAGAAGCGAGTGGAAAACTATGAAGGCAAGGGAAAGGGGAATTATATTTAAAGCACCATTCCAGTGATGCGAGCAAAAAAAAACGGAGTGGTGCTTTAATTTCTGTGATACAAGGCTCATTTACACCATTTTTAGGCAGATAATTGGGAACAAATGTTTGTAAGAATACTTGTTTCAGACTATTGGTCTGTCTAAAAACTTAAGCAAAAATTAATATTGGCAACATATCGGCCTGTGCAATGTGATGTTCTGTAGATAAAATTTTGTGCGCATAGAGCCATGGTTGGCCTACTTAAAGAGGTTATTATACGAGCAACAATCAGCTTGCATGTAAACCAAATTCCCTATAAAATTCTCAAAAATGGTCTCCACATGAGCATGTCAAATCCCCTAAGGCTCCATTAAAGCAGGTCATACACAGATGGCTGTCAGCTGAACAATGGTTTCGTGAACAGCCATCTCTGCCGACTCTCCCATACACAGGAGTGCTCAACTGGTTGAGCGATTCTGGATTTTCTATCAGAAAGCCACCGGCTGATATGTCAGCCAGCAATTACCTCATGCAGTCGGTAATCTGAAATCAGACGCGTGTTTGACATCTCTCCCAACCATCAGTTATCTGTAGCCCACATACACATTAAGACCTTCAGCCGAACCTGTCGATATCGTCCGAAAGTTGTATGGTGGGCTTAAGACTGGAGTAGTATGAGGCAGAAGAATGACTGGACAAAATCCTCATGATTTTTGAACCTATAACTGCATGTAAAGGTGAGCCGTCCATCTTGAGTGGCGCTCGTTATAGACTATCTATCTGGACCTTGACTTTACACATATTACCCCAATTCTATCTACTTACACATTTACAATCTGAGCAGCAGAAATGGTGGAGCTATTAACCAATATAACAAAAACACAAGTGAAGGGTCATAAAACAATGCGGGGATTGAAGTCTGGCACAAAGGAACATCTCAGATGTGAATGTCTCACTCAGCTAATCTTATCTACTCAAAGGAAAGAAAGCATAAATGTGTCCTTTGCCTGTTATCAATATAAACCACTAACTACGGGTCATTAGGGAAAGCCTCGCCTGCCCAAGGCTCCACATTGTGAAGCCAACAAGAGGATATTTTGTACAAAATAGGGGAGGTTCGGATGTGGTTGAGGGCTAGCAAATTGCTGTCCCTCACAAAAGGCTTTACACGTGCAGCAGATTTCTTGCATAAGTATCATGGCTCATTCTTCTGAACGGAGCTTTCAAAAATCAGGCACCTCTGCAAAAACATTCAGAAGAATAGATTTTCATTGACAGAAATTTGAAAAAAATCTGTGTGAGAAGACCCTTACTGCCCTCCTCAACCCACCTCCCCTCAAGCTATTAGTGCGCCATTTATTCCATGACGCTTTACATGTGAGGAGGGGTACACATAAAAAACAAGTACAGTAATCTTAAATAATACAAGTCACGACTAGTACAGGAGGAGAGAGGACCCTGCCTGCTTTTCACTTGTTATTAACAACTGCTGGAATTTCATGGATCAGGCGGAGTTCTCAAAAATCTGAGATCCCTGCTAATATACAGTGACTTGTGAAAGTACTAAACCCCTTGTTTTATACAGAAACTGTAAGGCTCATTTTGAGTTTGCCAAAAGACATGTGGAAGACTCTCCAAATGTCTAGAGGAAGGTGCTGTGGTCAGATGAAACCAAAATTTAATGTTTTGGTCACCAAAGTAAACTTTGTGTCTGGCACCACACCAACACAGCTCATCACCCCAAGAACACCATCCCCACAGTGAAACATAATGGTGTCAGCATCATGCTGTGGGGATGTTTCTCGGCAGCAGGGGCAGGGAAAATGGTCCGAGTCGAAGGAAAGATGGATGATGCAAAATACAGGCATATTCTTGATAAAAACCCGTTTGTCAGTGATTCGAGAAGGAGGATCATATTCCAACAAGACAATGACCCAAACCATACTGCTAAAGCATCACTCAAGTGGTTTAAGGGGAAATATGTAAATGTTTTGGAGTGGCCTAGTCAAATCCCAGACCTTAATCCAAATTGAGTATTTGTGGTCATACTTTAAGATTGCTGTTCACGAGAGGAAACCATCTAACTTTAAGGAGCTGGAGCAGTTTTTCATTGAGGAATGGGAAAAAATTCAAGTGGAAAAATGTTGAAAGCTCCTAGAGACTGATCCAAAGCGACTTGCAGCTGTAATTGCCACAAAAGGAGGCTCTACAAAGTACTGACCGAATTTTTCAGTTATGTCCTATTTGTTGTTTAATTCACAATTTAAAGAAAACCAAATGTTCACAGTTCTAGGTATGATCTTTACATAAACTCTTACAAACCCTCAAAAAAAACAACGACAACAAAAAAAATGAAATCCCAGGTTCTGAGCTTGCAAAACATGAAAAATGCCAAGGGGGTGAATACTTTTGCCAGCCATTGTATATAGTACTATCGTTTTAGGCTGGGCTTTTCGTTAATCGACCACAGATTGGTAACATGTTAGCTGATCAGCGGTCGTTTATTTGAATTTAGTGACCAAGAGGTGTGCAAAACCAAAATTGATCGTTCATAGACTGGAATTATTCTCGGCAGCGGAGAAGCCATTTGCGCAGGATGATGTGATGCAGAGAAAAAAAAAATCTTTTATCCAGACAAAAGATCATTTCATGATCAGCAGCCAATTTACGCTGCATGATTATGGTTCCTACGAATGCTCGTTCATGTTAATCATGCAGTGTAAATGCACTTCTAGTCACATTTAAAGACCAATTTTCATACGTACACTACCTATTAGGTATCTGGTAGCTTATAGATAAACGACAAGAAGAACATTGGCCGAAAACTGCTACCTGCAAGCCGTGGTGGCCAAGTCATTGTTTAATAGGCCATTCAGAC
The DNA here is from genome assembly GCA_033576555.1 of Oophaga sylvatica. Lineage (NCBI taxonomy): Eukaryota > Metazoa > Chordata > Amphibia > Anura > Dendrobatidae > Oophaga > Oophaga sylvatica. Next base: position 70,740,359 of record JARQOD010000008.1, read on the forward strand.
AAGTCAACTGCATTTCCATGCGCACAGAATGATAGTCATGGGGACATAGATTATCTGCACATGTCCCATTTATACAGCACGATGTGCTGTCGAGAAGAAACATTTCACCTGACGAACAAACGTTTTGCTCATTTGATGAGTGGTTTGTGGCCTAGGAATGCTTGATCCAGATTATCAGCCAGTTTAAATGCAACCTTAATCAGAGCCATGCACCTCAACAAGTCTTTCTGTAGTAACGACAGAAGCCACAGAACAATCATCTTCACATTTGTGGTCACCTTGAAGTACACTGGGTGCCTCACTACAGATGCCACCATGTTAGAGGCAGCTCTGAGGACTCCCGTCCAGGGACCACAGACTAATAACTCAGCTGCTGGACCGAGTCCTGCAAATCAATTTGCACCAAATCTAGTTGGGACCAGATGAAAGAATAATTGCTTATCTATTGTCATAGACATTTATAAGTCTGCATAAAGCTGTAGACCCAAAACAGGGATATTTTTTGACCCAATGCAAACTTAATGTATCTTTATCTTGGATTTAATAGAAGAAAATAGTTGTTATATATTCATACCATTTAAAGAATATAAAATTTACTTACATTTTTAAGTGAAGTTACACCTACAATATTTTTTTTTCCACTTACCTGCATGAATAGGTTTTGAAACCTTAGTGACAAGAGACATATGACAATTTTAGAGATTTTCATCCACGTTCAAAACCAAAATGATTAATAGTCCCAAGAATGTGACCTTAACCCTTACCAGAAGGCCACTCATTCCGGCCCAACGCTCACTGATAAATGGGCTTTGGTCTGTTGTTGACATGACATAAGAATGTTCAATACACATCCATTCAATGTATATTCCTTCTATATTATGGTGAGGGTTCCTGGCGGGAAGATACAGTGATTCTGAAATCAACATATAATCTTTGCAAATGGCGATGAATCGGAGGTTACGAGGGACTGCTAGTCATGCACCAAGACAAGAACGCAGAATGTAAGGCCACCACTGGCCTTTGTAATCTCTTAGTAAATCTAACACATTAGATAGACATTCTGCGGTCCATGCTGGGCTCATGTCTTTCTCAGACAGCCCAAAGACACATTCTACAATAAATTGCAGAATGCCTACATATGGAGTTGATTTAGACTCTTCAGGCACTTTCGTCATTACAGAACGCTTGTTTTGCTAGGAAATTAGGGAGGGCCCGAAACACAAAGAATTCAAGAATGATCATTAAGTGGAATTTAAGCGCACTGGAATTTAAGACTTTAACTCTTCACCTGCCACTTCAAAAAAAAAAAAAAAAAAAAAGTTGCAAGACTAGAGGCCAGGCAGATATTGAGCAGTCGGGGTCCCCAGGCGATAGAGTGTCTCATTTGTCTATGCTGGTCGTGACGTGCAACTCAACATATATCCTATTATACATGTACTGCCAAGTTCTCAGCTCCGCTGCCATGGAACAAGTTTAGGGATCACATCCAGTCTAGACAAAGAGTCATGACTTTCCAGCCTGGAAATCACACGACTCAGAAACTAGTTTAAATCCTGTGTGTAGATATTTTAGGTACGGATGTTCTAGTGATCCTGAAAATGACAACAATCTGAGTATCCAAGAAGGACAACGGCAATATCTAGTCCGTTACATGCACCTACTATGTTTTTCACTTCCCGGAAGTATAACTAGATAGGCAGGCTTCTTAAAACAAACTTCTTTTTAGGTTTTCGCCATCTAATCTGAGAGCAGTACAATGTAGAGACAAAAACCCCGATTTCAGCGATTGGTCCCTTACTGTGCTGCTTGCTCTATTCTTATTAAAATCAGGAGACCACTACATGACTACTAAACATGCTGTCAGATAGTTCTCCAGTCATTTGCTCTGTGTAACCCCAACCCCACCGATTGGCAACTTTCTACCTATGGAAAGTGTACACAGAAAGCTGCCAATCAGTGGTGTGGGTGGGGTAACACAGAGATCAGCATTTAGAGAACAGATAGATCCGCAACACAAGTGTGATTTTATGAAAACTACATCAAATAACCCACTCGTAAGTGACACCTTACTGGAATCAGGGTTTCTGCCCCTACATCATGTTGTTCTCAGATGGGGTATCTAAAACCTGGTGACCGATTCCCTTTAAGAAATTGACCCAAGACATGCAAGATCATCTCTGGGTTGTTAGGACAATGTTTCAATTTAGTCAAAATGGAGATCACAGATTTGTAAACACCCTACTCTCATGATATGGATTAGGCGATACAGAACTAGAAAAAAAAAAAATTTCTACTAGAAATATTTCACTACTTGTCCATGGGATGTGTCTGGTATTCTGGTTTTGCTCCTCCAATGTCAACAGGGAGGAGCAGGATTTCTAAGAACACCCCAAAATTAGATTGGTGTTGTGTCGAGATAAAATAGACATTCTTTTTAAACCTCGTTAATCACCTTCTTTGACTACAATGTTTAGAGCCATTTTCAGAGAGGATTCATCCCTAAAAACAAGTCACTAGTGCCAACATGAAGTTGCGCAAAAAAGACAGACCTGACGTTGTCGCAAAAGTTTTGGCCAGCTTTGCCAAAGTAGGTGAAGCTGGTAAGCTGGAGTGGAACACAGAGGTGCAGAAAATTGGCCAAGACCCTAATGGGAGAAAACCGTCGTGACTGATTGTGGTGTCCACCTGGATTTGCTGAGTGAGGGCACAATTCCCGTAAAAGTATATGGGCTAGCTGCCACTGCTCCATGATTGGGAGAATTCTTCCCAAAGGTGGAATTATGAAAAAAATGAATATACCAGTTTAGTTTGGAGGGACTGACATGCTGGAAAGAGTGTCTTCAGGGTGAATCTTAATTGGTTTTTATTGGAAAGCATTTCAGTATTTTTTTCAGACCAAAAAAAATATCAAAGCAGGTGAAGCTGTGGCTAAACAGGGCTTGGCAAAGCCTGACCGATACAACCATCAAAAGTTGTGGCCTAACTAACATCAGAAAACACTACAAAAACGTAAGATGTTCATATCTGCCTGTTTAATTTTGTCTGGTCATAGGAACAAAATGTCCAAATCATTAAGTCTGTAATTACTCTATGTGACTGCAAACTTCTGAATCCCCCAGCGCACACACTATGCATGGGGGGGAAATTCGCCAGTTTCCATACCCGGGACCGGAGGGTAGGTATGAGTTATACATGCTCCCGTCTAGTGGAGCGACCTCACTCTCACTCACTTGTATTGAGCTGAGGCCGCGCGCGATCTAGTGACACGGTTAGCCAGTGGGCATGGCCGACTAGAGTGCGAGGCCTTGCCCCATACAAGTATATAACGCAGTATGTATAATTCACACTTGCCCTTAGGTCCCGGGTTGGATACCGGCGAATCCCCGCAGAGCACAGTGAGGATTCATAAGTCTCCAGTCACACAGAGTGACTGCAGACTTATTGATTTGGACCGGACAACCCCTTTGTAACTTTGTGATTTACTCACTTAAAAATCCTCTGCATTCTCAAGAACAGAAAGGATTTTTAATGCCATTGTTTGTTGCTCTTTGCCTAGGTAACACGCCACTTCTGAAGTCTATAAGTCGTGGCGGACTCTTAGACAAGAATCGCAGCATTTACAAGTTCTTTTTGTAGAGCTTGCAAGTGATTTGAAATGGACTAGTTTTCAGGATTCAGCCCACTTTAGTGGCGCTGCGCTTTGACAATTTGGGCCAGTTACTCTACTGATCCTAACTATTAAATCAGAGATGAATGCACCTCACCATGCCAGGATACAGGGGAGCAGTGAACTCCTTCAGATGATGTTGAGACTTTTTCTAAGGAAGTGCTGGATATTTGACACAGTCACCCCAATGACTTTAATAGTCTATCAAGTTTTTCCCTTTAGTATCATCATGTGAAAAAAATTTTTTTTAATTCATAAAGGCATCTACAGAGAGGACATATCACCCTCACATGCAACATATAGGTTTAATTATATCTGGGGAAGTGAGAGAGAGCTGACACTTCAATTTCCGTGAAAGCAGCAGCCTCATGCTATATTTTTGGTGTCGTCGCGAAGTGACAAACATAACGCATTTACTCACATCACAGTGAGGCAATTTTAACCCATCAAACTTAATATTGGTCAGATTGATGAGGCTATCCATGCCATGTTCCACCTCTATAGAAAGGTAAAACTGCAGTAAGAAACATGACAATATCTAGCGCCTGGGACCTACAGAGGCGATTATTATTCTGAAAGTTAGGAATCTCAAAATTCTAACAGACCTAGCATATCCCACTTTTAGCCCCCACATGAGCTCACCAAGGTGAGGTATGAGGGTGTATCCTTGATCTAATAAAAATAGGAGGTTGGGTGTCTGTCACTCTTCATCCCTGGAAGACCGTTCGCTGTGAGTGTACCATTTTCCTAATTGGAGTGTTTTCTCCGGTATGCTCTGAGCCATTTCCGTGACATCAGGTTTAGAAATTCTTTTTCGTTATCCCTTTTTACAATTGTATATATTTTATTGTCTTGTTCCCATTTTGTATAATTATTTTTAATATATATATATATATATATATATATATTATATATATATATATACACATATATATATATTTATAATATATATATAATAATATATATATATATACACATACACACACACGCTGACCATCTTCCTGGATTAAGTATTTTAAAATTTAATAGCTCTGTTCCTCTTGCTCTGTAAACCAGACCCATGAAGCCATACCCTACCTGTAACGGGTGTTCAATCAGCCTGTATAAACGATTGGTGGTAACAGCTAGTGGTTCTTTGTTACTGTGGAGTTGGCAGTGACCATACCGATGTGTTTGTGTAATACATTTTTTCATATTCCATGCCCTGGATTTGGAGGTGTATATACCATACACTCAGTGGGAGTTCCCCCAATAACTGCTGCTTCGTCCGTCACTCAATGGAGTAACTGTTCCGATGAGTGAAGGCACTGAGTTGTCCCTGACAAACTGGTCGCAGTGGTGGGATATGAGCGAACCTCCGGGCAGCAGTCGTTGACACATCATTTTAATGGAAATAATACTATAGCAAGAAACCCTTTTTTCTATTTTTGCCAGGATCTGTGATTGTGCCTTTAACACATGTAAAACGGTGGTTGAGTGGTTAGCACTGTTGCTTTGCAGCCCTGGAAGTCCTGGGTTCAAATCCCCAAAAGGACAACATCTGCAAAGAGATTCTATGTTGTCCTGTGTTCCCGTACGTTTCCTCCTGGCTCTCTGGTTTCCTCCCACTCTCCACAGACATGCTGATAGGGAATATAGGTTGTAAGCCTCAATGGGGACAGTAGTGACGAGCTCTGTAAAGCGCAGCGGAATATAATGGCGCTATATAAGGAATGCATAAAAAATAAGCAAAAAAAGTCTGCAAAAAAATTCATGCATCTCAAAGATGGCAAAAGACTCCTTAACTTTCAGTGGTTTCAGTTTGAAGTCAGAAGGTGTTAGACTTTTAGCAAGGGAGGTATTAGGTAAGGCAATTTAGTGTGGATTTACACAGGATGTTTCCCTGGTGACTCATTGGTCTGAGTCACACCATGCAAAATTTCAACACCTTGCCCCATGACTGGTCTACAAGAGGGAACAAAGGGAACTGACTAATTATTACTTTGGGCAACAGGAGGCATAATCATTAACTCCATCACTTCCCAAGTTACAAAATTAAAGACCAAATGTAGAAGTAAAAGGAATTGAAATATTTTTTTTATAATAAAAAGGGCTAAATTATAAGTTTTACAGGATGGTGAGCTTTTAATGCAGGATAATTAACATTTATAAAGTTAGTGACTAATTTCTTCCTAAAACTAAAGCCATTTTTATGTAATTTCTCTTTTTATGAATTCTGTAAAAATTAATTTAAACACATGGGTTTATTTAACATACTACTTAGCTACAATTAGTGGGTCACAAAAATGAACTATAAATTGATGCAGTAGGTTATTTGGTAAATGCAAAAAATTAATGCAATTTGCAGATTAATAAATGTATCACTGTTTGTGGTGGTGTAATTGTTATATAAACTTTTCTCATTTATAGAGAATCTACTACATGCGCCAATTATAAATCTTAATGCAGATTTTAGTAGAAAGCCTTTATGGAGGATGACGTCAAGGGCGTCCAAACATCGCCCATGCACAGGACAGGATCTTACCTTGTAATGATAAACAATGGATTTTACTAGCTTTCCATTAATAGAGGACCTTTCACTGGATTTTGTCATTTAAACTACCGTAAGTACCCTCTCCAATAGGTGCTGAGCCACCCATTCTGGAACAATTTTCCTCTTCTGTCCCCCCCCCCAGTACAAGTATATGCTCACTGGTTAAAAGCAAAAAGGTGCAAATCTTCACTTCAACCAACTGGGCGTCTATCGCAGGCCTTCTCAGTGGGCATAGCCATGGTTTTATTTTACTCTGTGGTCCAATGAACAGTAAAATACTCACAGAGGAACCCTGTAGTATATGCCCTGTTGGTTGAAGGGGCAATGTGAGCCTTTATGATGGAGGGCAGAGTAAGGCGGAGGGGCATAACTTTGGAATGAATAGCCAAAGGAAGAGAAAAAGTGTTCTAGAATCACTGGAGCCGCACCACCAACTGAAGGAAATGCTCAGGAGAAACTTAAAAAAAAAAATCCAGTGAAAGGTCCTATTTAATTTGCATGGTGGTGTTCTGACACTTCCCCTAAGGGCGATGTCAGGGTGAACAATTATCAGACATGTTTGAGGTCAATCCTAAAATCCTTACTTTTAGAGAAGAAATCCACAGAAAGGTGTTGGCAACAGCTTAAGGCTGGGTCTCACATAACGATACACCAGCGATCCCGACAACGATATGCACTTGTCAGGATCGCTGGTGTATCGCTACATGATCGCTGCTGAGCTGCCAAACAGGCAGCTCAGGCAGCGATCTGGGACAGCGACACTGCGGGTAACATCGCTTAGTTACCCGCAGTGTACCTTGGATACCAGCGCGCTGATGCAGGGAGCTGGTATCCAAGGTACACAGCGGGTTTCTAGGCACAGCCCCGCGCCTGGAAACCCGCTGTGTACCTTGGTTACCAGCGGATCGCTGGTCTCCCGCCTGTCACACGCAGCGATGCGTGCCTGTCAGCGGGAGACCAGCGATCAAAAAAATGTCCTGACATTTCAGCGACGATCAGCGATACCCGGCAGGGGGGCTGATCGTCGCTGAATGTCACACACAGCGATATCGCTGGTGAGCTCGGTGCTGCGTCAAAAAACTAGTGACTCATCAGCAATCTCGGTAGCGATATCGCTATGTGAGACGGGCCCTTTACTCTCTACTCCCTATTAACACATGCATGCTCAACCAAGGACATCATGCAGGTGAATGAGGGGGTCAAAACGGGAGGAAATATTAGGAAAACCATGTGGTGTAATGCCGTCATTAGTAACTATTTACTAATGTAGGAGCCGGTGAAAAAAATATATATATTTTAGAGTATTGTGTAAAGTCCCTCCTACCAGCAATTATCTGTTAGGAGCATAGTTTGGGGGGCCCTCCATGAACTCTAGACTATTGTCCAAGCCCACCGATATAAGCAGGTTCACGTGATAGTATAATGTGTATGGGGCCAGGGCCGGCTCCAGGTTTTTATGGGCCCCGGGCGAAAGAGCCTCAGTGGGCCCCTTTAACACAGAACACGATTCATGATGCACAGATACAGCAGAGAAATATAGGTATAGTACAATGCCAAATACTTCACTTCTTCCATTACATGAGTGATATCTATTGTAAATTCTACAATAGCTCAAAAACCGCCAAATCCTCACAGCGCACAGAACAGACTGGACAGTACAGTCCTCCATACAATATTATGGGCACCATAATCTCCCCCTCATCACCCATATAATACCCCATGCAGGATGTCACCCCCCATATAATGCTCCATACAGAATACTGGACCCAATATAATGCTCCATACAGGATACTGGACCCAATATAATGCTCCATACAGGATACTGGTCCCCATATAATGCTCCATACAGGATACTGGTCCCCATATAATGCTCCATACAAAAATAGGAGCTCTCCTCTGCGCTGTACTGCGTTCTGCACTGTTACAGCTCAGGAAAGGGCGCTGTGGAAAGACTCCCCATTATCATCATCATTGCCTCCCCATCATCATCATGGCCTCCCCATTATCATCAATGCCTGCCCATCATCATCATCTCCTCCCCATCATCATCAATGCCTGCCCATCATCATCTTCTCCCCATCATCAATGCCTGCCCATTATCATCAATGCCTGCCCATTATCATCATCTTCTCCCCATCATCATCAATGCCTCCCCATTATCAGCAATGCCTGCCCATCATCATCCCTCCCCATCATCATCAATGCCTGCCCATCATCATCTTCTCCCCATCATCACCAATGCCTCCCCATTATCAGCAATGCCTGCCCATTATCATCTTCTCCCCATCATCATCATCAATGCCTCCCCATTATCAGCAATGCCTGCCCATTATCATCATCTTCTCCCCATCATCACCAATGCCTCCCCATTATCAGCAATGCCTGCCCATTATCATCTTCTCCCCATCATCATCATCAATGCCTCCCCATTATCAGCAATGCCTGCCCATTATCATCTTCTCCCCATCATCATCATCAATGCCTCCCCATTATCAGCAATGCCTGCCCATCATCACACACAGACAGCACACAAGCACTCTCTCACATACTTTTACACACACACACACACAAAGCACCGCACTACATACACACAGGCACACACAGAGACATACACACACACGTCTTACCTGTCCGACGTCCGCGCCTCTGTGCCACAGCCGGCCGCTGAATGATGACGTCATTCAGCGGCCTGCTGTGAGAGGAAGCGCCGGCGCCCCTGGAGCCCGGAGCTGCGGCAGCGGAGGCACGGGAGAGGTAAGTATTGTGCCAGCTGATGCCGGGGCCTTGAGCAAGCGGGGGGGGGGGGCCCAGTGGCGGCGCTGACACCGCTCTCCTCCGCTAACGGGCGGGGGGGTGCCAGACTGCGAGTGGGCCCCCCCGCCTGCTCAGGGCCCCGGCACTTGCCCGGGTGTGCCGGGTGCTGACGCCGGCCCTGTATGGGGCGCTTAGGACAAATTTTTCATGAGCATTTGGCCAACATTGTAATTTTTCAATAAATGACAGCTGGTCCCTGGGCCTCACACACATTCAACAGATCACTAACCTATTAGGACCCCAATATTCTATATGTATATACATTGTTTTATCCCCACACATTTGTGGCAGCATTTCCATGATTTACATTACTCAGGTCTCTTCATCAGGCATAGAACTACAACAAAATCTGAAGAGTCACATCTATGCACAACAGGAAATGGGAATAAGGTAATAGATAAGAAAAGTGATAGCAAAGCTTTGTGGCCAAAAATATTAGAACAGTTCATAGATAAGGAGGACTAATGTTTTATTGTCTTGTGATTGAGATCTGGTCCATGATTATGATGCCTCCAAATGGTCTGAGGAGCACATTTCTTAGTTGATTTAGAAAGACATAAATCCATGCGACACATTCATTCCTGCACTGAGTGTGTCAAAGGTTGTCATGAGTTTGTACTCCCAAATCTTTCTGTCTCTGAGATTTGAAGTTACTTTTTAGTATAAGTAATTTCATGTCCATTGTGCTGTGATCAGGGATACAAAAATGTTTGGCCACAGGTAGATTTACTCTTTCTTTTGTGAGACAATGGGAATTCATCCTTGTTTTAAGCTTTTGCCCGGTCTCACCCACATACAGACGGCAAGCTGGACATTTGGTGCATATAATCAAGAACACCACATTAGATGTGATGCAGCTGAAAGTACCTGGAATCTTGTAGTCCTGATGTGAGTTGTGGATTTTTATCTTGTCCATGGGCATTATAAATAGACAGGTTTTTACATTTTTCTGAGTGCAGGTAAAGGTTCCTGTAGCTGTTGGAGGACAGGGAGCTTCGGACAATGATACTTCATAGATTTGGGGGCTGCCTAAAACACAGAACAGGGGGACATCTGGATATAGGAATTATATTTGGGCATCTTTTTGCAGTAAAGGTTGTAGCGTCCCTTAGCACCTTCATAATTGGATTGTAGGTGACGACTTGAGGCACCAGGTTATTTTCTTCTTTAGCTTTGTAAGATGATTCCTTGATATTCTGGTGGCTCTTGTAATCTGGTTTTCATTTGTTCTTGCATGGTAGCCCTGATGCAAAAAGGACTTTCTGAGGCCACCAAGGTGTTTGTCTCTATCCAAAGGGTGGAAACATAATCTGATGTCTTGGCTTGTAGACAATAGTTTGTGTTTTGGATAAAAACTGTCCCATTTAAAATATGTTGGATGGTCAAGTGGTTTATGGTACAGGAATTTATTTCATTGTTCTGTGCCTAAAGGTACTGTCACACTAAGCGAGATCGCTAAAGAGTCACCGATTTTATGACGCAGTAGCGATCTCGTTAGCGACGCAGCTGTGTGTGACATGTAGCAGCGATGTGGCCCCAGCTGCGATGTCGCTGATCGCTCATGAACGTTCGGATCCGTTTTTTGGTCATTGGTGTCCCGCTGGCGAGCCTGAATCGCTGAGTGTGACACCCTTTATGAACGACTTTACCAGCGTCGCAGGTGGGACTAGGTTTTCCCAACGACCGCAGAGGTCGTTATACAGATCGCTGATCTCGGATGAGATCTTTGTGTTTGGAAGCTAACTAGCGACCACATAGCGATCGCACCAGAGATCTCGCCAGGTCGGGTCGTTGTCGTGATCGCTAGTGTGATCGCTAAGTGTGACAGTGCCTTTAATGATGGTGTCCACAAAGATAATTTCCGTACAGGAGTAGTGGAGTGTAAAGATTGAAGTGTTCATGGAATGTCTAGCTGTTTCTCAGAAGACCCGAGTAGTCTTGAAAGCTTGCAATTTGTTACCTTTTAATGGCCAAGTGAAAAGATGGTATAAAACACTGAGGTCTCCAAAATCTTAATTTTTTTCCCTATCTACTGGCTAACACAGTGCAGAGATATATATATATATATTTTTTTTTTTCCTGATTCAAATCCATATAATAATTTGCTCCATACGCAATTTCAGGGAATCAGAAGACCAACACGATCCCTTATTTATCATTATAAATTCAAATATTTAGACCTAAAACTCTTATATAACATCAGTTTATCTGGCATTCTCAACAGGAGGACTGTCCTGGAACGAATTTATTCAGCAGCTGTTGTGCAGCACAAATACTGTTCTCAAATATTTTTCCAAAATTGATATGAATACGTGGTATCATTCGAATGTGTGCAATGTGTTATATCTGCAGCAAAAGGAGAATATTAGAGCATAATATTATATACAATTTTTTGATAAGTCCAGTATGCTGTGCTTAAAGTTATAGGAATGGTGTAATATTTGATGAGTTACTTACAGGTGCCAAGCAAATGAATTAAAGCCCTTCATGTTTCCTAAAAGAAACTCCTACAGATGCAAGGGAGAGGAGGTTTTGGGTACGTGGCTCAGGCTTAAAAAGTGATGATCACTAATGAACAACCACTTTTTAAAACCAATCTGTCAGTGGGATATTGCAAAGCAAACTACAGGCATTGTCAGGTTGGCATTGTCCCACCGATTAAAATGATACCTGGAGTGAAGAAATCAGTCTTGTGGTTCTTGTGTAATCAGTGTTACAAGTTTTCAATTAATGATATGCTCGGCGAGTCTGTGGGCAGAGTCTCATCTTCCTGCTCTAAAGCCCCCGTCACACTAAGCGAGATCGCTGAAGCGTCACTGATTTTGTGACGCAACAGCGACCTAGACAGTGATCTCGATTATTGTGACACGCAGCGACGATCAGCCCCCCTGCTGGGTATCGCTGATCGTCGCTGAATGTCCTGGACCATTTTTTCATCGTTGGTCTCCCGCTGGCCAGCGCGCATCGCTGCGTGTGACAGCAGGAGACCAACAATCAGCGAGCTGGTATCCAATGTACATATTGGGTAACTAAGCACCGCGCGGCACCTAGTTACCCGATATGTACCCTGGTTACCGGCTCCCAGCTTCTGCTGTAGAGCGCTGAGAGCCGGTGCTTAGTTACCCGATATGTACATTGGATACCGGCTCTCAGCGCTCTACAGCAGAAGCTGAGAGCCGGTATCTAGGGTACATATCGGGTAACTCGGCGCCGCGCTTTGCTTAGTTACGCGATCTGTACATTGGATACCAGCGTGCTCGCTGGTCCTGATCACTGGTGAGTCTGTGTATGTGACAGCTCACCAGCGATCAGCTAACGATGTCCCAGCGATCTCATCCACGTCGTATCGTTGGTGGGATCGCTGGGACATTGAAGAGTGTGACGGGACACTAAGCCAGACCTGCCCACATCCTGCTCCGAAGCACAAACATGTGCCCTAGGTAATAATAATAAATAAAAAAGTATATTCATCTCCCAATCCAGCGACTTCGGGCTGTGTCGGCTAGAGCTCACAAGACATTGTTATGTTGCATGAAGGCTGCAGCTTATCAGAGGCCTTGATTTTCCATCTGCTAATTTGGATCTAAGTGGTAAGGTTTCTCCTTGTGGAGAGTGACATGCCAGGTCTGGCATGCCATTATGAGGAGGCATAAACTGCATGAAATGGTCCTCTGGGAAATTAAATATGCAAAATGACTCTAGCTATTGGAAGTAGATATCCTAAAAATCAATATAGACTCTGACGAGCCGTGCAACATGACTTAGGATAAAAGTCAAATCAGAATCTCAGTTTGCAGACACTGTTTCAGGGTACTGCCCCCTTATCAGTGCAAAGTATGACTGACACCAGAGAGGCCTCTAAGACCCAACTGCTTGCCACCAATTGTCAAAGATCACCTTTTAGTCACAAACAGCCCTCTGCTGTCCCCCATCGTCAGAACTATTACACGATTGGCCAATGATTAATGGATGAGGCTGCGGATGATAGTTATCCAATAACCGGCCAAGTTGTGCTAATATAATCAGAATCTCAATTTGCAGAGATAGTGTTTCGGGGGTGTTGCCCCTCGTAAGTGGAAAGTGACATGCCAGGTCTGGCCCACCTGTATGAGGAGACTTAAATGTCTTGCATGCTCCTCTGGGAAATTAAATATGCAAACTGTCAGGGGAGCATGCTAGGCATTTACGTCTCATACTGATGTGCCAGACAAGGCATGTCACTTTCGACAAGGAGAAACGTTACCCCTTACATCCCAGTCTTAGCCCCTCAGTTTGCCAAATCAGATCTCGTACTTTGAACTGACAAGGTGCAATACCCTCGAAACACAGTTTCTACAGATGGAGATTCTGATTTGGCTTTTATCGCTAGTCATATTGTAAGGCTTGTTAAAGAGTCAATATCGACTTGTAGGGATGTTACTTCCAACAGGCGATGCTAGAGTTCAATTCCTCTTCCTTTCTAAAGAGGCAATTTGCATATCTGCTGATTGGGTCACGTGAACACAGTCAGACAGCTCTGGCATTGATGCAAAGGCGGTGATCTGGGTCTTTTCTTTAATAAAATGTAAAAAAAATAAAATAAACATGGGGCACTTTAGCTTTCAAGAGGAGGAGTTTTAGAGGGACAAGCCCTCTAAAGGGTTTTTCTGACATGGGGAGTGGGGAGAACAGTAATAATCTGTGGTCAGTTTAAGCAGCATACAAAAAAATGTAACAAGACAATACTGTGTTCCCTGTGCCAATTCCCAGTAGATACAGCTCTAAAACTCTAGACACTCTGCTGTCTAAACCTTGTGGCCACATCAGAGCATAATCACAATTTCGCTGGAACAGCACCACTGTAGAAGGCGACTATCAATCGCTTATGTCTTAAATGAGTGTCCTGTAAGGGCCGCAAATCCAGTAGAACTACAGTATGAGGCTGGGGCTCTGAAAATGCCAAATTTATACTTTGTGGGATCGCTAGGGAATTTCTGCAAAATCTGCATCAGCATGTGACAAAAATATTCTGCCAGATCTTGGCTCTCCCTAAAAAGGTGCAAGTTAAGTCTGCAAACCACTTAAATACAGAACATGTTTCCAGACAGACACATCCTGCACTTGTGCCCTGAAGCAGCAACCAGGCTTGGATTTAGACTTCAGTAATGTTTAATTAGTGAAGTACGGGACATGTTCCCGAGAACACGGATGCCATAGGTGTGGTCTGTGCAAACTGTACACAATTAACTGGAATGATGTGATTTTTACGGTAACACTCGCCTTAATAAAATCCATTTCCAATATACAGTTACACAATGGTTAAAAAAAAAGACCGCATATAACGCAGCAGTGTTGGCTGTCAAAAATGGAAGCAATGTCCAGTGCAGGCACGAATTCATGCACTGATGCCCCTCAGGACATGGTTATCCAAACAAGACTATAACTTTGGCCCTGCAATTCCAGCAAAGGATGGTTGTATGCAGGGCCGGCGTCAGCACCCGGCACACCCGGGCAAGTGCCGGGGCCCTGAGCAGGCGGGGAGGCCCACTCGCCGTCTGGCACCCCGGCGCCTGATAGCGGTGTCAGCGACGCCACTGGGCCCCCCCCCGCTTGCTCAGGGACCCGGCTGCGGCCGGCTCAATACTCACCTCTCCCCGTGCCTCTGCTGCCGCAGCTCCGCCTCCGGGCTTCAGGGGGCGCCTGCAGGACGCCGGCGCTTCCTCTCACAGCAGCGCCGCTGAATGACGTCATCATTCAGCGGCCTGCTGTGGCAGTGAGCGCGCGGACGCCAGACAGGTGAGATGTTTGTGTGTGTGTGTCTCTGTGTGTATGTAGTGCGATGCTTTGTGTGTGTGTGTGTGTGTGTGTGTGTGTCTGCTGTATGTGTGATGGTGGTGGGGGGAGGGCAGTGATGATGATGATGGGCAGGCAATGATATTGCTGTGGAGACAATGATGATGATGGGCAGGCAGTGATGATGATGGGCAGGCAGTGATGATGATGGGCAGGCAGTGATGATGATGGGCAGGCAATGATGATATGGGGACGCATGATGATTAGGCATGATGAATGGGCAGGCAGTGATGATGATGGGCAGGCAGTGATAATGATGGGCAGGCATTGATAATGATGGGCAGGCATTGATGATGATGGGCAGGCATTGATGATGATGGGCAGATCGATGATGATGGGAGGCAATGATGATAGGGGGCGATGATGATGGGAGGCGATGATGATGAAAGGGCAGGCATGATGATGATAATGGGCAGGCAATGATGATGATAATGGGCAGGCAATTGAAAGATGATGGGAGTCTTTCCACGGCGCCCTTTCCTGAGCCTAACAGTGCAGAACGCAGCACAGTGTAGAGGAGAGCTCCATATTTTGTATGGAGCTTTATATGGGGACCAGTATCCTGTATGGAGCATTATATGGGGGATGGAGGGGTGACATCCTGCATGGGGTATTATATGGGTGATGAGGGGGAGACTATGTGGTGCCCATAATATTGTATGGAGGACTGTACTGTCCAGTTTGTACTGTGCGCTGTGAGGATTTGGCGGTTTTTGAGCTATTGTACAATTTACAATAGATATCACTCATGTAATGGAAGAAGAGAAGTGTTTGGCGTTGTGCTATACCCATATTTCTCTGCAGTATCTGTGCATCATGAATCGTGGTCTGTGTTAAAGGGGCCCACTGAGACTCTTTCGCCCGGGGCCCATGAAAACCTGGAGCCGGCCCTGGTTGTATGATTCAATTATCTCTCCGCAAAACATATTTCGAACAGAAATCGGCGTAAATGTTCCAAAAGACTGGACTCCGGCCTTGTAGCAGATTCTGCGCCAAAATCAGAATCAGATCTGACTACAATTGCAACAACATTCAAATGCAGCAGAAAATTTCTTTGAAGGTTTTTGGAACCTCGGGAGGAAAATGGCCTACGACATAAATAAGTAGCACTTTACTTATTTTCATGGATTTTCAGAAGAGCCAAGGATTGAACTAAATGACGGATAATGGGGCTAATCAATTTATTAGGGAGGAAATACATGA